>CM042410.1:15519993-16224993 GCA_023634145.1 Thymallus thymallus | reverse complement strand
CCCCTTCCTCATTTTCTTCCACACTGAGAAAAGAAACAGAAATGGGCTATGGTCAAATTACAGGCATTTGAGCCGACACAAAAAAATTGTGAAGGGTCATTTCATGCAGATCACTTGACAGCTTGCTCTCTGGAGGGTCCAGGGGGCCAATCAGGTTGAAGGTAGACCCCGGGCCCCGGCCTCAGTATATGGGGCTGCAGATGGTTAAGATGTGGCCAGAGAGAGTCAGGCAGACCCCTGTAAGATAATTAATCTCCATTAAAGATGCCCTGTCAACCTCAACCTGAAACTCTCCTTATCTCCCTACTGATGATAAGGATGATCACAAGAAATAGCAAAACAGGAAGATACTGTACGTACATACAGTTTATGCACTGAATAGCCTGTAGAGATGACCATTATCAAGTCTACAAAAACCCATATTTGGCACACTGAGTTAAACAATGATACGTCAAGTGGAACGTAGGTGTTATTACTCCCCAACTAAAGTGAAAACAAATCATACATCCTTATAGTCACTGTTGTTAGGGGTAAGGAGGACAAAATAGTCTGCTCCTGTCTTTATCCACACCAGGCCTTTCAGACAGCTGCTAACAAGAGCTACTGTATTCATCATCTCTACTGGCTTTGTACTGCAACACTTCACACTGTGAATGGCTTACATAAAGCACATACCTGTATCTCCCAGACTGATTCAATGCCGCTTCACTCAGCACTGTATGCTACCATGAATTAAGAGACAAAGACAACTATCACTGCAATAGGACACATCATCATGGTGGTTATTGTCCTGGGAGTGTCACAGTGATTCAGGATGGGGAGAAAAAAAATACTGCGTTCTCTGTTGAGAATTTGAGACGTAAGGGACAAGTAGGAAACGGGATGATTTAGGAGAGATCTCAGGTCAGAATCTCTCTTGTCATTGTGAGGGGGACAAAGGACATGGGCACATACCCATGGGAGCAGCTTACCTGCCAAACCTCAGGACACACCCAATAACATGGGGATTAGGGTTGTGTAAAGCACTTGGTCATGACATTTCCCCCTTATTGTAACAGTAATATCTTGGATAATGAAATCATGCTTTTTGCTTTATGAAATGTATTGCGCCTCTGGGATAGGGGGAAGGTAGGGCAGACAGCGCACACACATACACACACACACACACACACACACACAATGCTATGATTCATAGGTTTATTTTAGGGAATGTGTGTGTTTCCACTCCACAATCCAAATCAATGTGTTTGGAGTCTGAGTTTTGACGGTGAATGTCAGAGCCCTGGCCCCTAAACTCCCAAATGTACCCTTTTCTCAAGGACAGGCTATTGCCTGTCATGGAGGACTTCACCGTTCTGCATGATGCACCTAGAGCTTTGAGCTGTGATCAGAGACACTGTCTAGAACAGGAGGAAGAGGTGGGAGGGGAGGAGAACGAAGAGGAGGAGAATGAGCACCTACTGCAGACAACCAGGGTGTTAAAGTGGAACTGATAGCGTTTTAGCAACATTAATTAGTATTAACATTTCATATACACCCCCAGGAAGAATATAATGCCTTTTTTGTCATTTTCTGACAAGCAAGCACTCATTTTCACGTTTTCATACATTCATAGTTTGGGATTGAAAATTCTATAGCAATATAGAGTGGGAAAGTGGCCGTACATTTGGAAAATTAATAGACACTGTAGTAAATACAATATAATAAAAACATCTGTCTTGTCCAAGACTGGCGTATACACAGACCGGTGGCCACAGCCAATCAGTTACAATAGGTCAATATGCAAATAAGTAATTTGCCACACAGGCAGTGTTGCCAACAATATTTAGCGGGTTTTCAGACCCCTCTAGCGACTTTTCTTGGTAAAGGTTTCTAGTGTAATAAATATTCTTGATGTTGTTTTTTACCAACGCTGTATTACACACATTAGCTCGAAACATTACACACATCTTTTAGAATAGCTAATCCTAAACACACACACAGACTTATGAGGGCTGGACTCCGAGGACAAAGAACACTGCCAAGAGCCAATGGGAAGTTGACACTGCCCGAGGAGGGACTGCCCTCCTTAACAACGACCAGTCAGGCGTGTGAATCTACCAGACTCTACCTACGTCATTTTATTACTATTGCTCTGTATAAGTATGTGTGCCACATGGTTAGGGGTTCTCTTTTGTTCCGGACGACTCCCTAAGAGCTGAAGGAACGAGCCCGTGCACGAGTTACCAAATATCTTTGCATCAAATAAATCGCTTGATTGAATATCAATTCCACCTGGTCCCGAGTTATGACTTGTCTCCTTCTCGAGTAATTGAAATATCAACACTAGCGACAAATTCAGCTACTTACACAGGCCTCCCATCATTAACTTTGAACTGGACTGTGTATTTACAGGCAGTAGCAACAATGCAACTTTAGATTATTAGAAAGCATTCACCAAAAGCCACAAATACACCTGAATGGATATCTGCAAATATGTAAATACCATGGGAGTCCTTTTACATTTGGAAACTTTACGGTCCTATTGATCAAATCACCAAATGCTATCTCTCCCTCAGTTGCCTATGCACATCAACAACAAAAAAATCAACAACTAATAATAGCCAGAGCGAGATGAGCTCAAATCTAATGAGGGAACTATACATAAACCCTCTTTTTCAGTTGGCCGTCGAATTTGCAATGAAAAACGATGGGGAAGTAGCCTGCTCGCCCTTCTGCAGCTTGCCTGCCAGTGCATGCTTCTCCCAACCCAAGTTGACAACTGAATGGGAACTTACCTGCCTACCCGCCCATTTGATCGATGCCAAATAGATTTGATTGACTAAGAGATACGTTAACTGTGGATAAAAGTCCTTCAAGTTTAGCAATACTAGCTAGCAAAGTGATTCCCATTTCTTGCTAGCTAACCAAATGATACCTACAGTTGAAGTAGGAAGTTTACATACACTTAGGTTGAAGTCATTCAAACTCATTTTTCAACCACTCCACAGATTTCATGTTAACAAACTAGTGTTGGCAAGTCGGTTAGGACAGCTACTTTGTGCATGACACAAGTAATTCTTCCAACAAATGTTGACAGACAGATTATTTCACTTATAATTCACTATATCACAATTCCAGTGGGTCAGAAGTTTACGTACACTAAGTTGACCGTGCCTTTAAACAGCTTGGACAATTCCAGAAAATGATGTCATGGCTTTAGAAGCTTCTGACATAATTGACATAATTTGAGTCAATTGGAGGTGTACCTGTGGATGTATTTCAAGGCCTACCTTCAAACTCAGTGCCTCTTTGCTCGACATCATGGGAAAATCAAAAGAACTCAGCCAAGACCTCAGAAAATAAATTGTAGACCTCCACAAGTCTGGTATATTCCAAACGCCTGAAGGTACCACGTTCATCTGTACAAACAATAGTACGCAAGTATAAACACCATGGGACCACGCAGCCGTCATACCGCTCAGGAAGGAGACGCGTTCTGTCTCCTAGAGATGAACGTAATTTGGTGCGAAAAACACCATCCCAACCGTGAAGCACGGGGGTGGCAGCATCTTGTTGTGGGGGTACTTTGCTGCAGGAGTGACTGGTGCACTTCACAAAATAGATGGCATCATGAGGAAAGAAAATTATGTGAATATATTGAAGCAACATCTCAAGACATCAGTCAGGAAGTTAAAGCTTGGTCGCAAATGGGTCTCCAAATGGACAATGACCCCAAGCATACTTCCAAAGTTGTGGCAAAATGGCTTAAGGACCACAAAGTCAAGATATTGGAGTGGCCATCACAAAGCCCTGACCTCAATCCTATAGAAAATTTGTGGGCAGAACTGAAAAAGCGTGTGCGAGCAAGGAGGCCTACAAACCTGACTCAGTTACATCAGTTCTGTCAGGAGGAATGGGCCAAAATTCACTCAACTTATTGTGGGAAGCTTGTGGAAGGCTACCCGAAGCGTTTGACCCAAGTTAAACAATTTAAAGGCAATGCTACCAAATACTAATTGAGTGTATGTAAACTTCTGACCCACATTATCTCTCATATTATTCTGACATTTCACATTCTTAAAGTAAAGTGGTGATCCTAACTGACCTAAGACAGGGGATTTTTATTAGGATTAAATGTCAGGAATTGTGAAAAACTGAGTTTAAATGTATTTGGCTAAGGTGTACGTAAACTTCAGACTTCAACTGTAGCTACATAAATAAATAAGCAAGCCCATGAGGCACGTTATGACTGACTTGTGATTATTGCCCTTGCTAATTTGATTGTATTGACATTCCAGGCCTTGGTTACATTTATCAGTTTATTTGTCCAAAATATTGAGTCATTGAAACTCATCCCGAATGGCTGGAGGAAGCAACAATGTACCAGGCCAGCTGTGATTTGCAACCTGATAGCAATAGTTCTTGGTCTACCAAGAAATGTATTGGTGAATTATATTCATCATGCATTGAACTGCATCCCTATATGCTGCCAACAATGCCTTACTCTACGTCATGGATTGTTTTGTCAAATATAACCTATTTTTAAAACATCTTATAAAGTTGGTTTGTAGCAAAACTGGGAATTTGATCATTTTTGTATGATATTAGGATTGTCTGTTTGTTCATATCTGCAAAGTAGTTACAACACTGTCAGTTTCACTTCAAGGTGTACATGATAAGAAGAGGATTCGTTGAATTCCAGTAAATTATTTGTTAATTGAAATCATCCGTATCAAAATCACTTGGCAGTATTTTATCACCTAGCTCAAAACAACCAAGCCCCGGATGGCTGTGGGTATCCCTGGTAGGTGAGAAGCATGCAGTGAGGGATCTTTTGTTGCCCAGAGGCAGATGCAGGAAATAGCTGACAGAGGCTGTCTCTACTGTGTGCATGGAGGAGGGGAGGAGGGGGCTCTCTCTCTCTCTCTCTCTCTCTCTCTCTCTCCCTCTCTCTCCCTCTCTCTCTCTCCCTTTCTCTCTTTCTCTCCCTCTCTCTCCCTCTCTCGCTCCATCCAAACAAAGCCAGTGAGCAGTACTAGCCCGGGCCTTAGTGACAAAGGCTCCCCAAGGTGGGGTCTGCATGATGGACAGGAGGCATAAAGGGACTGTGTTGCCCATCACGGGAGACAAGGAGGCAACATGGGGTAGTGGGATGGGGGGGAGCATTGCAAGGAGCAGCTGGCATTGAATCTTGTCACTGTCCCTGTGTAATCTTCTGACGTACACACACACACAGACACGCACGTACAAGCACATACACACACACACACACGCCACACACACATACACAGTAGGATAAACCATCGCCATTAACGAAACCCTGGGTATCATATTCATAATCTGTGTCTCATATCTGAAACCTCCTATCCCTAGAGTGTATTTATTAGAGATGATATCACTTCTGACCACAAGGATTTAATGAGACGACGGGGAGTCTGAATTCTATTATCCATTCAATCTTCAACAGAAAAAACAACAGCTGCACCGAGCCCACCTAGTCACACACACACACACACACACACACACACACACACACACACACACACACACACACACACATACACACACGCAAGTGCACACATGCATGCAAACTTTGTCCCATAAAAATGATACATAGATATATTTTAAGTCGTGGTCGTCATTTGATGTACTTCATGTAGAGTATTTCAACAAACAGAGGTTCCATGTCCGCCTATCCCTCAACCCCCTGTGTTTTATCACTGGTTGATATATACTGGTTGATTTATACATTTCATTTTTAAGTATTATGTTGGTGAGGAACCATCATGTGTCACGAGTGGGTGTAGAGAGAGACCAAGGCGCAGAGCAGGTATAGTTCGACATTTTATTATACTATGTATAATCAACTCAATGACGAACTATAATTACAAAACAATGAAATGGAATACACTTACTTGTCTGTGACATGAAACGTACAAACATCTAACAATGACCCACACAACAGGTGTGTGAAAAGGCAACTTAAATAGAATCCCCAATCAGAGACAACGTCTCGCAGCTGTCTCTAATTGGGGATTCAGCACAAAACTAAAACAGATCTAGATCTACTAGATCTGTCAGGCTCTGACCCTGGCTATCTAGAGGAGCCAAAGAGCTCCCTATGGCCAGAGCCTGACAGTACCCCCCCTCTAAGGCGCGGACTCCCGACCGCGCTAAATACATATTTAAAAAAAAAATGAATCATAAAAAAAAACTGACATGGGAGGGTTGGGGAGGGACACTTCACCTCGGTGGCGGTTCTGGCCCCGGTGAAGTGGACACTTTCCTCCCTGACGCCAGTCTGATGACCTGTCCTGGAATGGGACCTGGTCTGGCGAACGGCTCCGGCCATGGAGCGGGGCAGACGCCCAGACCCGGACTGTGCACCGGTGTGGCAGGTGGTTCCGGCTCTGGAGCTGGGCAGACGTCCGGACCCCAGTTGGGCACCGGTGGAGTGGACTGCTCTGGCATGGGAGTGGAGCAGACGACCGGCCCCGGACTGGGCACCGGTGGAGCGGACTGCGCCGGCATGGAAGTGGAGCAGATGGCCGAACCCGGACTGGGCACCGGTGTGACAGGTGGTTCCGGCTCTGGAGCTGGGCAGACCTCCGGACCCCGACTGGGCACAGGTGGAGCGGACTGCTCCGGCATGGAAGTGGAGCAGATGGCCGAACCCGGACTGGGCACCGGTGGAGTTTCAGGGCGGCTGACCTTCGCTGGAGGCTCCGGGCTGCGGACCCTCTCTGGAGGCTCCGGGCTGCGGACCCTCTCTGGAGGCTCCGGGCTGCGGACCGTCTCTGGAGGCTCCGGGCTGCGGACCGTCTCTGGAGGCTCCGGGCTGCGGACCGTCTCTGGAGGCTCCGGGCTGCCGGCCGTCTCTGGAGGCTCCGGGCTGCGGACCCTCTCTGGAGGCTCCGGGCTGCGGACCCTCTCTGGAGGCTCCGGGCTGCGGACCCTCTCTGGAGGCTCCGGGCTGCGGACCGTCTCTGGAGGCTCCGGGCTGCGGACCGTCTCTGGAGGCTCCGGGCTGCGGACCGTCTCTGGAGGCTCCGGGCTGCGGACCGTCTCTGGAGGCTCCGGGCTGCGGACCGTCTCTGGAGGCTCCGGGCTGCGGACCGTCTCTGGAGGCTCCGGGCTGCGGACCGTCTCTGGAGGCTCCGGGCTGCGGACCGTCTCTGGAGGCTCCGGGCTGCGGACCTTCGCTGGAGGCTCCGGGATGCTGACCTTCGCTGGAGGCTCCGGGATGCTGACCTTCGCTGGAGGCTCCGGGATGCTGACCTTCGCTGGAGGCTCCGGGATGCTGACCTTCGCTGGAGGCTCCGGGATGCTGACCTTCGCTGGAGGCTCCGGGATGCTGACCTTCGCTGGAGGCTCCGGGATGCTGACCTTCGCTGGAGGCTCCGGGATGCTGACCTTCGCTGGAGGCTCCGGGATGCTGACCTTCGCTGGAGGCTCCGGGATGCTGACCTTCGCTGGAGGCTCAGAGTTGCTGACCTTCGCTGGAGGCTCAGAGTTGCTGACCTTCGCTG
The DNA here is from genome assembly GCA_023634145.1 of Thymallus thymallus. Taxonomy (NCBI): domain Eukaryota; kingdom Metazoa; phylum Chordata; class Actinopteri; order Salmoniformes; family Salmonidae; genus Thymallus; species Thymallus thymallus. The sequence goes on along the minus strand of CM042410.1, from coordinate 16,217,482 downwards.
GAGGCTCAGAGTTGCTGACCTTCGCTGGAGGCTCAGAGTTGCTGACCTTCGCTGGAGGCTCAGAGTTGCTGACCTTCGCTGGAGGCTCCGGGATGCTGACCTTCGCTGGAGGCTCCGGGATGCTGACCTTCGCTGGAGGCTCAGAGTTGCTGACCTTCGCTGGAGGCTCAGAGTTGCTGACCTTCGCTGGAGGCTCAGAGTTGCTGACCTTCGCTGGAGGCTCAGAGTTGCTGACCTTCGCTGGAGGCTCAGAGTTGCTGACCTTCGCTGGAGGCTCAGAGTTGCTGACCTTCGCTGGAGGCTCAGAGTTGCTGACCTTCGCTGGAGGCTCAGAGTTGCTGACCTTCGCTGGAGGCTCAGAGTTGCTGACCTTCGCTGGAGGCTCAGAGTTGCTGACCTTCGCTGGAGGCTCAGAGTTGCTGACCTTCGCTGGAGGCTCAGAGTTGCTGACCTTCGCAGGAGGTTGAGAGGCGCTGACCTTCGCAGGAGGTTGAGAGGCGCTGACCCTCGCAGGAGGTTGAGAGGCGCTGACCCTCGCAGGAGGTTGAGAGGCGCTGACCCTCGCTGGAGGTTGAGAGGCGCAGACCTTCGCAGGAGGTTGAGAGGCGCTGACCTTCGCAGGAGGTTGAGAGGCGCTGACCTTCGCAGGAGGTTGAGGGCTGCTGACCTTGGCTGGAGGCTCAGGGCTGCTGACCTTGGCTGGAGGCTCAGGGCTGCTGACCTTGGCTGGAGGCTCAGGGCTGCTGACCTTGGCTGGAGGCTCAGGGCTGCTGACCTTGGCTGGAGGCTCAGGGCTGCTGACCTTGGCTGGAGGCTCAGAAGCCCGCTCCCGCATATCCATCAGCTTGTTCACTAGAGCATATCGGCGCCCGAAGTCCTCCTCCTCCTCTATTTCTATCAGCAGCGGATCCGTCTGCTTCTCCAGTGGAAGAGCAACCCAGGCTCTCCACCACCTCGTCTGTTCCTCCTTCTGGTATTCATAAAACCCCTCGGGTTTCTCTCGATCCTGGATCGTTGGAAGACGAAGTGGTGGGCGATCCTCTTCCTCCAGCCTCTCCGTGCTTTGGCTGCGCACCAATGGTATGGTGCGCGAAGCCGGCAAGGACGGTGCCGGGCTGTGAGTGCGCACCGATGGTGTGGTGCGCGGAGCAGGCACGGACCGTACCTGACTCTGGGCCGACGCTGGAGGCACCGGGTTGGGAACTGGCGTTGGAGGGATGCGACTGCCCCGATCTTCCTCTCTCCATCGCCAATCCCCTTCCTGTGAGGACTCCATCGGGAGCCCCCACGAGTGAGGGAACAAAGGCACATAGTCGTCGTTTTCCTCCGACTCCTCTCCGTACCTCTGCTCCCATGGCTGTAGGGGCTCCTCCTGGATCCCCCACGAGTGCAGTGGCCGTGGTTCTTCTCCGTCAACCCCCGACCACCCCCATAGCCCTCCCCCAAAAACTGTTTGGGGTTTCTGGGCTCCAGGCTGTTCTTTTGCCCGTCGATGTTTTTTTTTACTGCGCGTCTTGGTCTTGTTGTGGTGGGTCATTCTGTCACGAGTGGGTGTAGAGAGAGACCAAGGCGCAGAGCAGGTATAGTTCGACATTTTATTATACTATGTATAATCAACTCAATGACGAACTATAATTACAAAACAATGAAATGGAATACACTTACTTGTCTGTGACATGAAACGTACAAACATCTAACAATGACCCACACAACAGGTGTGTGAAAAGGCAACTTAAATAGAATCCCCAATCAGAGACAACGTCTCGCAGCTGTCTCTAATTGGGGATTCAGCACAAAACTAAAACAGATCTAGATCTACTAGATCTGTCAGGCTCTGACCCTGGCTATCTAGAGGAGCCAAAGAGCTCCCTATGGCCAGAGCCTGACATCATGCCCTTTTTGGAGAGCAAATACAGTTCTCAGTCATAGACTAACAACTTTCAGGAATTAACCCGTTCTCGCATGTACTTGATATTGCATGCATAATGTCAACACAGGATCCAAGCCTCACAGAGCTGATGAAAAAATATCCCTATTCCACGACAGGTAAGCATTTTTCGTCACGAATCTGGAGCCAGCTTTATAGAGTAGTGATTAGATAGCACAGTCACAAAGTCATAATATCTGATTTTAAACCCAACCCTAACTTTAACCTTAACCACACTGCTAACCCTAACATTCTGACCAAACCACTTGCAACGCAAAATAAATTAACACATACATGTTATTCAATCATTGCACTCACACTGCTTGTGCGTCAATGAATGTCTGTGTTGCCAGACGCTAAACTAGAACTTGGTTCTATTTGTGATGTTCAACACTACAAGTACTGCCGTTCCCATCTCCTCATTGGTTTTTAGGAGCATATACCCACGTGAAAGATGGACTGAGGTGGACAATACAGCCAATTTTTACTTTGCAGCTGGCCTATCTAAGGGGAAATCGCTCAGCTCTGCCTCCAGGACAAGACTCGTGACAATAAACATCAACCTGCTATTTCACCACAGCATAACTCAAAATATCCCCTATCCTGTGACCCACGTATACTTCATCAGATACTTTCATTTGTCAACTGGTTGTTAAAAAGATTAACTGATTCATGAAAATGCGTATCAAAACAAGCCTCACAAGAGCAAACCACCAGAACACCATTCCATCTGGTATCTCATCTCACACAAACTCTAAATTAACTGTGCTGCAGGAGACACACACACACATGCTCTTTAATAACGGCTAGCTTCCCTAGGCCACTTCACCTGCGCCTGTCTGAATGGCAGAGGATTGTTCCGAGGTGATTCAGTTGAAAGGTTTAATGGCGCCTATGTAGGGGTGGAATACATTAAATGGCCCAATCATGGATCCAGAGTGAGGTGGTGCCCCGGAACATTTACACTGAATGAATGGATCGAGTAATTAGCCTTTGAACATGTAATTGATTCATCTAAAACAAGGGAAGCCTCTGCTATTCATCTTGGTGCTCTAAATGTCTTCCACCCTCCATGACTATGTCCTTAACAGAAAGGGGCTAGGCCAGCCGGGCTTCCCTCCATTTGTCCTAATCAATGGAGCCTGTTCAATCCAGACCCGGGTGGTCAGTGAAATTAAGTACCCAGCTCACACTGCTGCGAGTTGGGGCCAACACAGCCTGGGCATGAGGGAGATGAGCATGGCCTCTGTTGCCATGGTAACACTGTCTGGCAGAGCCACCGCCGTGACTGCTGCTTCTCCCTCCCTGTCCCTGTCCCCTCCTTATTTATTTGTCAGATCCAAAATGGCAGCGCAGTGGAACAATGGCGCTCTTCCATGACACTGGAGCAAATGTACTTCAAAATGAAATATGTGGAATGGGAAAGGGTGTGCCCTTGTTGGAATTGTTTCCACAGACAAAACAAACCATATGTCACATTTGTAGCCACATTTATAGCCAAAATAGCATGCACAAACAATGCACGCCATCAGTGGTTTGAGGTTAGTGCAGTAATCACTAACCTGGGAAACAGATATGATCCAGAAGTACCATTACCCAGGGCATAAATAAACAAGATGTATTGTATTGTAGCTATTGATCTAGAGATAAACCACTGCATTAATAGGTGTAATAAATAACCACACACCACACACTGTAGATGGTCAGATATTGCATAATAGAGAGAGTGGGAATGAGCTTCACACTGGCAGGGAAAACTCCTTTTGCACCTGGGTGCCTCAGTGATGACGAATGGAAAACTGGGAGTTACCATGCCCAGCAGCCTATACCCTGGCATCACCATGGCGACGGGTGGTGGATGATGATGTATATCATCACAAGACAGAATATGGCTCATCACCGAAACAAACACATTACCTCACCCGACACACACGCGCACACACATACAGTGTAATATCCTATGTTTCCTAACAACGACATAAATAATGTCCTTGAAAATAATAATAATCTAGCTGGTTTTTCTATGCATCGGCAGGACAGAACGGCAGCTTCGGGTAAGCTCAAGTGGGAATCTCTAATATTAAGGAAGACTTGAGGTTCTGCTCGCCTGAGTTAGAATAGCTCATGATAAGCTGTAAACCATACTATTTACCAAGAGAGTTTTCATCTGTGTTTTTCATAGCTGTCTTTTTATCACCACAAACCAATGCTGGCACTAAGACCGCACTCAACAAGCTGTATAGGGTCATAAGCAAACAAGAAAATCCTCATCCAGAGGCGGTGCTCTTGTGGCTGTGGATTTTAATGCAGGGAAAAAAACTCTTGCTCACCTTCACTCCACACACAGAAACACATACAAAGTTTTCCCTCACTCTCCACTTGGCAAATTTGACCATAACTCTATCCTCCTGATTCCTTCTTACAAGCAAAAACTCAAACAGGAAGTACCAGTGAGGCACCCAACACGGAAGTGATTTGATGAAGCAGATGCTAAGCTATAGCACTGTTTCTCTAGCACAGACTAGAAAATGTTCCATGATTCATCCAATGGCACTGAGGAGTTTTACCACATCAGTCACCGGCTTAATTAATAAGCGCATCAACGGCGTCGCCCCCACCGTGATCGTACGTACATATCCCAACCAGAAGCCATGGAATACAGGTAACATCCACACTAAGCTAAAGGCTAGAGTTGCCATTTTCAAAGAGCGGGACACTAATCTGAATGCTTATAAGAAAGCCTGCTACGACTGTCTACAAGCCATTAAACAGGCAAAGCTTGAATATAGGACTAAGCTCTGACACTCATCGGATGTGGCAGGGTTTCCAAACTATCACGGAATACAAAGGGAAACCCAGCCACGAGATGCCCAGTGACGCGAGCCTCCCAGACAAGCGAAATGCATTCTATGCTCACTTCAAGGCAAGCAACACTGAACCACGCATGAGAACACCAGCTGTTCCGGACGCAGTGTGTGCACTCTCTCCATATTCGATGTGTGTAAGACCTTTAAACAGGTTAACCTTCACAAGGCCACAGGGCTAGACGGATTACCACATGCATACTCAGAGCATGCGCTGAACAGCTGGAAAATGTCTTCACTGACATTTCCAACCTCTCCCTGACCCAGTCATGTTTCAAGCAGACCACCATAATCCCTGTGCCCAAGAACGCCAAGGTAACCTGTCTAAATGACTATCGCCCCATAGCACTCACATCTGCAGCCAAGAAATGCTTTGCAAAAGATTTGGCATGGGCCCTCAGATCCTCAAAAAGTTATACTACTGCAACATTGAGAGCATCTTGACTTGTTGCATCACTGTTTGGTATGTCAACTGATTCGCATCTGACCACGAGGCGCTACAGAGGGTAGTGCATACGGCCCAGTACATCCCTGGGGCCGAGCTCCCTGCCATCCAGGACCTCTATACCAGGCAGTGTCAGAGGAAGGTCTTAAGAATTGTCAAAGACTCCAGCCACCCAAGTCATAGATTGTTCTCTCTGATACCGTACGGAAAGTGGTACCGGTGCACCAAGTCTGGAACCAACAGGGCCCTGAACAGCTTCTACCCACAAGCCATAAGACTTCTAAATAGTTAGTTAAATAGTTAACCAAATAGCTACCCAGACTATCTGTATTGAACCTTTTTCCACTAACTTTTCTGACTCATCGCTGCTTCTGTTTATTATCTATCCTGTTGCCTAGTCACTTTATTCTTAGTTATATGAACATATCTACCTAAATTATCTCGTACCCCTGCACATCCACTCGGTACTGGTATCCAGTGTATATAGTCACTTATAGTCAACTAATTGTCTATTTATTATTACTTTCATTATTACTTTTATTATTACTTTTCTATTATTTCTCTATTTTCTTTCTCTCTGCATTGTTGGGAAGGGCCCGTAAGTAAGCATTTCGCTGTTGGTTTACACCTGTTGTACGAAGCATTTGACAAATACAATCTGATTTGATTTGAGTACTGCACCCATACCCTGCCACTGTGCTAGGGTAGGCAAGCTTTCCCCTGGCACTCATCTAAGCTTTCCACTGCCACATACCTGACATATCCATACAGGCTGATACAAATCTCATCTCTTACATTAATACTGAAGTGATGAAAAGGTTATAATACAAATAGAATGCGGATGTAGACTGCTGCATTTTCCAGAGGTTGGCTTACTCTATTTTAGCTCTGTACTGGTGATGCTGGTACATTTACATCAGTTACAATATATCTCCTTTCTGAGGAGACAAGAGCCTTATGCATTTTATTTTTGTCATGTATCCCCCAGACACACAGACATGCGATTAGCAACTCAGCGGTGGCCTGCCTGTCTGTGCTGAGGAGACTGGTGGTCGATTAGTCTTGGGTTCCTGGAAGCAGCAGGATTATCTAAGAGAGGCTGGTGGGGGTCAGGAAACCATTGGGCTCAGAGACAGATCCCTGTCCGGAGTGTGAGAAAATATGGGATGCGTGCAGGCGCGGGGAGGCAGCGTCCATGACAGTTTGACGAGGAAACGTGGCTGAGATTCCATCCAAGACGCACAGACACACGCACTGTGGACCCTTGCCAGCCAAGGTCACAGACAGGAAAATATAGCAGGAATTTAAAAAAATAACATACAAGAGCAAATCCCTCTTACAGATGAGCTCACAGACACTTTCATAGGCTCTTTCCTTAGATTGCATCAGCAAGCTTTCATCAGCGTGTCAAAATTTTAAAGAGCCACTGAACATGCCAATTGGCACGTGTGTTTTTCTGTTGCTCATTAGAAAAAATGTATTTCAGTCTTGGATGCGTGTTTCCTGACCGATTCTGCATTTGGTTAATGATGTTTGTCCGCCATGAGACACTGTAGACGCAGAAGCCTATTTCACTTCCTCAAAATCACCAGAATGAATCTATTGGAAAGAGAGCAATCACCGCAGCTGTTCACCCCATGTTAGCGAGCAAATGTACATCGTCAAATCAAAACCCAACCTTCCTTTACTCATTATGATGCACGGATGTTCCAAACTCTCTTTTAGACAAGACTGATTTTATGACCAAAAATATCCTATTTACACTTTGTAGTCAATTTTGACACAAGGTTTCTGACTCATATCAAGGCCACATAGACCGTTTTCAAAGGTAATTGTTTATTTTTAAAGGCAGTCGCTCTTTAATACAGAGAGACTAATCTAATGGTTGTCAGTAGGAGAATTTCAGTATTTCAAGTAAATATTGAGTAAATATTGAGAAAGGCTGAATACTGTTGCAATGTCAACACACTGTTTATTGCATTATATTACTTTGGAGCCGTAATAACACTACAGTACACTTGGAACTACAGTACACTTGGAAATTAGTTGAGGTCTCTTCTCTTCCAGGATTGAAATGCTTTTCAGCTGAAAGGCCTGGTTCTAGAGGGAAGAACTAGAGGCCTACTGAGAGGTCAAATACCTGCTTTTCAGCACATATACAGGTTCTGCCCAGACAAGCTCATTTACCCAGCACTTAGGCTGTGTATGAGGGCCACGTTCTCAGCATGGAGGCCATATCAACAGAACCAGGGCCATGACAGACAGGCTTGGCCCACAAAGACCTGATTGTGACCTGAGTGTGACTAGAGAAGAAAAGTACTTATTAACAGGGGACTTGAAGAACAGAGATGGATCTCTGTCCCTTCAATATCCTTAGCTGATAGCTGATAACAAGATAAGTACAGTAACTTCAGGATTAGGTCAAGATTTGAGATTCAGATGAGGAAGAGATTACAGTTAGATTACAGTTAGATGATAAAATGCATGTAAGATATCCATATACTACAGATATTACTTCAGCCTGTGAGAAGAACCAGTCCTCATCCATCGCACCACACACACACACACTCACTCTCTCACACACACACACACACACACACACACACACACACACACACACACACACACACACACACACACACACACACACACACACACACACACACACACACACACACACACATACAAAACTACAGAGCAAAAGCCCAAACTCTCTTTGCTTCACTGTCAGCTTCACCTCTCAGCAAGTGCTTCCCAGACAGATTCCAGCAGTCCTTTCACAGGGCAGCTGCTTTTCAGATGAGCAGAGAAGGCTGAGGTGTTTGACGTGTCTGGGCTTGTATGTCTCTATTGCTTTAATATTACACTCATCTTGTTGTCTATATTCATAGATCTCAGGTGCTTAAGATGACATATTAACATTTGTGTTGAAGCTTGTCCCTACTTCTGTGATCTCTAACATAGCCAGCAATGCAGTCCCATGGGAAGCATGCCTGCTGGCATTATGTATACACAGATGATATTCAAGCCTGCATTTGCCAACCATTCATTGGCTTTTTCCCTACTGCCACACTTGAATGTAACCATGCAAATATTAACTTACCTGTAAACTTACCTGTACATTTAACTGTATATTTACCTGTACATCTAATTTAACCATGCAAAATATTCAATTACCTCTTATATTGATCTATCTTTAATACCACTGAAGTAAAACACAATACATTATCCATTCTCAGTAAGGCTGCTTGCAGACCCTGGTTTCTGGTAATCTCAAAGCTTTGCACCGTGTAGAGATAAAACATGGCCTGGCTGCTTTACAGTGTACACCAGCCTTCAGTGCTGGGATAAAAGCTTCATTAAAGCGCTGCTTTAAAATGAACTCACAGAGGCACTGCAGAGAGGAGACATGCAATCACTGTGTTGCCAAGAGACCATGATGTATTCATTAGAGGAATTAACTGTACATAAACAGCCATTGCTACACACACAAGGTATTTCCACTCCTGTCATGGACAGTGGTACACACACAGGGTATTTTCCACTCCTGTCATGGACACTGGTACACACACAGGGTATTTCCACACCTGTCATGGACACTGGTACACACACAGGGTATTTCCACTCCTGTCATGGACACTGCCCAGTCTCTTTTTTAATAATTTACCTGGTAAGTTGACTGAGAACACATTATCATTAATTTACCTGGTAAGTTGACTGAGAACACATTCTTATTAATTTACCAGGTAAGCTGACTGAGAACACATTATCATTAATTTACCTGGTAAGTTAACTGAGAATACATTCTCATTAATTTACCTGGTAAGTTGACTGAGAACACATTCTCATTCATTTACCTGGTAAATTGACTGAGAATACATTCTCATTTACAGCAATGACTTGGGGAATAGTTACAGGGGAGAGGAGGGGGGATGAATGAGCCAATTGGAAGCTGGCGATGATTAGGTGGCCATGATGGTATGAGGGCCATATTGGGATTTTAGCCAGGACACCAGGGTTAACACCCCTACTCTTACAATAAGTGCCATGGGATCTTTAGTGACCACAAAGAGTCAGGACACCCATTTAACGTCTCACCCAAAAGACAACACCTCCTCCCCTAGACGGGAAGCTGAGTTTGCCCAAAGGCTCCTTTTTTGGACCTAGGAAATCTGATGGTAAAATAGGTCATTATGTGAATAACATGTGGTTAACACACTATGTCCCCAAATCAATACATGACATGCTATATTTGGTAACAAGGTCACAAGGAGGAGTTGTTGAGGCTGTATGGGGAGCGAGTGACATCATCCCAGTCCTGCGCTCGAGTCTAGAGTGCTTATTTTAGATGAAGATGACTTCCAAATGTCTTCTCGGGTGAGAGCTTCTTTCCTTAGAGAGTGAGATATCCCCTGCTGTATTTGAGAATGTCACATTTTATTCAGTGTCAATGTCACATGAGCGCCCTCTGAGGCAACACACACGACGTGATATTCATTGTAATCAAATATTCATAGAATGTAGGCCATTTATATTTCAACTAACTGAATGATATGTTTAAGCTCTAGAAGGGAGATTGGACGAGGGACAAAACTTTTCAAAGTATTGTCTTAGCAGTGTGTGAGGCATCAGATGTACAGGTATGAGTCCAGACATTGTGTTTGCAGTCTGATTGTCCCTGCTGTGCTCTGTGATCAATAACGTTAATATGTCTGGCCTTGAGTTCGGCAAACACATCCATCAAGGCCCTTCATTAGCGCTGGACAAGTGTTTGTGAGTGTGTGTGTTTGTGACCATGTGTGTTTAAAAGTGTGTGTGTTTGTGTGTGTGTGTTTGTGAGTGTGTGTGCCCCATTAGCTGTGGATAGCATCACAAGGCTAAGACTGGAGCCATTACATCCTAGAGTCTAGTTTCTAATTGTGTTGAGGTTGACTCACTTGACTTTTCATTATTGTACTGTGTCTGCAGAGACATCCTACATTCTCAAAGAACACATAATAATGTGTCGCACCATGATATTGTACATGAAACAGTTGAAGGGATGACTAGTCCTATCGAGTATTATCTATTTGACCAATAGGATAATACAACACCCTTGATTATCAACTGAGCTTATTCCACTGAACTCGCTGGATCATAGCTCACTGTAAGAGGAGAGGAATCCAGTCCACTGCCAAGTACATAGCATCATGTAGTGTGGTTTAAAGATAAATCTATCATAGGCTCCCTCTCAGAGCTGACTAAGCTAAGCCTAGCCTGTCGGTTTCACCAAAAGTCAATTTCTTAGAGAGGGGAAGAAGAGAATCATAACAACCTCATTAATAACCAGGACTAATGTCTTCCAGACGCTAGCTGTTGTACGCCGGGTTATTTCACAAAGAGAGGATGCCTATCTTCTGACAAGAAGCAGGGCGGTCGTGGTGTGTCGAGACGGTGCCACACAGTGTCTGCTGGAGAAAACAAAACAACCACCCCCCAATTTTCAGTTAACACGCAAATAACCTCCCCCATGCACACTGGCCAAATAACTCAACAAGTAGTTGACCACAATGCACAACACCGCACCAATCTCAGCAGGAAGGCAACAGCTCCCAGGCACTGATACAGTGACTGGTCAATCTTGGCTTGATGGTAAAATTTTAAATTTTAAGAAATTTTAAGAAATGTCCCACTCGGGGATCAATAAAGTACAGTGGGGAGAACAAGTATTTGATACACTGCCGATTTTGCAGGTTTTCCTACTTACAAAGCATGTAGAGGTCTGTAATTTTTATCATAGGTACACTTCAACTGTGAGAGACGGAATCTAAAACAAAAATCCAGAAAATCACATTGTATCATTTTTAAATAATTAATTTGTATTTTATGATTTGGGATGATTTGAAGTGGGCTGTCCATGCTCGGCAACCATCAAACCTAACTGAACTGGAGATGTTTTGTAAGGAGGAATGGTCCAAAATACATTCATCCAGAATCCAGACACTCATTAGAGGCTATAGGAAGCGTCTAGAGGCTGTTATTTTAGCAAAAGGAGGCTCTACTAAATATTGATGTGATTTTTCTGTTGGGGTGCCCAAATTTATGCACCTGTCTAATTTCGTTTTGATGCATATTGCACATTTTCTGTTAATCCAATAAACCTAATTTCACTACTGAAATATTACTGTGTCCATCAGTTATTTGACAGATCAAAATGAAATTGCTAATCCAAACACCCAATTATTTATAAATGGAAATCATGGAAATTGTCAGGGGTGCCCAAACCTTTTGCATACGACTGTATCACACTATTTATGTCATTAACATATTTATATCATACCTCTTGTTATGTAGGTTGTATAAACAGATAATTACAAAAGGTTTACAAACTAGACCTGTAAAGTGTTGGTTCCATGTTTCATAAAAAATCCCAGAAATGTTCCATACTCACAATTTCCCTCAAATTGTGTGTACAAATTTGTTTATCCTTTGCCAATATAATCCATCCACTTGACAGGTGTGGCATATCAAGAAGCTGATTATACGGCATGATCATTACACAGGTGCACCTTGTGCTGGGGACAATAAAAGACCACTCTAAAATGTGCAGTTTTGTCACCCAACACAATGCCATTGGGATGCTGAGGGAGTGTGCAATTGGCATGCTGACTGCAGGAATGTCCACCAGAGCAGTTACCAGATAATTGAATGTTAATTTCTCTACCATAAGCCGCCTCCGACTCTGTTTTAGATAATCAACAGCTGATAATCAACAATCACATTGTATGATTTTTAAGTAATTAATTTGCATTTTATTGCAGGACATAAGTATTTGATACATCAGAAAAGCAGAACTTAACATTTGGTAGAGAAACCTTTGTTTGCAGTTACAGAGATCATACGTTTCCTGTAGTTCTTGACCAGGTTTGCACACACTGCAGCAGGGATTTTGGCCCACTCCTCCATCCAGATCCTTCAGGTTTCGGGGCTGTCGCTGGGCAATACGGACTTTCAGCTCCCTCCAAAGATTTTCTATTGGGTTCAGGTCTGGAGACTGGCTAGGCCACTCCAGGACCTTGAGATGCTTCTTACGGAGCCACTCCTTAGTTGCCCTGGCTGTGTGTTTCGGGACGTTGTCATGCTGGAAGACCCAGCCACGACCCATCTTCAATGCTCTTACTGAGGGAAGGAGGTTGTTGGCCAAGATCTTGCGATACATGGCCCCATCCATCCTCCCCTCAATACGGTGCAGTCGTCCTGTCCCCTTTGCAGAAAAGCATCCCCAAAGAATGATGTTTCCACCTCCATGCTTCACGGTTGGGATGGTGTTCTTGGGGTTGTACTCATCCTTCTTCTTTCTCCAAACACGGCGAGTGGAGTTTAGACCAAAAAGCTCTATTTTTGTCTCATCAGACCACATGACCTTCTCCCATTCCTCCTCTGGATCATCCAGATGGTCATTGGCAAACTTCAGACGGGCCTGGACATGCGCTGGCTTGAGCAGGGGGACCTTGCGTGCGCTGCAGGATTTTAATCCATGACAGCGCAGTGTGTTACTAATGGTTTTCTTTGAGACTGTGGTCCCAGCTCTCTTCAGGTCATTGACCAGGTCCTGCCGTGTAGTTCTGGGCTGATCCCTCACCTTCCTCATGATCATTGATGCCCCACGAGGTGAGATCTTGCATGGTGCCCCAGACCGAGGGAGATTGACCGTCATCTTGAACTTCTTCCATTTTCTAATAATTGCGCCAACAGTTGTTGCCTTCTCACCAAGCTGCTTGCCTATTGTCCTGTAGCCCATCCCAGCCTTGTGCAGGTCTACAATTTTATCCCTGATGTCCTTACACAGCTGTTTGATTGAGTGTGTGGGGTCCGTTTGATTGAGTGTGTGGACAGGTGTATTTTATACAGGTAACGAGTTCAAACAGGTGCAGTTAATACAGGTAATGAGTGGAGAACAGGAGGGCTTCTTAAAGAAAAACTAACAGGTCTGTGAGAGACGGAATTCTTACTGGTTGGTAGGTGATCAAATACTTATGTCATGCAATAAAATGCAAATTAATTATTTAAAAATCATACAATGTGATTTTCTGGATTTTTGTTTTAGATTCCGTCTCTCACGGTTGAAGTGTACCTATGATAAAAATTACAGACCTCTACATGCTTTGTAAGTAGGAAAACCTGCAAAATCGGCAGTGTATCAAATACTTGTTCTCCCCACTGTATATATCTGCAGTAGGTGCACTTGATTCAAAAGCCCTGCGCACTGGTTAGGCAAAGTGTTCCCATTTTGAACAATTTAATTTGGCTGTAAAGACCAACGCCCCTCTGACCCGGCAGAGCGGGTGATCTGTGGCTAAATCGAGTGCTCCTACTGCGCTGGCAAATCGGATAGCACAAATAAACTTCCATGACCCAGCAAAGTTTGATACTATTCTACGTGAGATTTCATAAGTTTTAAAACCATGACCAGAGAGAGAAAATACCTTCTGTTTTGTGAGTGAGTTCAGTTTTATTCAGCAGCACTGTCTTCACTTTTTTCCCCCAACACTATTACAAAACATAAAATGCGCTTCTGTCTACTTCCGCTTGCGCTGCAGCTGCAATGAATGAGTAGCCAAGTGTATCGATAGACCTGTGTTTTGATTATTATTAGCAGCTATTTTAATATCAAGGAATATTTCACTTTCTCTGGTCATAGAAACAACATGAATTTGTGCCTGAGGCAGATGCGGTGCGGCTCGAGTTTTGCCATCAGGTGGAAGACTGTGTCCCATCTCTGGTCAGCCTCACCGGAGGAAAGGAAGGAGAGAGCAGGGACCGTGAGAGGGGGACCCTTTGTTGCTCTCTCCCTCCGCTGAGACTAATGCAGTGTTCAAAAGAACTGGGAACTCGGAAATCTCCGACTTCAGGGCATTCAAGATATTTGGGAACTCTGAAAAAAACGACATCCAAATTGGACCTTTTTTTTAAATAGTCGCCCAACTCGGAAACTCTGGCATCTTTCTAGAGTTCACTGGCGTCATGAATTGACATTGTTTTTTCAGAGTTCCCAGTTCCCAGCACCATGACCATCAGATACCATCAGCCCAGTCAAATAAAAAAGCAAATGATTTACTAATTATTTCAATTTATGTTCATCTGTGCCTTGCAAGTGCTACACCAACTGATCTATTTTGTTATCAAATCTTGAGTTTTGCAATTTAATATGGTCTGAGAAGATCAATATTGGCAGGCCAGGCATATAGCCAATATTCTGAGATAATGTATAAGGCCTACTAAACCTCATTCATATATAACTGTTTTTATTAGGTCAATGTAAAACATTATGTTTAAAAACGATTCTGAGCGGTAGATCTCAGCTTGCTTTTTGACTGCGAAAATGATCTTGAAAAGGTTACCACTGCATTAGATGAACCCATTCCTTCACCAGAGTCGTAGGAAAAAATATGTGTAGCAGCGTTCTACTTTCTAGCCAGCAGATACAGGTATGCACAGAGGAGTGGAACAGCTCATTACATTGGGTAATTTATTTGCTTAGTCGATGCCTGAAAAAATTGTTTGTACATGTTGAATATTCTTTAACTAAAGCATTTACACAGCCCCGGCACATGTAGACTCCCAAAGTTCAGACAAACCCCCATTGCTCTTTACACAAAGAGTAGCCTGGTAAATCCTAGACTCGCTGTGTCATGCAGAAAACATGGCCAACTCTGCCTGTACAATACAGCAGGCCTATGTGCTTGAGAGTGTTAAATTGAAGGCATCTCTACCTGCCATGGCTAAGTGGAGCAAGCTGATGCTGAGGGGGAGAGAGACGTTAATACACCCTGTTGATCAGAGAGTAATCTGACAAAGCAAACAGAGAGTAATCCTCCTGAGGTGTGTTTCTGGGAGATAGGAGAGACCTTAACTTTGCACTGGAGGCTTTTAGATAAGTGTGTTCAATTTCAAACTCAAACAATGCCAGAAAGTCTCATGGGAGTGATGACAAAAACGTTGACATCGGCACTTCATTCCAAAATCACGCTAGTGTAAACTCTAACTTTTGAATTTACACTAGCGTATGAAATTCTAAACATCTCAAAATCTAATCCCAGAGAAACATAAATCCCTATATAAACGGTTAGATTTTTCAGAGGGTTCTTCAAACACTTGAAACCAAGTATACTACTTTCTGTCTGTTGTTTTCCTGATATCTGTAGCAGTGAAATAAAATGTTAATGGAACATTCTCTTTTGGTTTTCCTTTGTGTATAGCGCCGCTTTCTACATTCCATCTCTGTCCTCTGACAACATATTATCAATTATACTGTAGGTTCAGGCGGTCAGCATTTTTTTGTTGTACCCCCCGGTCAAAAGTTTGGAATATTACTAATTCAAATATAAAATATATTTTGATTTGTTTAACACTTTTTTGGTTACTACATGATTTCATATGTGTTATGTGATAGTTTTGATGTCTTCACTTGTATTCTACAATGTAAAAAATATTGCAAATAAAGAAAAACCCTTGAATTAAGTAATATTCCAAACTTTTGACCGGGGGTGTATACCACAAACAGAATACACCTCTCAGCCCTCAGTGTCAATAATGCACTTAATTCTATAGTGGAGAGTAGTAGCATACGACCTCTGTCTGTATGCCTTCCTTTAAACCTGCTCTCCAAGAGGAAAGTGCTCTGTTGCTCTGGTTATTAGTGCAATATTTGATAGAGCAGTGAGGCGTCTTGCACTGATAACCCAGCCAGGAGGAGTGAGTCATCCGTAGCTCTTTGTATCCTCTCTCCCCTCTGTTTAATTTTTAAACACCTCTTGAACTTTAAAAGGGGGGAGATCTTTGTTGGAGGGCTGGCTTTCTAATTTTAGAATCCATTATAGTTTCAAAAGTGTCTCCACCAAGGAAGAAATCCATATTGTATGCTTTACAATACTGTACTCTACAGTATATTACACATAGTGCCATCGTGCCACGGCCCACTACACCCCATAAGTCACTTATCTCTATCTTCCAAAGGCAATCTCTAAATCAGTACTGTAATCTGTTCAAGAATCATATCCCTTTGTCTTTACCACTCTTTGTTAGGCAGCACTCTAAGCCTCCCATGTAAGGATCCATGCATGCCTCTACATTAAATGCCTTACTGTTTAGTGTAACATCATCCAATGAATGATGTTCCATGAGATTGGATGACAGCACAGGGTGAAACACGATCTGGGGTTTACCCTTCAGTAAGCGACTGGGGGTCAATTGTGTGAGAACAACTGGGCTCGTCTCTGGGACACTATGTCCACATAACACACATGGTACATTCATTCACCCTATGCCAGGAATGGAGAGCAGCCCTCTCCGTGCACTTTGCTTTAGAACAGACCAACTGTATACAAAACATAGTGCATGAGTTACTGTATATTCTATGTCTACAGTCTGTTAAAATGTTGACCCATGTACTTATACTGTATGTCAATGACAAACAAGGTCGCTTCAACTGTAGCTCTTATTTTCATGTTTTGTCAGACAGACTCGCAATCCAACACACTCCCTGGTCGTTCGTTTGATGATGGAATGCAGTGAAGCCTCTAACAGGACATGAATGGAGACATCTGAAGGAGCTTGTTTGAGAAGGCTCCGGTCCTGTCCCTAATGAGAAAAAGAGGGACAGATCTCATTCTGCTTGCGTGGCTCTCACCCGTCCAGTAACGGAATGTCTTGCCCAGAGGGAAGGCTATCTGCACCAGGGGTTACAGGGGTCATTGTCCTATACCTCTCTCACACAAGACCACCAGACCACTGTCTGGAGAAACAGGGAGTCTGGATGGTCCGAGGCAGCACCGCAGAATCACGGCAATCCAGAGAGATGGCGTGGGATAACAAAGAGACAGACAGGGGACTGGACCCAACACGAGGGGCCATATGGGGTAGGACCCAGCACAAGCACGGTCATATGGAACAGGTTTACACAGTAAACAGGCCGTGATCTCTGAGCTGGAGGTGATTTGCAGATATCTCACCTCACGTTATCACATTCCAATGTGATGGATTTGTTGGGATGAAAGGGATGACACGTTCTGTGTTTGTGTGAGTGTGTGTGTGTGAGGAGGGGTGGGGGTGTGGGTGTGTGAGGAGGGGTGGGGGGTTGGACTAAATGGTTACTGCTCTGTGAAGTCTGCTGTTTAGATGTGTGCTGCGCTCAAAGAGACAAAGACAGAGAAAACACCTGGTCAGGCTGAAATCCCATCACAGTTGAGAACAAGAAATAAAGGAATGTGACTGCTCCCCAGAGTCTCTGAGGTTGGCTAAGACATCCCACAGCTCCAATGTTCCCTTCTGCTGCAACACTATTTATAAAGGTTAACAGACCACACCATTAACCTACAGTATAACAGCCCCTCAAATCATGAGACAGACCTTCTATTAAAGCATCTATTTAAAAAGTAAACTAGTATTTTGTATGCTATTTGTGATGATTTACACACTGTGTGGATGTAAAGCTTCATTGTGAATGTATTGTGTCTACAGTATGTAGTGATTCTATAGGAGGTTTACTCTTGTCTCTCAGAATTCTTTGTTTGCACATGCAGTGCAGCAAAAGCCTTAAGGGAGTGTGTTTGTTTTTGCTTTTGCTTGGTTGTAGAGTGCAGGGGTTGGATGTCTATGTGTATGCATGGCTGTGTATTCCCCATGTTTGCTGTTAGTCAATTAGAGCTATAATTAAAGGCAAGGGCATCCTGGGAAATAAAAGCAGCTGCAGGATTTTTTCAGCTCCCCTCCTCCTCTCCTTTTCCTTTTCCATGCTATCATGCCATGGCCAGCCAATCCCAGGGCACACCCTCCCACTCAATCCTCTCTAACTCCCTTTATCTACCATTACATTTGACTGAAGGATTACTAAAGCTCTCCTCGTTAATCTTCTTGCCTTAGATGTGCAACAGCAGAGCTAGCACAAGGCAGCTCAGCCCACACCACTGACAGAGACCTCATCACATCTTACCACATCCAAGAGGAGGAGAGAAACACATTGATGTCTCTCAAAACC
The DNA here is from genome assembly GCA_023634145.1 of Thymallus thymallus. NCBI lineage: Eukaryota > Metazoa > Chordata > Actinopteri > Salmoniformes > Salmonidae > Thymallus > Thymallus thymallus. Next base: position 16,199,231 of record CM042410.1, on the reverse strand, counting down.
CTGACCTAGAACACTCTTCATCTGACCTGAGACTGCTGTCATATTTTAATATGTATGGGATAGCAGCGAGAGAGAGCAACCAAGCCAGTAATAAACTGATTTGAGGACCATACAAAATGTTTGCTATGAGGGGAAATTGTCCATTTTGATATTGATTCTTGATTCCCTCTAATGGTGCATTAGTGAATGCTTTGAATCTGTGAGCTGTGCCAAACGTAGCATTCCATCCTGTTCCTCCATGGCCTCTCTCAGGTAACAGTCTGTGAGCTGTCAGGCTGTCTCATGTTTCACACTGAGCTTTTCTTTGCATGTCAGTAGGAAATACCATGCAGTCTCCTGTTCCTCACATTCTACACCCTCAACTGTCATGGATGTCAAGCAGAGGTATTTGATGTGGTGTGCTGAATGCTTCCTTTTATATCTGTGCAGCAGGACATGCCTGTGTAAACTACGGTGGTGATTTTACAGCATTCCCCTTCCTCAAACGGCACTAGTTAAAGAACTACTGAACGTGCATGGGTTACTTAGTGCTGTTAGAAACTTTTACTGTAAATGTGACTTTTGCATCTCTGTCTGAACATTCATTGTGCCATAATATGAGACACACTCCCACAGTCAAGACCCTTAAAGCCACAATAGCATGGGGTTAGATGATCAGATTACAATAAAAAACACACATGGGCATTATTAGAGAGTTTGCATTTCCACCCCTGAACATGACTCTCATTGTACCCTTCTAGAGAGAGAGAGTGCTTTTATTTCAACTGAACGGCAAGGATGAACAGGACCCTATGTGTGTGTCTCTGTGGTACACCATCTCTTCGGGCTCGAAGGGTAATCAGATCTCTACTTTCAGGGCCCTTTCTGTTCAGAGACCCTGGCACTATGAGAAGTAACTTAATCTGGTTAGTAAAAGGATCACAGAGAAAAGCCCAGCAATTTAAATTGAAACAGCGTTGTCTATTGTCAATATTTTGACAGATTTCATGTCAAAGTGTATTTTTTTGTGGAGGGCTGTGCCAAGGATTTAATTGATACATGTGTAATTACGTTTTGTTGCCGATGTGTTGGAAAAAGTGTCTCTTGCATTATCAATAATATTGGCGCAAGACTGCTCTTTCGTCTTTGCTGTTTGTCTGTGGTTCCATAATCCTCTCTGAAAGAGGATACTGAAGACTCCCTGAGAAGGCATCTTTCACAAATCAATTCATTACCCAAACATGAGCGGGCAAAGGCGCATCTTTCATAAATCAATTCATTAACCAACCACTGGCAGTTAAAAGGCACTTACCACAATATCAAAAAAGGCACTTACCATCATATCGACTTTCAATGTTGAGAAAGATAAATCCACAAATACCAACTGATGACAGGCCTTGGTAAAAAATAGAATCAAAAAGGCTTACCATACAATGGGCCAACCGCAAGCAATAACCTTTTTCATCTTTAATGATTGTATTTTCTTATTTTGTAGCACACACATTTCCCCTTGTTTGTACTGTGTCTCATAACTATTGTATGGGCCTATACAATTCATATCTATGCCAGTGTTTTGCCAGTGTTTTGCAGCATGCCACAGCTCCTGCTCATAAAGGTTTGATAGTCCGCTGAGTGTGTCTATGTGATCGCTGTAGACCTAGCGACATTGAGAAAAAATTTAAAAACGTCTGCTTGTACACACTGGGAAGAGCTGTATGTGTTTGAGCCTTGGACTTGCTGACGCAAAGCCCTCTCTCTCAGTACAGCAGAGGTGCTGAAGAAAATGAAAGACAGTAGTGAATTAAGCTTTTCTTCAGAGCAGAGGACCTTGGATGGCTAGCCTCTGTAATTAAAGCTTATTTTTGCCCTGTTGGAGAAATAAACAGTAGGGAGATAACGGAACTGGAAGGTGAAACGGTACACCACAACATGTGCCGATGGTGAAACACTGCCACCGCCCAGCCTTCTAGCAGTGAGTGATTGAAAAATGTGCCTTTCAATTGAATGGCCATCAATTTCATTGTATGTTTCACACAAAATCACTGTGATTGAGGATGCCCATGGGATGTTTCAATCCGACAGCGCAGTGAATTACATGTAGGTCAAAAAACAACCAGATTTGTTTAATTATGCAGGCGTTTCAAATTATAGCAGCTCTCCTCCATGCTCCTCTGATTGGTGCGTATCCCTTAAGGAGGGCCTGTGCTTGTCCTCATTAGCAGTCATTGAGCGGAGGTACTGTTTTGAGGAGCAAGGCGAGGAGCAATAGCGCTAACCCATCGCTGTCCCTCCTCTCTGCAGAGCCAGAGCCAGAGCTGCTGGGGGCTGTGGGGTAATTACAGGCAGGCTTATGACAGAGGCAGCAGTACACAAGCGACTGGAACACAGGTGGGTGGTTTATTGTGCCTGCCGGCTGGCTGCCTGGCTGTGTCTGGCTGCAAGCTGCAGGCTGATACTGCCCTGTTCTGCTGTTAGCCATCAGGCTCTCTGAGCACGTCCAGCCAATATCACCTGCCGCACAGCGTACAGGCGTAGCAGTACAGGTGAGGCTGCGCACACTGATGTTGTGAAATGTTAAATCAATCTGGACCACAAGGGATTCCAGTTCGAAGAGAAGAATGGTGGGTGGTAGGCGTTTGGCGTAAATAAGTACCTAACTGACTCAACACTGCATTGCACCTACAACCATAGATCTGATGCTCCTATTCAGCTTTGATCTTATTTGGGTTGTTTGTGTTTTCTTCAAATCAACTTCAACCTTCACTGTGAGAAACTAAAAAATTAACCTCTTTACAGCCTTTGCCACCAGAGCTGGAATATGGAATGAGAAGACCCATGACAAAATGTTCTAATGTAACATATTCACACATCCTACATGCATTAACATTACAGCTTGCCTTGAGGTAAAGTCATGCGTTTAATAGAATTCTCCCAGTCAGGGAAATTAGTTCCTTTCTATGTGAATTTGGAAATGTACGATTACATCCAATACACCGTGTAGAGTATTGAAAGTAATAAATAACTTTCATAGAAAAATCTCCCCCAGCTATGACAGACCTGTGATCTGACAGTCCTCTTATTTTATAGTGCTTTAGACATTAACTAGGCATGTTCTATATCTGCCCACTTCAACAACAAAATACATATTCTGCCATATATACTGTATAATCTGAGGCACATCTGTTACATATGTGAAGTAATACTCACCAGTTTATTATTGGAAAAGCTTTGGAGTGATCATTCATATGAAAATATGACCGTAGAGCCGACGTGTACTATCCACTGTGATCATCCCATCCTCCTGTTTACTAATTCAATACATGGCCATGTTTTACAAGCATAGACTGACTGTTCATATGGAATAACCTGATCCCTAGAGCAGCAAGTGCAGCATGCAGACAGGTACGGTATTAAGTACCTTGTGCATGCTCTGCTGTCTGGAGAACTCTGTTATGAATGTACAACTGACCGGCTTTGTAAGGTTAGCATGTCCTTCTAGTATGGCTAACAGAGTTGAAGACCGAGGGATGAGAGTGGCCCTTACCTCTACACACAGTCCCGTTCTCCACAGCCTCGTGGCCAGCCTTGCACATGCAGCGCCCGATGGGCACCATCCACTCCCCGTCCCCGTTGCAGTACAGTTTGATGGGCACGTCCACCTCCTCGCCGTTGGGGATACACACGCCCCGCGCTGCCACCAGAGAGGTGCTCTCTGCCCCAGACAGGGTCTCCTGAAACACGGCTCCGTTCTGGATGACGCGGGGACACTTCCTGTAGAAGACACGCACGGCGATGAGCGACATGCAGCCGCCGTAGTCCTGGAAGGCCAGGTAGAATCCATGTTTGGACACGGGGCCGAAGCTCCGCACCTCTGTGTTGATCTTCATCACCCGGCCACCCAGGTCCACCTGGGAGAAGCTCTCATCGGCCGCGATGGTGTCCACCTTGATCCAGGGGTTCTCCATCCATGGCGGGGACACCTTGTTGGCCGTGTCCGAGTCTGACTCATAGTAGTACAGGTTAAAAGTCTCTTTACAGGAGCCAGGCACGTTGGGGATGGAGCTGCAGTCTCGCACAGAAAACTTCATTTCCACATGGATCCGCTGTGCACCCCGGCGCCGGATGTACTTGGTGCGGACCCAGTTGTTCTGGTTGTTGTCGAAGACGTTGCACACCTGGTAGGTGCGGATGGTGTTCATGTTCTCATCGTATCCACTCACCTCCTCCCACTGTGAAAAAAGGACACAGGGTAAAAAGGTTATTCTGTCCTTGTGTTGACCACATGCTGACCGTATATATTTTGGTTTAGTAACACATCAATACCTCCAATTCTTTAACTCTACAGTACCTCACACATATAACCCAAGGGCAATTGTGTACTCAGCATCATGGCTACACTACCACCTTGCCATACTCCACAGATAAAGACAGGGCCATTCTCAGCAGCAGTGCTCCCAGTCAGGGCTGGAATTAAACGGCAGGAGATGGGCAGGGTATAATATGGGCAGGGTATAATCTGCTCTCTGGCATTGTAATGCTCGCAGTTAGGGGTCTGGCATCTGTCAGTGGCCGCTGGAGACCCCACTTGGCTCCCTGTGTGAACCTGGCCTGTTTTCTTTTTCTCTGCTCAGCTCTGGGACAGGACCATGCATTATTTATCTAGTAAAGGAGAACAGGTGTTAAACTCTGCTCTTTATACAACCAGCAAGGCTTTGTAGTGCAGCCTCCTCATTGGCTCCTCTCTGTCCTCTTTATACAACCAGCAAGGCTTTGTAGTGCAGCCTCCTCATTGGCTCCTATCTGTCCTCTGGACAAAAATAAAAAAAGGAAACTATTTGCATAACATCGCTGTCGGAAACTCTTCAAGGGTAACAAATATTAGGAAAATATACAGGGCATACAGGGCATTGGTGATGTACGCAATGGGCAAAACTCTAAGCTAGTCCAGCACCAACACATCAGTTACTGTAAATGAAACAGGTCAGTCATTGTAACGAAATGCATGCATGACATGAATGTAACCCTATTCTGAGTCACACTCCAAAAAGGGAGAGCAGATTTGAGTTGCTGTGCTTGGGATACATTTCAGCACACACACACACACACACACACACACACACCCCTAGACAACAGATTCTACTAGTGGTGTGTCTATATGCAACCTCTGCTGTTACTCCAAGGACTCCAAACACCATGACCATGACCTGACCAGGTCATCTGAGGAAAGCATTTTCTTAACCCCAAAGCCTTTTTACACCAGTCAGCCGCACCCCGTGCTGCCTCTACCCATAACTCTCTCACCCCCCTTCACTCTCCACTTCACAGCTGACATAATTTCACAAATTAGTGCCCACTTAACAAGGATTTTGACAGAGGTTTGACGGGTAAGGAGGAGACAGTCAGCCCTCATGTTTAAGACCCACGTTCTATCAAACACTCAAATACTAATTAGAGCTTTTCTGCTTTATTCCCGTGTCCCAATTATTCTCTACAGACAGACATCATGCCAAATATGTACAGTTCATTAATAACAGTTGTTAGATGTAAAACTTTTAGTAACTGGAGGGATTTGAAGGAGACAAGTATGATTAAAACTTGTAAGACTGGCACTAAACTCAAAACAATTAAGATTGTGTTTGTAGACAATGATTAAAGAGGCCTTGGATGGAATTCAACCAGACGGTCTTCATTTTGAGGACACAGAATGCAATAGATATAGTCCATTAATGTGCAATTAAAACAACACATTAATATGTGTATGAATGTTAATGTTGATTGATGGGTTGGAGATCTCTTGGGGTAAATCTGTTGGTTGGCCCATTTCTCCACCCATCCAAATGGACTCCAGGGTCATGGGCAGCCATTGACCTTTCCCTCTCCCCTTCACAGATTGACGCTGTTTTCAGACAGAGGTCGTGGACGATTAAACAGGAAAGGACAGAGTGTGACGTCCTCTTGTTCTGAGTCTCAAGCATCGGCCCATCAAACTTAAATAAAGTTAACTGGGGTTGAGAGTGGGGGAAGGGGGGTAGCCACTAATGAGAGATAGAGACAAGGGGAAGGGAGGTGGGGAAGGGAGGTGGGGAAGGGCCAGGCTAAAAAGACCCCAAACAAATGTGTTTTGATGGAGGGCCCCTTTTAGTCCTGTCACAGCTTTGCTGCCCTGCTTTCATCAGAGCCAGTGGAGGGAAGCAAATGAGACATAACAAGAGGCCAGCAATCAAGCGCTGAGTGTGAAATAAGAAGAAACGTCTTCATTTTCACAGCTTTTCCCCCAGTACTACAGTGTGAATGCGGCTGCAGGGCAGTCATGTGTTAGGTAAGGTAGTGGAGTTGGTGGTGGAGGCTGAGAATTACAACACTAACTCTCTCTCTCCTTTGAGATCGTTTTTTTTCCCACTCCAGGACACACAGACTTGTTCATGTGAGTCCAGATGTATTGAGTGGGGGATCCTTGAAGACCACCATGTAGAGTGTCTTGACTGGATGTAGGCTATGTAGCAGGATGCTATAAAGCAGAAGATACTGTACAGTAGGGTCGGGACGATTCCATTATTGTGATACTTGTTAGTATTGTGGCAAGGAAACAAAACACAAAGCAGATTTAACTTCTTTAGGAATAGAGCCATAATGTTGGAAACAAACATCATTATGTTTGTTTGAGTCACATTTATTTATTTTTTAAAACTATAGCACACAATATTTTACATACAGCATGTTTTTAAAGGATCAAAGAGTAATGTTTAGATTTTTGCCATTAAAAATAAAACTGCGATATTGTTATTGTCCCAGCCTTACTGTGCAATACATTCTTGGGGGCGCTAAGCAAATTTGCGTTTGACCATGATTACTACAAGACTAGATAACTGGCCACTAGACTAACTTGCCACTCTGAAAATGTGTAGCTGACATGGGCTAATAGAGTGACTGTCAGTGACTGACATGACAAGAGAAAACTGTTGATGCACAACCACATTTCAGAATTTCACCTTGTATATTGTACTATTCTAACTCTCAACAGTAAGTTGAGACCCACCTGATAAAAATATATGTAATTTATTTTGTGGAAATTAATCAGTGGGCCTACAAAAGGGGGGCCAGTTGCCCGTGGCTGATCTATGGACATAAAGAGCTCACAGACTGAGACAGAACAAGTGAGTGCTTGCAATCAACAACAAGGCAGAGGAGTTGCTCTCTTCAAGGTTCTGTGTTCACATAAAGGAGGTCCTTCTAATGGGGTGTCATCGGCTCAGAAGTTGGCACCCAAACATAAAGAGGACAATCATAAGTGGGGGCCAAAGTATCCGGGGTCGTAGCTATGGCTTTGAGGGTTGTACCCAAATATAAAGACAGCCATCAGGGCGCTAGCGGTGCAGGGCACTGTTCACCCTGCTGCACCGCTCTACCGAGTGGGAACGGGATGTACAGTGGCAATTGTCAGCCATATTTTAATTACAACTAAATGAAATAGTATCTGAGTGGTTAGAGCGTTGGGCCTGTAACCAAAAGGTTGCTGGATGGAATCCCCGAGCTGACAAGGTACAAATCTGTCATTCTGCCCCTGAACAAGACAGTTAACCAACTGTTCCTAGGCCGTCATTGTAAATAAGAATTTGTTCTTAACTGATTTGCCTAGTGAAATAAAGGTTAAATAAAAAAAATAAGTCTCCTTGACACGATCTCCAAAGCAGAAACTATCAGAAATAGAGTTGAGCTATAGTTTTCTCCTGAGACAGTTTAAATCATTCAAAGGCCACAGTGGCATGTATGACACAACATGAAATGTGTACTTCAGTTCTCACGTGTCTTCATTACAGTGTGAGGATCGACCTGGGGTGGCTGGAGCATCAGAGAGCTACCCACATACAAAACATTCCAGCACTCAATCACTGACACAAGTAAATAAATAATTCACACAAAGGAGAAAGAAGCAGATGGAAATCTCTTGGGGCTGAGTTGTCCAATTTACAGTTGTAGAAAATCTGTCAGAGTAAGAGTGCTGTGCTCTAAGGGGATTGGGGACAAATGACACCCAGTCTCTGCATTGAGTTAAAAAGAGGGGAACTTGGAGGGCACAGAGAGAGACATAAGTAGAACTGTCTGATGCGGTCAACTTCAATTACCACAGTCTACACAAGGCAAATTGTGTGCCGCCCTATGGGACTCCCAATCACAGCCGGTTGTGATACAGTCTGGATTCAAACCAGGGTGTCTGTAGTGACACCTCTAGCACTGAGATGCAGTGTCTTAGACCACTGCGCCACTTGGGAGCCTAGAATAAGTCAAATAATGACTACTAACTAGATTCCTCTTCAATTAGGATTTTTCACTATTTCAAAACATACTACTACTGTAATATTGTTACACTACTATACTGGGGCAGTGAGATTGCACCCTGCCCCTATTACAACACAATGTTTGAAATTAAATGGGGACCTTGATTTATTTATTAGTGATTATGACAGTTGGGGTTAACACAAACTATTATAATTTTAAGTCAACGGTAAACAAAATCAATCTACAGTGGAAGTAGGTGAGAGACACAGGAGTATGAAATAAATTATGGACTTAGTTTAGATCAATAGTTACAGTGAAACCTTGATCAATGTAACGTACAGATCTATAGATTCTATTAGAGGTTGATTTTAACTAGTGCCAAATAGCTTGCATAATAATGTTTTATTAATCTGAATCAAGTCACAAGTTGGCATAAATTAAAATTATTTTGTCATTGCTAAAGCAGAATATTAAATGAAAGTACTACACCTAGGGCTAGAATGTGCTGTGGCCTGCACACATGCCTTTACCTCTACTATCCGGTTCTATGTCCTGAAGTCCCACAGAACATTTCCTTACTGGTGCTTAAAGGCCTCATCATTAGTCCTTAGCATATGGAAGAACTCAACATCCTCTCCACAGAATGTGTCTGGGTGATTTTATTGCAATGACTACATTAATTTGCAACTGCCTGTAGATTATACTCCCCACTAAAACAAATGCTACAGTTTACTATAGAATACTATTGTACTTACTATAATTAGGACAACTGACTGAACCAAATCTGTTCGTCCCCACTTGACTCTTGCTGCGTGACATACTTAATCAATTTAGGAAACAGGTGTGTCCGTATAGCAGGGATCATCAACTAGATTTAGGCAACAGGCGTTTCCATATAGCAGGGATCATCAACTAGATTTAGGCAACAGGTGTGTCCGTATAGCAGGGATCATCAACTAGATTTAGGCAACAGGTGTGTCCATATAGCAGGGATCATCAACTAGATTTAGGCAACAGGTGTGTCCATATAGCAGGGATCATCAACTAGATTTAGGCAACAGGTGTGTCCGTATAGCAGGGATCATCAACTAGATTTAGGCAACAGGTGTATCCATATAGCAGGGATCATCAACTAGATTTAGGCAACAGGTGTGTCCATATAGCAGGGATCATCAACTAGATTTAGGCAACAGGTGTGTCCGTATAGCAGGGATCATCAACTAGATTTAGGCAACAGGTGTGTCCATATAGCAGGGATCATCAACTAGATTTAGGCAACAGGTGTGTCCATATAGCAGGGATCATCAACTAGATTTAGGCAACAGGCGTTTCCATATAGCAGGGATCATCAACAAGATTTAGGCAACAGGTGTGTCCATATAGCAGGGATCATCAACTAGATTTAGGCAACAGGCGTGTCCATATAGCAGGGATCATCAACTAGATTTAGGCAACAGGCGTGTCCATATAGCAGGGATCATCAACTAGATTTAGGCAACAGGCGTGTCCATATAGCAGGGATCATCAACAAGATTTAGGCAACAGGTGTGTCCATATAGCAGGGATCATCAACTAGATTTAGGCAACAGGCGTGTCCATATAGCAGGGATCATCAACTAGATTTAGGCAACAGGCGTGTCCATATAGCAGGGATCATCAACTAGATTTAGGCAACAGGCTTGTCCGTATAGCGGGGATCATCAACCAATTTTTTTCTTGAGTGGATGGCTGGGGTTGCGGAACATAATGACAAATCATTTGTAGATTGCAACTGTAGATCCAAACAGATATAATATTTCAAACCTTGCTTGCATTTGTATACGATCACGTGTCTCTTATGAGTGTGAATACTTGGGAACAGATTTCCAAAATTAAAATCACTTGGAGCTGATTTCCTGGTGTTTTTACAATATTTTATATCCAACAATGAAGAAAAATATAATAAAAACATACTAATTTGTAGACTGCAACTTGACCGCAAGAACCCCAAACAGAAATAATGATTTCAATCATTGCTTACATTTGTATACAATCACGTTTCTCTATTATACGTGGAAATACTTAGGAACAGATTTCCAATATGTAAATCACTCTGAGCTGATTTCTTGATGTTTTTACAGTCTTTTATGTCCAACAATGGCATCAAATAAATGGATATGACGAAATTAGGGAGAAAAAGGAGTAACAAAAATAGAACCTTTGGCCCGCGGGCCGCCAGTTGGGGAACCCTGCCGTATAGCCTCTCCCTAGCTACGAGGGCTGCGTTTCAAACTCATAAAAGACACACCCTCGTCCACTTACCCTCGCCTTATGCCCTTGGGGGAATCCCCTTAACCATCTTGGACGTCGGTCCAAACAATTAGCCAAACAAGAGAAGTTGGCAATGTAAGCCCCTCAGCCCTCGTTTTTTATCAAGTTTGCGAGTGTACAATTATGTTCACTTCGGGGCCTGAAACTCCCCATGATGATTGTACATCCGCTAAAAAAAGTCTGCCGAAATGTAAAACCTCAATGCCAATAAAGTGTAAGTAAAAACAAATGTAAATAACTTAGAAATTGTGCTACTAATGCACATGACAGCACAAACACATCTCGTAAAAGTAATGATGTTTTTGGTTGGTTAGCTTTTGGAAATTGTATAAATAAAAAATGTTCCTTCTTCAGAAATTCCAGCTAGGCAGGCTAACGTTACTTAGCTAATTAATTTGCTAGGTATCATACAGTATATTAATAATTATATAGTTAATGTAAGTAGACATGCAATCATAATTGACTGTAGCGCATATAAAGCACCCACAAGCTAAACACAATCTTCGCGGGATGAACGAATTTCCGGGCAAGGGCGGTCCATTTAAAAATCATTCCTTCCTCCCTTACCCTTTTCCCTGCATGTGTATCCTTGTCAGACGTCAGGATACGTCATCAGAAGTGTCCACTTAGGGGATAGGGTGTGTCTTTTAAGTGTTTGTAATACAGCCGAGGTAAGAAAACACGTAATGTAACATCTAATTAGGGTCCCCTGGAAACACTGACCAATACTTAGGTTTCATACCCTGTCAATTATAGTTCCTTCCTGGCTTATGCATTCGTTGTCATGTCAAACAATGTATTCAAGGTGCTGAACACTATATTCCAACTATAGAATTAGAATAAGCAACATTTTTCCATGATTTCAACACTTCACCAATTAACTAGGCCTCAATATTCATATCATGCAGCCCTGAATGGCACAGTGTGGAAATTATAACAAAATTGCAGGAAATGCAAAAATGTATGAAAATGCAGATTTTTGTTTTTATTTTAAGTTGGATTGAACAGTATAAAACAATCATAATGGAGAAAGCCCCATTGAAATCACTTAACATGTATGTGTTGCCACCCTAGGGTCATGAATTACACATAAAGCATATTTAGAAAACATTAAATACAAATACTGTCATACCGTCAAAAAAAGTGAAAAATATTGTGATATGATATTTTGGCCATAATTCCCAGCCCTTATCCCTATTGTACAGTTGACTATCATGTATCAAGTTAGGATATATTTGATGAATAACTACAGAGTAAGGAAAGACCAACTGCTGGTGTGGTACTGTGCTGAATGATACTGATCTGTCCGTTAAGCCTGTGAAGCCATGCATGTGCGTGTAAGACAATAGCTACTGTAAAGCACCTCTGGCTGGTATATTGAGCGATTCCAATTACCACACCTGTTCCTGTTGTGCTGGTCCACTGGGGACAGCTAGGCCCCACAAGACTTTATAATGGATTGTGTCCTCCTCCAGCTTCATAATTTCCCTATAAAACTCCAACGTCTGCATCTGATCAGGTACAGGGTCTGTCCTGATCAATCAGGGCCTGAGAGGTACTCTAGCTCTCCAATCACAGTGAAATAAATTGGATAATCTTCAACAGGGCCATGGCATAATGTTTAGTCAGGTAAAACGATTTTCAGCAGAAACACAAGTCAGGTTGAAGATAGCTGTATCCCTGACAACAGGATGCATCCAGTTGTTGGCAGCTCTGCTAAGGGTGTTATGTACAAATGTGCCCTTCACTTTTTAGCCAGTCTGAAGCTACAAGAGTAGACAAAGACAAAGTCTAGAGTTGTCTACTCTTGCAGATTCAGACAGACTTACAAGTGAGTGGCACCCTTCTATACCCTGGGACTTGACTTTGATGTGAGGATCAAAACCCCTAAAACTTTGATGTTGATTAATAAAACTAAACAGTGCAAATTTTTAATCACTGGCATATTCAAATGTTTGATTTTCAAGTCTGAAGTTTCAACTTCTTATTTATATAGATAATTAAATAGACTTTTCTGATTGTTTTGCTAAACCTTACATTGTGTAAATATGAATGGGAGACGTGATGCAAACTTCCTGTAAGATTCCCATACTCGTTAAGGTGGAAAAGGCAGCGCTGGTTCTGTTTAGATTGAATCCAGAGCTGGGGAGAGGAAGACACCAGGCCTCTTTGTTCTCTCAAATTAGCAGAGAAGAGAACATGCCCTCAGGTTGAGAGAGATGATGTTGAGCTAAATTATTGCAGAAGATGTTTGAAGTTGCACCAGCGGACTGTTGGAGTGCTTTGTCTCCTCTTCCTCTTCCTTTTTTCATGCATAAAGACACATAGCATGATAGAGTATAATTCAAACCACTCTTGATACCAACCACAGAAGCATAAATAATTTAATAAAATAGGGAGTGGTTTTGTGAAATGCACCATCAAATAAGTATGCAACATATTTATCTGTGTTTTGGACCCAGTCTGAGGATTCTGGATCCTGTGGTGGAGGAAGAAGTGAAGGAGGCCGAGGTTCTGGTTTCGGCTGGCCCGGAGAGGGCTCGGCTTGTGTGTGGCTAGATTGAAAAAATGCCTTAGCGCACCATGTGGAAATACTTTGCATCAGATGCTGCTTGAGCCAATATAACACATAGATTCATACCTTGCATATGAACATATGTATTTAGCAATAAAGCTTATGATTGTACAATATGACATTCATAAGTCTAGTTTGTGTGGTGCAGTGGGGGCAGTTTACAATTTTAGTATTGTATTAAGATCTCCATTAGCTGTTGCTGAAACAGCAGCTACTTTCCCTGGGGTCTATACAAAACATAAAACATGACATTATACAGAACATTAATAGACAAGAACAACTCAAGGATTGAACGACACACATTTAAAATAAGAACAACCAAAAAAGGTTCATACTGACAGTTACCCTCATTACTGACAGTTACCATCATTACTGATATTTACCCTCATTACTGACAGATACCAACATTACTGACAGTTACCCTCATTACTGACATTTACCCTCATTACTGACAGTTACCAACATTAATGACAGTCACCCTCATTACTGACATTTACCCTCATTACTGACAGTTACCAACATTACTGACATTTACCCTCATTACTGACAGTTACCATCATTACTGACATTTACCCTCATTACTGACAGTTACCATCATTACTGACATTTACCCTCATTACTGACAGTTACCATCATTACTGACATTTACCCTCATTACTGACAGTTACCATCATTACTGACATTTACTGACATTACTTTCCCTTCATCTCTCTCTCTTTCCCTTTATCACTCTCTTTCTCTCTCTCTCTCTCTCTTAATTTCTCAAATTCTCTCTCTCTCTCTCTCTCTCTCTCTCTCTCTCTCTCTCTCTCTCTCAATTCAATTTCAATTCAATTCCATTTATTGGCATGACGCAACAATGTACATAGTATCATACATGCAAAAGTATCATACATCCTTTTTATTTTTTTATTTTTTATAATTACATCATAGAACAAAATAACAACATAGGATTTTTTTGTCAGGCACTGTCCCTCAACTTGTGGCAGGCAGCAACATAGCATGCTGCCAGCGCACAGCTGTCCATGTCTTCCCCCAAAAGGATTGGCAGCCTTTCTATTTCAGAGAGGTCCTCAAAGCCCCGGACTACTTGTTCAAATTTGGGGAAGTGATTTAAAACTCTGATAGTTTTAAATTTTTCACATTTTGTGAGGAAGTGCAGCTCTGTCTCTGGCTCTGCTGTGGTGCAGTGAGTTACCCTCATTACTGACATTTACCCTCATTACTGACAGTTACCAACATTACTGACATTTACCCTCATTACTGACAGTTACCATCATTACTGACATTTACCCTCATTACTGACAGTTACCATCATTACTGACATTTACCCTCATTACTGACAGTTACCATCATTACTGACATTTACCCTCATTACTGACAGTTACCATCATTACTGACATTTACCCTCATTACTGACATTTACCCTCATTACTGATAGTTACTAACATTACTGACAGTTACCCTCATTACTGACAGTTACCCTCATTACTGACAGTTTCCCAAACGTTCATTACATACTTTATACAGTCGTGGTCAAAGGTTTTGAGAATGACACAAGTATTGGTCTCCACAAAGTTTGCTGCCTCAGTGTTGATGATGGCAATTTGTATATACTCCAGAATGTCATGAAGAGTGATCAGATAAATTGCAATTAATTGCAATGTCCCTCTTTGCCATGAAAATGAACAATCCCAAAAAAACATTTCCACTGCATTTCAGCCCTGCCACAAAAGGACCAGCTGCCATCATGTCAGTGATTGTCTCATTAACACAGGTGAGAGTGTTGACGAGGACAAGGCTGGAGATCACTCTGTCATGCTGAGTGAGTCAGAATAACATACTGGAAGCTTTAAAAGGAGAGTGGTGCTTGAAATCATTGTTCTTCCTCTGTCAACCATGGTTACCTGCAAGGAAACACGTGCCGTCATCATTGCTTTGCACAAAAAAGGCTTCAGAGGCAAGGATATTGCTGCTGGTAAGATTGCACGTAAATCAACCATTTATCGGATCATCAAGAACTTCAAGGAGAGAGGTTCAATTGTTGTGAATAAGGTGTCAGGGCACCCAAGAAAGTCCAGCAAGCGCCAGGACCGTCTCCAAAAGTTGATTCAGCTGCGGGATCGGGGCACCACAAGTGCAGAGCTTGCTCAGGAATGGCAGCAGGCAGGTGTGAGTGCATCTGCACGCACAGTGAGGCGAAGACTTTTGGAGGATGGCCTGGTGTCAAGAAGGGCAGCAAAGAAGCCACTTCTCTCCAGGAAAAACATCAGGGACAGACTGATATTCTGCAAAATGTACAGGGATTGGACTGCTGAGGACTGGGTTAGAGTCATTTTCTCTGATGAATCCCCTTTCCGATTGTTTGGGCCATCCGGAAAACACCTTGTCCGGAGAAGACAAGGTGGCCGCTACCATCAGTCCTGTGTCATGCCAACAGTAAAGCATCCTCAGACCATTCATGTGAGGGGTTGCTTCTCAGCCAAGGGAGTGGGCTCACTCACAATGCTTCCTTAGAACACAGCCATGAATAAAGAATGTTACCAACACATCCTCCAAGAGAAACTTCTCCCAACCATCCAAGAACAGTTTGGTGACAACCAATGCCTTTTCCAGCATGATGGAGCACCTTGCCATAAGGCAAAAGTGATAACTAAGTGGCTCGGGGAACAAAACATCAACATTTTGGGTCCATGGCCAGGAAACTCCCCAGACCTTAATCCCATTGAGAACTTGTGGTCGATCCTCAAGAGGCGGGTGGACAAACAAAAACCCACAACTTCTGACAAACTCCAAGCATTTATTATGCAAGAATGGCCTGCCATCAGTCAGGATGTGGCCCAGAAGTTAATTGACAGCATGCCAGGGCGGATTGCAGATGTCTTGAAAAAGAAAGGTCAACACTGCAAATATTGACTCTTTGCATAAACTGAATGTCATTGTCAATGAAAGCCTTTGCCACTTATGGAATACTTGTAATTATACTTCAGTGTACCATAGTAACTACTGACATAAAGATCTAAGAACACTGAAGCAGCAAACTTTGTGGAGACCAACACTCATTCTCAAAACTACAGTACAAAACATGAAGAACACCGTCCTAATATTGAGTTGCACCCTCTCCCCTTTTCCCCCCAGAACAGCCTCAATTTGTCGGGGCATGATCTCTACAAGGTGTCGAAAGCATTCCACAGGGATGCTGGCTGGATGTCCTTTGGGTAGTGGGCCATGAAAAACACAAAACGGTGTGCCTGGCACCTACTACCATACCCATTCAAAAGCACTTCAATCTTTTGTCTTGCCCATTCACCCTCTGAATGGCACACACACACAATCCATGTCTCAAGGCTTAAACATCCTTCTTTAACCTGTCTCCCCCCATTCATCTACATTGATTGAAGTGGATTTAACAAGTGACATCAATAAGGGATCATAGCTTTCACCTGGTCAGTCTACGTCATGGAAAGAGCAAGTGTTCTTAATGTTTCGTACACTCAGTGTACATATTAGTTATTTAGGTCAGATAGAGGAGAGGTGGTGTGCTTTTGTTTTTTAAAAGCAAATTACTCAACTTGCTCAACAGCCACAATGTTCATTACCAGATTCAGCTGAGGTCTAGAATTTAGGGAATAATTTGTACCAAATACAATGCTTTTAGTTTCCCATTCTAAAACTGACTGCAACTCTTTTGTCCAGTAAAGGACCAAGACAGCTACCTTGCAGAATACCACACTTTATGTTGTACATTAAATAAGCTTCCATTAAAGAAAACTTTCTGTGTTCTATTGGCTAGATGGCTCTCAAATGATAATATGGTAGATGATGAAAAGCCATAAGACATACTTTTTTCCAATAACAAATTATGGTAAATAATATCAAAGGCTGCATTAAAGTCTAACAATACAGCTCCCACAATCGTATTATTTTAAATTTCTTTCAGCCAGTCATCAGTCATTTGTGTCAGTGCAGTACATGTTGAGTGCCGTTCTCTATAAGCATGCTGAAAGTATGTTCATTTGTTCACGAAATAGCATTGTGTCTGATCAAAAACATAATTTTTTCTAAAATTTGCTAAGAGTCGGCAGCAAGCTGATTGGTCGGCTGCTAGAATCAGTAAAAGACGCTTTATTGGGTAGATTAATTACTTTTGTTTCCTTCCAGGTCTGAAGACAAACACTTTTCTCCAGGCTCAGATAAAATATTTGACAAACAGGAGTGGCAATATAGTCCAGTTCAGGTCAAAGTGGAGACCATTAACTTAATGAAAACCTAACCAAGCATGTAGCCAGTCAATATGAAAGCACAATGCAAAACTATTGGTTTCAATTAACCACTACATAACTTTTTTTAAAAGCACCAGTAGTCAGAGTTTAACACCAATGCACAACCTCTGCACTACAGGAGTGTGTGAAATTAAAACATTTCCAGCACCCAGCCGAAATACATCTCTCACAGCAGAGGGACAGATTTACTGAACTTTGGTTTGACACCCAACAGTAGGAAAAAATTATCCCTACGTGGCTAACTGCAACAACAGCGAAGATGGGTAACAACTGTGCATGTGCGTTTTCGTGGGGCAACTCTTTTACATACTGTATATGTGGGGGAGAAGGAGCTGGCGCAAAAGTTGAAACACCTAACACAGGTAGCCTAAAGTTAGTTCTGAAAAGTAAAAATCCAAAGAGATGGCAGCAAGATCAAGCTGGTGTTTGGTCCCTGGCTGCACTTTATATAAGAAATCTAGGGAAGAAGGCACAAAATGTTGCTGTTTTCTGTTGAAAGACAGATTAAGGATATGGCTAGTGGCGATAAAAAACAGGAAATACGATGACTATGAAAGATATATACAATCTGAAATGATGGAAACAAAACACAGATGAAAACTCAGACACAGCTGTACCTTCTGTATTCCCATGGACTGGATCTAGTGCTGTGCCAAAAATGAGGCGTTTTTGAGAAGAGAAAGCGTCAAAGCGAGCATGCGGTGGTATGTAGTCTAATGCAGTTTAATGCAGTTTGAGTTGTGTTATATCCTAGGCGTTCTACCGGTTAGCATATGTTGAGAAGATAATAGACAGTAATTGTGTCACCTTACATTGTAATAGGCAGTAATTGTGTCATCTTACATTGCAGAATAGACAGAATAAAAATTACTTAGGATCGGGTCTACTCACATTTTTTCATAATCATATTCACCAATGTCTGATTTGTATTTGCATGACAACATTTCATGCTTTTAACTGTATACTGTAAACTTTGCCTGAAATACATGGCCCCGGGAACCACCTGGGGTAGTCCAAAATGACTGCCATAAAGATTTGCACATATGCGCAAAAAGTTATCACGCATAGAAAGCGATTTGTAGTCGTAGAAAAAAAGTTGTCACGCATAGAAAGCGATTTGTAGTCGTAGATAAAAAGTTCTCACACGTAGAAAGAAGTTCTCACGCGTAGAAAGAAGTTCTCACGCGTAGAAAGAAGTTATTACGCGTAGAAAGAAGATCTCACGTGTAGAAATCGATTTGTAGTCGTAGACAAAAAGTTCTAACGCGTAGAAAGCGATTTGTAGTCGTAGAAGAAGAAAAAACTAGAAATTGCGTTCTACGTGTGAGAACTTCTTGTATTTTTCTTGTCCTCAAATCCCTGCCAAAAGTCAGGTGACCTAAGCGCTTCCAAATATGTAGTTATAGAAAGCGATTTCTATAAATCGCTGGCAGCCTCTCGTTCGGCCATGCTGATGCCTGCCTTTCAAGGCTGCAGAAATTATAGTATGGTAACCATAATATGTTAACCATATGTGTAACCATAGTATGTCCAACGTAAATAATGTAAACCCTAGCCCTAGATTACTCTATATTTGCACAACTATGGCGGTGTACATCCGTTCATCGCCCAAATAGTTGAATTAGCTGGCCAGTGTGAAAGCACCACTATGTCAAAGGGTTTTTGCAATGGGAACAGGGGCATAAGGTAATAGAATACCACAGCTGGGACATTGGAGTGTTGGCAGCTGTGTTGTTGGTCTGATCCCATATCCTACACCTTCCCTCTACCTTTTGCATGCCTCTCCTGGGAAACAGTAAAAGATCTCAGGAATACCTATGTCTCCTTAATGCTCATCATCTGTGCAACATGAGACAGCGGATGGATTATAATACTATAATTTCTATAATGTGAGAACTTCTTTCTACGCCTGAGAACTTCTTTCTACGAGTGAGAACTTTTTGTCTACGACCACAAATCGTTTTCAAAATGTAAGAATTATTTTCTACGACTACAAATCGCTTTCTACGTGTGAGAACTTTTTGTGCATATGTGCAAATCTTTATGGCAGTCATTTTACTTAAGGCCCTTGGAAATGACCAGCATATCTGAAGTTATAAAAAAATTCTAATGCAATATATCGATTTACAAATACAAATCAAAAGGTGTTTGTTTGTGGATAGTGAATTGCATTTGTGGAAAGTGATTTACATTTGTGGAAAGTGATTTACATTTGTGAATACATTTGGCATGATATTGATCCCATACCTATTTCCCTGTTGTTGCAGTCGGCCACATAAAATAATGATCTAAAATAATAGTTTTAGGTGGAAATAGTTTTAGGTGGAAAAGTACACATTTCCTGACTCAAAACCTATAGTACTTCTGATAAAACAAAGAATTTGTCGACATTTTGTGGATTTCTCAATCGCTCTTTGACTGTCAACGGAGCAGAGCTGGCAGTCCACAAACTCCACCTAACTACTTCCCCTTTAAAGGATTTTTTTTTTTTTACTGTGGTACACATTAAAGTTATAAACATATCATTCTATTTAGCGCTGGGATGATAAACACTTATCGCAGGCATTTAGCTGATATTGTACATTATGATAACTAGCCTATTTAGAGAAATGTGAAGTTTGAAATTAAATATGTTATTTAATATGACCATCAAACTAGTAGTCGTAGTTTAAAGGATTTTTTATTTATTATAAACGTATCGTTCTATTTATCGTTATCGCATCCATTCAGGCAATTTATCGTAACATGGATTTTTGTCCATATCGCCCAGATCTGCTGTTGGGTGTCAAAACAAATTTTATCTGTAATTAACTGAATTTACTGAAAATGTGGTGTACTCTAGTATTGCTGCATCTGCATGAAAATGACTTAGCAATGAAATTAATTAAGCAAAACTCTATGATATCAAGTAGATGATGAGGTTACACTCACGCTGTTGTCACTGGACCCTGACACGGGATAGACTGTCCAGCCCAACTCAGCTGTCGCTGTGGTGGAGTCCATTAGTGTCTCTGTGGAGAAGAGAGAGAGGGCAGTCAGACAACATTCAAGTCATAGAGTACCTTCAAACAAATAATATACAGTAGCAACAGTGCACATTTATAGCAGGTGAGCATAGGTGGAGATGGGAGTCCATTTATGAGCTAGTCATTCAAACACTGATAAGATATGATTTCAATTCATAGTAATGAAACTATATTTCATTTTCAGTCAAAAAAATACTGCTATTGTATCTCTCTTAAAGATGGCAATGCAACTGTTTGAGACCCGGGCATATTTGGCTACATGCTGTAGTAGTAAACAGAGTGTGACCATCCACGTGGAAGAGAACAGATCACTGGGTTCACTGGAATTTGGTCAACGCTACCACAGCCACCAAGCTACTACATCATGGGTCAACTTCCACTCAACAGGCACATGCTTCTTCAGTTCCACCTCCTGGCTTTGAGGGGCAACCGTCTGGCTGGAAAAGCAAAGCTCCTGGGGTAGTGAGAGGGGCCACTCTAGACGTGCTGGATTAGCTGGTGGAAAAGAACACCTCTGGTAATTGGGGTCAAAGAGAATATGTCTCCTGTTTGTCATGAGGTCCTCTCTGGCCAGCCAATGCCATTCCAGCAGCAGGCAATGCAGGCTGTCTGTCAATGCCTTCTCTCTGAGGGACTGGGGGGAGGAGGGTCCTACAGGCCTAATGAATTTCCACTGGTTATTAGCCCAGGAGCACCAGTGTTGAGCTGGAGCAGATGGAGACAACATTCATCAGGTGTTAGGCGCCAGCTGCAACTCCAAAACGGCAGAGAAAGATGTACGTAACTCCCCTTGACAAGCCAGCTACTAACTATAAGTCACTTTTGGCGATTGGTAGTCTAAAGATTTTTCAAAGATGTATTTATTATTCAGTATGCGTTCTGTATGATGTCGGAGTTCCCTTTCAGAAATTGGAAAAGGACTATTGGCCTAATGATCCGGATGGCCTGATTCTACAGTACAGTGCAGCTAAACTCACACGTGAGAGAACAGCATCCAATATACTTTATAACATTTCAGTATTTCATAACACATGGATTTCCTCCCAATTTATATTCCAGAGGAAACCAAAGCTTTTAATTAACAGGCTCCACATGCCACAAATGTATTTTTAGGAACTTGCCGAATCTAAGAGCCTCACCAATACACGCAAAGCATAATAGCACATTTCACATCCCATTCAGTTATCACAAAGCACAAATCGTATAATTAGGCAGATGAGGCTGAATTTCGGCTGCCATTGATAACCTCCGGGTTGAGCAGTCTACATGAGTGTTAGGCAGTGAAATGGTAATTATCCCCCGTAATGATAATGATAATTAGCTGAGTAGTAAAGTGAGAATGATGAACCCCCTCGGTGGCGGTTTAGGGAGTGTGGTGGTGTAGAGAAAAGGGAGGGAAGGAGTGAAATCCCCTGGTATGTGAACACAGACGGCCCTGCACTCCCTCTTACCTCGTTTCCACCAAAAAAGAACTGGTTCGGAACTGGTGCTGGTTGAAAGTTGGTTCAAAGTTGGTTCAACTTGCGAACCTTCTCAGAACCTGTTTGTTTTTCCACTGACTAGAGAGCCCAGCGAACTACGTCGTTACGTCACTGTGTACGTCGCCATACGTCTTAGCTTTCCCAAAAACGCTTGCACCAACTTCAAGCATAACAATTACAATGGCGGACTACATCGTCTTTCTGCAAATGTTTCTCCTGGCTTTGCGAATCCATCTTTCTTCAATCGTTGTACTATCTTTCTACTAGCGCTGTGTTTTTAGCAATGGCGGTCACAACCTTTCCCGTCGTGTTGTTGGTCACAATAACCCTGCCCCCAGCCCCCGACGTAAGCATGACGTGGTAAAAGAACAGGTTTAGTCCGGCAAAGAGTTGGTGCAGCTTTGGAACCAATTTTCCTGGCCGAGAACCGGTTCTTTGGCTGTCGAAACACAAAGAACTGGTTCGCGAGTAGGCACCGGCTCCGAACCGGCTCTCAAAATGCTTTGGTGGAAAAGGGGTATCAGTCAGGCTCACACAACCTTTTGCTTACTGTTATTAGAGGCCTGCTTGCTGGACAAGTAGTACCTTTCCCTGAAAGACTGATCACCTTTCTCCCTCCTGCTGACTAGACTTCATAGCAGGAAGCCACATCAATTCATTACCAACAGTGCCAAGCATACCAGCATATCAGAACCAATACAGAACCAAAGTGGCAGGGCATGACTGCTCAGTCAGACACATTGTCAGAGAGAGAGAGAGAGAGAGAGAGAGAGAAGAGAGACAGAGAGAGAGTTACCAGGCAGAGTGGAGGGAGAGAGAGAGACCAGGCGGAGTGGAGGGAGGGAGGGAGGAAGGGAGAGAGAGAGAGACCAGGCAGAGTGAAGAGAGGGCTTTGGCTCCGAACAGGGAACAGTATGGCAGCAATGAAGCCAGGAGACCAGGACTGACTGTTTACACTGATCTGGTCTGGAGGTGACGACACATTACAGCCTGGGCCTCTGGCTCAGCTGGGGGTCAAAGAGCACCAGCTATATTTCAGTTATATGAGCATACAGAGGATGTTGAGCACACGGAGGACGTGAGAGCTTAAACTTTTCAACAGGGCTGTCTTTTTTTACTACTAGACATGCACAGCCTGAACACTGAAGGTGCATGAATATGCAATGAGACCTTGGAGTTTTAGAAACGCTTAAAGGCCTAAGAACGCTTCCTAGAACACTTCCTGAGAGTAAGTAAGGAGAGTTTTGTGCTGATCTTAAACCTCCGCTGAGAGGGTTGTTTGAAGTTACAGAGGGGCCAGACGGGAGGGGCCAGCAGTGCTCCAACAACACAGTCTTCTCAGAGAGCTAGGGGTAGATGCAGCCGCAGCCTCTCAGCTTTCCAGAGAATGCCATCACATTTTAAATGAAGGTTAGAGAGAGCAGCTGTTCACAAGCTCATAAACAAATTGAGCCTCAGAACACATACCCACATTAATTGACATGGATCAAGACACTTTTAGGCCTGGGATTATTGTAGTGGAAATTGTTTGGTCGGCAGCCACATTCTAAATACCAAAAAGAAGGAGCGACTCGTATAACTTCTATTTCTAAGAAGTGTAGGAGACAGTTTGGGTACATTGCCAGCCCTTTTAATACAGGCCCAGTGGTTCTCCTCCAGGTCCAAAGAGCAGGGGATGCAGCAGAGGACAGGAGAGGTGGCCTGCCATAGAGCAGGTGTGTGTACACGTGTGTGTCTGTTATTTAACGCACATGTGCTTGATTTGTGAGGGTACTGTGTGAGTATGCTTTGGCTTGAGGCAAGGAGGTCAGTCTTTGAGAGATGGATGGCCAATTAGTGTGTAGGCTTGAGCAGGGAAGAGTCTGACTGATGGGTGTACACACTGTCTCCTCCAGGGTGGACCATCTCATCTCCCAGCTCCCATTGGCCTCCTCCAGGCAGGAAACAGGCAACAAGTGCAGCCTTCCAAACAGATGCACATCCCTGTCTCTATAGCAGCACACAAACACACAGGCAGACACACCCACACACAAACAGTCACAGATTCACTCATTATACTGTAAAAATGTATAAAACATTTTCAGCGAATTATGTAGTTCTGTCAAAATAGTCCAGAACAGCCATGTAGATTAAATACTGTTATAGTATCTAGCCAGCTTCAACATGGGCAAAACCGGGCTGGATCAAATTGCCTCTATAGTTTAATGAGGGTATTTCTGAAGAAACGATTGACGTCCAGAACACAGCATGTAATGGCTTGCAAGCATGATGTTCTTTTATCTTCCTCACCTGGAGAATTGTACTGTAGGCCTAGTGTCTATGGAGCAAATTCCTCAACATTGACTTCTGCATCAAAGCATCCACTAAATGGCAGGTTACAGCACCACAGTGTTTTTCTCACCAAATTTGTGGTGTGTATAGCTCAATGAACTTCCATTTCATTAAACACCTGGAATCATAGGCTATATTCAATGGGAAATGTGGATTGAAGATGGCGGTACAGCTATAGCCTGAACAATCTGTCCATAAGCTAATACCATAGACCAGTGGGCAGTCTTCTTGTGGACAGAGCTAAGAAATGTGCCTAGATTTATGGCCACTGGCAGTGACGAGGTAAGACTTATGCCCATAATGATATATGCACAATGCTACTGTATGGCATTTTGGACAGAATAACAAGTGGAGTGCTCTGTTTCATTTGAGGGAGGGTGCCCCTGAACCTGAGCGTCTCAGAAATCTCAGAAAACTCCATGAGGGTCCATTAGGTTGGGCTCCCACCACCACCACATTACAACATGTCCTTGTGCGGTAAATGAATCAGTAATCCTGCATTTACAATGAAACAGGGGCTTTGTGGATGAGGTGGCAACGGCCCAAACCCCAACAGCATAGGCTTTTTTTCAGAGAGTCAAACTGGGTTTGGCGTGCTGCCCTGGGTATCTGGTGCACTTTAACATGTGTCTTTGGAGAGACATCACTCTATCAGGAAGATTTATGGGTAGCCGGGGGTTATTGTTGGTTCCTGCAAGGCCCAGGTCTGGGGTTATGATGATGATGTAGGGGCTTGAGGAGTGATGAGGTGGGACTGAGTGGGACACGACCGAGGCTGAGGATCTAGGCCTGCTCTGAGAGAAAGAGAGGAAGTTGGGTAGTTGATTTTGGCAGAAGACGGTGCCCTGTGAAATATGCTACCACACACAGTACGTGGAGCACTCTGAATGCTAACAGAATGATACAGCATAGCATTCCCCTGGGCTACAGGCAGGATGTTCTACAGTAATCCTTACAGAGCCCACTGTGTTATCATTCAATATGACTAAACCTTACAGTCTGGTACGTAAATGTGTCAAACTACTAAAAATAGTAGTAGTATTCATGATGCCACATACAGATGTTTGGTCACCCTGTTACAGAACTTTGATGTTAGATGGTTCCTCACTCTGAAAGAAGTCTATGGGCCAGGAGAAACTGTAATCCATGGTCCAGTTTTATTTATACAGCCACTACAAACTTCAAATTACCAGATCACCTCTAAGTAACGTCAAACCAAATATGGTTTCAGGTGATTTGGACATTAAACATGCTCACATGCCCAATCACTTTCATTGATTGTTAACTTGTGGTGGCTAAGGTTAGCTAAACTATATAATGGATTTTTAAAGAAAACTGAACTATTGATTACAGTTTCCCTTGGCCCATAGACTACCATCAAGTGTTGCTGCAAGATTATTGTCCTGCTATAGCAAACTGGCTAAAATGAATATCCTACATATGTAACTTTTCCAACAGATAACTATTCCAAAATAATCTACTAAATAATTTTCCAAACCTGGTTTACATTAGCCCTGGCTTGCCAATCTTTTCAACGTTTGGAATTCTTTCCATGCATCCAGAATGTGTGCTATTGCTATTAGCACTACCTGTAGGTGTATCATTACCACAGTTTCACTGCACATTAAAATGTAGTTAGTTCTGAAATAAACCATATTTCATGATTTGAGTCTAATTGAGAACCATCAATCTCAAAAGTAAATTGGGAGAAAGAATGGTCACAACCTGGTTAATCAGCTTTGGGAGACAAATCTCAGCTTGGCTGCAAGGCTAGAAGAATAAAATATGTTTCTAATATTTTTCAAATCCTTCTAAAATCCTCATTCAAACATCCTCATGGAGGATCATGTTTTTTCCTTGAGTGGTTAATGGAAAAAGCTGTGATTGGGTCTCATCATTTAAAATAGTTAAATCTTCAATAGACAGAGAAAAGCCTTCCGTCCAATAATTGTTTCCTGAAATGTGGAGATCTTCCATCGTGCTTGAAATACCTGCAGGAAAGTTATGCAGAGATGCACAAAGCACCCTACATCAAACTAACAGCTTTTCAGACATCATTACTAATTAACTTGATGGAAGTCATCATTGCAAGCCTCCCACAACTTGCCTACAAGCCATAGGGAGAAAGGCGGGTGAAAAAAAATGTATACAGACAGCACATGCACGAACATGAACCAATCCCTTGTTCATGGATGTGTGGTCCCGAGTTTCGCATGACAGGTGCTCTCGCCTAGGTTGGGCTAACAAGGCAGGCTGTAACGGAGCCCAAGGCCCCTCAGGACCCATGGTTGCGTGGGAGTACCAAGGGTAGGTGGTGTTCCTCCCAGGCAGAGAACTGGGGGGAAGGAAGGGCTCAGTCTCCCCTTCCACTCCCCGTATGTGTTGGGATAACGAACACGTCTAAGAGTTTAAGGAAAACCAATCTCTGTTCCAACATTTCAGATCCATAGCCCTGCCTGACAGCTTTCCATGTGCAGGCCTGAGAGGCATCACATCAGTGAAACGGCTCTGAAACTGTCTGTGTAGGTGACAGAGAGATGGGTAAAGTACTCCAGATTGACTGATAAGTGCTCTTTATTTTCTCAAGATGTGCTGTCCAAGCTTGACTCAAACAGGCAGCACTTTCCAATCATTGTGTCAGCACAAATGTAGCTATGAAGACAGAATAAAAAAAGACATTTTTATCTGTTTATTGCCAGTCTGACCTTGTTTGTCTATATAAGAAATCACCCTCTGCTTGACCCCTGTAAAATGCCTTTACATTAACCAGTCAATGCCACTCCATGCCATTAGACTGCTAAACAATTGAGTTTACTGCCTATTCCACATCCTTTAAGAGCCTTTAAAAGTAGTCATAAATTCTATTTCTGAGCACCAGGTTTACTCCTGATCCTTATCAGTTAAAGGGTGGCTGATATAGGAGACCTGGTGACCTGTCCAGTCCTTCATGTCACTGGGCTGGGGCTGGAGCTGGCCCACTTGACAAAAACTGCTTGAATTAGCGTTTTTTCCATGTCATTTCAACCAAACATTCAATGTGATGAAAGTGAAAACTGATTGGATTTGCAAAAAGTAATTTAGTTTTTACCTAAATTCAATGACTTGAAATATTTGGTTGATTTTACATTGAATTCATGTTGATAACTCCACCAAATGTAAATCCAAACTAGATGCTGAACTGACATCTGTGCTCAGTGGGGGGGGGCTCTTATGCCTGGTGGATGGAGAGCAGGAAGTCCAGACGGACCATTTCTCAGGCTGTCCGAGAGTAAACGCTGTACTACAACACCCTTCCATGTCCCACAGCTGTCTGCCTGACCTGAAATATGCATGAGATGGAAATGTGTGAGACTGAGCTTCTGAGCTTCCACTCTCCTCATATCATGTTGAATATCTAAATATGGCCATGGGGTGAATCACAGTCCTTGATGTAAAGGGTTCAACCTGATTCATGTATGATATGCTGATGGTTGTCTCTAGGCACAAGTCACTTATGTATCTATTGGCTAAAGCGATTGAAGCCGGTAATCTAAAGAAACACATAGACATCGCATGTATACAGCATGCTGTGTATGCATACTACTTTCCTAGATTCAACATTGACAAACCAAAATGGTGTATCAATTTCTAGGTTGAGTGCTACAAGAACTGTAAATGGGGCTCCTGACATAATATTGTTTAATGATAAATTCAGCTCATCCGGAGATGTGAATGATTCATGAAATGTAAATAAATAATTGCCTCTCATGCAGAGACAAGCGTGCTTTATTGTGGGCGTTTATCATTAGACGTGGTTATCATTAGACGTGTTTATCATTCCATGAAAAATAAGTGGAAAATAAGGACACATGAAAATAAAATTGTAATAAAAATGACAGTAATTTAACACACTGTTATGCCTCCATACCAACATTATTTCAACCCCAAGAACTGCCAGTTCCTCAAATTTCCTGTGCCTTACCTGGCATGTGCTTGAAATGGGCACGGGGGAAACTGCTTCTCCAATAGAAATCCCTGATCACGCTTGTAGGCGATGTCATGGCGACATTGGCTAGCTAAATTTATGCGCAGAAACAAGTAATCGAGTCTGATGGTCGTCTCAACCCAAACTGTGCATGTGCAGGCTGTCAAATCAAAGGCACTAAACAAAATGTAAACGTGTCAGTTTGTAAAATTGACGAGGTTGGAGTAATAACATGTTCAACTGCTTAAGACATTGTCTCTAATCTAGGTTGTGCCTTTAGATTTAGAGAAAATTAAAAACTAGGTAAAGAAATTTCACTTCTCTCATTGACCTCTCTAACCCCGGCTTGGTCTGCTTTGCAAGCGTTCCCGGAAGTCTTGTAATGTTGCGCTTCTGGGTTTAGAAACTCTGTGACCATAACGTCACTGCATGAACTTGTGTTATGTGCGTCTAAAAAATTTACCAAATGGAGGGGATACAGGCATTGGCCCTGTATCCTTCCAGGAGGACTAAAAAGAACAAAAGGCTTGATACAAGACTGGGGGTTATATCATTATTACCAGCACATTGA
The DNA here is from genome assembly GCA_023634145.1 of Thymallus thymallus. Lineage (NCBI taxonomy): Eukaryota > Metazoa > Chordata > Actinopteri > Salmoniformes > Salmonidae > Thymallus > Thymallus thymallus. Next base: position 16,170,434 of record CM042410.1, on the reverse strand, counting down.
TATCAAATACCATTTACTCTCACTGTTTTACACATTGGCAACAAGCCTAAACATTGGTTTCTGTATCCATGAAAGGAACACATATCAGAGAACATAGATTAATAAGAACTCTTGCCTCATGCCGTATGAAACCCCTATGTGTGTTTGTGCCTGTCTGTGTTAAGGATTGGCAACAGCTATCCTTGTCTTTTGTAAGGCAGATGTTTCAACCAAGAAGCCTCCAGAAAAATGTCAAGCGTAATATCACAGGGGATGATTAGTGAGATCTGATGGGACTCAAATAACCTCCATTCATTTTCCACAACCACCCCACCAAGTGTAACTAATACAATCTGGAAGCACAACTCTTACAAGATAAATGATACAATACCTCACCAGTCTGCATCCTTATTAAATCTCCTCTCAGTAATATGAATCACAAGAATTTCAGATGCCCTAGATTGCCATACTAAACCTTCAGCCTTGTCTGTGTAGTTTCTGTGCTGAGGAATTTGAGCAGTGACATTTGATGTGTGAGCATCACAGGGTCAAACTAGAGGAGTTGATCCATTGCCAGTCGATGCAGCCTGACTGCCAGGAAAGTTATAAGCTCTAGATCTCTGTCTGCATAGATATCCCCATCCCCACCCTCCCCACTGCATAATCAATAGCATGGTCTACTTATCCTATATACTGTATATGTGTCCAGATTTCTCTATTGAGGCTAATGTCAAATGTAAGTGATTTGCTTATTATAATGTATAAAAGTACAGACTCGCAGCTTCAAAATGGTATATCATGCACTGTAGTTGGAAGAAACATGGGAAAGTGTTAATGCTTTGAGAGTAGATAAAGGTGTTATCCCACTTAAATGACAAGCAGCAGAAAATGCCCTTTGAAAGATTTTGATGAGATTTTGACACTTCCTAAAGAGCTCTTCATTGTTTAAGCACATTCAGCATCTTTACCACCCATTTAAGCCTTAGCTCCTCTACTTAAACCCAGCTAAATTCAGGGCAGCAATGTTTTTGAGAGCTGTAGCATTACTTTTGCACTTGTCCATACTGTGAAGTAAGAACCCGCGTCAAACGCCTCACATCCTGTAACCAGTCACATATTTGCTCACCTCAGTGTTGCGTAATCTTCAGTAGAAGCATGTTAATTGGGACTTTAAACAAGAGCATGAAATGATGATGAGGCCGATATGAAATAGTAAAGATGTGTGGAGGCTTGTATGAATCACCTGACAGACAAATAGCTAGAGACTGATAATTATCATACATCCTCCTATGGAGAGTGTCTGTGGGGGTGTGTCTAATGGATTTCTCTGTGTGTGTGTGTGTGTGTGTGTGTGTGTGTGTGTGTGTGTGTGTGTGTGTGTGTGTGTGTGTGCGCCTCCGTTTATGTGTGAGTAATTTTGAGTGCATACCTTAGTATGAGCATGGCTGGTGTAGTGACTGAAGGATTACGCCATGCTCAGCAGTAGACAGCAGACTCCAGCAGTGCCAGGTGGGTAGCCCTTCCCTTCTCCCTCCCTGCATGCCTCCTAACACTCAGGCTTGTTACGACTCTCTGAGACGCTCCATATCCAGCCCACTTCCCTTAAGTTCCCTGAACCGAATAGGATATGAGTGTACCTCCTCACGGCCGTGACTGTTTTACCAGGACCCCCTGGACCTGGGGACCACACATATCAGGGATCAGAGGATTGGCAGACCTGCTTCAGATTCCTGGCCTATGAGCTAGTCGTCCTCTTGCCTGTGGAAGAGTTATGACTGGTCTCGGCCCCCTGGGGTTCTATAAAGCTCAGGCTCTGAGGCAGGCTCCACAGTGGGTCTAGTCCTGCACTGCGGGGACCATTACTCCTGTCTGAGGAGCCTAGCGTAAAGACACACAGGCAGGACATGCCTCTGCACTAACCCAAATATCACTCCACATGTTAGCACCCCAAATCCCTGCCATCAACATGCTCTCCATCACTGAATGCACAGCACAATGGAAAGTGTGTACCAATAAAACACTTTTAAGGCCCTCTAACACCAAACTAACTACAGCTATCCGGAGATATTGGAGATGGAGACCTAATGGTTTCATGGTGGCAAGCTCTGAATGGTTATAAACAGGGTTAAGTTGAGCTGCCTGGGACAGCATAGCAGCACTACCTTCAGCTGGCCCAGGCTATGTTTGCAACAATTAATACTCACCAGACACATTTCCAGAAAGCCCTGTCCACAAAGACTTAAAGTGTCTGTACTCCCTCACATTACTCAGCTCCAATACACCTACACACCAACTGGAACAAGGTGCTGTACCACAGCAGGATAACAGAGAGGGGTCATCCCAGACCAGAACACCCACAATGCATCTTGCAATAATTCTACACTCCGGCCCCTACACAAAACCAGCACAGAGAGGCATTCTCCTTGAAATCCTCATTATGTGTAAGCATGCATGTTTTTTCTATATAGCTCCTACAATTGGAGAAGGCAAAGCATGACTAAGGGAAATAATATAGGCTGTATGTCAATTGTAGCAATCAGAGGGCAGTCTACTCAAACCAGAGCATACAACCCCCACAAACACACTAAGACTTATGGTTAAAGCTGAGGGCAGACCAGACATGGAGGGAGGTTCCTGTACAAAAACAGGCATTGCCCGCTGTTAGCCTGTGGAACAGCCCCTCTGTCACCTGAAATTATCCTTGGAACGGGGATGTGGAGGCCAGACATTACCATTGGCTTTACAATGTAGATAAATGTTTATTGTGAGGTGTACAAACAGAGCCTGGCTTGTCCAAGGTCCCTGGTTTTTGTGTTGTTTCTGTTTGGAATGTGGGATGTTCCTTTAACGTGCAGAGCCTTGTCGTCTGTTTGCTTTCAGTCATTACAGTCACTTAAGATGACAGAGCAGTTTGCTTTACTTATCTCCCAAACAGTTCAAAAACATAAGTGTTTTTTGTGTCTGTCATGCCTTGAGTTTGGGCTTTTATTACTGTGTTTACCTCCTGACTCAGATCAAAGACTGATTGGTTTAGACTGTGTAACCAGAACAGAGAGCAGGCCGGTGATTACAGCTCCACTCTCTTCGTAAAGGCATCTCAGATCCAGACAATTGTCCTATGGAGGGTAAAGGCCAGGGACGTAACGGCCAGGGATGTCTGCTAGTCCACACTTCTGTCTGAAAGCAATGACATCAGGATGTGTTGGCCGAGAGAAAGAGTTAATCTGTTTGATCGATCTGTCCAGACCTCTAGATGGAGGACAGTTTTGTAAGTCATCTTAAGTGAGACCATTGGAGTTCTTTCCCGGAATAACAAGACAAACACAAGTTCTTTGTACAATCAACATTTAATAACGCTAATCCAAATATTTACAAACATAATGAGAGTGATCATGAAAAGGTAGGAAACAGAATGAAAGACAAGAAAGAGACCTCAAGATATCTGAATATTAAAGATGTGATACTCAGTCTGCGAACAATGTCTGTTGTCCTTGGCTTTGGTTAGGCCGCATGAAGGTGAACAAAAGAAAGATAGCGGTGTCCTTCATTGTCCTGATCTGAGGGGTTCCTTGGTGGTGGTTTCTTGCTCCTTTCCTCTGAGTTTGGATGGTTGTGTCGCTGGTTGCTCTGTCTTCTGGTTCTTCCTTTGAGCTGCAGAGGCTGTGATTTAAATTGTCTTCTCTTTCTTTCCTTGAAGAAGGTTAGCTTAAATGTACCGTTCAGGCTACACTAGTTATTTAAAGACTAAGTCTCCTTCTAGATAGATAGATAGATAGATAGATAGATAGATAGATAGATAGATAGATAGATAGATAGATAGATAGATAGATAGATAGATAGATAGATAGATAGATAGATAGATAGATAGATAGATAGATAGATACTTTATTGATCCCCGAGGTTAAATTTCTTCATAAAGCAGCTAAGAAAAAACACAGGGCAGGTGCAAAATGCCTGAACGAAAATACACAAAAGACAGATCCACGATACATGATACATAGTGCGGCAGTATGAAAAAGTATAAAAATACAAGAAATCTGGAGTGCAAAAAGCTATAAAAAGGCATTGCATAGTATGGGTGAATGGCTGAATATGTACACTATACATTGTTACAGAGTGTTAGGTGAAATGAAATTGTAAAAATATTACATATCGATATAGATAAATAAGGAATATTTGCATGGTTAGAGAAATACTTAAATAGCTAAATGTGTGTATGATATAAGTGAGGGTAATAATAGTTTACTTAATATACAGTCTGGTTAAATGAAAAGGTAAGTCAATATTTGCATGGTTAAATTAACTGTACAGGTACATGTACAGTTAAATGTACAGGTCAGTGAATATTGACAGTAAGAGATACTTCAATAGCTAAATGTGCATATGATATAATTTAGGGTAATAATAATAATTCCCTTAAAATACAGTCCTTAGTGCAGGGTTTAATTACAGATAAATGCACGGATTGCACATTCAATATACTAAAAGCAATGAAAAAAGATTCATCTGACAGGATACTAATATGAATTCCTGAGTGAATGACTATGTAAGTTCAGTCCAAGAATTACTTACAATATTGCAGGTGATATGATACAACAACTGTACATGAATATGTATATACAGTCCTGAATGAATGAGTGCTAAATGAATAAGTCCTGAGTGAATGAGTGATTACAGACCAGAGTTACTCACGGATGGATGCATAATTGTTAAACTAGGTCCTAACACCCCAACAGTTCCAGGTCTATGTTGCAGACGGCACGGCACCCCGGTGAGGCATTAAATAGTCTAATAGCCGCCAGCAGGAAGGACCTCCTGTAGCGCTCTCTGGCACACCGTGGTGGGATCAGTCTGTGACTGAAAGTGCTCCTCTGCATCATAACCATGGCATGCAGAGGGTGGGTGACGTTGTCCATGATGGCCAGCAGTTTGGCCAGGATCCGTCTCTCTGATAACTTCTGTAGGTGGCATGTTTCAGAGTTATATCTGAAGTCCGAGGTGTAGAGGGTGAACAGGAAGAGGGAGAGGACCGTTCCCTGGGGGGCCCCTGTGTTGTTCACTGCCCGTTCTGACACACAGCTCTGTATCCACACAAATCGTGGCCTAACGGTCAGGTAGTCCGTAACCCAGGAGACTAAGGGTGCTTCCACTTTCATCCTCTTCATCTTCTCACCCAGTAGCAGGGGCTGAATGGTGTTGAAGAGACTGGAGACGTCAAAAAACATAACCCTCACAGTGCAGCCTGCGTTGTCCAGGTGAGAGTAGGCCCTCTGCAGAAGGTAGATGATTGCATCATCCACCCCGGGGTTCCAGTGATGTACACACCTGAGGTCTGAGGTGAGCGATGACTAACCTTTCCAGGGTCTTCATGACGTGGGATGTTAGCGCTACAGGTCTGAAGTCATTCAGGACAGTGGGTTGCACCTTCTTGGGCACTGGGACCAGGCAGGATGTTTCCACAGCACAACCTTAGCTCAGGCTAAGGTTGAAGGGTAGCTGGAGTATTCCACACAATTGGTCAGCACAGACCCTAAGCACCCTTGGGCTGATACCATCAGGGCCCGCCGCTTTCCACTGATGTAGTCTCTCCAGATTCCTCTTCACTTGGTTGGTGGTCAAAGCCTGAGACTGTTTAGTACATGGGCTCTTCCGTCCCAATTTATGTACTGGATTACAGGTACTATTCCCTAAAAGGTACTTTCCCCAATTCAGTTCACCAATTCTTGCCATTAAAAGCCTACTGAAGATAGAGGTACTTCTCCCTCCTCGAGAGAGGTCCAGTTTGAGAAGTCCAGCAGGATAATAGGCTAAAGGCTTCCCATCCGAAACACTTCGGAACAGTTCATGCATATATTATGACATTGTGTCATTTTTGTTCGCTTTGGTATTCGGCAAGGGTTTTTTCTGCTGTCCGTGCACACAACATGTTGCTGTCGAAATTCGGTAGCCAAAGTCTATGTCCCTTCATCGGTGATTGGTCAACAGTAGGAATTCTTCAATAAAGTGTTTGTTGTCATTCAGCGAGAGACGACTCGTTTTCATGCAAATGTTTTCACTTACTGCACCAAACATCTTAGTTGGATGTAAAATTATGTGACTAAGAAATCCTCTGCAAAAACGAAGAAATTAATGACAGATTTCTTGAGTCATCTTAGATTAATTCTGACTATTTTGAGCTACGACATCTCAAAATGGACAAACAGTACTATTGCCGCTTTTTTCTAGTTTTTCAAGTGGCCTTTTAAGGGAGTATGCGAGCACACTCGTTTGGTTTGCCTAGCCCATTTCTGCTAAGCGCCAGCCGAACCAAAGCAAGCATGCCTTAAGAGAGATGGGGGGGAGACAGCAGATTTTGTAGTCCTGTAGTCAATGGTAACAACTTAATCCATGGTTGTTCCACCTGTTTTAAAACAAACTTAATTACAACCCTCAAGTAAAGGCAATTAATTGTTACTCACCATCTACAAATTCCATCCCACACAGACTTATTTCATCTTTTAAAAAAGGCTTTCCACAATAACTAGAGGAAACAGTATACGCTCTTGGGATGGAAGCGCATACTGGGCCTTTCAGAGAGAGTATTTCTGTAAAGCACGTCTCTAGTCATTCCCCATGAAGGGAAGGGAAGCCTTGACAAAAGCAGACAATAAAAAACATTGTTACTTTTTTTAAAGCACGCGGAAGCCTGCTTCCACAGCCATTTCAAAGGTGAAGAGTTCCTTAAAAGTCCTCAGTGCCAACATTCAATGAGAGAGATACAGAGGGAGCTGTGTGTGTGTGTCCTTTAATTGCTCCTGTCGGGTGTTCTGTCTTTTTCACGCTGACAACCTTTCTTACAAAGGACACACAGAATCCTGATAGAGGGGCATCAACAGGTGCCAAATGAAGACTGGACATGTTTTTTTCACTGTGTACAAATTAAACCACACACACACAAAAGCACAAAGAAAGCTAATGTCCAGTGACATAAAGCTACAGAAACTCCTGGTATCAAGAATAGAAGACAGAAGCTGGTAATATTATAAAAAACAACAAGCTGCCTCTTTGATAGAATACATATCATAAATCATGTGCAGGTACTCTATCCATCAGCTGGTGAGAAAGAGTGACAGAGAAACAGAGATGCGGAGAAAGGGGAGGGAGTGGGGGCAGGAAGAAAAGGGAGGAGGAGAGAAGAGAAGAGCAACAAGGAGAAAGAAAAGAAAGTGAGCTGGACATACACAGGAGCTGATTCACAGGCATACTAGGCACTGCCCTGGGAAAAAGATTCAGAGCAAACGTGTCGATTGGCATGCAAATCAGGCCGGTATGTAGAAGCAGGGGGGAGGGGCTCTCTGGGCTTCAGAGGCCGGCGTTCACCTCCCATCAATATCAGGGCCGATTAATGAGAAGCTGGGGGGAGAGGGGGGTAAGGGGGTGAGGGGATGAGGTGGGAGGGCAGCGGCCAGGTGTCGGAGCAACCACAGAATGGGATTAAAGAGGTTGAGGGCAGTGATCCGCAAGGAATTCCAGCAGAGCGGCAAGCAATCCAGGGGGGTAGGAGGGGGCTGCTGGAACACAGGGGAGGGAGGGCTGGACGCATAAAACCTGCATGTTTGAGACAGAGGATCAAATCATGTTTAGACCAGGGAGAGTGTCCTCCCAGAAGAGGGTCTCTCTAAGGATGACAAAGTATTAAATAAGCGTTTGTGGTTGTGAGGAAATGTGGCAAATGTGTTTGTGCAGGTTGTGTGTAAGTGTTTCGGTAAGCGTGTTAGCGTGTTAGCGTGTATGTGTGTGTGAGGGGGAATTCCCCCTTGTGCCTCTCTCGTTCCGTGACTGGCCTGGTCCTGTGACCAGCGGTTCCCACAGGGGCACTGGGGCATCAGAAACAGGAGGGCATGTATTACGGCTGCATGCCTATGTCATTGTTTGTGCCTGTTGCCTCTCTGCTGAACACAGGAAAATAAATCCTGAAACATCAGCACCAACCCATAAGAACAGGCTGGCCTGGATGGGACAGAGGGACTATTGTGTCGATTTGTCACAGGAAACAACTGACTGACTCAACCACTATGGAGTCTATTTTACTCCTCGTTTATTCCCCGGTTCTCTCAAAACATGCCTACTAAAAAAAGTTAGCAATTTGTTTCTGACTAAATTCAACATTGGCTGAAAGTACTACATGTGAAATGTGAAATGGAAGTGTAGAACTAAAAAACACACATTTATATCTTCTGTTACATCTTTGGTCTGTCGCCCATGCCGCTGCATTCCTTCCGTTACAGAGCGCACAAGGACTGAATACTAGATGGAATCCAGAAATGAAGAAACCTCGGAGGTATAGGCTGCGTATGGTAACATACTGTATGTTTTAAAACCACTGGGTTAGTAAAAAAAATGGATTAGAGTTAAAAATAACTGAAAAACACTTGAGCAGTACAATTTTTTTTTTACATTATATAACCCGCTTCAAAAACAACAAATCAAGGCCAGACAGTGTTCTGGATAAGAGCGTCTGCTCAATGACTCAAATGTCATTTCAATATAAATGTGTCAGTATGTATCCATGCATGATCCATCAATGATAAATAGTATGTTGTGAAACATGATGAGAAAGGATGGGGAGAGATGAGAGGGCCTTGTCAAACTCATGGACTATGTCTAATATCCAGGATGCCTATTATTGTGAGCTGCGTGCTCAGTAGCTTGAGGAGAAAGAACTGATCTATCAAATCCTACCCTTGATACTGCTCATCCCCTACACCCACACAGCCTTTTTAGTCCTGATCCACACACAGAGCAAGCCTTGGCTATGATACCCAGCACTGCATTCCGATTTCTCCTGGGAGAGGCTGTGTTTGTGGGTAAGGGACGGGGTCAGCTACAACCTTAAACCGGTTCAGGAAAATGAACAGGGCCATTCTGAGACTGTTCCTAAAACAGCTGGGGGTTTATGAAATATCTGTGAGAAAAACACCAAACACAAAGGATTCGTTGATTTTCAATTTCTGAGGGTCAGGCTAGGCCTTGTAAGATGAATAGGGGGAGGGGGACACGGGTCTCTAACACATCTGCCTTCGCACCGGGTGCCACACTCTCCCCGGTGACCTGAGAGGGAGTTGGGTCCTTTTCTGAATAACAAGCACCATCCGCCACATTGACAGGGAGGCTAAAAGGTTAATTGAGTCTCTGCGCTGGACCTTCCTCTGTGTAATTTACTGTGATTAATGCATGGTTGTTACTGTCAGACTCATTTTCTAATTGTCCAAAACACCTAGTAATTAACCACATCTGTAAAAATGTGTGTGTCTCTCTGTCGCATGCTCAGAGCACTGGAGGCGGTGTATGTTAGTCTACAGGTGTTGATATGAAAACATGAGAGGCCCTCTGATCTCTTATGGTGTTGTCAGCCAGGGCATATAGATTGAGTATTTAATATCTCTATTGGTCAAGTAGTCACTAAGAAAAGGCTTTTCTTGACCACAGCTAAGAGCAGGTATGCCAAAGTTTGTTCATTAGACAGAATGTATATAGGTGAATTCTCACTGCATTCCAGAACCCTATCACTCCTGTGATCTGCTCCTTCTTCAAGTTTCCGCTTGAAACTTTCTTGACAAGAAAAACTTCAGTTCAAGAGAAAATCTCAGCACACAGAGATCACAGTGTGCTCAATCCAAATGTGTTCCTGAGTAACAATGTGATATCCAGGGCAAACGTTTCAAGTTTCCTGTCAGTTTCAGGCTGTCTACTTGCCAGTGTTCTCTCCGTCAATTATTTCCTGGGAACCCTTGCCAGGTTGTCAGACAACTCGTGTACTGAATTTGAAAGAACAGAACCAAAGGGAAGATGTTATGATAGAATGAAGCCTCCACCAGCTACAGTTCATGTATTGCTATAGTATACCTATAGTTCATTGTTGTAAAAAAAATGTTTATTTATTTATTTTATTTTTGAAAGGATTATATAATTTTCTGGAGCTTATAAATATGAATGGGCTATGTGTTTTGTGGTGGCCTTATGGAGAATCTTCAGTTGTAGACAAACTACTCCATTTTGTGGGGCCTTCTTTCATGATATGGCTGGCCACATTTCCCTAACGACGTGCTTCCACAGATTATCTCTGGGAAAGTGTGTTGGTGCATTCATTTCCCTGTGTATTCCCCCTGTCGGGCGTGTGCCTGCATACGATGGATGCATTTTGCCAGCCCATCGCTGTGACCATGTGTGCGTATGTCTGTGACTGCGTGTGTTCACCACTCAGGGCGTCAGGCTTTTTTCTCTATTTTTGATAATGGGTGAAGTGTACCTTTTAATCTTGGATTACACTAGTCTGACTCCTAGGAGGTTTCTATGTCAGATGGCCTCAGGCTGCTACACGCAGGTGGTCTGTGCCAAAGGACTGAAACTGGGTAAAACTAACAAAACTCCTCACCATTTCCCCCTTTGTACTTCTGACCTCATTTCACTTTCCTAGCTACCCACACGGAGCGGCACAAGAGAGAGGGGAGAGAGAGAGAGAGAGAGAGAGAGAGAGAGAGAGAGAGAGAGAGAGAGAGAGAGAGAGATTGTTGTAGAATTGATAGACGCCATTCATTACACTAATGAATAATTACAATTACATAAATTATAAACATACTTTACCTTTACACTAGTTTCACGTTCTTAAAAAAGAAATCTCTACCATTTCTACGGACTAATTACTGGTGCAGGTGTACTTGCAATACATTGTTATTTACAGTATGAGGCCGAATACATTTTCAGGACGATTTTACTGGAAAACAAACCATGTCAAGTGACCTTGCTTATAAAGGGAGAATAATACATTTCCAGAGTTAGCATATTCAGATTTTATGCAAACACATTGCAGGTGCAACTGAATGCTTAATATGGTTTGTCACAGTCAAGGTGAAAGGATTCTCTGGGAGGAAGCTATTATCTCGGCAACTCTTGGCAACGAAGACTTATTTGAAATGGCTGTCATGTTGCTCAAAATCCCACAGGCATGATATCATCTGTGTAAATGCCATCCGTCCACATAGAAAGAGGAAGCCCCATATAGAAAGAGGGAGCTAGTTGGAATACTCATACAAAGCTTTTAAAGTGTTTGAGAAATGTTTCTGAAGTCCCTTTATTGTGTAAATTTCACAATTTCCTACATTCACACTGTACATTTACCAGATACGTTTGAAAGTAGGGATATATAATTCTAAATAGAAGGAGGTTAAGTCCTTCCCTCTCAAAGTGTCGGCTCCCTCCATATTTGGCATGGTGAGCCTGGCAAGAGGCACAGTGCAACCATGGTCGTTTCCTCAGGGACTGCAGAGAGGGGAGAGGAGGACTGCGGTTTGTAATGAATTTACTGCTAGATTACACTGGATAAAGCCCATATCATTACAAATTAAGTTGACAGTGGTCCTTGGTGCGGATGCTATTTGGAGTATGTCTGTGTACGAAGATTCAATGTGTACTTGTGTTTCTGTTTGTGAGAGGGATGTTGTGCACACACAATGAGTTTTGTGTCCCTGGGGATTTGTGTAAGTGGAAAATTATGGTTAATTACACACTAACAGATGTACACAAGGCCGAGTGGCCTATTGCATAAATCATGGAAACAAATCAAGAAAACCGAAGGACCATTCGTATGAACAAAATGTAGCAGACATATCATGACAAATACTAGGTAAAATGCCCTGTTTCTATTGATTTGGCTACATGTAAACCTAGGTAAAATTGACTAATCCTTACCTAAGCTAACCTATCAGGTTACATGTATATGAACATATTTCAGTGTGTAACATGAGAGAGGAGATAATCAATGCGCTATGGCAGTGTTAGACTTTAGCAGACAGATTTTTCCATGAGGTAGGGGCTGTGATGCAGAGTGCTGGTAGTAACCAAACCCTTGGTCGTTACTCCATTATCAGGGGTTGAATTGTTTGCCCTTTAACGCTCAGTGATGCAGAACTACACGGTATTGGCTCCTGACGAAAAGTGGCACATGGCGCACATTCTAGCAACGTCACCACAGTTCCTGTCATTCCCAAGTGGAGAAATGTTTGCAAGACGAGCCTCCCAGTAGCGCTAACACTCCTTTGCATTTATTGTCTCTCCCTGTCTTTTAATTCACACAAAGGCGATCAAAATGCAAAATGTTTGACCATTCCACAGGCGTTCCCCCTCTGTTCAAACTTTCAGTTTCCCATTAATACCTTCATGTCTTTCAGAGTCCCTCACCCCCCTACCCACTTCCTCTTCCTACCAGACAAGCCTTACCCCTCATTAAGATACACCAAGCTTCCAATCTAGTTCCCAAGATTAGGCAAATGAGCTCAAAAGCACAGTCTATATAGATTTTTCCCCAGTCCAGACCCCGCACCCTTTTCAATCGCCAGCCTGACTAACACTGAAATAATAACCAGTTAGATTTTCTTACATAACTTCAATTTTTGTTTGAAATGTAAGTAAAGCTCTATGTCTGTCAGCTACCAGGTATTCCTTCAAATGCTTACACACACACCTTGCATTCACTCGCACACACACAAACACACACACACTAGCATAATTACTATATTCCTACCTGTGAATAACAATAGGACATTCTTAAACTTTGGGGCACATTCCTTAATAAAACATTGAATAAGGATTAACAACAGCAAATAACATTCAAAAACAAAACATAAGTTCAGGGTTGAGACCTATCTGGAAGGTTATGACTTTATCTGTCGACATACTAACACAAACCTCATCTTACTCCATCTGTTTCCAAGTCTATGATTCAGAGGAGTGCAAAGTACATTCTGGTCGGAGCGGAAAATGAAATCCCATGGTGGGCCATATCCAAATCCAATCCTGCTCAGTCACAGTTCCTGGCAAAGACAGACAGATAGGCCCAGCCCTCAGCCAGCAGCGTGGACAAGATGGCGCCGACAGACACGGTCACCCTGTTTCTAGCTCCAAGCAGACTTTTTATCCTGTGTTATTTCTACATTATTTGTTCAGAACTATTGCCTACAGCCCAAAATAACTTTTGGACATCAGATCGGCAGTCACTGAAATTAGACTTCCCTGTTATTAAATGTACAAGCATTTCGTTGCACCTGCGATATCATCTACGTACGCAACCAATAAACTTTGATTTGATTTGGTGTGAAACCACCAGATTATATGTGCTGCTCGTCTCCTGGCACCCCAGGCCTTCCAACCAGCCAGCCACCTCATCCCCTCCCTCCCCACCCCCTTCCCACCGGCTTTGGTCAGACTACAGCAGGCCACCCTCACGTCAGCTGAGGGGACGGGTCAGAGGTCAAGGGGAAAACCTTTGTGTGTCACGCCCCCTCTTGGCTGCAGGCAACATGGCTGAGAGAGAACCAGAGGAGAGGAAGAGCTGCAGGCATAAGGCCCATGAGGAGCACAGTGAACATGGGTTACATAGCTACAGATAATAGCTACATCTTTGCCTTGGACTGTGTAGTAATGCATGTTGTAATAACATGAATACCCGCAGACCCTCAGGCTTTGCCTCTTCCCAAGAGTTTATAGTTCATTCAATATCTTACCACTTTCTGCTCTCTCAACCCCCATGGGTACTAGATCTGTGCTCACTAGATCATCCACTTAATTGATTAAAATTGTTATTGGATCCATGACCATCATATCATTTCAATTGTGTTACAGTGACTGGAATACTCACTCTTTGGTTTGAATATTCATGTACAACATGAGAAATAGAATGCATTTCAAAGATGCATTAAAAATGTATTGCCATGGTTGAAAAGGACCAAAACATACAGTGAGACACCCTCTCTAGAGCTGTTTGGGGAAGCACCCTTTTAATGGTCTCTCTCGTGAGAAGGACCTGCAAGGAGAGTGAAAATTGTTGCTTGCCCGGATAAGTTTCACTTCTTGACACTTGCTCTCAATTTATTCTGCTTGCCTGAGCTAATCTGGAAAAAACACATCTCACTAACGTCCCATGTAGCTCAGATGGTAGAGCATGACGCTTTTAACGCCAGCGTTGTGGGTTTGATTCCCATGGGGGACCAGTACAAAAAAAAAAAAAAAAAGTATGAACATGCACTAACTGTAAGTTGCTCTGGATAAGAGTGTTTGCTGAAATGTAAAAGTCTCAAAATTCTAGCTAATAGCTTTGGGAACACCACACTGGAGAGGATGTGTGTGAGGAAAGAGAGGGCTAGAGGGATGATTGAAAGAGGGGGAGTGATAGATGTGCATATAGAAGCTGTCAAATAAATCCTTAATTCTGTCTCTGCATTTAGGGAGTTTATGTTTGTCAGATTTGATCCTGGAAGACTAAAACACGAAGCCAGACTGGCTAATAAAAAAGTTAAATCAGGTCCAAGGATGGAAGAGGAGCGTTCAGCCTTGAGAGCAGTGAATGTTTAACAGGCTGGGAAATAACTATTCATCATGTGTGGTTATTGGTCAAAATCTGAGATGGAAGACAGCCAAAACTGCACTTTCAAAAGAGAAAAGACACCTTTGCCTTTTCAAACAGGCATAAATCCAGTTGATAGGAGTTAAATTCTTTCATTCTGTGGATACAGACTATTATGTCACATGATGTGTAAAAAGGGGGTAAAGAGCATTCTGAAATAGCACTCTGCAGTAGCACTCTGATGTCCAAGCTCTAGGAAAATATAGGACTATATGTGTGGTACCATGGGTCAGTGGCATAACAACTCTGAAGGAAGACCACACCATTGTTCACCACCACACATAAACTGACAGAGATAACATTACACTGCAGAAACAAGTGTTGCAGTTCATTTATGTTGCTTTTATGTTGTTCTACATATGTTTTCCATCTAAGTAGAATACATGCAAATGGCCACTTCACCTTTCACCCAAACAGATGTAACACTCGCTCACTGTCGCTTTAAAATGTATTTAAAGTCAGGGAACACACACAACGAAGGCAGGCCAGGCAGGCAGAGACCTCAGCATCAGCATTCCCATAACGACCCACCATCCGCCAAATAGGGGAAGAACAAAGAGGGAGAGCATATCGCAAACACAGCCCTTTCACTGGAGTGAGGCAAGCAGCATTTCTTGGCTGGGCCATCCAGGCTATTTTTAGCATCTGGTTATTGTACAGCGCTCCTGCCACTGCTTCAATAGTGTAAAAGATGGCTTTTCAGAAACCCTGCTGCACCGGTGGGCTCTGCCTCACCAATGCCCTTATGGCTCTAGCATTAGGAATGGACACAAGTAATCAAGCACAAGAGTACTCGAACGGATATTTTACAAATACTGTAAAACTGTTTGGTCAAAATGTGGTCTTGAAGACCATGTTCATTAGCTTTGACTCTTTTGTCCGATTTGTACATGTGCATTTGCGGGGGGCACAACAAACAAGAAACCAAGCCAAGCATCAAATAGTTATTTTCTCTAAATTCCCTTTCCCCTCCACGTCACTCACTCAACTGCGTTCCGACCGCGTGCTGAGTGCACACACAAGCTCCTGTTAGGCCTGCTTTCCAACAGACTCTGGGAGACAAATTCACCTTTCAGCAGGACAATAACCTAAAACACAAGGTCAAATATACACTTATATTAAGTGCTTACGTGCTTACGAAGGCGACATTGAATGTTCCTGAGTGGCCTAGTTACAGTTTTTACTTCAATCAGCTTGAAAATCTATAGGAAGACATGAAAATGGCTGACTAGCAATGATCAACAACCAACTTGACAGAGCTTGAAGAATTAAAAAAATAATAATGTAGAGTCTCCTGAGTGGCACAGCGGTCCAAGGCACTGCATTGCAGTGCTTGAGGCGTTACTACAGACCCGGGTTTGATCACAGGCTGTGTCCCATAGGGCGGCGCACAATTGGCCCAGCGTCGTCTGGGTTAGGGGAGGGTTTGGCCGGGGGGGGATTTACTTGGCTCATCGTGCTCTAGCACAGCTTCCTCCGACACATTGGTGCAGCGGGCTTCTGGGTTAAGCGGGTGGATGTTAAGAAGCGCGGTTTGGCAGGTCATGTTTCGGAGGACGCGAGACTCCACCTTCGCCTCTCCCGAGCCCGTTGGGGAGTTGCAGCGATGAGACAAGATTGAAATTGGTGAGAAAAAGGGGGTAAAATAGAAAAATAAATATGGGAAAATATTGTACAATCCAGGTGTTCAAAGCTCTTAGAGACTTAACAAGAAAGACTTACAGCTGTAATTGCCGCCAAAGGTAATTTTAACATGTATTGTGTGAATACATAAGTAAATTAGATATTTCTGTATTTAATTTTCAAAACATTTGCAACAAATTCTAAGAACATGTTTTCACATTGTCATTATGGGGTATTGTGTGTAGATGGGTGATACATTTTATTTATTTAGCTGTAACACAATACAATGTGGAATAAGTCAAGGGGTATGAATACTTTCTGAAGGCACTGTAGATAAATACGCACATATTGTTTTCCAGTGCAGGCCTTGTGTTCTACAAATAGCTATTTTTTTATTAGAGCACCCGAGTCTAAAAACAATGGTTTGAGTACTTTGTGAATGGTTTGTGAGTACTCAAACTGACAAAACATATTAAATGCCCTTCCCTAGGAATTAGCACCAGACAAATGTTTCCCCTCTGAATCACTGAGCAGACTGTAGCACATGACTAGTACACAGAAACACACAGACATACACAAAAGCCCACCTCCCGGTTCCAAAAAGGAATTATATTAATTCCCCTAGCACCTACCTTAAAAGTTTCTTCATGCAAACTGTTATAACGTAGTATTATGAACAACTACAAGTACTACTGAACTGCTTTTGACTGAATGAACAAAAGGTAAGAAAATATCAGACTGGGGCAAAGGCCAGATTCTTGATTTACAGTGAAAAATGTAGGAGACTGAGGAGTACTTGTCTGTGTGCCCATGTGTGACCTCTAACATACACAGTCATTTTGTGTCGCTCTAAAATACTTACTTCTCAGGTAATCCATTTACCATTTTTACAACCAAAAATGTATTGTGCCTCATTTCAAACGCACCTTTCTGATTCTCAAATCCAATCCATTCACAGTGTGTAATCTATCACTTTACCTGTTGTTGACTTGATTCCTATAAACAAGCTGTTGATTGTGACCTGTTAAGGTCAGATGACAGTTGGTGTGTCACAAGACCACATCATTCTCCACGGCTATGCCCCCATCTCCCATCTCTGGCTAGCTGTCCCATCATCCAGAGGGTCACTAAAGTACTTGGATTTCATTCAAGCCACCCATGACACCGTATGCATTGCTGAGCCTTTTAGGTTATCGAGGTGAGAAGATTGCCCTGAAATAATGAGCAATGTATTTGCAAATGACACTAAAATAGTGGGTTGGTGATATACTGTACATCAAACAAACATATACAATGTAATCAAACCAGGCCCTCTGTATATTGCTTTCAAGGCAGCCATTACGTTTTCTATCTAAGCACCAAACAAAATCATTGATATGCTATGATCCAACAATCATCACTAAAATGGGGTCAGAATACCACTTCCTACAATCTATCACTGGGGCAGCAGGTAGCCAAGTGGTTAGAGTGTTGGGCCTGTAACTGAAATGGTTGCCGGATCGAATCGCCGAGCTGACAAAAATCTATCGTTCTCCCGCTGAACAAGGCAGTTAACCCACTGTTCCTAGGCTGTCGTTGTAAATAAGAATTAGTTCTTAACTGACTTGCCTAGTATAATAAGGGTTAAATAAAAATGTGTGTGTGTCTTACCTGTCATCAGGGACCACTTCTGACTGCTATTGAGACTGAGTGTGTGGTGGGTAATGTGTTTCTCTTTCCAAAGCAAGGCTGATTATATGACTATTTTATGTAAAGACGTGGCTTACATTTTCACCTTTGAACCACAGCAATCCAATTAAATTAGGCGTTTCTCCCTAAAGAGTTGTGCCATACAAGGCACTGTAGATTCACATGGTGGGCGGTGTAATCGACTGTGCTAAAGCGATGCTACTTACATAAGTAGGAAAATCTATCTGATTATGAATTACAGTATAGCTAGACTGTGCTGGATATTCATATGCACAAGGATGAACAGGCCATTATCTATTTAGAGATGCACATTTAAACAAAGGACAACGTCCAGTCATTAGCGTACAAGTACTTTAACCACTCTACGTCATTCAACATCCCAAAGTCCTATGCCTCTTTGAGGCCTGTTATTGACATGAATCTGGAGTGTTGTGTCAGGGGCATCTCAAAAGATAATTGTCAGACAGTGAACCATGTGACAGGGGCAGCAGGCCTCTGACCTGGGGCTCCACCTCCCTGACAGGCTGAGGGAGGGGAGAACAGCCTCTGGAGGACGGCCAGGGGCCAATGCAGATGGGCTCTGTGTCAGGCATGACAGAAGACACCTGGGGGGATAGTCAGAGAGCGGAGGCCCCAGCGACCTGGAGGCTACACAATAAACTAATAATATCCAGCCCCACAAGTCTTGATTTCCCCTTCCGTTTCATAAAAGCAGCATTTGAGGCTTCTAAAGATCAAATCTGGGCACTAGTCTGGAGATTAACTCGATTTCTCATCGGAGCATGATAAGAGTGTTTGCTTCAAGTTGTGGGTAATGTGAAGTGGTAATTATGCACAGCAGACCAAATCCATAGTGATGAACTTCAAATCCTCTGATAAAACATTTACATCTGCTTCCAATGATCAACTATGACCTAACACAGACCTATTGCGATATCTGGCAAGATAGCTTCAGTCTCCTGATGTGTTAGTGGACCATCATTAGACACTGGGGGGAACTGTATGAGAGTATCAGATTATGCTGATTAAATGCCCTGCTGACAGGGAAAGGTTGTTCTTTACATCCAAAACAGGATTGTGCTTTCCAACCAAAACATTTGATTATTGTTTGCAGAGTCCCCTTGTTCCCGGACCTGAGTCTTGTACAGTGGGGAGAACAAGTATTTGATACACTGCCGATTGTGCAGGTTTTCCCACTTACAAAGCATGTAGAAGTCTGTAGGTTTTATCATAGGTACTCTTCAACTGTGAGTGACGGAATCTAAAAATCACATTGTATGATTTTTAAGTAATTAATTTGCATTTTATTGCATGACATAAGTATTTGATACATCAGAAAAGCAGAACTTAATATTTGGAATAGAAACCTTTGTTTGCAATTACAGAGATCATAAGTTTCCTGTAGTTCTTGACCAGGTTTGCACACACTGCAGCAGTCCTTCAGGTTTCGGGGCTGTTGCTTTGCAATACGGACTTTCAGCTCCCTCCAAAGATTTTCTATTGGGTTCAGGTCTGGAGACTGGCTAAGCCACTCCAGGACCTTGAGATGCTTCTTACGGAGCCACTCCTTAGTTGCCCTGGCTGTGTGTTTCGGGTCGTTGTCATGCTGGAAGACCCAGCCACGACCCATCTTCAATGCTCTTACTGAGGGAAGGAGGTTGTTGGCCAAGATCTCGCGATACATGGCCCCATCAATCCTCCCCTCAATAATGTGCAGTCGTCCTGTCCCCTTTGCAGAAAAGCATCCCCAAAGAATGATGTTTCCACCTCCATGCTTCACGGTTGGGTTCTTGGGGTTCTACTCATCCTTCTTCTTCCTCCAAACACGGCGAGTGGAGTTTAGACCAAAAAGCTCTATTTTTGTCTCATCAGACCACATGACCTTCTCCCATTCCTCCTCTGGATCATCCAGATGGTCATTGGCAAACTTCAGACGGGCCTGGACATGCGCTGGCTTGAGCAGGGGGACCTTGCGTGCGCTGCAGGATTTTAATCCATGACGGCGTAGTGTGTTACAGACCTCTACATGCTTTGTAAGTAGGAAAACCTGCAAAATCGGCAGTGTATCAAATACTTGTTCTCCCCACTGTATATACAATCTGCCTTGAGTCGACTTGTTTGGGCTGAGACTGATGGCCCTGATAGAGAAGGCGTGAGAGGGGGAGAGAGATGGAGAGAGAGAGGGGGAGAAGGGAGAGAGAGGCAGGGGAGGAGTAAAGAGATTTAACCCCTGACTGTCAGATAGTTTTGACCAACATGGAGGACACCAGGAATCGTGTCAAGGTGAGTTAATTCACTCAGGGAACGCATGCGTTCACCAGCTTCATCATCTACACAAAGGCCTATGTACTTACACGAGCGGAGAACCTCCCTGTACAGATGGCCTTCCTTGAAAATCACATTAGACTCCTACTCACCCGTGTAAACTGCTGTTGGCAGTGTCTGCAGGTCTGCCAAGCCGCCCACGTTTACAGTTATAAATGAGCAACGGTATTGCTGTTATCAACTTTGACTAGATTAGAATTTTAAAAATTCAGAGTTAGAGGACTGTGGGGAGAATAATCCTCTGTGCTTTCTGTCAAAAGTGTATTGTGCTGACAGAAGAGAGCACAGCTATAAGCAACGCTTCTTACCCACCGCCGAGCCCTGATCACAACAGTCATTAAGCCCCACATAAAGGTGACTATAGCTTGTTGCTATGGAGACTAGTGTTGTCACGATACCAGAATTTAGTATCACAATACTCAATACATCACGATACGAACAAAGCGATACCAAAGCGATAAAACAATACCATGGCAAAAAACAGAAGGCATATTCCCTTCCATTTGGTATTTGTTTTATTGTATTGATTAACAACATTTGCATAGAAGTAGCTTATTAAAAAAATGTGCGCTGTCTCTTTAACCAGTAATGATGTAATTCAGGAGGCAGTCAGTTCACTGAGGCTAATAATAATAGGATCATCTTTGGGATAGACATGAGAAAGAGGCCAAATAAGTGAAATCAGCATATTTTGGCATATTATCACAAACAAAATACTAGGGTAGTGAATTGATGTTAGCTTTAGCTGTCAGGTAGCAATTCATTGCTAGACATCTTCTTCCACTGTAAAGTGTTCTAGCCATTGTTTTGCGAACAGTAATTAACAGTTTCAACATTTCTACATGCCGTTTTACTTCCTTGTGTTATAAAATACATTTTACCAAGACAAATATGAGTATTCGTGTTCTGAATTGTTCAGTGGGTCTTTCTCTAACATATCATTAACATTATATCCCAAAAGTCGGATTTCGTAACCTAATACATCCGGTAATAAGCACCAAGCTCTGTTGACATAACGGTGCAAATATGTATTTTTTATTTGACACCCTACAGGTTTGATAGGATGAAGTTAGCTAGCCAGCTTTCAATACCACCTGGCTAGCAAAAATCCCTGCTAGCTCACTTTCGACGGCTGACTGTTCTCATAAACCTTTATTGTGTAGTGCAAAAATACATGAAGGATCCAACTATTTTGATAATTTATGTAATGTCTGACTAAATCAAATCAAATTTTATTGGTTACATACACATGGTTAGCAGATGTTATTGCGAGTGTAGCGAAATAATTGTGCTTCTAGCTCCGACAGTACAGGAGTGGGCTGAGTACACACCCTTGAGGGGCCCCAGTGTTGAGGATCAGCGAAGTGGAGGTGTTGTTTGCTTCTTCACCACCTGGGGGCGGCCTGTCAGGAAGTCCAGGACCCAGTTGCACAGGGCAGGGTTCAGACCCAGGGCCTCAAGTGCAGTATTGTTCGTCCATATCCTAACTAACAGCAACAAACCCGGACGTGAACGCATCCAGCAGAGATCAGCTTCTCATTAGTTAACTAACCAGCACAAGGTGCAATGATGTAATGATCATGCTGTTTAATCAGCTTTTTGATATGCCACACCTGTCAGGTGGATGGATTATCTTGGTAAAGGAGAAATGCTCACTAAGAGGGATGTAACCACATTTGTGCTCACATTTAGAAAGAAATAAGAATTTTGTGGGTATGGAAGATTTCTGGAATCTTATATTTCAGCTCATGAAACATGGGACCAACACTTTACATGTTGTGTTTATATTATTGTTCAGTGTACATTATATACATAGTCTTAGCAAGTTATTTGGCAGCAAGCTAAGCTTTTAAAGCTATAATATTTAGCTATAATACGTTAGCTTAGCTAGATAGCTAGCATAAAGTGTAGGCGATAGAAAAATCGTTTATTTTAGATTGAACATTTCATCCACCCTCTCAGAGTAAATCCCAGAGGATAGATTTTTCTTCTGGTCTTAAACTCCCTGGCAGGTGGGTCGGATGCTCCCCACTTTCACCACCCTCCCTCCTCTGTATCCCTCCCTCACACACACACATACAGGGACTGAGGTTAGAGCTGGAGTTGGAGCTGTAGCTGGAGCTAGAGCTTAGACTATAGATGGTGGAGGCAGAGGAGGACTGTCATCCTACACCTGTAAGCTCCACTGCATGCAGCGTTTCCTACAGTAAATCGCAGCTGATGCATTTCTGCCAACAGCATCTGAATATACTATTAAGCAATAATTTCCTTTACAGAACCTCCATATTTTCTGTAGTTTTGCTCTCACTACTAACCTAACACTAATAGGATGCATAAGAGTGTACCTTTATCACGGGTAGGGATGCTTGCTGACAGCACATTAACCAGCTCAATTAGACATGCTGTTTCTCACCTACTTCCTCCTCACTCTGAGATAGCCTGACTTACTCTTCAGTCTTCAGACAGCTGTACACTGGCTTTGACACACGTTCAAGTGTGAGAAAAGCACACCACTCAACCCACACATCTGGCCCTGCATGCTGCCTTTAAACTGAGCACATATGTTTCCCTATGGCCACAGGCGCAATCATGTCTGCCTGACAACTGAGCAAAAGCCTTTAAACTGTTTGGCACTGATGAAGTCCTAACGCAAAACAGAGTGACAGGTAATGCCTTTCTCTGGGGTGAGATTTCCACCCCACTTCTAAGCTATTAATATTTCACATTTGCATGAGGATGACAGGTGGAGGAAGAAAAGACTGTTTCAAGGAGAGTGAAACTGCTGTTTCAGCCAATGTGCTGTTTTGAAGTGCAGATCCTTGTGTTCTGAGAGAGGGCCATTGAGAAGTGCCTTCCAGCTAGACAACATGAGTGGGACACCAGAAGAGTTGTGTACACTCCTTTTGTCGTATGAATGATTAGATGTTGTGATTCTCTAAAACTAAACACAATTCGGCAATGAAAACGTCCAAACCCATATCTTCATCTATCTTCTCTCCTTGAGTGGCATTCACTTTCTGAAATGCAGCACCTGAGATTCAAATTGAAAACTTGAGTCAGAGTGCCAGTTACAGGGCACCTAGTACTTTCCCAAATAACAATTATTCCAACTAAGTTCCAACCTTGATTTATCCAGTTTTCAGAGAACCTTCCTTGTGAAAACATGAAAGTCGAATTATTGGTAAATTAATGAACACAATTCCTTTGTCATTGTCAAAACATTTCTGGACATCAGGGTTAACTAAAAGTGTTCAATAACATTATCATCCAGCCAAAAGACAACCTGATCAATAGCTCCCTTATGTTCAGATTTTTTTTTTTTCAACTGGGTTACTGAAATGTTTTAGCTGCAAGACTAGACTTCTTGACTGTAAGATTAGTAATGATTACATACAGTATGTCTTAAAGTGTTACATGTTGCTAAATCAGGCATAGTCTCATTTACGGGGGGTTGCTGAAATCTTAGCTATATTACCAGTCTATATGTTGATGATGTTCTCACCATGCAAGTAATTGTGCTATGTATGTCTTTCAATATTTAATGAGTCTCTACATTTGCTACTTAACTATGCAACAGTGGTTCCTCAGACCTACAGCTCAGACTCACACTACGGAGTGATAAAACAACATATAAACCCTGCAACAATGTTTAGATAATTTATATAACTGCATTTACAGTTGAAGTCGGAAGTTTACATACACTTAGGTTGAAGTCATTAAAACTCATTATTCAACCACTCCACAGATTTGATGTTAACAAACTATAGTTTTGGCAAGTCGGTTAGGACATGTACTTTGTGCATGACACAAGTAATTCTTTCAACAATTGTTTACAGACAGATTATTTCACTTATAATTCACTATATCATAATTCCAGTGGGTCAGAAGTTTACATACACTAAGTTGACTGTGCCTTTAAACAGCTTGGAAAATTCCAGAAATATGTCATGGCTTTAGAAGCTTCTGTTAGGCTAGTTGAAATCATTTGAGTCAATTGGCACTCAGTGCCTCTTTGTTCGACATCATGGTAAAATCAAAAGAAATCAGCCAAAATCTCCACAAGTCTGGTTCATCCTTGGGAGCAAATTCCAAACGCCTGAAGGTACCACGTTCATCTGTACAAACAATAGTACACAAGTATAAACACCATGGGACCACGCAGCTGCTCAGGAAGGAGATGTGTTCTGTCTCCTAGAGATGTGCAAATCAATCCCAGAACAACAGCAAAGGATCTTGTGAAGATGCTGGAGGAAACAGGTACAAAAGTGTCTATATCCACAGTAAAACAAGTCCTATATCGACATAACCTGAAACGCCGCTCAACAAGGAAGAAGCCACTGATCCAAAACGGCCATAAAATAGCCAGACTGCAGTGTGCAACTGCATATGG
Source organism: Thymallus thymallus (assembly GCA_023634145.1). Classification (NCBI taxonomy): domain Eukaryota; kingdom Metazoa; phylum Chordata; class Actinopteri; order Salmoniformes; family Salmonidae; genus Thymallus; species Thymallus thymallus. The sequence goes on along the minus strand of CM042410.1, from coordinate 16,145,991 downwards.
GGACAAAGATCGTACTTTTTGGAGAAATGTCCTCTGGTCTGATGAAACAAAAGTAGAACTGTTTGGCCATAATGACCATCGTTATGTTTGGAGGAAAAAGGGGGATGCTTGCAAGCCGAAGAACACCGTCCCAACCGTGAAGCATGGGGGTGGCAGCATCATGTTGTGGGGGTGCTTTGCTGCAGGAGGGACTGGTGCACAAAATAGATGGCATCATGAGGAAGGAAAATTATGTGGATATATTGAAGCAACATCTCAAGGCATCAGTCAGGAAGTTAAAGCTTGGTCGTAAATGGGTCTTCCAAATTGATAATGACCCCAAGCATACTTCCAAAGTTGTGGCAAAATGGCTTAAGGACAACAAAGTCAAGGTATTGGAGTGGCCATCACAAAGCCCTGACCTCAATCCTATAGAACATTTGTGGGCAGAACTGGAAAAGCGTGTGCGAGCAAGGAGGCTTACAAACCTGACTCAGTTACACCAGTTCTGTCAGGAGGAATGGGCCAAAATTCACCCAACTTGTTATGGGAAGCTTGTGGAAGGCTACCCGAAACGTTTGACCCAAGTTAAACAATTGAAAGGCAATGCTACCAAATACTAATTGAGTGTTTGTACATTTCACATTTCGCATTCTTAAAATAAAGTGGTGATCTTAACTGACCTACGACAGGACATTTTTACTAGGATTAAATGTCAGGAATTGTGAAAAACTGAGTTTAAATGTATTTGGCTAAGGTGTATGTAAACTTCCGACTTTAACTGTACATATCTACTAAAATAAAGTTGTTTGTGTAGTCAGAGAGAGAGAGAGAGATAGGGAGAGAGAGAGAGCGGGAGAGGAAGAGAGATAGAGATAGGGAGAGGAAGAGAGAGAGAGAGAGAGAGAGAGAGAGAGAGAGAGAGAGAGTGGGAGAGGAAGAGAGAGGAAGAGAGAGAGAGATAGGGAGAGGAGTGTGTGTGTATATACTTATTTAAGGTCATTACAAAATGGGCTTTGAAGCAATATCCATCAACATTATGTTTGGTAGACTGAGGCAGAAATCATTCTTTGATCTGAAATAAACAAAACATACAAACAAGCATCATTGCAAATTCTCAAATGAAGTAGATGGTATACACATTTGATGAAAAATATGTTTTAATTGAGTCACTCACTGTTCAGTGCGTGGGGAGTGTGGTGACTAACCGGCAGTGGTGAAAGTTAGGTGACAAAATATGAGTTAAAAGATCAGCTTTGCTCTGGCTTTGTGTTCACACCTCCTAGTCCAATAGTGCTCCAGGCCACTTGATTGCCATGCTACTGTTATAATGCCCAAAAAGCAATGTAGACACAGGCTGCAGGTGTTGAGTTAGTCATAAGGAGAGTGTGTGAGTGTAAGAGTGTGTGTATATTTGTGATGAGTTTGTGCAAATGTCTGTGCTTGTCTGTCCACAGGAAAACCACCATAAGATTTAGAATGTCTATTTCTAAAAAGTAGGACTGCTTACCATAAACACCAAGACCAAAAGGAAAGTACTTTTGCATAATCTACTGGTTTGTTGGTTTATGTTGGGGGCAGCAACGCTAAGTCACATGACACTACAGTATGCAACCATGCTTTCCCATACTCCCTGAGGCGAGAGTTCATACTGTAATAAAGTGGAATAACATTCTGAGATAACACTCTATGGAAAACAGTTGTCCAGAGAGTTGTGCTGCTGCCGGAGGAAGGGTTTAAGCCTGGTACTCTCTGAGTCTCCACTCATTCCTCTTACTTGACAGCAGGGTTGTGTTCAGCCAGGGGTGGGAGGAGGGAGGGGGAGGAGGAGCTATAATGCTACCTATATGCCATCACTCAACGCGGTGGCAGGTATGGAGGGGGTTTAGCCAACCCCCCTGACATGCACCCTGCCAAAGCCGTGCAGGGACGGGAAGGCAGGTCTAATCCCAAACATGTTTTTTCAATCACTCCAAGACGCAGGCTTCTAACAGCAAGTCCATCAAGGGACTCATACAGTCACTACACTTGCATGCAATGCACACCACACAACACCAATGGCTTGTGAAAAAAGTGTACTTGAATTATGAAAATGCAAGGTTAAACTATTTAAAGTAAACTTAACATATGCAGGACTATTGGTAGTGAAGCTCTGTTGAAAACATGAATATAATCATTATAGTAAAAAAAATATAATTTAAAAAAGCATATTTTTAAAGAGATATTAGCTCCGCGTGTGTATGCTACAAAATTGATAAACAATCTTATTCCATGAAGGGATTTCAAGAGAAAACATCAAATACATTGTCAATTTTAGTCAGATATATGCGAGTGCTCTGTACAATGACGTGTCTCTAGGTTCCAGAGTTATGCAGTATTTATACAAAACTAAAACCAGTTGTTTCTTGTTTGTATGATATCCTTTTTTTTGTAAAAGCTTTCTACAAGAGTTGTTCCCTTGTCATTCGGTCCACAACGTAAGAGCCATGGCTATTGTTATCTTAAAAAGGACTGATGGATGGTGGGTATAAGGGGTGCGAACGACAAAGAGAACCCCACTTCCACTGATATAAATGTCAGCTTGCGTTATGTGCAGATAAAAAAGTTATTTGGTCCACATGAATAATAACATTCTACACATTTAACCATATCATATGACTTATTCATTTAATTTAACGCTCTCGGCTGGATCTCTGCATTGATTTCACAGCCACAGCAGGTCTCCTGAGATTATCTATGGATTTCCCAGCTGCCCTTCCAAATGATCCACCGTGATTACTATCTGAAACGTTGAGCCTGAGGAAGGTATGGAAAATAGTCATCACTCCTCAAATCCCTGTATTGTGCTCCTGTTTCAGTGAGCTGGCTACAATGATCCCTAGACATGGTTTCATCGAGCCCAGTAGACGCGTATTGCTCTGTCTTTAGCTTCTCTCAAACTGTGGCGGGAGTTTTAGGGGTAGTGTTTCCTACAGCATGGAAATGAGGGTAAAATAACAATTAATAGAGGCTTGGAACAAGTGCAAGACATGAATTTATTGCCTCAGTGGGAGTCATTACAACTGCACGTCTGACAGATCCTGCTGCCTATCGGCCCCATCCTGAACCTGCTTACTGAGAGGTGATTATGCAAATGCACATGTGCTTACTCTGTCGATTGAAGTGTTTATCATACAAGCTATTAAAAGAGAAATTGTAATGAGCCCTCATTGATGTTACTCCTTATAATGTTGCTAGGGGTTAAATATTTCCTAAGCTTGTGCTATTGATTAGGCCTCTAAGCCTTTGCAGATTGATGAGGGAGCTCCATATGGGGTTGTCTGGAGCAGTCTGAGAATTCTAAAGGAGGTGATTACCTTGTCTCAACCCACAATAATGACTCCCATTTCTGATTGTGTTAAAAAATAGAGAATTCTTAGTAATTGCAGATCAAACTCAGCAATTCTTATCAATATGAATAGTGGTAATAAATACAGGGAATGAATAACAGTAATATTGAGAGAGATTTGTAACCTGTTGACACAAGAAAAGGGCAACCAGTGAAGAACAAACACCATTGTAAAAACAACCCATATTTATGTTTATTTATTTTCCCTTTTGTACTATTTTGACATAATATGACATTTGAAATGTCTTTATTCTATTGGAACTTTTTTTTTGTGAGTGTAATGTTTACTGTCATCTTTTTTTTATTTGTTATTATTTATTTCACTTTAGTTTTTTTATCTATTTCACTTGCTTTGGCAATGTAAACATGTTTCCCATGCCAATAAAGCCCTTCAATTGAGAGAGAGAGAGAGAGAGAGAGAGAGAGAGACTCTCTTTAAGCTCCAATATGTCTGACTGTTTTCCTACATGAAAAAAAAAATTAAACATTTGGAAAACTCTCTGAAGCCATCTTAAATCCTCAAAGCAAAACTGCGTAAAGTCCGTCACACTCCATCTGCTACCCCTAGGTAATGGTAAAACCTGTGTGCATACCAGGGCTAAGTCTGTGCAGAAAATGTAACCCCTATAGCATGAGGCAGTCCTGAGTAACTGGAATACAGCCGATTAACTGCCAAGACCAAGTGCAGTTACCACTCTGTCCATTTTAGCACCTTATTTCTCTCCTTCTGGCCGCTCTCGTCTTTTACTATTCCAGGTTATCAAAATGGCCCTGCTTCTTTAACTGTCTACAGTACAACACGCCTCTGTGGCCACATCTAACACTGTGTAATTTCAGCCAAGAGATAGGTTGATACCCCTGATGTTACAGTACCTTTCACCAATCTGACTGTGTGAACTGTAGCTACTCTAAAGCCCTTTGAGCATCTGAGAGGTTTTACAATTGATTTATGCTGTATCTGAATTAATCTGGGAACAACCAAAGATTAGCTCCTGCTTTCTGAATGCAGTCAAGTCAGAGCCACGGGCCAAATCAGTTCATTCTCTCCATTAATTACCTTTGCACTAGGCTAATGCAATTAGATACCAACAAAAACCTCCCATATCACACTTAATAAAGGTTTTATAATAATGTTCTCTCTTTTTTGCCTCAGATAAGATATTTATAATATAATATATAACTTTTTTTCAGGATTTCATTCAGAAAAATCAATAATCGCATGACCATAGGGGGTAGTTATCATGTATGGTACATACGTAAATATTAAGCATTAGGTAGAGTTGTTGAGACATGTACAGTGGAAACTAGAGTGCTGATCCCACAAGAAAGCAACAACCCACTGTACTTCTGCTCTACTGTATCATTACACATCAGTGCTCAACCTCCCTGTACAATAACTAAAGACAAGCATCATCTGTTACAGGACACCAGGTCCTTCCCAGCTCACACTAATCAGATAAAACTCAGTCAGCTCGCTGGAAATCACATCAGCATGCTCTGTCTATACCAGAGAGTGAGACAGATAGGTCTGTTCTGGCTGGACAGGCGCAGAGCAGAACCAAGCAGCTCACCGTGGCTAGCCAGCTAGCGAGGGCAAGGGCAGGTGGAGACCCAGTGTGTCAGTGTGCTTCCCTCGGCAGAGGAAAACGATGAGCCATGCTGGGACCATTACTACCGACTGGGGATGAAATCGGTCATATCTGCTGCAGCTTACATAAAGGCTGGGGAGCCCAGTCCCCACTGAGGGAGGCATCACACTGCTGATATGGCGACCATTGGGGCGACAGCGGGGACAGAGAGAGAGGGACGAGAGAGAAAGAGGGGCGAGAGAGAGAGAGAGAGAGAGAGGGGCGAGAGAGAGGGGAGAGAGAGAGAGAGAGAGAGAGAGAGAGAGAGGGAGAGAGAGAGAGGGGAGAGAGAGAGAGAGAGAGAGAGAGAGAGAGAGAGAGAGAGAGAGAGAGAGAGAGAGAGAGAGAGAGAGAGAGATAGAAAAAGAGAAAGAGACATAGGGAGAGAAACAAAAGGTAGATGTCACGTGGGTCCAGAGGCTCTGATAGAGAGGATGTGCAGCGCAGCAGAGGCAACGTTCAGGTGGAAAAGGCTTCCCTTTGTGATGCAGATGACAACGCAATCAGCCTTTCTTTGTCTCCGCCGATGGGCTCTGCTCCCGGAGACATTGAGAGCCAGACAATAATCCGCTGGGTTTGTGTTCTGTGGGCCCGTTCAGACAGGCAGTGGCACAGTACCTGGGGTGTGTATGGAGGGCACCTAGGAGACCAGGTCTGACCTCTCTCTATGTATGCTCCTCCTCACTTGGCTTGACACCGGCTGCATTTACCCTCTGAGCTCAATTCAAACTAAGGAATAGAAGCTGTGAGATTTATGCTTTCAAATATGCATAATGATGCAGGCAACAAGGAGCGTGCTTCTCATCTAGCATGTGACATGCTGGGGGTTTGTAATTTGTCAATCAAGATGTGATTTAAACATTTAAGCTATATATTAACATTATCCTGAATCTTGGTTCCTGAACAATTGGTATAACAATGGTATACCTGTAAAGGTACACCTTAGGTTGTAGTTTAAATGTAATTTATACTACAGACAGTTCAATCTGTTATTGTTTCCTATCAGCACAAAATAACAAGATATAGCCCACAGAGATACTGGCCAGAAACTGTGCTCTCATTGAATAAACTCCTGACCTCTGTGTAGCAGTTCTAACACCATTAGCTAAACTAATTATCAACCACATTCTGTCTGACATTCATTGTTCAGCAGTATGAAGCTTGGAAAATATATACTATTATCATGTTGGATATAATTATATTATCTGTCTCAGAAATTATGCAATCAATCTGGCGAATGCTCAATACAAGCCCTAACAGTGCCATACAATGTTAGGTTGAAAAAAGGGGCATTGGTCATAGTGTTACGCTTGTCTCACTTTTAGACCAAACACATTTTCTGACCACAGGCTAAAATAATTATAGCCCTAGGGTAGAATAACACACCTATACTTTAACCACCACTAGAAAAACAAAACCCAAGACCCATAATTCATGTGATCCTCAGTAAATAATACAACTTAATGTAACACATAGCTGCTCAATTGTCCCCATTCCACAGTTCCTCTAGTGTTTGTGTTGAAATTCTACACATAGTAGCTTTACTACACATAGTAGCTTTTGTTGTGCACTGTTGACCGTCATGAGGAAAGCCATAAAAAAGCATATTGTATATAAAGTATATACACTACCATTCAAAAGTTTGGGGTCAATTAGAAATGTCCTTGTTTTCCATGAAAACATACATGAAATGAGTTGCAAAATGAATAGGAAATATAGTCAAGACGTTGACAAGGTTATAAATAATGATTTTGAATTGAAATAATAATTGTGTCCTTTGCTTTCGTCAAAGAATCCTCCATTTGCAGCAATTACAGCCTTGCAGACCTTTGGCATTCTAGCTGTCAATTTGTTGAGGTAATCTGAAGAGATTTCACCCCATGCTTCCTGAAGCACCTCCCACAAGTTGTATTGGCTTGATGGGCACTTCTTACGTACCATACGTTCAAGCTGCTCCCACAACAGCTCAATAGGGTTGAGATCCGGTGACTGTGCTGGCCACTCCATTACAGACAGAGTACCAGCTGACTGCTTCTTCCCTAAATAGTTATTGCATAGTTTGGAGCTGTGCTTTAGGTCATTCTCCTGTTGTAGGAGGAAATTGGCTCCAATTAAGCGCCGTCCACAGGGTATGGTATGGCGTTGCAAAATGGAGTGATAGCCTTCCTTCTTCAAGATCCCTTTTACCCTGTAGAAATCTTCCACTTTACCACCACCAAAGCACCCCAAGACCATCACATAGCCTCCACCATGCTTAACAAATGGCGTCAAGCACTCCTCCAGCATCTTTTAATTTGGTCTGGGTCTCACGAATGTTCTTCTTTGTGATCCGAACAACCTTCCTCTGTCCAGTGTCTGATCTTTTGCCCATTTTAATATTTTTATATTTTTCACCATGGGACCACGCAGCTGCTCAAGAAGGAGACGTGTTCTGTCTCCTAGAGATGTGCAAATCAATCCCAGAACAACAGCAAAGGACATTGTGAAGATGCTGGAGGAAACAGGTACAAAATAATCTGTATCCACAGTAAAATGAGTCCTATATCGACATAACCTGAAAGGCCGCTCAGCAAAGAAGAAGCCACTGCTCCAAAACTGCCATAAAAAAGCCAGACTACGGGTTGCAACTGCACATGGGGACAAATATCGTACTTTTTGGAGAAATGTCCTCTGGTCTGATGAAACAAAAATAGAACTGTTTGGCCATAATGACCATTGTTATGTTTGGAGGAAAAAGGGGGAGGCAGCATCATGTTGTGGGGGTGCTTTGCTGCAGGAGGGACTAGTGCACTTCACATAATAGATAGCATCATGAGGAAGGAAAATTGTGGATATATTTAAGCAACTCAAGACATCAGTCAGGAAGGAGGCCTACAAACCTGACTCAGTTACACCAGTTCTGTCAGGAGGAATGGGCCAAAATTCACCCAACTTATTGTGGGAAGCTTGTGGAAGGCTACCCGAAACGTTTGAGCCAGGTTAAACAATTTAAAGGCAATTCTACCAAATACTAATTGAGTGTATGTAAACTTCTGACCCACTGGGAATGTGATTAAATAAATAAAAGCTGAAATAAATCATTCTCTCTACTATTATTCTGACATTTCACATTCTTAAAATAAAGTGGTGATCCTAAACAACCTAAAACAGGGACTTTTTACTAGGATTAAATGTCAGGAATTGTGAAAATCTGAGTTTAAATGTATTTGGCTAAGGTGTATGTAAACTTCCGACTTCAACTGTATATACAGTGGGGAGAACAAGTATTTGATTTTGCAGGTTTTCCTACTTACAAAGCATGTAGAAGTCTGTAAGTTTTATCATAGGTACACTTCAACTGTGAGAGACGGAATCTAAAACAAAAATCCAGAAAATCACATTGTATGATTTTTAAATAATTAATTTGCATTTTATTGCATGACATAAGTATTTGATCACCTACCAACCACTAAGAATTCCTGCTCTCACAGACCTGTTAGTTTTTCTTTAAGAAGCCCTCCTGTTCTCCACTCATTGCCTGTATTAACTGCACCTGTTTGAACTCGTTACCTGTATAAAATACACCTGTCCACACACTCAATCAAACGGACCCCACACACTCAATCAAACAGCTGTGTAAGGACATCAGGGATAAAATTGTAGACCTGCACAAGGCTGGGATGGGCTACAGGACAATAGGCAAGCAGCTTGGTGAGAAGGCAACAACTGTTGGCGCAATTATTAGAAAATGGAAGAAGTTCAAGATGACGGTCAATCTCCCTCGGTCTGGGGCACCATGCAAGATCTCACCTCGTGGGGCATCAATGATCATGAGGAAGGTGAGGGATCAGCCCAGAACTACACGACAGGACCTGGTCAATGACCTGAAGAGAGCTGGGACCACAGTCTCAAAGAAAACCATTACTAACACACTACGCCGTCATGGATTAAAATTCTGCAGCGCACGCAAGGTCCCCCTGCTCAAGCCAGCGCATGTCCAGGCCCGTCTGAAGTTTGCCAATGACCATCTGGATGATCCAGAGGAGGAATGGGAGAAGGTCATGTGGTCTGATGAGACAAAAATATAACTTTTTGGTCTAAACTCCACTCGCCGTGTTTGGAGGAAGAAGAAGGATGAGTAGAACCCCAAGAACACCATCCCAACCGTGAAGCATGGAGGTTCTGCAAAGGGGACAGGACGACTGCACCGTATTGAGGGGAGGATGGATGGGGCCATGTATCGCGAGATCTTGGCCAACAAACTCCTTCCCTCAGTAAGAGCATTGAAGATGGGTCGTGGCTGGGTCTTCCAGCATGACAACGACAGCATGTGGCTCCGTAAGAAGCATCTCAAGGTCCTGGAGTGGCCTAGCCAGTCTCCAGACCTGAACCCAATAGAAAATCTTTGGAGGGAGCTGAAAGTCCGTATTGCCCAGCGACAGCACCGAAACCTGAAAATCGGCAGTGTATCAAATACTTGTTCTCCCCACTGTATATATATAGTATATATAGTTTCATGTTAACTTAAGAAATATCAAAGTATAACTATAAATCAACAGTTGTTGCTTTGAATTATTTTTATCTAACAAAAGGCTGAAATGAATGACTAGTGTTGAAAGTTGTTTAAAATAGTATGTTACCAAAGGGGACAAGCTCTTACTGACTGGCTCTTGATAAACAAATTGTGTAGTGAACATGGATGGAGAATGAGGCACTGATACATGGCCATAACAAAAGACGGCAGTTAAACATTTTGCCACAATGATGTCATGCCATGCAGAGAGAACACATTTTTGTGAAACTGGCATCCCCTCTCGCCATCGGCCAACATCTCTGAGCCCCTCGGATACTCCTGCATTAAACTCACCCTCAAGGTAGCCCATGGATGTCCCCGAAACCTAAAGTGAAACAACTGGCACCAGTACTAATTGAAATGTAGCATGCAAAGTGACAATGCCTGGGACCTGGGCAGCATGGATTAGGTTTTGAATAGAGGCCATTTCTGTTAAAGTCTACTGTGGTGATTGGTGTACAGACGAGCTCCCTGCATCTGCTCATTGGGTAGACTGAGAAAACACAGGATTGTGTATGGTCGCTCATTTGACCTTGATTTAATCCCATTTCAGAACCCCCCTCTCATAGCCTTTTGTTACTATTTCAAAAACCATAACTCCTCCATGTTAGGCTAACATTTCTTGTCCCCACCCAAGTACAAATTAACTGGGACTTTTGAATTTACATTTGAAAGCAGGTTTACACGAATTTGGCAGATTCAAACAACACACAACAAAAAGACATGTTAAGATAAAACAGAACACCATAGAATTAAATACTGAAAGCACTTTGTTTTCTCTCAGGTTTCCACTGTCGCCTATTGCAGGAGGCAACCGCATTATGGCCGACAAACCTCTGGGGCTGCTTCCTATCTCTAATGGTGTTTTCACATTTTAAATTCGGTTTCCTGTTGCATTTGTGAAAATTCTATAGAATACATTTTTCTTTCACAAGACCTGAAGACCGTTCCACGGTACGATTAGCAAGACGCACCTTCTACATGATGTTAGCAAGCTAGCTTGTTTACAACAGGCAAAACAGTTCCACACGATTCACGCTGCCGCATCACAATACCTGGTACTCAGGATTCGTTTCAGCCAGGGTTCATTTGCATTTCACACACGCTCCAGGATCCTGATCATAAGGGGATATCTGAAAGCACCCTAAGGTATCACTCTGACATTTACACTAGATACTAACAAAAAACAACCCCCATCCGTAGATATTTAATCTGGATCCCAAGTTATTTTACAGTACCTCATCCATGGAGTCTTATCTAAACCCACAAAGGCACGAGTTAGAGAGGTTTACTTTTTGTCCGTTTTTTGCCTATTTAATTTAGATACAAATCATGATTTCACACTGCATTAAATGGCTTCACTTTGTTACAATTATCATCAATCCACAAAAAAGCTAGTCGTCAATAAACTGTGTCGGAGAAAGATGTAACTAATGCAATTTGCAATATATGTAAATCCAGTGTATCTCGAGGTGGAAGCAAGTCAAACAATTTTAATACAACAAACTTAATAAGGCAATGTACGACGAAATATTGAGTGAAACTCCAGAGGCATGGGAAAGCAGCAGCGGAGCTGTATCGCACATGCAGCTTTACCTCTCAGAGGCACCCATTCCACGGAGCGCACAACCTCTGGCTTACTGGCAGAACAACAAGGGCCGTTTTCCTGCTGTCGCAACCGTGGCACGAGCTTACCTCTCTTCGCCCTCCACAAGTGTGGACAGCGAACGCTTGTTTAGCTCTGTTTCACATATCGTGGATGAAAAGAGGAACAAAAGTGGAGATGCTCGTCTTTGTTAAAAGAAATTTATCATTGATGCTTAAAAGTGAGAAATAGGAGATGTAGCCATATGGCATTGACGAATTAACCTATTTTAAGTTTATCTCACTGCCTCACTTATTTTCAAAGGTCCATGTTCATAGGCTAATTCATTTGTTTCGTAGAATGTTATTTTCTTTTTTACAAAAACCCTACTAATTTTGTTTCCTTTTATTGCTTATTTGTTGACTTTTTAGTTAGCTATTTACATAGGTTTTTGGCATCATTTAAGTATTCTAAATATTCAGATTTGGAAATAGGCCATAGGCAGGTGGCTGTTATGCTGATAAATATTTTGATTAGCCTATTATATAAACTCTGTTTCTTTAATGAATAATAATCTTTAATGAATAATATACATATAAAAAGTATACAATCGGTATCGGTATCGGCCTAAAAAAAAGTGATCGGTGCATCCCTAGTTTTAGCCCAACAGCATCCCTGTCTTTTGGTTTGAAAGATACAGTACATCAATCTCGAAATTTGACCATTCTGAAATGCATATACGAAGCTATGGATGTTAGAGCTGTAGCTGAAAGAATATCAACTGTCATTAATAGAAAGTTCACCTGCTATATCCAAGACACGCTAAACAAAAGATAAAACAATGAAACAATGTATGTTGTCCAAACAGATTAAAAGTTACGTAGGGCTAAATTATTAGCCTAACATAAACATAAAAATATATCTATTTGTATTCTCTTCGATTGCTAGGCTATACAATTACGGTACATATACATACTTATTAGCTAGCTATTAAATATACATCAAAACACCCAAAAATATCTGTTATTCTTTAAAATCAGGATGCAATGACCAACATTAGGCTTGATCTCAGAGATGTGCTTGGACGTTTATTTTTATAAAACCCAACAGAAGAACCTTCGCCCAAGCAACCATGTTCTGACGTCATGACATCAGAGCCGTCAATACGATTTATTTCAATGTTCCTCTCTGTCGCGTGTTGCTTTTTGGAATTAAGGTTGCAGTGACCTCTTTTTCAACTCTCGATTTTTCATACGTAGCCTACTCCTGCAACTTCATTGGATGATCGGCTAGGGTGGTACAGAGGGTAAGCCTATGACGGGTTGGGGAAGAGACCAACCAGTCACAATTCTGAAATACAATAAACATAACAACATTGTTACCGGCTAATATTGCTTGAGAAATATGGGTTTGGCAATTAATACTTTTATCGTCAGTGAAGTTGAATAGTAATTAATTACTATTCAATTACGTAAACAGAAACATGAAAAGGAGTAACTATTAGCCTAATTGCCTCTCCAGAAACAATACTGCCTTTTCTTCCATGCAGCCTTTGTTTGAAAGTGCAAATATATTATTTGTAATACATTGTAAATTACCAAGAAATACATTTCTTCTGAAAGAGAATAGCCAAATAAATGCCTTCATTAATGACACATATTGTTTGCGACACAAATAAACTAGAAATCTCTTGAAAAATTGTCCTATTGAATGACATCATAGTATGTGTATTAGCCTGCCACATTGCACAATACAAAACAAAGGCCTGTTTTTCATTGCTGTTTCTTAATATCTATTGCAGTCTCATACGTCATCTAGCATTTGCATTCCAGAAAGAAAAAACAGTATGCCACATTGGTCTGTTATTATTTGTCATGAAGCAGCTTCTATCCTACTGTCTGTGGTTCCACCCCACTCATGACTCTAGAGCCTGAAGACTGCTAAGCGAGAAGAACCTTCTATCACTAACCTTCTAAAGGCGAACACCCATAAGCTTTTCCCATTCAAGCTTTATTCTTCATTTCAAGTGAAAATGTAAATGAACAACTATGATCAACAAACCCAAACCGGAACATGTATAGGAAGAGTCTGTCCTTAGCTGATTTACCTCCAGTAAAATGTAGAAAACAATCATCACTGAATTCAGATTTTCTTATATAGTAAACAAAATAATAATAATGTAACTCCAGTAATTTAAATAATAATAATAGTAATTCATGATAACAATATAGTTAACATACAATCGAAAATATAGTAGCTCATGACAGGTTTATATATATACATATTAAAAAAAAATATATATATATATATATTAAATATATATATTTGCTATGTCACAAAGCTTTTGTTTATAATATTCAAATTATTTTATAAATTGTGTATGGTTCCTAGACCCCGGGTCTTGCAAACAGTGTTTCTGTTATAGGTCAAATTATTATTTATAATTAATAAGGATAGGACAGAAAAAAAGATTTTCAAATGCACAGCATCATCAACTAGAAATTACAGTGAATGTTAAAAAATATACATATAGATTGGTATTTTATGACAAGCAAAAGCACCTACTCTATTATTTTCATTGAAATATTGGAATCAGACAACTAAACAATTGTAAACATAAAAAATATAGCTTTTTACAATTATTATGTATAAATGTTCAGTGTGAAAATTATTACGCTCAAACACAGTCCTAAACACTACCATATAGTGGGCGGCATGTAGCCTAGTGGTTAGGAGCGTTGGGTCAATAACCGAAAAGGACGCTGGTTCAATCTCTGAGCCGATTAAGTGAAAAATCTGCCCTTGAGCAAGGCATTAAACCCTAATTTGCTCTTATAAGTCACTCTGGATGAGAGCTTCTGCTAAATCACTGAAATGTAAATATTGATTTATTTTGCCAGTGGAACGCGACATTGGATATGTGTATGGGCCTACCTACTCTACAACTATAATGTCAACTGGAAAGTACAAATTCCCAGGCTTATTTAGGCCTGCCTATGTAATAATTTAGGCAACATCCTTTCCCAATATACCAGTTAAATGATATACTGTTTGAAATATACCAACGTTTTATTTATCAACTCTAAAGGACTATCAAGGTACTGTATGTGGAGCACACTTCTCTTCAAAAGCTACTATAGGCTACATTAAGGTATCCTACCAAATGAATAAGAAGATGATGCTAAGTACAGTAAGGTTTACAACAGGGATCATCATCTAGATCATCAACTAAATTCAAATAAATTATATATATATATATTTGGCTCAAAAAACTTTGGGTGCCAAATAAAACCACTCGCTGGCCGCCAGTTGGGGAATACTGGTTTACAGTATGTACATATTTATGTTTGCTGGGAACATAGTTACATTGTGGTTGGTATCCTACCGGTGTGTAAACGGTAGACTCTACTCATTCTAAACGGCCAACACTGATCCCTTCAAAAGCAATCACAAGACTCGTGTTCTCTGATAAATTATCAACCAAAATAGCACATTAGCTGAAGTGTACATGATCAACCTACCGCCCTTATTTCAATGAAAAAATTGATAGTGCTTGGTGGTTAAACATTGGTAGTCTGCTCTCATAAAGTCTGTTCCATTGTGCCACTGAACACGCTGCTCATCATCATTCACGAGAGAAGCCTGCGTGCTTCGGCCAGTGCCCAGCACAATTAGATGCTTCCATTTACAACAGATTCCCCATTCATCAAATACAGAATTGTCCATACTAGACCCAATCATATTCTGGAAATGTATCGCCTACTGACTGTTGTCGGTTGTTCATGCTGCTATTTTACAAATTGCAGACGAGGACAAATACATGCTGCATCATAAAGTAGGCTAAGACGATTACTTTAGTGTTGAGGATTGTTTGAAATGATATAAACCTTGAGATGTATAATTGACTTGGCATGTATACAATTACATACAAAGCCTAATAAGCATATGGTATGTCCTTCATAACAAACAATAACCAACGTTCGGATACCTGAGAGGATGAGGGCATGTTCAGTGCAACCCTCATTATAACGTTAGCTACTGTTAAGTATTTTAGATCAAAATTCAACCTTGCCACAGTGTAGCCCCCTAAACCTTCTATGACAGAGGTGTGATTTACATGGTTACAACCAGTCAATCACTCAACGTGCAGTGATCAGAAACTCTATAACCCGGTCGGCAAGACGTTATTTAGTGGGATTCGAACATGCTCTTACCTTCTACAGCTATTACGGTGGGTATTATCCATAAAATACATAGAATATCCATTATTGGTTTCTTTGGACGAAAGAGTAAAAAGCCCAGACATTCAAATAAAATAAGTCCTGAAAGCCATTGACAGCGAATGTTGGCGGAGATGAGCGGACCTTCACCTTCAATAGAGTAAACCAGACGCCATAGAAAATAACTCAAATCTGAAACAAATTTGGGCGAAACCAAAAATTGTAGACAAAGGGGTGTCGTGTATATTACAGCATAATTCATTCTACAAAAACTGTTCCAGATCTCAAATTTATGAGATGTGCATATTAGAGATATATATGACCCAAACCCTAAAATATAGCATAAATAGCCAAATAACTTTTGTTTATACTTGCAGTTGTTGATCATGTCACACTCCCCCCAGCCAAAATAAGTTCCACTATCCCTACTGTCAATCATAAAGATAGATTCGCCTAACTGCCTCATCTGTCTGATAATCATTAATTTTAGAATCACGTGGAAGGGTGATAGTCGAGCAATATGTTTTATGCCTACGACTTTTATGTCGATTTTGTTGTCAGTAATGTATTTTATATTAATGTCTTTACACTCTTGGCAGGTGACAAGGAGCATGGATCAGATAGTTCAACAAAGAGTAAGTGATGTTGCAGTCATTTTTAATGGTCCAGTAAATACCAATCATTGAATCATGTTTTATAATTATTTTGTTTAGTAGGACGTCTTCTTGATAGGAAACCCCACTATAAAAATGTATGTCTGTTAGTTTGTGTAGTAGTATTATTTACTCAATGATTATGCTTTGAGTGTAATTAAGATAAGGTGTAGACGGGCTGAATGAGATCTTTCAAAGTAATTGTAATAATAGGATGCGTGAGCCATCTATTGTACACTCTTAGAAAAAAGGGTTCAGAAAGGGTTCTTTGGCTGTCCCCATAGGATAACCCTTACAGGTTCCAGGTAGAAATCTCAATGAAATAGGATTTACATTGAACCCAAAATGATTCTGGACCAAAAGGGTTCTACCTGGAACCAAAAATGGTTATTCAAAGAGTTATCCTATGGGGACAGCCAAATAACCTTTTTTTATGTAAGAGTGTACATGTTTTTGAGCCATTTGGACCTGTATGTAAGAAAACATTGTCAAATATAGCAATAGTATCAGTGATACAAAAAAAGGTACATTTAGTATAAATCCTGTATTTCAGAAGTTGATTCATAATGTTTTTCTCAAATCCCCTGCTGTAGATATTCCACTACAGTATTCGATAGCATTATTAGCAGTATTCAAATAACTAGATGGAATAGTCCTATGTGCTTTTAAAATGAACTGTAAGCAACAGGGCACAGGCTTTCACTGTGCCTATTATGGGATGCTGCTGTGTTTTTCATGAGTCATTGTGAAGGAATTGATCAAATCAACTAATGATGATTATCTCTTGATTATATAATATAGTTGATATAAATGATGTATCATATTCATGAAATAAAATTCATCTTTTATACACAAAATAATCATGAATAATGTATCAATCAAATCACTTGTGTTCTATGGGGTTACTGTAATCACAGTGGTTGTGTTCTAACATATACTGTATATATTACAGTAACATAATTTATATAAACCATATTATATCATCCAGAGATAGTGGAGAATTATCATTAGTTGATTTGATCCATATGTGTGTGTGTATATATATGTGTGTGTGTGTGTGTGTGTGTGTGTGTGTGTGTGTGTGTGTGTGTGTGTGTGTGTTGTGTTCTATGTGGTTAATGTAATTATTGAGCACAACAACAGAAATGTTTTATTGAAGAACAATAGAAATGTGTTTGTGAGGCAAAAATGTTTACATCAGTTTGTTATTATCATAAACATCACCACATGTTTTCAAACTGATGAATGAGTGAGTAGTGTTCACTGTGGTCTAGTGCTTCTCCTCTGCTTTTTGGAGACATATACCGAAATCCCCTGAAAGTATTTAGGTATGGATATCAGGTCCTAATAAAGTGACTGACTCTTTTTGTTTAATAGTTCATACAATTACGAGGTGTGGTGGAGTTTGGAGAATAAGCTCCACATCCTATCTAGAAGCTACTGTGTACCGAACATATTAAAATAAATATAATTATCAACATGAGCAATGGATATTAAAAAGTTAAATGGTAATGTATTTTACTCTTAGAGACTGTAACACAAATTAAAGGAACTATGGTACCGGTATATGTTTTGGTCAACAACAAAAAAAACTTCAGCATCTCATATGAGTAATAGAGGCCATTTTGTTTTCCATTTTCTACATATGAATGAAAACATCCATGCTGTACTGTACATGCTATCAATGCATCATATCACAATGATTGCAGGAGTTGTATTACACTCTAAGCCATTTGGGCTGTACAATCCATATGCATTTCTTTTTCTTTAGAAATTATGATCTTATTGTCCCATCATGTAAAATGGTGTATGATGACATGCCACAGGATGGTATTGTGTAAACATAAACTACTCCTTTTTAAATTCATCGTTGATGTTCACTGAATACGTTTTAGTAGTTAGTATTTTTATGCCGACATCTATTACACTATGAGCAGTATAGTATACTGATGAAGGTTACTCAAGACCCTTATGATGATTAACTGTATGACCATTATTCAAGTCATGTATGCATGATGATTAGGCACAGTTGTGTCATTCAGAGTTCACAAATCATTAAGACTGCCAACAATGGCAGTGAAACATCAAAACCTTTATAGCGTTACAGTACAGAGTTTATTGCATTTCAACTTCTGACCCTGATTGTACTATGGGCATAGTATTGACTACCATAAGTAATAGTAATGGTCTATACAGTTATGATTGTTATACTTTAACTTAAAATCCAAAGGGTCGTCTGAAAACCTTGGGCCAAAACAATTCACTGTCAACGACATAATTAAGTAAATACCAAAATGAAGCAAATCACAGCATTAATCTTCTTCATGTGGAACAGTATTTAGCTCAAAGTATGAATGCAGCTTGAAAACAAGCCATAATTGATCCCCCCATGCTGTTAAGATCAAGCTAAGCTTTGAAATTGGCACATCAGGTTGGCACATCAAAGACTAATACTACCATCATTTTTTTTTGGGGGGGGGGGAATATTAATAATTTGAATATGAAAATTCCATGCTGTAACTTCTCTCCAACAAAATACTGTTGCCTAAGCAATTCGAAAATGTCATCGTTGGTTGGCGGAGAAATGACATCTAAATGTATGTCACTCGTGTGCCAAGCCACAACAGAACTTTTGAATTTCAAAACAGTATAAAACAGATTTCCTGTTTCAGCAGCTGGTAGTGTAATCCAAATGACTGTACTGATGCTGAGACATGATGGGTAAAACGTAAACAGATCAGTTTTATATGAGAAGATGGCGGAAACTGGGAGAGATGCAGTGTTAAAATGCAGGTCAGGACTCTTTTAAGCAGCCATACCGCACTGGAGCCAAATCATTACATAGCATTGGAACTAAATTGTTTGTTTTACAACATTATGTAAACAGGCATATGGTCCTTTATGATATATTGGTCATATATACAGTCTCCATGAGCATAACATTTTTGATTGAATTCCATTTAACAGCTTCTGTAGTATTAGACTTCATTGGCGAATACAAAGCGTGGGATTGCAGATGTTTGCTCTCTACCGTGAATAACCGTCCGATCACAATATTATCTTGCATATTTAGCAGTATTGGATTTTAGGATATGTAATGCCAATCAATCAAAATTAGAAAGATACATTATTAGTGTAATTACAGTTTTACTACAAGAGCAACTTAATGTAAAGTCTGCTAAAATAAAGGGGGAAAGGGGGATACTAGTCAGTTGTACAACTGAATGCATTCAACCTTTCAAGTTTAGAGACTGAGATGGCCATTGAAAAATGTTGATTTTGTGACCAATTCACCATTTCTTTGTGGATTTTGATGTGTGCTTGAGGTTGTTGTTTTGCTGGAAGATCCACCAAGTTTCAGCCTCCAGGCAGAGGCAACCAGGTTTTTGGCAAAAATGTATTGGTACTGAGTAAAGGTCAGGATGCCGTTGACCTTAACAAGGGCCCCAGGACCAATGGAAGCAAAATAGCCCGATTATATAAACAATCCACCACCATATTTTACAGTAGGTATGTGGTTCTTCTCTGCTCATGGATTCTCATTACAACGCCAAACCCACCACTGGTGTGACTGGCCAAAGAGCTCTATTTTCATGTAATCTGACCCCAAGCACACATCAAACTTAATCGGCCACAAAATCAACATTTTCCAATGCACATGACTTGAAACCCATTGAAAACCAGTGGTTTGAATTGAAGAGGGCCGTCCAGGAGGAATATCAAGGATCTGGAATGATTCTGTATGGAGGAATGGTCTAAGATCCATCCCAATATGTTCTCCAACTCATAAACCATTATATAATAAGGCTCAGTGACGTTATTCTCGCAAGGTAAGAAAACAGGGATGTCAATCATTTTGAACCCTACCTTTTTTATCAACCTTTTCTTAGCATAAAATAATATAACTTTGAATTATTTATTTTATACAGTAATTTTTGCTTATCTTTATAAAGGGTGTCAATAATTTTGGATACAACCACTATATATATTTTGGAGAGGTAAACTCCAAACCCAGGCATTGTACCTATGTAACAAAAGTACTCAAGGATACTTACAGACAGACCACCTGAGTTGAGATTAAGATTGCTTTAATAATGATGGATTACTTACAGATTTGGACTATATATAGCATCACTTTGTAATAGCAGAGTTTAAGAAGGAACACTCGTAATAGCTAAAGGAATAAGATCTGTCCTAGCATACAGTAGGTCTATTTAGCTAGCTTTGTTGGACTGTTAAACGGTGAGAGCAATTACTCAGTCTCTGAGTTAATATATGAGGCACTGATTAAGATAATTGCCATAATATGGTACTTTGTTTGTCTTTATATAACTTTATTACTGACATGTAAACTTACTGTACACTCTGGACCTGATACATTTATCAATTTCTCTCATTTCAAAACATTGTGAATTCTATCTAAAAGTGTATATTAATAAAACATTTATTTTATTGATTAATTTGTGGATTTGTATTTTACCATGGCTTTTATGTTTCACCACATGAAGGCGGAAGAATGATAGTGCTTTTTCAATTTGAGTACACATTTACACATCCTGAAAAACCTTTCAAAGGGTTATTTAACAACATATACTTTTAGAAAAAAAGGTGCTATCTACAACCTCAAATGTTTTTTGGGCTGTCACCATAGGAGAACCCTTTGAAGAACCCTTTTTGGTTCTGGGTTGAAAAAACCCTTTTCACAGAGAGTTCTACATGGAACCCAAAAAAAATGGTTATCCTATGGGGACAGCTGAATAACCCTTGTAGAACCCTTTTTTCTAAGAGTGTACAATTTCTTTGTGTTTTTTAATTGAATTTGATTATAACTGCAATTGAGCATGCTTGGGCTTTAAGACAGGCATTGTAATCTATTAATCTCAGTGCATTTTGTTTCCTTGTTTTTTGGTTTTGTGTACTAAAGCTTATCTTGTGAATATTATAATTAAGATAAAATGAAAATGAAACAATGTAAATTATATTCACAGGTATAAACTCCATGTACTGGTTTACATTTATGAATTTACAGTGTCTCAGTCCAACTAATATATATATGATCACTGGGCGAATATGGTTTTAATGATGGTGAGAGTTGTAGTTTCCTTGTACTCTTTGAAAGTAATATTTTACTAAGGTGTGCAAGGTAAGATCATGTAAATCCATAGAAGACATAAACAGAGAACAGGACTCAATAAAAAGCTTTATCTTGCTGCATGTAAGATATGACTTACCTTAAGATCAGGAACCATTTCTCCTCAGCTGTGTTGCTAAACACAGCATCAGTCTGATTGCATCAATAGTGCCATCTAGAGTTTAAAAATAGAACATTGATGCACTTGAAACTTGAATGGTACTGTAAGTCAAGGAAAACATTATGACTAACAATTAAAGCAGTAGAGGCTGAGAGGCTGTGTGCATGTTTCATTAACAAGTGCTGCATTGCTACAGCTTTATATTAAATCAGTTCTGTTCTCGTTACCATGGATGGGGCATTCCTACCTTGCAGGGACTTTTCTGTCCCCAGGAAATATCCAATCAAATTTGTCACATACGCCGAATGTAACAGTTGTAGACTTTACAGTGAAATATTTACTTACGAGCCGTTTCCCAACAATAAAGAGGTAAAAAGTAAATGTAAAAATAAATGTAAAAGAACAAAAAAATTGTCTATATACAAGCAATACTGGTACCGAGTCAATATGCAGGGGTACGAGGTAGTTGAGGTAGTTGAGGTAATATGTACAGTGCCTTCAGAAAGTATTCACACCCGTTGACTTTTTCCACATTGTTGTGTTACAGCCTGAATTTAAAATTGATTACATTGAGAGTTTGTGTCACTGATCTACACACAATACCCCACAATGTCAAAGTGGAATTATGTTTCTAGAAATGTTTACAAATTAATAAACAATTTTAAGCTGAAATGTCTTGAGTCAATAATTGTTCAACCCCTTTGTTATGTTAGCCTAAATTAGTTCAGAAGTAAAACTGTGCTTAACAAGTCACATAATAACTTGCATGGTCTCACTGTATGTAATAATAGTGTTTAATGATTTTTGAATGACTACCTCATCTCTGTACCCCACACATAAAATTATCTCTAATGTTGCTCAGTCGAGCAGCACATTTCAAACACAGATTCAACCAGAAAAACCAGGGAGGTTTTCCAATGCCTCGCAAAGAAGGGCACCTATTGGTAGATGGGTAAAAGTAAAATAAAAAGCAGACATTGAATATCCCTTTGAGCATGGTGAAGTTATTAATTACACTTTGTATGGTGTATCAATACACCCAGTCACTACAAAGATACAGGCGTCCTTCCTAACTCCATTGCCGGAGAGGAAGGAAATCGTAAAGGGATTTCACCATGAGGCCAATGGTGACTTTAAAACAGTTAAAGAGTTTAATGGCTGTGATAGGAGAAAACATTGTAGTTAGTCCACAATACTAACCTTAATTACAGAGTGAAAAGAAGGAAGCTTGTATAGACTACACATATTCCAAAACATGCATCCTGTTTGCAACAAGGCAATAAAGTAATATTGCAAAGAATGTGGCAAAGCAATTTTTGTCCTGAATACAGTTTTATGTTTGGGGCAAATTCAATACAACACATTACTGAGTACCACTCTCCATATGTTCAAGGATAGTGGTGGCTGCATCATGTTATGGGTATGATTTTAATCATAAAGGAGAATAAAAACAAACAGAATAAAGCTAAGCACAGGAAAAATGCTACTGGAAAACCTTGTTCAGATCTGCTTTCCACCAGACACTGGGATATTAATTCACTTTTCAGCAGGACAATGACCTAAAACACAAGGCAAAATCTACACTGGAGTTGCTTACCAAGTGAATGTTCCTGAGTGGCCAAGTTACAGTTTTGACGTAAATCTACTTGAAAATCTATGGCAATACCTGAAAATGGTTGTGTAGCAATGATCAACAACCAATTTGACAAGTTGAAGAATTTTGAAAAGAATAATGGGCAAATTATGCACAATCCAGGTGTGAAAAGCTCTTAGAGACTTATTTCTGTATTTCATTTAAAATCAATAAGGATTCACCTGGTCTATGTCAATGTTTTGTACACTCAGCGTATGTTTGATATAGAAGATTAAGCACCTAACGGTTGAAATGCACCTAACAAGGTTGACCTTTTGTTAGAAAAGATAGTAAATAAAGGACTAGTGTCAATATTTATTTCTGTTTGTATAATATTTATATATATTTTTATGTATATTTAGATACATATTTGTTGCTAATTACATTACAATTACTAATTACAGTTACATACGTATCTATAGCCTAATATAAGTAATTGTAATGAAATATATATATATACAGTTGTAATGTAATTAGCTAGCAACAATATATAATATATAACAATCTATTTTCATGTTGTTTTACAATCTCAGGTTTACGATATTTCTTAAAAAGATGGAAAGAAAAAAAACTACAAATGAAATCAATAGAATATTCATTCTTATAATAGGTGTAAAATCTTTCAATCATTTCACAGATGTAAAAGTTAATAAAATAGTTTAAATCATTACGTGTTATTTCCACCCTGTTATTGCTTTATTCCCTGTTCCACCCAGTTAGGTTGGTATTTTTAAATCATAATTTAACAATACCATCAAATGTTAGACAAATTGTTCTGGTAACTTGTAGAAATAGAAGGGATCAACTAAACATGTAAAAATGTTGACCAAATTCTATTGTTGTTCACTCTTATTTGCAAAAAACCGGTGCAAATAAAGCACTGGTTATGAAAATAACACACATTTATGTGATAGAATAAGGGACATTTGTTGCCTTAGAAAATCTAAATCTAGATACAGTTTGTACATGCAACATGCATTGTTAACACTTTCAGATAGTTATCTGTATATCCCTAACAGGGCGGAAATATGTCATGGTCCATGTGTGAACATTCAACCCATAATTATTAGGACTTAAGTCCCTGAGCTTGACCAATATTTTTTTCTGAATGTCGAACATGTAATTTTTCTGATAGAATACAAAACAAAAATATATATATACTTTTTTCACCAAAAGTTATGATTTCCAAAAGGCACCGCATAGTAGAATTGACCCGGATGACAAAAAAATACACTTTCAATTTAAGGAAAACATATGATTAATTTGGGTGAGCTATCCCTATGACTATTTATCTTCAAACTCCTGCCTCATAGGGTTCAACTTGAACAGTCAATTATCTCTGAGAAAATTGATTATGAGAGAAAGATGAATGTGTGCAGATGAAAGGAGTTCATGCCGATCATAAGGCTTCATTATCCTTAAAAGTACTCAGCTTTACCATTCAATAGGCTCTCTCTTGACTGGAATTGATTTCACCTTTAGCCTAGAAGAGCTTTAGATGAGGTATTGCTCATAGCTAATATTAGCAGCAGGATATGGAGTGAGGGAGAAAACTGGCCTGCTCTCTGTCAACTTTGTGCTTGACCCCTGACCTCTGAGTGCGATGGACAGGGCCCTCTAATCTGGAGAGAACCTGTGACTGTGGATTAACCTCCTTCCTCAACACCACACAGGCTGGGCTAACTAGGGCCTTACATAGTACTAAATACAACAAACACAGTGGAGTCAAAAGACAGAACCTATGAAGAGCCATACCTACATGTAGTTAGTGTTGGTGTTAGTGAAAGGTAAAGATTGAAATGCAGTCCAATCTGACATATACCAAACCGTATTTATCAAACTGTAGTGTTTAGTAATGTCTACCAAAAGCCTGGTTGGTTTGAAAGGAGTGTTGATACTATCACCCTGAGTGAATGAGACAGTTAGTACTTATCCTCCGCAATCATCTGCCTAGTGTGTACCTTTATCCAGTGCCAAAAAATGAATTTAACCCAAGTTAGTTGGGCCAGGTTTAATTAATTTACATGTTGGATTATTTGATCTAATCAACTGAGGACGACTACATGAATTAGGTGAAGAGATCCTTGGAGATACGGAAGGTGTTAACCTAGTCTGCCATAGACAGAATAGTAAAATGGCCATAGTGAAAAGAGTTGGTTGTTTAATCTTATTTTAATGCTTGATGTGTATTGAGTTGATACACTCTGGATGTTCTCAGGGCACTTGCCTAGTAGAGTCTACAGAGTATAGCCCTCTTTTTTATTGGTTTATGGAAGGGGACAGGCATTTTAGGAGCCAGAAAGTACATTTTATCTAAATAATAATTTAAAAAAACAGGCTACCCATAAAAATGATTAAATGACAGATGAAGGTGTGTAAAATCAGGACATATATTTTTTTAAATGACAGAATAAGGTGTGTAAAAACAGGACATTAAAAATTATTAAAATGACACATGGTGTGTAAAAACAGAACATTAAACATTATTAAAATTATAGATGAAGGTGTGTAAAAACAGGACATTCAAAATTATTAAAATGACAGATGGTGTGTAAAAACAGGACATAAAAAATTATTAAAATGACAGATGAAGGTGTGTAAAAACAGGACATTAAAAATGATTAAAATGACAGATGAATGTGTGTAAAAACAGGACATTCAAAATTATTAAAATGACATATGAAGGTGTGTAAAAACAGGAGATTAAAGCTAAGAGGATTCCTGGCCTTTTGCTTTTCGGTGTCCCTCAGTTAACTAACTGGGTGTGATATAGTGGGCCAGGAGACACAAGTACTATCACCTCCCCCACCACAAAGACCAGCCAACAGCCTCTTCATAAGTAGGCTACCCATTAATGAGTTAACTTTGGAGCTGGGTCAGAGCTTAGAGGTCAGGCGTGAGGCGTAAGGTGTGAGGCACCACCAGGAATCAGGATGTTTAATATAACTGTACTATGCACAATTAAAGGTGCAGTCCGGGTTCAACACATATTTTTTTTACATAAGAATTGGATTCGTAACATATCATACGAATTGCACCCCACAAAAACATTTGCAGGACGTACCATACAGGAAATGGATGGTGTAGCACACAACTGGATGACGTAGTACACAAAAAAACAGGGACCCACTTTCAAACTACTAGCTAAAATTAGAGCATCACTTTAAGTAAATAAGGGATTTCCCCTGGCCTTGCCTGGCAACTAGAAGGTGACACTGAGCACATCAAAATCCACGATAGTATTAGGCTTCCGTTACAAATTATTTATTTCTCCAATTTAAGGAAAAGTTTAGATACATTGTAACATGCTAAATGTGGTGATAACTTCCACCAGCCTGCCCTAGATGTCTGAAGTGATTTGATCAGCCAGTTTCCTATAAGAAATGCATCACAGCCCAGGGAAAATTCCATGAATCCTATAACAGGTGGACTGCTTGCGTGTAGAGCAAATGTTGTGTGAGGAGAGCATAGCCCTATACATGATATTGATTATTGATAAATTACAATAAACCAATGAGACACACAAGTCGATGTTTGACATCTCATTCTTTCACCAATCATGTTTTTTTTAAGGGCTTTGGTCTCATCACTTACATTCTGGATATTAATTTATAAATCGTCAGATGATCACTTGAGTCAACTGTGGTTTGATTGTTTTAAATCAGAATAAGTACTGTACAGTGTATGGCTGTTATGTAAGTAAAATCACACAAATCATTATGTACAGTAGATGAAGAGATAAACATGGCAGCATAAAATCATGTTAATATCTTCCCTAATAGTGGAACAAAGGGACCTAGCCTGCTCAATAAAGCCAGATTGACCAAACATGACAGCAACCATTTGTTTAATTTTGTATGCCGTTATTGAATAGTCCAAAGAGTGACAAGGAAGAATTGATGGACAAAGTAGGACGATTAATTGCATTAGAACAGTAAATAGTGTCTGCATAGTAAAGAAGGAAGAATAAAAGCTCTGCAGAAGAACTGAGGTATAACAATAACAATGTAATGAGTGTCTGGATGTGTGTGTCTGTGTGTGTGTCTGTGTCTGTGTCTCTGTGTGTGTGTGTGTGTGTATGTGTATGTGTGTGTGTGTATGTGTGTTTGTTTGGCGGCATAGAAGGACAAATTACAAGACATTTCAAAGAGCAATGAGGACCCTCTGGTATGGGAGGACAGTTGGCTGTCCTCATAAAAATAAACCTTATAAAACCTTTTCTCAGCATGTCTTATTACCCAAAAAGTGATTTTCTCAAAAGTCTTTGTGTACCAAAAACCTGACATATTTTGTATATTTGTGTGTCCGCCACTGCCCCCTATCTGTTGTCGTGGTCCCTGCATGTTGCGACACACAGGCGCGGGAAATTATACACAAACGCGGGAAATTATACACAACGCGCGAAATTGACGCTAATTCAACACTGCGCATGCTCATTTTGCACAACTCATTTTGATTGGCTGGATAGGAGAGAGCTACGTCTGTCATCAGCTGAATCATTTTCCCGGGAGTTCTGGATATGCACGTTGTGGAGAGCAGGTAAGAAATCAATAAAAACAACGTTTTAATAAGTTCCAATGACAAGTATGGTTATGGTTGAGGTTAATGTTAAGATATTTAGCAGACACTTTTGTCCAAAGCGACATACAAATAACAACAATACAAAGTTAAACTTAACAGTAAAACGGGTAATGACCGTGACCCATCACCACGCAATCAGGGCCTTTTCAACTTTGACAAATTACAAAATAAAATAAGTTTAATCGATTTGTTTTAAATATCCATGAAATAAAGACAGCTTAAAAGGACAATACATTTTATTGTGCCATCTCAGGCTATGTATTTATTTTTATTTTATGACTATTTATCTACCTCATGTTTTGATATTTTTGTCATGCCTGTTACAGACACATGCGTTATTATATACAATAGTTTTAATTAGAACTATGTTATAGTTTTCACATATATGAGCAGTATTTTAGTCCCTCTTTTCACTGGGATTGTAATAAAAATATGTTTTTTTCAATCTTAAATTTGTCATTCAGATAACCAAGAACATACACATTTTGGAGGGTGATCACATGTCAATTAAGAAAATATATATATATATTTACAAGAGACATATTAAAAGAAGGGCTTTGTCCAAAATACAATATAGATAGGGTTTCAATGGAAAAACATGGAAGGCCATTACAAATATAATTTTTATGAAATTAATGACAGTAACAGGATTGACGTCATAGTAACAGGACTGACAAGAGTAACAGGGATGACAGGACACATTATTCAGTATACACTGCACATATTTGTTTACATAATATTGTAAAGTTTTACCTTTTTAAATTGCATTATATTGTTTTGCACTCTTATAGTTGTATTAGTGAAGCACATTACACATTACACAAATTACACATTATGCCTATATGTGGTTTTATGACTTGAGGAAAGCCAAGCACTGAATTTCCCTGTGTTCCCTTGTACAGAGACCGAATCAAGATCAGAGTGTCAATCATCCAGAGCCGTGCCAAACGCCTCTGCTTGTGAGGTGAGTTTGAATTTACCTGTGTTCTGAAATTGACCAATGGTTAGAAGTACTGTGATATTCCATGGAACACAATTTTCAGTGTTTTAGTAAACATCTTGCAGCTATGGTGGAAATGTCCTCTATTCAGTATGGTTGGTCTTTACTAACCACGGTGTCCCCCCAACACTGGTGTTTTTCTGAGTGTGCCACACACTGGGAGTTCAATAGTGGAAGTCTTAGAGTTTGAGCATGGATGTCATTAAAAGTCCAAAGGACAGTGTCCTTGCATACCTTGAGTTTGTCTGTGTTACAAACTGTCCTCACATAACATGAATATTCCTCTGTGTCACACACAGATGTAGAAACTACAGCACCTGCTTGTAAAGTGGCTAGTTAAGGAACATCGTCTCCTCTCTTTAATACACATTCTTAGTTGTGGCATCTATGTGTGCCTATATGGTGCGTTGTCAGATGTTTCCTGTGGCTTGATGCTGAAATTTGTTATGCAGTGACATGCCTCCCTTATACAAAATGGTTGCTAAATCTTGTTAAATATTCTGCCTTTGCACGTATGTAGTATTATCATCTGTACCAGTTGATGCCTATTCATCTTTGCTAATTGCTGTTCTTTTTTTAGGTGCACTGTGTCAGAGGTCAATGTGGCACTTCTTCTGCGAAAGAAGGGATTGGAGAAGTTGGTGTCCAGCACCAGGAGGTGTCACCCCCTGTGTTCTCAACAGATCTTGCCAGTGGTCAGTTCTAGTTTTGAGTAAATGTTGTTAACTTTTGGCAATGCATGTCATGTCTGCTAAGGGTTTGCAGCATGAAAAACATGTAGCAATATCAGGCCATTTTTAGATGATTATTTTATGTCTTGATGTATATTTTGAGTAGAATTTTGTCTGTCAGGTATGTGAGTTGAGTATGTTATGCCTATATGTGGTTTTATGACTTGAGGAAAGCCAAGCACTGAATTTCCCTGTGTTCCCTTGTACAGAGACCGAATCGAGATCAGAGTGTCAACCATCCAGAGCCGCGCCAAACGACTCTGCTTGTGAGGTGAGTTTGAATTTACCTGTGTTCTGAAATTGACCAATGGTTAGAAGTACTGTGATGTTCCATGGAACACAATTTTCAGTGTTTTAGTAAACATCTTGCAGCTACGGTGGAAATGTCCTCTATTCAGTATGGATGGTCTTTACTAACCACGGTGTCCCCCCAACACTGGTGTTTTTCTGAGTGTGCCACACACTGGAAGTTCAATAGTGGAAGTCTTAGAGTTTGAGCATGGATGTCATTAAAAGTCCAAAGGACAGTGTCCTTGCATACCTTGAGTTTGTCTGTGTCACACACACACGTACACAGATGTTCAATTTTAACTTTTTTACCTTTACTTTATACGATTTTACTTTATTTTCTTACAATTGTTTTTACATTTCTTGCTTTACTTAAATAGTCCAGGATAAATAAACCATTCCCTTGCTGTTAGGGGTGGCAGAGTGCTGTGGCTAGGAAGAAGGAGAATAATCTGTACAGCATAGACCGAAGTTGTAGACTAAAGCTAACTGTACCGAGCAGTGAAATTACACTGAAATGGAGTTTCCCTCTAGCCTGGGAAAACCCTGATGAACTTCCGGCAAATTTGAGATTTGCTCTGCAAGTCCGTCTGGCCAAGAGCCCGTTCAAGCTAATTTCCAATTTTAACAAATCGAGGCACCGATCACAAACGTTGAGGCGGGCTTTACATGATGACGATCGCTCTGATTGGTTTGAGGTCTATCCAATTGCGCCCAGAGGCATTTGAGCGACGTCCGTTGGTGACGCCCCTTTGGAAATGTGCTGTGAATGAACCTTCCCCAGACCCACTCTCAGTTACAACTGAGAAGGGTCTGGTGTCAACCAGGCTAGTTTCCTACCCCTATCAGTTTGCATTACCTGCTGTTTCGCTTTTAATCTATGTTGTAAAAAATGTTCAGCACTCGTTAACCTCAAACAACAGGTCTATAGGTTGATTTACCCTGAAGTTTAGCTTTTAGTGTTACGCAAAGCCTTTGATAGGTAGAGATTCCTGTTGGCATTTTCATTTTTATAGCAATGGTGTGCTTCAAACATTGTGTAGTTCCTCCGCGCCTGTAGAGAAGTTTTGTTCCAATAAAATGACAGCAGGGGTAGTGAGGAATGGTTATTCTCACATCTTGCAGCTACGGTGGAAATGTCCTCTATTCAGTATGGTTGGTCTTTACTAACCACGGTGTCCCCCCAACACTGGTGTTTTTCTGAGTGTGCCACACACTGGGAGTTCAATAGTGGAAGTCTTAGAGTTTGAGCATGGATGTCATTAAAGGTCCAAAGGACAGTGTCCTTGCATACCTTGAGTTTGTCTGTGTTACAAACTGTCCTCACATAACATAAATATTCCTCTGTGTCACACACAGATGTAGAAACTACAGCACCTGCTTGTAAAGTGGCTAGTTAAGGAACAGCGTCTCCTCTCTTTAATACACATTCTTAGTTGTGGCATCTATGTGTGCCTATATGGTGCGTTGTCAGATGTTTCCTGTGGCTTGATGCTGAAATTTGTTATGCAGTGACATGCCTCCCTTATACAAAATGGTTGCTAAATCTTGTTAAATATTCTGCCTTTGCACGTATGTAGTATTATCATCTGTACCAGTTGATGCCTATTCATCTTTGCTAATTGCTGTTCTTTTTTTAGGTGCACTGTGTCAGAGGTCAATGTGGCACTTCTTCTGCGAAAGAAGGGATTGGAGAAGTTGGTGTCCAGCACCAGGAGGTGTCACCCCCTGTGTTCTCAACAGATCTTGCCAGTGGTCAGTTCTAGTTTTGAGTAAATGTTGTTAACTTTTGGCAATGCATGTCATGTCTGCTAAGGGTTTGCAGCATGAAAAACATGTAGCAATATCAGGCCATTTTTAGATGATTATTTTATGTCTTGATGTATATTTTGAGTAGAATTTTGTCTGTCAGGTATGTGAGTTGAGTATGTTATGCCTATATGTGGTTTTATGACTTGAGGAAAGCCAAGCACTGAATTTCCCTGTGTTCCCTTGTACAGAGACCGAATCAAGATCAGAGTGTCAATCATCCAGAGCCGCGCCAAACGACTCTGCTTGTGAGGTGAGTTTGAATTTACCTGTGTTCTGAAATTGACCAATGGTTAGAAGTACTGTGATGTTCCAAGGAACACAATTTTCAGTGTTTTAGTAAACATCTTGCAGCTACGGTGGAAATGTCCTCTATTCAGTATGGATGGTCTTTACTAACCACGGTGTCCCCCCAACACTGGTGTTTTTCTGAGTGTGCCATACACTGGAAGTTCAATAGTGGAAGTCTTAGAGTTTGAGCATGGATGTCATTAAAAGTCCAAAGGACAGTGTCCTTGCAGACCTTGAGTTTGTCTGTGTCACACACACACGTACACAGATGTTCAATTTTAACTTTTTTACCTTTACTTTATACAAAATTACTTTATTTTCTTACAATTGTTTTTACATTTCTTGCTTTACTTAAATAGTCCAGGATAAATAAACCATTCCCTTGCTGTTAGGGGTGGCAGAGTGCTGTGGCTAGGAAGAAGGAGAATAATCTGTACAGCATAGACCGAAGTTGTAGACTAAAGCTAACTGAACCGGGCAGGGAAATTACACTGAAATGGAGTTTCCCTCTAGCCTGGGAAAACCCTGACGAACTTCCGGCAAATTTGAGATTTGCTCTGCAAGTCCATCTGGCCAAGAGCCCGTTCAAGCTCATTTCCAATTTTTACAAATCGAGGCACCGGTCACAAACGTTGAGGCGGGCTTTACATGATGACGTTCGCTCTGATTGGTTTGCGCCCAGAGGCATTTGAGCGACGTCCGTTGGTGACACCCCTTTGGAAATGTGCTGTGGATGAACCTTCCCCAGACCCACTCTCAGTTACAAAGGGTAGTTACAAAGGGTAACAAAAAGGGTACTGTGGATATTCTTGGCCAAAGTAAATCCCCAACCAAATCAGGAAAATTCCTTAAAAGCCAAGTAAATTATTGTTTTGTATGTGGAAAACCTCAAACAAAATTTGCACGTCATCTCGAGAGGCATGTAAATGAAAATGCTGAAATCGCACAGGCACTCCAGTTCTCCAAATCATCAAAGGACAGAAAGGTTCTTCTTGAGAAATTCCGAAACCTTGGCAACTTCAAGCATAACTCAATTGTTAAAAGGCTGTCTTAAAGTTGTCTTAAAGTGAAAAGGACTTCCAAACAGAGCAGCAGCCCTGAGACGTATGATTACTGCTTGTACTGTAAGGGTATGTTGTCCAGAAAATAACTTTCTCGACATATGAAAAGATGTGCTCTAAGACCCGAGAATAATGTTGAAGAGGGACCTGAGTTGAGAGAGAGAGTCATTGGTAGCATCTGCTCAATCTACAATGTCCCAGACAATTTCAAGTGAACTTTGGTCAGTGCTAGGCAACATGCACAAGGATGACGTGTCCACTGCAATAAGGAATGATCATTATCTCCTGCCCAGTCCTTCTTTAATAAGCATGGGAGTGACAGATCAAAGCATGAGTATATAAGACAGAAAGTAAGGGAACTTGGGAGATTACTTGTGACTTTGCGCCACACAACTAGAATCCATAACATGGAAGAGGCAATAAAACCAGGCAACTTCTTTATTCTTACTAGTGCTGTCAAGAGTTTCAGGTTTTGATCACGAAAACAACACATTCAAAGCCCCAAGTTTGGCCCTGAAAATTGGGCATTCTCTCAGAAAGATAAGTGACCTCATCATGTGTCGTGCCCTCATGGAAGAGGATCAAGAGGGGATCGATTCCATCAGGAGGTTTCATACACTTCATGAAACAAAGTGGTCTGAATTAGTTTTAGATTCTGCCTTATCAAACCTGAGTGAGGCAAAATACAACAAGAGCTCCAGGCTCCCACTGGCCAAAGACGTTCAGAAGCTACAGTTATATCTTGGTCAGCAAGTGGAATTGGCTAAGGAGAAACTAGCCGATAACCCAACAGCAGGCACTTATGCAGCACTAGCAAAGGAGACCCTCTGTCAAGTCATTTTGTTTAATAGGAGGAGGGAAGGTGAAGTGGCACGGATGAAATTTGAAGATCGTGACATGTCACAACTAAATGATGACATAAGCACTGGGCTTACAGAAGTTGAGAAGAGACTTTGCAAACAATTCGCCAGAGTGGAATTGAGGGGGAAAAAAGGACGAAAGGTTTCTGTGATCCTGACTCCTGATATGACTGCTAACCTGTCACTCTTCATTACTAATAGGAAAGAGTGTGGAGTAACTGAAAACAACAATTACCTCTTCGCTGTTCCTTGTAGTGATGGTCACTACAGAGGGCAGTTTGGTCAATTTGCAGATGCTTGTGGAGCCGAAGATCCTCAAAACCTCAGATCAACTAACCTTCGCAAACAGATCGCCACAATAAGCCAAGTACAGTGGGGAGAACAAGTATTTGATACACTGCCGATTTTGCAGGTTTTCCCACTTACAAAGCATGTAGAAGTCTGTAATTTTTATCATAGGTACTCTTCAACTGTGAGAGATGGAATCTAAAACAAAAATCCAGAAAATCCAATTGTACGATTTTTAAGTAATTAATTTGCATTTTATTGCATGACATAAGTATTTGATCACCTACCAACCAGTAAGAATTCTGGCTAAGTATTTGATACATCAGAAAAGCAGAACTTAATATTTGGTACAGAAACCTTTGTTTGCAATTACAGAGACCATACGTTTCCTGTAGTTCTTGACCAGGTTTGCACACACTGCAGCAGGGATTTTGGCCCACTCCTCCATACAGACCTTCTCCAGATCCTTCAGGTTTCGGGGCTGACGCTGGGCAATACGGACTTTCAGCTCCCTCCAAAGGTTTTCTATTGGGTTCAGGTCTGGAGACTGTCTAGGCCACTCCAGGACCTTGAGATGCTTCTTACG
Source organism: Thymallus thymallus (assembly GCA_023634145.1). Taxonomy (NCBI): domain Eukaryota; kingdom Metazoa; phylum Chordata; class Actinopteri; order Salmoniformes; family Salmonidae; genus Thymallus; species Thymallus thymallus. The sequence goes on along the minus strand of CM042410.1, from coordinate 16,111,606 downwards.
GAGCCACTCCTTAGTTGCCCTGGCTGTGTGTTTCGGGTCGTTGTCATGCTGGAAGACCCAGCCACGACCCATCTTCAATGCTCTTACTGAGGGAAGGAGGTTGTTGGCCAAGATCTCGCGATACATGGCCCCATCCATCCTCCCCTCAATACGGTGCAGTCGTCCTGTCCTCTTTGCAGAAAAGCATCCCCAAAGAATGATGTTTCCACCTCCATGCTTCACGGTTGGGATGGTGTTCTTGGGGTTGTACTCATCCTTCTTCTTCCTCCAAACACGGCGAGTGGAGTTTAGACCAAAAAGCTCTATTTTTGTCTCATCAGACCACATGACCTTCTCCCATTCCTCCTCTGGATCATCCAGATTGTCATTGGCAAACTTCAGACGGGCCTGGACATGCACTGGCTTAAGCAGGGGGACCTTGCGTGCGCTGCAGGATTTTAATCCATGACGGCGTAGTGTGTTACTAATGGTTTTCTTTGAGACTGTGGTCCCAGCTCTCTTCAGGTCATTGACCAGGTCCTGCCGTGTAGTTCTGGGCTAATCCCTCACCTTCCTCATGATCATTGATGCCCCACGAGGTGAGATCTTGCATGGTGTCCCAGACCAAGGGAGATTGACCGTCATCTTAAACTTCTTCCATTTTCTAATAAGTGCGCCAACAGTTGTTGCCTTCTCACTAAGCTGCTTGCCTATTGTCCTGTAGCCCATCCCAGCCTTGTGCAGGTCTACAATTTTATCCCTGATGTCCTTACACAGCTCTCTGGTCTTGGCCATTGTGGAGAGGTTGGAGTCTGTTTGATTGAGTGTGTGGACAGGCGTATTTTATACAGGTAACGAGTTCAAACAGGTGCAGTTAATACAGGTAATGAGTGGAGAACAGGAGGGCTTCTTAAAGAAAAACTAACAGGTCTGTGAGAGCAGGAATTCTTACTGGTTGGTAGGTGATCAAATACTTATGTCATGCAATAAAATGCAAATTAATTATTTAAAAATCATACAATGTGATTTTCTGGATGTTTGTTTTAGATTCCGTCTCTCACAGTTGAAGTGTACCTATGATAAAAATTACAGACCTCTACATGCTTTGTAAGTAGGAAAACCTGCAAAATCGGCAGTGTATCAAATACTTGTTCTCCCCACTGTATGAACTTGAAAGATAATGAACTGGACCAGTTGGCAGATTTTCTCGGCCATGACATTAGGGTGCATAGGGAGTACTATCGACTGCCTCAAACAATAATTCAGCTGGCTAAGATCTCAAAGCTGCTTATGGCTATGGAGAAGGGAAGTGTGAAGGATATTCAAGGAAAATCTTTGGACGAAATTGGTGGTATGCATCATTTACATGTTGTTGAATCTACTTGGTGTATGTGTATATGGTTGGTGTAATAACATTTGATAACATTTTTACAATGTCATTTAATAGATCACATAGACGATATGGATACAGGATCACAGCAACTCCCTAATGTTTCCACATTGCAAGGTACTGTTAAAATTGGGACCCAAGGCTACTGAAATTGTTGTATTCTGTGTTGCGGATTTTGTAATTAAAGGAATGTGGATTTTGTAATTAATATTTAAAATAGGCTTTTTTTTATACATTTAGACAACAGCCTACTGTTATTTCAAACATGTATGAACTTTTTATATTTATTTTATTTTACTCCTTGCTGTGTAGTTGATACCATAGTTTTTTTGTCTTGTTTTGTTTTTAGACAATGAAGAAATGTTGGCTTCTGGCACCGTTGGATCGCCTCACCTCTCCGAGACTACAGCTCAAGGTATAATCTCAATGATGGACCCAAAGTTTGCCCAACATATCTCATGTAATGAGCTGGGATCTGTGGGTTCATTAGAATATATAAAAAATGTTTTAGTCAGGAATTTTCCAGTAGTACGATGGTTAGAAACTTTGTTAGAAGCTTAACTTTTTGTCATCTCTCTTCATTGTGACACATATGCTTTGTGGCTAGTATTTTGATGTTCAGTAGTTTTGCATGATAATTTTAAAACAACAGGGAAGACTTCGCCTGTGTAAAATCTACATAATTTCCTAGTAAAATTATCACTCAAGGTATTGTTGCACAGTCACACTCTCCTGACTTCATCCGGTTCAACAACTTTGCCATGAGTATAGTTATTATAATATAGAATTGGCTGTCTACAGTTTTACACGTATCCCCTCCATGCCCATGGTGTTTGATTGGTAGGCAGACGGTCTCTTTAAGCCCATACATTTATACTGTGCAATATTGTTTTTTAGATGACCAGGGGAACGCTGCCTGTGTAACTTCTGGTTCACCTCATCTCCCTGACTCAGTTACTCAAGGTATTATATAAATGCGTTGCTATGTCCATCACTAGGCACACATGCTAATGTGCAGTCAACACTTACATTATGTTTGGTTAGATATATAAAGCATATAAAGAAGCTGGATGTATTTTGTTTTTAACAAGCAGTGTAATGAAATGTCATGTTAATGAAAACAATCTAACTTGATTTTTAGCAGATCTAAAGACAATTTATTATCACACACATTTTGTCTACACAAGTTCCAGCTTGTTTGGCCATTTTGAACAGCAACATCCCGACCTGCAAGTACATCTTGCAGGATCTTTGATCTTTTTTTATCTTCTAATCTTTTTTTAATTGTTCAGGTTACTGTGTTTCATCAAGGCGGTGTGTGAAGAGACCATGGTCTGAGGAGGAGATACAAGCTGTGATGAAACATTTGAAGCCTTTTATTGAAAACGGTGTCACTGCCACCAGTGAGCAGTGCCTGAAGTGCAAGGAAAAGGAACAACCTATCTTGGAGACAAGATCCATTCAAAACATTAGAGATTTTGTACGCAACAGAGGCTTGGCCTTTAAAAGGCATTCAAATGCTAAACGCTAAATGCACTTTTGGATAGCCTGAGCCTTTACCTTTCTAGGCATGTTTTACAAGTTGGTGTCCTGTGTTCAGAAATGGTTTAGGTCACTTCATTTATTTGGCTCACAGGCTGTTTTGTTTGTTTGTTTGTTTTGCTACGTGGTTAGACTGGGCCTTTTAATGTCACCATTCACTTTGATTTTCCTTTATTCATTTTTACAATGATGTCCTTTGTTAAGGAATGGATTCTTGAGGTGACCAAGTCAAATATAGTTCAGTGATTCAACAAATGTTGTGTTGTGTGTTAATAATGACAAACCTAGATTAGAATTTTCAAAATTTTCATCTTAAATGCAGATGTTGAGTTTAGTAGTCAAACATAATGAGATCAACTAATGAGCTAAATATACTTGGTGAGACCTCAGCAACTTGAGATCCTATTCACAATCTCCACAAAACAACAAAAGAGCAAGGAATTATAATAATGTGATTAGGTTGACTGAGATAATTGAGGTTGTTTCATTGTATTGAGACTATAAACCTACGCTCCACAAACAGGACTGGTTGAAGGGGAGAACATTGACTAGAAATGAGGCATACTAGACATGAGGCATACTAGACATGAGGCATACTAGACATGAGGCATACTAGACATGAGGCATACTAGACATGAGGCATACTAGACATGAGGCATACAAAACAGCGGTGTGAAACATGATTGCAGGTTGGCAGTTCGTTCAGGACATGGAAAAACTCCATAATACTAGGGAGCAAGGGTGCAATGATATGTGCTGGTGGGGTTGAGTTCGTCCTAGTGGATGCAAGCACTGTTTTTGTGTTATGCTCTTAGTTGATGTAATGACACTTGGCCCACCTGTAGTTAGACCCCATCAGATAAGAGCCGTGGTGTTATCTGTAAACTTCTGTAGCTTGACAGAATTAGATTGTAGGTGCTGATGTTTTCTAGAAGAAGAAGTGTAGAATGGAGTGATTGTGCTCCTTATGTACATTATATGCAAATTATGTCCCGATGTGATGAGTTATTTACAACTTATGTGCCAAATTGTAATGCAAAACAGAGGTCAACAAAGAAAACAAAAATGACCTCTTAATATATTCCATATTATTATAAGGGTGTGCCTCAGTCAATTTGGTCTTATAATCCATGTGTCCTTTCAAAGCAGGTTATACTTGGTGTTTGTGTATGGTAAACTGGCCTTACAGACCTTGTGTCCTTTCAAAGCAGGTTATACTTGGTGTTTGTGTATGGTAAATTGGCCTTACAGACCTTGTGTCCTTTCAAAGCAGGTTATACTTGGTGTATGTGTATGGTGACCTGGCCTTACAGACCTTGTGTCCTTTCAAAGCAGGTTATACTTGGTGTATGTGTATGGTAAACTGGCCTTACAGACCTTGTGTCCTTTCAAAGCAGGTTATACTTGGTGTATGTGTATGGTAAACTGGCCTTACAGACCTTGTGTCCTTTCAAAGCAGGTTATACTTGGTGTATGTGTATGGTAAACTGGCCTTACAGACCTTGTGTCCTTTCAAAGCAGGTTATACTTGGTGTATGTGTATGGTAAACTGGCCTTACAGACCTTGTGTCCTTTCAAAGCAGGTTATACTTGGTGTATGTGTATGGTAAGCTGGCCTTACAGACCTTGTGTCCTTTCAAAGCAGGTTATACTTGGTGTATGTGTATGGTAAACTGGCCTTACAGACCTTGTGTCCTTTCAAAGCAGGTTATACTTGGTGTATGTGTATGGTGACCTGGCCTTACAGACCTTGTGTCCTTTCAAAGCAGGTTATACTTGGTGTATGTGTATGGTAAACTGGCCTTACAGACCTTGTGTCCTTTCAAAGCAGGTTATACTTGGTGTATGTGTATGGTAAACTGGCCTTACATACCTTGTGTCCTTTCAAAGCAGGTTATACTTGGTGTGTGTATGGTAAACTGGCCTTACAGACCTTGTGTCCTTTCAAAGCAGGTTATACTTGGTGTATGTGTATGGTAAACTGGCCTTACAGACCTTGTGTCCTTTAAAAGCAGGTTATACTTGGTGTATGTGTATGGTAAACTGGCCTTACAGACCTTGTGTCCTTTCAAAGCAGGTTATACTTGGTGTATGTGTATGGTAAACTGGCCTTACAGACCTTGTGTCCTTTCAAAGCAGGTTATACTTGGTGTATGTGTATGATGACATCACTGACCTTGTACACTACACTGTCCTTATAGACCGTGTTACAGAAAAGTCTTTACAAACCACCAGAAAGTCTGAAAAATAGCCATTTTTTATATCTCAGTTGTGCAAAGAAAATCTTTTAATTTTAAGTCGTGTATAGGTTCGCTGATTTTTTTCATGATTTTTGATATGTTTTTTGTAGCTCTAGCACCACTGGAACCCGGTGTCCCCACAGCCCTATGCCCAGTCTGATTTGGCCAAAATTTCAAAAAATGTCCCCCTAGTCCGACAAACGGGTATAGGTGTGTGTGTGTGTGTGTGTGTGTGTGTGTATGTGTATGTGTGTATGTGTATGTGTGTGTGTGTGTGTGTGTATGTGTCTGTCTGTCTGTCTGTCTGTCTGTCTGTCTGTCTGTCTGTCTGTCTGTCTGTCTGTCTGTCTGTCTGTCTGTCTGTCTGTCTGTCTGTCTGTCTGTCTGTCTGTCTGTCTGTCTGTCTGTCTGTCTGTCTGTCTGTCTGTCTGTCTGTCTGTCTGTCTGTCTGTGTGTGTGTGTGTGTGTGTGTGTGTGTGTGTGTGTGTGTGTGTGTAGGCTTGTATGCTTGCACGTGCTTGTGTGTACAGTATGTATGTGTGTGTTTGTAGGAAGCAGAGGGAGCTGGAACTGTAGAGAAGAGTGAGGAAATAGAGCAGAAGAATATGGGACTGACATGAAGGAATCCAGGATAATTCTGCCTCAAGATGAGTGAGGGCTGGAAAACAGCAGACTGGAAGATCCAGAGGTTGTTCCCATGGAAACCTTTGCCCAGGGCCATCGCTGACCCTCCCGCCTGCCAATACAAGAGAAGCACAGATTGTAGGTCACATATGGCACCAACAATCCAATCAGGCCTAATCTGGCTTCACTCAAGGGTCATAAATGAAACTGCAAAGCTGGTTTCCACTCTGGCTTATCTCACTGGCAAGGCTCAAGTCTATGAGAATGTCCATGGTTAGGTATGACAACAGGGAGGAGCCGACAATGAAATGTCTATGTCAACAAATGTATACAATTATATGCCGCAATAGGAATACGCAAAGTGACATCAATTGCCGACTTGTCCCGTGTAGCTCAGATGGTAGAGCATGGTGCTTGCAATGCCAGGGTTGTGGGTTTGATTCCCATGGGGGGCCAGTATGAAACATTTATGAACATGTATGCACTAACTAACTGTAAGTTGCTCTGGATAAGAGAGATTGCTAAATGACTAAAATGTCAATGATAATATATGACTCCATTGTCAATGATTTAAAGGGGTAAATCACAGTGCATCTTCTTAATAGACCAATAAGAAAGATACTGTAGTTCCAAACGTCAGCTAGTTCTTGGTTTTCCCGTCCCCACTCAGACCAAAGTCCTGGCAAAATTATTTTAATTGAAAACAATCACAGTAAGGTTGTTAACCAGAAATAATTTGATAGTGAGATAAAAATGTCTGCATTGGACCTTTAATTGTAATTATTGTGCTATATTAATGCTATATTAATATTTTTTAATTTTAGTCTTTTAGAAAAACATATATTTGTCCATCCATTCAATATCAACCCCTCTGTCAAACTGTTGAGAACCACTTCTTGTATTTTATAACACTGAAAAACGGCAAAATGACAGAAGACATACTACACGTGTCCCATGGTCCTAGAGAACATACAGGATGCCCCTGACCCTAGCAGTTATTCAGACTGAGTCTGTTCCTTCATGTTGGAAACATACATGATGCCCCTGACCCTAGCAGTTATTCAGACTGAGTCTGTTCCTTCATGTTGGAAACATACAGGATGCCCCTGACCCTAGCAGTTATTCAGACTGAGTCTGTTCCTTCATGTTGGAAACATACAGGATGCCCCTGACCCTAGCAGTTATTCAGACTGAGTCTGTTCCTTCATGTTGGAAACATACAGGATGCCCCTGACCCTAGCAGTTATTCAGACTGAGTCTGTTCCTTCATGTTGGAAACATACAGGATGCCCCTGACCCTAGCAGTTATTCAGACTGAGTCTGTTCCTTCTCTGTCTACACTACAGTGCTCCTTCAGGTGCACTTTAGGGAATTGGTTGGAATAGAGTTGTTTTTTATTTTTGTACAAAGTGCTTACATTTACCGTCATATTATGACGTACTGTATGCCGAAGGTTGTGTAAAAACATCTCTCCATCTCTAAGCAATAGATGAATGCAGGGAAACAATAGACATGGATGAAGGATGACAGATATTGCAATGTACTCTGCTGTGTAGCATTTAGCAGACATTTTATCAATACCATCATTATTTTGTAACATTGACGTCCAGAACCATCAGGGTTAGAGACTAAGGTACCCTATACAGTACTGTATAAAACATTTTTGCAGACAGCAAGACTGCAGAAAAACAGATATGATGTGAATGATTTATACGTCATGTTTCTGGAACGGAATCATCCTGCAAATAGCCAAACTCTGCAGGCCCATGGTTTTATGTGAAGTCTACAAAGAGGTTCCAGATCCACTCACATGGCAATGTAGGATCGAATACAGGCTCCCTTTCTCTGAGGTTCACATAGTCATCAAATTTGGCGGCAGGTAGGCTAGCGGTTAGAGCGTTGGGCCAGTAACCAAAAGGTCGACAAAGTTAAAAACCTGCCGATGTGTCCTTGAGCAAAGCACTTAACATTCATTTGCTACAGGGGTGCCATACTACTATGGCTGACCAGTAGGTAGGCCGTCATTGTAAATAAGAATTTGTTCTAAACTGAATTGCCTGTTAAATAAATACATTTGTTTTAAATTAGTCAGCTTCATGGTCTGTATAACCTAAGGTATTAATTCTGAGCTATGCATGAATAAAATGGATTTCTATGTAGAAACAGTATTCATTTGTTTCAACCACAGGGTCAGGTCCACCAATGGAAACACATGGTCACAAGCAAGCAACACACAAACGCCCCATTCATCCGCATGTACACCTATTGTATAGAAAGTAGCAAAGATAAAGACGGTTTATCTAATCCGGATGTATTCACAAACACAAAAACAAAAGAAAAACGGATCTCTCAGAGAAACCTGAGGCAGCTCAGAGGAATGTAAATATTTAATACAAATTAAAGCCATAAAGGGTATTAGTTGTGGAGAGTAAGCAATGTTCAGTGACTAATTGTTTTTTAATTTAACCTCTATTTAACTAGGCAAGTCAGTTAAGAACACATTCTTATTTACAATGACGGCCTACCCCGGCCAAACCCGGACGATGCTGAGCCACCCGGATTCCCAATCACGGCCGGATGTGATACAGCCTATGCTTTTTTTCCAATTTACAAGCAATGAAATATATATTTGCCTGATATTTGTCTGCCATGTACAGTCTAAACAAGTGGCACTCTACTAGGGCAGCTTCGGTCAAATAAAAAATAAAGCTCTAAATCTCTCTCTCTCTCTTCTCGTTCCATCTCTGCCCCGTGGTCAGAGATTTCATGAGTGAGCTGGTAATAATCACGGGTGACTGGATTCTCACCTTTTCCTGAGAATTTGCAACTAATAGGAGCCAAAAGGAAATAAAACACAGTGAGTGGTGGCTACAGTAGAGAGGCTTTTAATAGCCAGTTGTGAATGTCTCCTGGCACTACTCCGAAGCTGGTAGAATTGCTATATTTCTCTGGAGGAAGAGAATGTGAGAGAGAAGGAAGAGAGGGGTTTCAATGAATCTTATGGTACATTAATGTGATTAGAGGGGGAGAGTACTCTGAATAAGACATTTTGCAGCAGATATGAAGTAATTAGGTTACATTGTGGAGGAAAGTGAATGTCATAGAGTTGTCAGACTTATCTGGTTTAAACATTTAAAAGTTGTTACATTTCCCTAAAATAGAGGTCATAACTGCCTTAGGAAGCGAAAAACTCCATCATACACGGCATTCTTGAAAGTCATTTTATTTAAATGAAAACAAATTACTTACCTTCTCATATATTCTATTTTACTTATTCAACTTCATCCATGCAAACTCAAAATGGAATACATTTCAACTCTATATGTCACGTTGGTATAGAATGTTCAGGAGACAGGCGCAGGAGTGTGTAATAGGGGTTTTAATTTACACCCAAAAACAAGCACGTATACAAAACACAAGGTTGAGACCCAAACAAAAAGGCGAGGAGTACCTGAAATAAATGCGAGCGAGACCCGATAACACAAGTGCACAATGACACAACACGGGACGAGACCCGTAATCACATATGCACAATACACGCGGCAGTGGATGCCAAAATAACAAAGCACAGGTACTCACACGACCAACGGACCCAACGGTGAAACAAAGGGCCCACATAACAATCTAATCAGGGGGAATGGGAACCAGGTGTGCATGATGAGACAGTTCAGTGACACATAGAAAACCAGTGACGTGGACCTCCGGAGCTGGTGCACGGATGGTGCAGCAGTACCAGGGGGATCCGTGATACTATATCTGTCATGGCGTCTTATTTTTTAAGCCCATAACCATGTGTGTGAGGTGTATACTTTTGTTTCAACGTAGATTTGTTTAAGACTGTGTGGCACAGATTCAACCCACTGCAGTAAAAGGTTAAACCCAGAGCCAAAGCAGGCTAGAACTGCACTAATGAAATTAGGCACAAACTAAATATATTCTCACTCTATGGTGCCTCTCTGAATTGTAGGTCACTGTGTCTTTAAAATGTCTCCGAGGTTCAGTGAACATGATGGAACTTCCTAGTACAGTCAGGTGCACTCAACATGAGGGATCAGATTTAGTTATTTTATTTTTACATAATCATGCAATGTTCAACCTTTCAGACCCCTTGTTTTAGGAGACCACCTCTCTACAAGGTTGTTAAGGAAGAGAGGCAAAACTGAGTTAGTGGAAAAGGTGGCAAGAGCGCGACTTTGACGCTAATGCAAGCTGAATCGTCCTGGAATGCCTCTGGTTTAAATTGGAAAAAAAGTACCTTGCGTAGAGAGGTGACACAAGCCTGCTGTCTGAGACATTTAAGTGAAGTCTTCTGAGCAAGCTGCATCGGAGCCTGGAGTCCAAGCAAATATTTCATGAGTAATTTAATATCTGGAACATGAGCGTGGACCACTCGGGATACTGACCCGGAAACAGACTGTGATCCGGGAAGCAGGCGAGGGACAGGGGGAGAGAGGAGGACGAGGAGATGGTTAGTACATAACTCCGGCCCTGCTGGGGGCACAGTACACCCGCTACCCTGACCGCCCCACTCACCTTCTCTGGTCCAATGGTCAGGCTCAATCTGTCCATCACTGATGTGCCCATGTGTGCCAGCTCTGGAGGCTGAGGGCCCAGGCATGCAACTACCACCTGTATCAGAGGAGCTTGTTATATATGGCATGTGAATGATGAGATGACTACTGTATCACAGTGTTAGCTGTCTGGATAAAGTACTAATGTGCGACTTTAAAGTTTAATTTACTGAAGTACCATGCTGTAAATGAAAGTTCAGGTTGCAGACCTGGGTTCATCTGGGTCTGTTTTATTATTTTATTATTTTAAAAAACATATTTTCTGTGTTTATTTTTTTATTTTCTAATAATGTGGCCCGAATTAACTACTTCTATTGGAAGTATTTGAAAGTATTTTCAAAAAATTTCCTAGAAGTAGCCTACTATTTTCAAATACCTGGGTTAAATGCATTGGAGTGTATTTGAATCAGTCTATTTGAGTATTTTATACATGCCAATACTTTCTCAGTGTATCTTCAAATTAGATTAGATTAGAGAGAGATTAGAGAGTTTAAGAGTACAGGGTTGCAGATGTAATTACAGGGTATAGTGAAATTGCAGGACAAAGTGAAATAAAACGATGCAAATATAATAAAAATAGATATATAGAAAATAATATATATATAAATGTACACGTTAACAACTGTGGCAATGATAAATGTCCATTGGAGGTGGGGGTAGGATGTCTGTGGGGGAAGGAGGGGGACAGGGGGAGTAGGTAGCTGACTAGTGGTGGCTATTCAGCAGCCTGTTGGCCAGTTTTACACTTTTTAGATAGATAGATAGATAGATAGATAGATAGATAGGTACTTTATTGATCCCCCGGGGGGGAAATTTCATTATCAAGCAGCTACAACAAAAACACAGGGCAGGTGCAAAATGCCACAACGAAAGTACACAAAAGACAGATACACGGTACATGATACATAGAGCGGCAGTATGAAAAAGTATAGAAATACAGGATATCTGGAGTGCAAAAAAAGCTATAAAAGGACATTGCATAGTATGAGTGGTTGGCTGAATATGTACACTATACATTGGTGGATGTTGGATGGTTAACTATACTATACAGGTTGATGGCAGAGAAATACTTCAGTAGCTAATGCGTATGATATGAGCGAGGGTAATAATAGTTTACTTAATAGACAGACTGGGTAAATGAACAGGTAGGTGAAAATTTTGCATGGTTAAATTAGCTGTACAGTTAGGTATACAGTTATATTTACAGATAAGTGAATACTTGCATGTTTACACAAACTGTACAGGTAAATGACAGGAAGAGATACTTTAATAGCTAAATGTGTGTATGATATCATTGGGGTAATAATAGTAATTCCCTTAAAATACAGTCCTTAGTGCGCAGGGTTTAATTACAGACAACTGCACTTATTGCACATTTGATATACTAAAAGCAATGAGAAAAGGTGCAACTGGCAGGATACTAATATGCATTCCCGAGTGAATGCCTAGGTCCAATAATTACTTACAATATTGCATGTGATATAATATAACAACTGTACATGGGTATGTATATACAGACCTGTATGAATAAGTAGGTCCTGAGTGGATGAGTGCTGACGGAACAGAGTTACTCACGGATGGATGCATAATTGTTAAACTAGGTCCTAGCACCCCAACAGTTCCAGATCTATGTTGCCGACGGCACGGCACCCCGGTGAGGCATTATATAGTCTCATAGCCGCCGGCAGGAAGGACCTCCTGTAGCGCTCTCTGGCACACCGTGGTGGGATCAGTCTGTGACTGAAAGAGCTCCTCTGCGTCATAACCATAGCGTGCAGAGGGTGGGTGACGTTGTCCATGATGGCCAGCAGTTTGGCCAGGATCCGTCTCTCCGCCACCTCCTCTAGAGTGTCAAGGCTCATCCCCAGGACAGAGCTAGCCTTCCTGATCAGCTTATTTACCCGAGAAGCATCACCAGCCTTTATGTTGGCGCCCCAGCACACCACTGCAAAAAAGATGGCACTGGCCACCACAGACTGGTAGAAGGTATGCAGTAGTTTACTGCACACGTTGAAGGACCTGAGCCTCCTCAGAAAGTAGAGTCGGCTCTGGCCCTTTTTGTACAGGGCCCCGGTGTTACCAGCCCATTCCAGTCTGTTGTCCATATGGACACCCAAGAACTTGTATGACTCAACCATTTCCACATCCATCCCCTTTATAGGGACTGCAGTCAGTTGTGCCTTGGTTCTCCTGAAGTCCACCACCATCTCCTTAGTTTTGCTGATGTTGAGCTGAAGGTGGTTCTGCTCACACCACAACACAAAGTCACTGATTGTGCTCCTGTACTCCACCTCCTGCCCACCCCTGATGCACCCTACAATAGCAGAGTCATCCGAGAACTTCTGTAGGTGGCATGTTTCAGAGTTATATCTGAAGTCTGAGGTGTAGAGGGTGAACAGGAAGGGGGACAGGACCGTACCCTGGGGGGCCCCTGTGTTGCTAACTGCCCGTTCTGACACACAGCTCTGTAGTCGCACAAATTGTGGCCTACCGGTCAGGTAGTCCGTGACCCAGGAGACTAAGGGTCCTTCCACTTTCATCCTCCTCATCTTCTCACCCAGTAGCAGGGGCTGAATGGTATTGAAGGCACTGGAGAAGTCAAAAAACATGACCCTCACAGTGCAACCTGCGTTGTCCAGGTGAGAGTAGGCCCTCTGCAGAAGGTAGATGATTGCATCATCCACCCCGATGTTGCGCTGGTATGCAAACTGCAGGGGGTCCATTGATGAACACACCAGGGGTCTGAGGTGAGCGAGGACTAACCTTTCCAGGGTCTTCATGATGTGGGATGTTAGCGCTACAGGTCTGAAGTCATTCAGGACAGTGGGGTGTGCCTTCTTGGGCACTGGGACGAGGCAGGATGTTTTCCACAGCACAGGGACCCTTTCTAGGCTCAGGCTAAGGTTGAAAAGACGCTGGAGTATTCCACACAGTTGGTCAGCACAGACCCTCAGCACCCTTGGGCTGATGCCATCAGGGCCCGCCGCTTTCCACTGGTGTAGTCTCTCCAGCTCTCTCTTCACTTGGTTGGTGGTGAAAGCCAGCCCAGGTAGGGAGGTGGGGGGAAGGGGGGTGTTGAGGATCAGTCCAGGGGGGGCAGGGGCGGAGGTGGGGTCACTGATTGTCTCAGCAGAGGTGCTGTGAGCAAAGTGGGGGTGGTGGTGGTGGGATAGCCGTGAGGGTGTGTGGTCTGGGGAGCTGGAGGGGAGGTGGACAGGGCCAGTATCGAACCTGTTAAAAAATTGGTTCAGCTCATTGGCTCTGTCCTGGGTCCCCTCCGTCTGCCCACTGTTTGACTTTTTGAAGCCAGTGATATTTCTCATACCCTTCCACACCTCTCTCACCTGGCTCTGCCTCAGCTTGTCCTCCATCTTCTCCTTATACACTCTCTTCCCCTCAGCAATCCGCAACTTCAGCTCCCTCTGGACGCATTTCAATTTGTCCTTGTCCTTCTCCTTGAAGGCCCTCTTCTTCTCATTCAGCAGGGCCTTCAGGTCGCTGGTGACCCAGGGTTTATTGTTTGGGAAACAGCGTACCTTCCTGGTGGGTATAGTGTTGTCTACACAAAAATTAATATAGTCTGTTATGCAGTCAGTGAGTCCATCGATGTCCTCCCCATGAGCCTCACAGAACACATCCCAGTCTGTTGTTTCAAAGCAGTCCTGTAGGGCCTCATTCGCCTCCGGGGACCATCTCCTCATAGTCCATTTGCTATGTTGCTCCTAAACTGCCCACGTCTGAGTGATGGAAACGGGGAAAACAGGCCATGGTTTGGGTGGTGATGATCTTTTTGGTCTTCCTGTGGTACCTGGTGTTGTAGGTGTCTTGGAGAGCAGGCAGTATGCACCCAATGGTGCGTTTGGCTGAGCGTACCACCCTCTGTAGTGCCTTGCGGTCCGCGGCGGAGGTGCCGTACCAGGCTGTGATGCAGCCCAACTGTATGCTCTCGATGGTGCTCCTGTAGAACACTGAGGGCCATCTGGGACAGGACAAATTTCTACAGCATCCTGAGGTTGAAGAGTTGCTGTCGTGCCTTCTTCATCACGGTGTCTGTGTGGTTTGACCATTTCAGCTTGAGGTTTTTGACCGTCTCCACGGCAGCCCAGTTGATGAAAGATGGGGACGAGCCCAGCCTGGTTCCTCCTGAAGTCGACAATTTTTCTGACATCGAGGGAGAGCTTGTTTACCTGGCACCATGCCGTCAGAGTGCCTACCTCCTCCCTGTAGGCTGTCTCGTCGTTGTTGGTAATCAGGCCTCCTACTGTTGTGTTGTCTGCGAACTTGATGATGGAGTTGGAACTGTATGAGGCCACGCAGTCGTGGGTATACAGGGAGTACAGGAGGGGACTGAGGACGCACCCTTGTGGGGCCCCCATGTTGAAAATCATTTTCGAGGAGGTAACGTTGCTTACCTTCACCACCTGGGGAACGGCCCGTCAGGAAGTCCAGGACCCAGTTGCATAGGTAGGAGTTCAGTCCCAGGGCTGTGAGCTTTGTGGTGAGTTTAGAGGGCACTATGGTATTGAAGGCCGAGCTGTAGTCAATGAACAGCATCCTCACATATGCATTCCATTCGTCCAGGTGGGTGAGGGCAGTGTGCAGTGCAATGGCAATTTGCTTCATCTGTGGATCTGTCAGGGCGGTAGGCAAATTATAGAGGGTCAAGTGTGTTGGGGAGAGATGAGGTGATGCGGTCTTTGACTAGCTTCTCGAAGCACTTCATAATGACGGAGGTGAGTGCTACGGGTCGGTAGTCATTCAGTTCAGTTACTTTCCCTTTCTTGGGCACAGGGATGATAGTGGACATCTTGAAGCAGGTGGGGATAGCGGCCTGAGAGATTGAAAATGTCAGAAAACACAACTGCCAGCTGGTCTGCACATGCTCTGAGGCTACGGGATGCAGTCTGGGCCGACAGTATTGGGAGGGTTAACACATTAGAATGACTTACTCACATCCTCCATGGAGACAGTAAGTACGTAGCCCTCGTTGTCCTCAGGTGCTCTTATCGGCCGCTCAGAGTTGTCGTTGTGTTCAAAATGTGAGTAAATGGTGTTTAGCTCGTCTGGTAGGGCAGCGCTAGTGTCCATAACGTGGCTGGCTTTCTTTTTGTAATACATTAATAATAGAATAATATTCAACTACTTGTATTTAAAAAATATATATCTGAATACTTACTTTGAAATGTATGTGAAAGATATTTGAAATAGTATTTGAACCCAGGTCTAGTGTACAGTACAGTAGAAACACTATTTCAAATATGATCACTGAATGTTTGCGTGTTGACTACATTTTCTGGGTAATGCCAAGGCAATGAATGAATTACTAGTGAGAGAGTGGCTCTTCACACGCTGTGCTCATTGTCCCTGTGGCTAATGAGGCATTGGAAAGTCAGGAGAGTCAGAGCATGCTGATTAGAGTCAAGAGTTCTCAGACCTAGAGCAGCATTTGTTATAGCTCGTACACACCAGCTCCTGAATGTTTCACCACACCAGGGCAACCTCATGCCTTGTGAGAGATAGCACTGTTTGCAAACTAGGAAGTCTAATGTGATAAAAGGGTATAAAATGTAGACTAGGGTAGTTGGGTTGATCCTCTCTGAAGAAAGAAAGAGGTTGAATAGAGTGTTTGCGCTTTGGTAGTCTACTGTGCGCAGAATTTTTGCAGAAGTTTTGCGTGATTCACATTTTGTAGTTACTTTTACTGTATTTACGTACAAGTATATTAGACCAAATTGACTAATTAGTGAATTTCAGTGAGCTTATAACTACTATCCTTAATGTATGTCAAGCATATTAATTTGTCCCTTGAAGGTTTCCAGTTATCTCAACAAACGTGACAAAAGGCATACGGATGGGCAGGAGGCTGATTTGCCAGTTGTCACACGTTTGTTGGTAAGTTGTGATGTGAAAGTGAAGTTCTATTATGTGGAATAAGCCCCGGTTTATTCAGCCACAGCAAACATTTCCCTGGGTTAGATTTCCTTTCCCCCCATGGACCGCCACTGAACCAGTGACTCTCTGGGAATGACATCATTCTCTCCGTCAACAGGATGATCCAGTTAAGCCTCTGACAGTAAAATCGATGGCTGTCAACGCATTGTCATCTCCACTGCCACCAGGGGCCTTGATGACTGAATATGGTGGGAAGATCCACAAACGATGTGACTTGTGTTTGGGGAGGAAAGAGAGCGTTATTAAGAATGGTGGAGGTGAAGAGAGAGAGCGAGTGTGAGAACATTTCAGGTCCTGGCCCACTTGTATGGATATTTTCTGATGACATTAGTTTGACTATATTGGGCACCTCCTAAGAATTGAGGTACATGAATGAAAATATAATTCATTAATAGCTGGATCCCATCTTGATTGCTCTCTGAATGACATAATGACCCGATGTTTTACGTAAATGACAGAAGTTAGTTGTTTGGTGAAGTGAACATAATGAGTCAGTTGAACATGATGCTAAAAGCATGGCAAAACCTAGATTAAATGACATAATTATTTTGAGAAACACATACATTTAACATGATGTAATACAGTTATAGAGGGAGAAAAGACTCCCTCCTCTTGTGCTCATAATTGGAATGATCTATTGTCCGTATTAAGCTTCTGTTAAAAAATGAGCTCATATTGAAGAACATTTGTTTAATTGTTTTTTCATCAATAGTTAGGCCTCTGCAGAGAAGCTTGAGCTACACCATAATAGCAAATCCCCATATTTGGGAAAAGACAGCTTTTCAATGACTCAAGAACAACAAAATAATAAAAAATAATAAAAATAATAAAATAATAAGTGTAAATGCTTGGCTACATTTACATGACAAAACATGTGGAGAAAGGAAATACCCAAGCCATTTTACATCATTCGAACGCTGAGCCTTTAACAGTGGCACTCCTAATCTTCTATAATTCTGCTCTAACCAGAGTGTTGTGAGGGCTGGTATGCTGCAGTGGGGTGTATCTATCTGTTTAGGTTGGTAGGGTGTTTGTGCCTCCCTGGCACTGACCCTGGCCATAAGCCAGACTGGATCAGGTGTGTGAGACAGAGGTCAGGGAAAGTTGGCCCTCTGAACTGGCAGATCAGGGCGCATCAATCCTCCCATACCCCGAGGGCATCCCACTGTGTCAGAGAGGCAGTCCCAACACACCAGGCCCTCTCCTCTAGAATGCCAAACTGAGGTGGGTCAAACCACTGGCCCAGTCTGCCGGCACAATCAATGGGCCAACAACTGTTAATAAGGAGGGTAATTAACAATCTACTAAACTAATAAGAGAAACAATGAGGTAGGTAGATGGGACTTTCTACTCTGTGTTGACTAGAGTTTAATTTTTTTATTTTTTTTATTGTGATTGATCATCATGATATATTAGTTAAATTTCTACATGCTCCCCTATGGGTGTTGCCAATCTCACTAGCTAAATTGCTGTTTTTCATCAACTACAACAATCTGCTTTTAATAACAATATAGCTACTTATCATGCAAAATGTTTTATATACATATTCATGTTTTTAATGTAATGGAACTGTTCCATCAAACTACGTATCCACTCTTTCTAGTCAACGCTTTCACCTCTGTTGCTTTCATTAATTATACAGCATAATAATTCTATGTTTAATGTGTGGCTCAGTTGGTATAGCATGGCTCTTGCAATGCCAGGGTTCAATTCCCATGGTGGACCAGTATTGTAAAAAGAAGTCTGAAAATGTTTCCACTCACTACTGTAAATCCCTCTGGATAAGAGTGTCTGCTAAATTACTGAAATGTATCTTTACTCACCTGTAAAACGTGATTACATTCTTCTTTTGTGTTATGGACATAATCTGCAAGCAAGGGTGCCATGGCAAAGAACCATGAATTGCATGCATGTCAAAAGCAGAATATGATTTGGAAAGTATGAAACTCACAAATGGGAGAACAAGTGTGAAGCATGAAGGAGCACTGGCAACAGATGGAACTTCCTCCTATTTGCATATCCTACGAATTGCACGTCGACCCCACAATAAGGACTGTGGACTGGGGCACACACATACGCAACATACTGTGCTTTGTGTTAGAAGTTGACAGGCCTTAGCTGACCTACATAGACCACAATGTAGTATCAGCGCCTAAAGGGCACGCTGTGTCCAGATGCCCCTCTCTATACGCTGGGATGAAAATAGGTCAGAGGTCAGTTGAAACAAATGAAAAGGAGGCATAGGAGAATAAAAATATCCCCAGTCTGTTTACAGGGGGGCTGATTTACATGTGTGAGAATTCTGGAGCAGAATGTTCCAGTCTTCCTCATTTAGTACAGTAACTCTTCACTGGACTGAGCCTAACAAAGCCTTATTAGAGAGTAATTTGTATAGGCTCAGCAGCAAATGATTTCAAAAGAGTTTAGAGGAATGTACTGTACTACATTATGTGTGTGAAATGTTCATAGGAAAATTGTAGCATCAATATATTGTAAGACATTCAAACTGAAAACCATAGGACTTGAGGGAAATTACATGCTGCTTATAAACTGTGTCCTGCGTGAATTGTGAGGTCCCACAAGCCGTATTCATTAAAAGGAACCTTCCTCATGTCAGAATTCTAAGTATGTAATTCATGTCTACATTGCTATAAACATTTCCTGGATCAACATGTATATCCTTTGAATTATCACAGTACTACTGTGTATACAATGACGTGAGGGTTCTGGCACCAGTTAATTTCCAGCTCCCCTCTCTAATACTCCTGGCTTGTTAAAGGGGCAGGGATGTCAAAAACATAATTTCCTGTGTTTTATATATATACTATATTTCCACACTATAAGGTTGGAATAATACTATGAAATTTTGAAAATGATGATAATGCCCTCTAAGAACTGTCAGAAAAGACTGTCTGAAATTTCTGCTTGTTTTGCATTGGTGGGGATTTGGACCGCCTGGCAACATCATCAGGCGGTATAACTTAATGGGCCAATAACGAAGAGAGTTTGCCCTTCTCTCTGCCAATAAGGCTCCTCCAATTAGGCCCCTCACTCAGACCTCTCCCAGACAGTCCTAGGAAAATTATTGCTTGAGAAATAGCTATTTGCTAAGAAGCTATTTTTGTTTTCTTTTTAACCATTTGAATCTAAATAAAATCACAGTAAGATACTTAATTGTTACCCAGAAACTATTTGATATTGAAATAAAAACAGCTGCATTGGACCTTTAAGATCTTGCCATGTAACACAAGGGTATGTTGCCCTTTGTGGATCATCACAAAATGAGATACTGCATTCTGACTTCCCCCGGAGGATCTGTCTTGATTGCTAATTTTCTATCTGGGATGGAAATTCCTGTGGGGCTTATGTGGGTGGCAACGGTTGGCAAGGCTGCAAAGACTTGGCATGTAAATGCCAAATAAAACAGTTGGAAGATGGCTGAGGGGCAAACACAAAGTACCAGCTCTGTTTTTGTTCAACTTCGGTCCTACTTTCAACAAGGGGGCACAGGGGCAGGCCAGGTCATAGATGCATTTTTCTTGACCAGGCACAGTGACCACACAGGGTTCCACATAGGGTTCCTTTTGTGAGGGTTGAGCTTGTCCACATTCTTTTCCGATGCTCAAATATTGATGTGTAGCTCAGGCTTTATTGTGCCCATCGGTTTATAATATTGGATTTAGGTCTTAACTTCACCACTGGCTGGACACAAGGATGAAGAGAAGGATCTATGTATTTCAGACTCCACCCACAGCTCGAGTGTCAGAAGGTGAACCATATAGGCTACGTGCAAATAATCTCTCTTTTTTCCCCAAGAGAACACTTATTCCCCATCCTTCATGGATTTGAAAGGAAATAACTGATATATGGACACTCCCTCTAACCCATGCCTGCACCAATCCAAATTTGTGGGGCATAGTGTGCCCTCTTCAGGAGGAAGGATAGATTATTTGGATGCAACCATAATAATTGAGATGCTTACTATAACATAGAGACCAGAAAACATGTAGCATTAGCTTGTTTGAGAGGAGCATGGAGGCCATTTAGTGGCCGTTTGCAAGACTCCTTTCCAACTTTGCTCCGTTAAAATAGCTGATGGAATACATGCTCTCAACAAGTGAGTGCAGATGTGACCATCTATCCAGAGCCCTTTATCTGTTACACTATAGCCATATCAAGGACGATGTGCATTCACAAACATTCTTCTGGAAACTACTCTACAAAAACATACTGTACAAGATTGAGGGTGCAATATCACTAGTTGGGTTGCCACCTTAAGCATAGAAAAACAAGGAGAACATACACTACATAATCAAAAATATGTGGACACCTGCCCATCTATAGAACAGTTCGTGGTCATACGCACATCCTTAAAAACATAGGTGCTGGGCTAATAAAGAATACTAGTATAGAACAAGAAGGCCGTTACACTGTTAAAGCTCCAAATTCACCGCTTTATCGACAATGTTTCGATCCGAAACGGATCTTTGTCAACAAACGGAGTGCTCACATCCCAAAATATACACGTTTCACCTCACATGACCATTGCCCATCAAACATCTAATTTTAAAAAAATGGGCATTAATATGGAGTTGGTCACCCTTTTGTTGCTATAACAGCCTCCACTGTTTAGGGAAGGCTTTCCACTAGATGTTGGAACAATGCTGCGGGGACTTGCTTCCATTCAGCCACTAGAGCAATAGTGAGGTTGGGCACTGATGTTGGGCGATTACGCCTGGCTCCCAATCAGCGCTCCAATTCATTCCAAAGGTGTTCGTTGGGGTCGAGGTCAGGGCTCTGTGCAGGCCAGTCAAGTTTTTCCACACCGATCTGGATAAACCATTTCTGTATGGACCTTGCTTTGTGCACATGGGGCATTGTCATGCTGAAACAGGAAAGGGCCTTCGCTAAACTGTTGCCACAAAGATGGAAGCACAGAATCATCTAGAATGTTATTGTATGCTGTAGCGTTCAGATTTCCTTTAACTGGAACTAAGGGGCCTAGCCTGAACCATGAAAATCAGCCCCAGAACATTATTCCTCCTCCACCAAACTTTACAGTTGGCACTATGCATTGGGGCAGGCAGCGTTCTCCTGGCATCCACCAAAACCAGATTCGTCCATCGGGCTGACAGAGGGTGAAGCATCATTCATCACGCCAGATAAGGCGTTTCAACTGCTCCAGAGTTCAATGGTGGCGAGCTTTACACCACTCCAGCCGATGCTTGGTATTGCGCATGGTGATCTTAGGCTTGCGTGCGTCTGCTCGGCCATGGAAAGCCATTTGATGAAGCTCCCAATGAGCAGTTTATGTGCTGAAGTTGCTTCCAGAGGCAGTTTGGAACTCAGTAGTGAGTGTTGCAACCGAGGACAGTCGATTTTTACGCGCTACACGCTTCAGCACTCGCCGGTCCTGTTTGTTGCTCCTAGACGTTTCCACTTCACAATAACAAGACTTACAGTTGACCGGGCCAGCTCAAGCAGGGCAGAAATTTGACTAACTGACTTGTTGGAAAGGTGGCATTCTATGGCGGTGCCACGTTGGAAGTCACTGGACTCTTCAGTAAGGCCATTCTACAGTCAATGTTTGTCTATGGAGATTGCATGGGGGTGTGCTTGATTTTATAAACAGAGAGGAAGGAAACTGCTCAGGGATTCCACCATGAGGCCAATGGTGCCTTTAAAACAGTTATAGAGTTTAATGGCTGTGATAGAGAAAACTGAGGATGGATCAACATAATTGTAATTTCTCCACAATACTAACCTAATTGACAGAGTGAAAAGAAGGAAGCCTGTACAGAAATAAAATATCCCAAAACATGCATCCTGTTTGCAACAAGGCACTAAAGTAATACTGCAAATAATGTGGAAATGAACTTTTAGTCCTGAATTCAAAGTGTTATATTTGGGACAAATCCAATACAACACATTATTGAGTACCACTCTCCATATTTTGTATTGGCTGCATCATGTTATGGGTATGCTTGTAACCATTAAGGACTGGGGAGTTTTTCGGAATAAAAAAGAAATGGAACAAAGCTAAGCACAAGTAGAATCCTAAAGGAAAACCTGGTTCAGTCTGATTTCCGCTAGACACTGGGGAGATTAATTCACCTTTCAGGAGGACAATAACCTAAAACACAAGGCCAAATATACACTGGAGTTACTTTCCAAGAAGACATTGAATATTCCTGAGTGGCCGAGTTACAGTTTTGACTTAAATCTGCTTGAAAATCTATGGCAAGACTTGAAAATGGTTGTCTAGCAATGAACAACAACCAATTTGACAAAGCTTGAAGAATTTTGAAAATAATAATATAATATTATACAATCCAGGTGTGCAAATCTCTTAGAGACTTACCTAGAAAGACTCACAGCTGTAATTGCTGCCAAAGGTGATTCTAACGTGTAATGACCCAGGGGTGTGAATACTTATGTAAATTAAATTTCTGTATTTCATTTTCTACAAATTTGCAAACACTTTCACTTTTTCTTTATGTGGTATTGTGTATAGACGGGTGAAAAACATCTGTTTTATCCACACAACAAAATGTGGAATAAGTCAAGGGGTGTGAATACTTTCTGAAGGCACTGTATGCTGAGGCAGTGAGGCTGGTCCAGGGAGGTACACGTTCAAGGGAGAGATGGGTAGGAGCACCTAGACCGGGGATTAAGGGGCAGGTAGGCGGCGATATGGTTTACATAGATAAGAGAAAGCTGGTGACGTTCATAGTCGGAGCTATCAATAGCACTGCTGAAGTAGAGTCTAAACAGTGAGGATTCAGCTAGTAGTGATAGTGTCTTGGAGACATCTGAGTATGACAGGGTTGACATGGGAAGAGGTTTGAAATGACCTCAATCAGCCGAGGCTGGAGTCATGTATTAGTGGATCTTAGTTATGGAGGTAGTCTTAAAATGGAATGCTGAAGCCTGTTGGCTAATGGGCAGGAGTTCATGCAGTTCATTGTAGATATTTCAGCTAAGCCTGATGTGATTTGTGTGCAGTAAACATGGCTCAAACCGACTGTGGAGTTTATCATACAGGGATATGTAGTGGTTCGTAGGGACAGAGATGTAGGGGGAGGGGGGAATGTGCCACATTCATAAAGCAAGGACTTCCTTACAGGATGCCAGGCAAAGGTATTGAACAGGAAAGTGTGGTGGTTGAGGTGTGGTTGAGAAGAGGGGTGCTAGTGGTAGTGAACTACTGTAATCCTTGTCAGATATTGGACCTGGAAGTGCTGGATAGGGCGGAGGGCCAGGATAGAAATACGGTAATGTGGTGTGGGGATTTTAATGGAAAATCGGATAGAAATGAAAGATCTGGTGTGCCTGACTGATGGCCGAGGGATAAGTATTGATGTAGCCACAGGGAAAGAGTCTGCCTTGGACCTCACTCTGGTATCTAGTGCGATGGCAGGAATCTGTGAGTGGGAGGTATGGGAGGAGTCGACAGTAGGGAGCGATCAACCTTAGTATGCACTGTAGGCCGGAGGGAGGAGGAGGTGTCAGTGGATGGAGTAGGCAGGTGGGTGTTTGGAAGGGAAAAGTGGGACCAGTTTCAGGAGCTGAATGAACAGGTGATGGCTCAGGTGGATATGAGAGGGGATGCGGATAGTATGAACAACTGGGTGAGAACAGCTTTAGTGGGGGCAGCTACTGAGGCTATACCTAAGCCGGAGGAGGAAAGCAGTCCCATGGTGGATGGAGGAGGAGGAGGAGGAAGAGGAGGAGGAAAGCAGTCCCGTGGTGGACGGAGGAGTGTGGGGCAATGGTGAGGAGTAGGAACAGGGCATTTAGAGTAGTGGCAGAACTACCAACATCTGATTCAGTATAAGCAGGCCCAGGTGAGGAGAACTATCTGTCAGGCAAAGAGGTAATGTTGGCGTCGGTTCTGTGACACCATTGGAAGGGCGACAACTGTGGGAGAAGTGTGGGGGATGGTTAAGAGGATGAGTGGGGTCAGAAGAGAATGGGATTGTCCAGTGTTTACGAGTGGGGAGGATATGGCAGTAACAGATGAGGAGAAGGCAGAGATGATGGCCAAAGAGTTTGTCCAAGTGCATAGCTCAGCACATTAGTCAGAGGAGGGGCAGAGGGGGAGAGAGAGAACGAGAGAGGAGCATCCTGGAGTGCTGGATAGGAGGGAGGATGTAAATGAGGGGTTGAATGCACCATTTACCATGGCAGAGAATAAAAGGACAATAGGTAAGGCTGGGTTAACTTCACCTGGAAAAGGTGTGCTATGTTATGTTGGCCCATCTTAGTGATGAGGCACTGGATAAGGTATTGGTGTTGTACAACAGAGTGTGGGAGGAGGGGAAACTACCAGGCAGCTGGAAGGAGGCAGTAGTGTTACCAATCCGGAAGCCAGGGAAGGATCAAACGAGGCCAACAAGCTATCGGCCAATAGCTTTAACATCACATGTATGTAAGATTATGGAATGTATGATTACGGAGAGGCTAACTTACTTCCTGGAGAGCAGGGAGCTAGTATTGCCACATCAGAGTGGGTTCAGGAAGGAGAGGGGAACTATGGACCCAGTGCTCTGCTTAGAAGCAGAGGTCAGGAAGGCTCAGCTGAACAAGGAGACTGTTAGCTGTATTTTTTATGAGAAGAAGGCATATGATATAATGTGGAAGGAGGGGTTGTTAATCAAACTTGTATTATGGGGGTATTGGGAAGAACATACAACTGGATAAAGGATTTCCTGTATGGAAGGTCTATCCAGGTGAGGGTGGGGAAGTCTACCTGGTTGATAACAGTGCACCACAGGGGAGTGTGATTAGTTCTCTGTTGTTCTCAATCATAATCAATAATGTATGTTTTTTAACCTTTATTTAACTAGGCAAGTCAGTTAAGAACAAATTCTTATTTACGATGACGTCCTACACCGGCCAAACTCAGACAACACTGGGCCTATGGGACACCCAATCACAGCCGGTTGTGATACAGTCTGGATTTGAACCAGGTTGTCTGTAGTGACGCCTCTAGCACTGAGATGCAGTGTCTTAGACCACTGCACCACTTGGGAGACCCATGTCTACTCTACAGGTACGGCCAGATATTGGGAGGTCGTTATTTTCAGATGATGGAGAGTTATGGAAGAGGGGTAGAAATGTGCCATACATAGTCAGGAAGGTACAGGAAGCAATTGATGAGGTAGAACAGTGGGCATTAATGCAGGGATTCAGGTTCTTTGTAGAGAAAACTCAGTGTTCTTTACCAGGAGGAAGGTAGGAGATGAGGTACGCTTGAGGTTATATGGGAGAAACTTGGAGGTGGTGTGGGCCTTCATGTTCCTTGGGGTATACTTTGACACTAGGCTGACCTGCGCAGAACAAATTGAGAGAGTGGTGAGAAAGTGTAAGAAGGTGCTTAATGTGATGCGCTGTCTGGCAGGGTAGGAGTGCGGGTCTGGGTGTTCCTCATTGAAGACCATGTATGTTGCATTGATCCAATCTGTAAAAGGATATGTCAGTACAGAGTATGGTTTGGCAGCCCAGACCTCATTGGAAAGATGTCATACAGGGGCAAGGACTCAGAATATGTAATGAGGCGTTTCAGACCTCCCCAGTGGCTGCACTACAGGTGGAGATGGGGGATATGCCGATTAGGAGACAGCAGCTGGCAATTTATTATTGGGTCAACCTACAGGGACATGGGGTGTCTCATCCTGCAAAATGGATTTGACAGTCATGCTGGGAACATGTGCGAGGACAGAACACAAGATTTGGGTGGTAGCTATTTCTGTAAATCCACCATGGCTACTCCCGCCTCCAGTAGTTGATCTAGAAGTGTTGGAGAGACTATAGAATGATAGGGAGGGTGTAGATCCAACTGATTTGTTTAAGAGATGTCTGGATACTGTGTAAAAGGATGTTGTCGCCATATACACAAATGGTTCAAAAGATCCAAGGACAGCATTTGTAGTGCAGGACTGTGGGGTGGAAACGTGTTAATCTGGCTGTATATAAGGCGAAGCTTATGGCCATACTGTTGGCCTTGCAGTGGGTGGGGGAAGTCAAGCCAGACAGTAGTTATTTGCTCTGATTCATTTGCAGTGTTTGATTAAGCAAGGCAGAAGGACGGCAAGAAGGGACAGAAGAGAGGAGGCTATTTTTTACAAGATTCAGGGTTGGACACAGCGGGTTGAATAAGACTTTAAATGTGATAGGAAAACATCCAACAGGAAAGTGTGATTATTGCCAGGAAACAGAGACCGTTAAGCATGTATTTCTGCAGTGTGGTCAGTATCAGAGGGAAAGAGAGAGGCTGAGATCTAGTGTGAGGGAGAAGGCGATAAAGGAAATTTGTTTAAATAGTATATTGAGTAGAACGTCATTATACATAGTCTCAAATATTGTGTTATCTTTTTTAAGAGCAACGGGGTTGGCAGCCAGGATTTATTTTCTCCCTGTCGCTGGCACAAACTCCAGTACAGTAGGTGGCGGTAATGCCCTATAACGTTGGATGCCAACCGCCGATAAACCCACCACAGAAGAAGAAGCTGCAGCAGAAGAAGAAGAAGAAGAAGAAGAAGAAGAAGAAGAAGGTGACATCAAAGGTTATGTGGAAGAAGTCGGAGCGGTTGATGCTGCCAGGTGATGGTCACGAGCAATGGTGGAAGCGGAAGTATTGTGCGAGTACAGTTGGTGAGAATGAGTGGACGATGGTGAAGAAGAGTGGAGTAAAAAGTTGGAAATGAACAGCAGTTTATGGTTGGAGTGCGATTCATGAACAAAGATGTTTTTTTTGGTTGACCAGTTTGCGGATCTCGAATATGTTAAAGGACAAATTGGGTAAAGTGGAATCGGTCAGAGTGACCAGGAGCGGTATGATATTGATTTTGTGTGCGTCAAAAGCGCAAAAGGCTCTACGTCAAAAGCCCTGTGGCTCTACAAGATGTCGACGTATGATGTGGAAAGCTAGGATTTTCAGAGTAGGGCACCGGTCAAAGGTGTTACCCCACCAAGATATTAGCATGTATATCTTGGTGTTTTTTTTTTTTTTTTGCTGCATGCCAGCAAAGCCACTACACTACACAACACAACACAACACTAAACAACAAATTAATTGCAGTATAACGTTGACAAACGGTGCCCACAAACTGTTAGGGCCTACATAAAGATGTCCCGACAGCAGAGCTTTTTTTTCAGCACCATGGAGTGAATCCTTATCACAGCTACACCTGGCTATCAGTGGAGCCTTGTCTGGCAGCGAAACAGTTTATTCAGCCTCATTTACTGCCTTTTAAAAAAAACATAGCTGATATGGCTGACTTAAACAAATGTGGTTTCTATCTCCTTGCTTGTTCTGCCCACTATGACTCACTTGTTCCTATTGGAAATGACAGGCAGTGGTCTATCTTGGTTTAGTTATAAATCTTTAGCGCAGCGGTCCTTCTTGTGGGCAAACTTTGTCATCAATGTGTGGAATTCTCTGGATTTATGATGCTTTAAAGATAACTGGGAACTCTGAAAAAAACAGCGTCGAATCATGACGTCAGTGATCTTCAGGTCGGAGCTCTACTGTAGAAGGAGGCCAGAGTTCCCGACTTGGAATTCCGAGTTGGATGAAAACGTATTTTCCCAGTCGTCTTGAACTCACTGAAGTCTGAGATTTCCCAGTTCTAATTGTTTTGAATGTGGCAGAAGTCGTGCTGGATTGACAGCATGGTCAATGTATTCAACCTTTTCTGGCCCATGGCGTTGCATGTGAATGTTTATCCTTTTAAGCTTGGAAAGAGACCCTTGAATCCAGACTTGGACCACACACCCTGTCCACTGAATAGCAGGCTAGTGATTGCTTTGCAATGCTTCCATTGATTACTTCCAAACCACTCATTGTTGAATTTGCAATTTCCAACTTGTTGTTTAATGTTTATGTCCAATGGCCGATGAGCACCGACATGTTTTATCTATATTTTTTCTTCATATGACAAGGATTGAAAGGGATTTAGATTGTCACTAGATTGTCGACTTGATTCATGATGATGACTGCTGATTTAGAAAGTATGATGTTGACATGATCAGTCCAATCAAAGTTACGGTAGATATAATGTGAATTGACGTAATTGTATCTGTGGCCAATGACCTTGAGCCTTCTTGGATGGGCACTTCTAATGTAAATCTATGGCAGCACTCAAGGGGCTTGAATTGTAGAGTTATCCCTGTAGATTTTGCAGCAACATAGTGTCCCCATAAGTGAAAGAACACTGAGCCAATCACGGCGCAACTAGAGAACGCTCTGTATTTTCCGCTGTCTGCCCCACCACCACAGAAAGCACAAAGCTAGGCTGAAACACCTGCATCTTGGAGCTGCCTTACTCAAGAAAGCAAAAAAGAGCCGATGTTTGTATGCAGCTTTATTAACTCTTTACATTGTTTGCAAACATGTATTAATGCCAAAATAACATGCATAACAGGCAAAATAAATAAATCATATATATTTTTTTTTTATATATTATTCAATATTTTTTTTATAGTTAAACAGGTGGGCTCTGCCCCACCTGCCCTGAATGTTGGGCCGCCACTGCTCGTTGGACATAGAGGCTGTGTGGTTTAGGGGTAACATTCCAGGAGTGGTAGACGCTTGAATCAAATGATAGACGAAAAGAAGAAGCAAAGCCTATCGGTTTTACTTTCGTTTGATGAAGTGGATCTCCTGACTTATGTAAAACTTGGATATGTGAGATATGTGGTGAGACCGTATGTACAGAAGCCGCTGCAGTGTTACAATTGTAAACAGTCAAGAAGGTGGACTTTATCACGCAAATGATAAATTGCACTAGTCAAACTAATAAAAATGTAAGAAGACATCATTGTGAAGGCGGCAAATAGATTTTTGGATCTCCAGGATTATACAGGGAGTACTGAATGAAGAGGTTCCCTCCTCCCAGGTTCCTGAGCCTGTGTAGGGATCCGAATAGACATTTAAATCTGACTGAAGGACTACAGTTTTTTGTTTGAAATTCAGGGTAGTAGCGTGAATTCGGTTAGTGTTTTTGGTAATTAGTATGAATTTGTTTATTTTTTACTACCCCGTACAGTAGGTGGCGGCAATACACCATATCAGTGTAGTCTGCCAATAAACCTCGAATAAGAGTAAGAAGAGAAGTTGGAGCTCAAGGATGATAGACAGGTTTCCCACTAGTAATTAAGAGTTGGAGTGATAATGATGCTGCATTGACCTACAAACTAATATGGCCACTCTATGGAAAGATAAGACCCATAAACACTATGGTGTTTTGCTCAAGTCGGTACTGCCGATGTGCAAACTTCTGTCTGTAGCGTCCGAAACGTTTGGGCTACAAACTAATATGACCCCACTATGGAAAGGGGAGACTAGCACAAATATGATGGTGATTTTGCTCTACAACCCCCTCAAGTATCATGGGACTTGTCTCAAGGTAACCCGGTACTGGTTTAAAAAATGTATGGAAGCAGTTTTCTGCCCCCCCCAAAAAGGGGTTAAATATGTGTCCCAAAAACCTTATTCTTTATTATGGATTTTTGGGCTGTCTGTTTTACCATTTATGAATGTCTTATTCAATGTGTTTCTATGGGCAATTTTTTCAAATAATAATACCTAAATAAAAATTGATACCTACAGGGGTCCAAAAAAGTGGCGTATGTTAAGCACATGGAGTAATGAGTAGCATTCTGTGTTTCATGCTTAAGTGATTGCTTTTGATGAAAGCGCTTTATCTTCCTTCTCAATGAAAACTAGTTTGAACATATATTTTATGTTGCATTGTTGACAATATGACAGAGCAGTGCAGATTACTGTTCGATTTGAGCAGGGTGGTCACGGGACGGGTATAGACCGGTGCAACTTAAACCAGCCTGGGGCGATGGGCCTAAGTAGGTAAGTATTTTGTATCACTAAATATTAAATAAACCTACATACATAAACTGTTTCATCTGAATTTCCAGTAGCCTGCATCATTTATTGCATAACTGGTTGAAATCAAATTATATAAAAATCAGATCCCTGCTCAATTTACAGTATGTCTAACAAGATAAATATCCAGGATGTAATATAGTTTTCCATCCATTTGGGGGCAGTATGTCCCAATTTGATCACACCTTTTTCATGTATCTTCAACACCCTCTAGTGGTGGTAGACTCGGTGACCCCATTATGACTTTAGTAAGGCAGCAGTGGAAACTGACAAGCGAGGCTATAATATAAGACCATCTTGTTGACATTCATTCATCCAGTGTCCCTAGACAATATTTCCTTATATAAATTAAAATAGCTTTTTCAAAAAAAAATTGCCATTGCAGGCATAAGTGACACTATAGTGATTCATGTCCCAATTGAAAAGTGGGCCTAGGCTGTGAGGAGACCCTCTGCAACACATTTCCAAGAAAATCTATTCGAAGCAATCTATTCCCTTTTCAATCGGAAATGTGATGGTGGTAGGCCTATGCCCTGAGATTCACAACTGAATTTGATAAACAAATAAGATTTAGGGTGCTGGCAGGGTAATGTCCCCCCACCCGGGTGCTACTTCGCATATATTATATCTGCCGGTAGGTTAATGACCTTGAACCACTCACCCTGGTAACCCCACTTACCTTGGCAAGACCTTTGCAAAAACTAGTCAAGTCTCCACAATTTGTGCAGCTGACTGCCACAAAGTTGCAGTGGTATCTGCACTGTGGGTCTCTAGACAAAATGTTAATCGTTCGTCATTAAATTACTGTATGTATAATCAGTATTGTTTCTGCTGCTGATGAAATGTCATGGGGGATTGTCATCAAATGAGTTATTTTTCAGTAATATCCATATATTCACATATGTGCATTATAATTCAATAAACCCGAAACAGTGGACTAACCATTAGTTTATTGGTTTATTCGGATCTGCATTAGCTTTTGCCGAAGCATCAGCTATTCTTCCTGGGGTCCACACAAAAACATAAAACATGACAAGTAACAAACTACTGATAGACAAGAACAGTCACACAAATTATAAAATATAGCAATATACAAACAATACAACTAAAGATTACTGTGTGTGTAGATTGTGTGTTAGAGTGTGATAGTGTGTCTGTGTGTCATTTCACAATCCCTATTGTACCATAAAATGTTGTTTTTATAAAACATTTTAAGGTAATTTTGCTGTTTGCTTGAGTAATTGGAGATGGATGGAGGTTCCATGCGATCATGGCCCTGTATAATACTGTGTGTTTTCGTGAATTCATTTTGGGCTTGGGGACTGTGAAGAGACCCATGGTGGCATTTCTTGTGGTTATGTATCGTTGTCTGAGCTGTACGTTATTTAATTTTGCAGACAATCTGGAACTTTCATCACAGTAACATTTCTCATAAAAACTTGAAGAGAAGCAGTTAATCTCTCATCAACCCGTAACCAGAAAAGACTGGCATGCATGTTGTTGATGTTAGTTCTGTATGTGCAGTTAAGGGACTAACCCAGAGAAAACTGTATGAAATCAGATATGGGCAGTATTTCTGTTATATGTATTGGAAATGTGACATTTCAATTACTTCTGAGTATTTTGTCATTTGTATGATACTGGGCTGAACTACACTCCAATGTATTTTAGTAACAAGATCCTTTTGAGAGTTGTAATTAGTATTTTCAAAACACAATTTTTCTTTTTTTGTAGCGGTTCACCATTTTGTGGCCCCTTTTCACCCTGCGTTTGGTATCAGAAGTCTAATGGCAGTATGGTGTGATAAGATCGCCTGCTAAATGAAGTAAATAAAATGATTCAAAAGTATGTAAAAATTGACCATTTCAAAGCATGCTGAGTATTATTCTAACGAGCTCTTCCCCGAAAAAAGGTTTGTTCGCCGTGGGATTTTTGGTCATTTAGCAGACACTCTTATCCAGAGTGACTTACAGTCAGTGCATTCAACTAATGTAGTTAAACAACAACTTATCACAGTCATAGCAAGTAAAACGTTTCTGTAACCGTTACTGAGAATGTTGTTGCCGTTCGGGTCGGCAACTTACAGATGTATTTCTGTATTTTAAAATACATGTATTTTAATTAAATACATTTCAAAATACAAGTATGTTGTAGTTTATTTTGATATATGATCTTTATGGTATTTTGTAATTGTTTTTTGTAATCATTTTTGCCCATCCCTGGTTGCAATGATGTCATTTCGAGATAGTAATTTCACTGATCTCTACTCATGTAAGAATATTACATTGATTGACTATAGTTGTCCATTTGTACAGTATGGTGCATTTCATTACTCTCATACCAACTGTGCCAGAAAGACTCACAGAAAATGCATTTTTTAGTTTTCATGCACAAGAGGATTACAGAATAATGATACAAATACATTAAATGTACCATTTCATTAAGACACAATCATTAAATTGAACAATTGTGGGACAATAGGAGAGTAAATATCTGTGCCATGTGATTGTTGCAATGATGTGTTCAGAGGAGATGCAATGTCTCATTCCAGGACAACCCTGAAAGATAGTCTATGCTGTATCGTATTGGTCCCAAGGCTGATCAGAATCTCAAACCTCTTATCAGGTGATTCACCCAGTTTGGTCATTAAGATGGCTGAGAGGAGTTGGTAGGACCATGTGATGTCTGTCTGCTTCAACTCTTCTCTCACCAGAGATCTAGTCCTTTCCCTCTTATCAGCTGGCACTAAAACTATGTAATTGCATAGCAACTATTAGCAGGTACTGTGTAATTGCAGTCTAAAGTAGGGACACATAGTGCTTTCAAAAATGTTTTATCAGTATGAAATCAGCAAACAATGGAGTATTGCTGTGTAATCAAGCAGTAACTGGGAGGGTAAGTGCACAATTAAGTGTTACACAAACCACAATTGTCAGTTCCATGTAATCATGATTGCAGTTTTTTATTAAACTGTGCCTTTCTATGTAACTCCAATGCAAATACATGGTTTCAGCAGTACTTAATTTGTATGAAATACAAATTATTAATGTATATATTTAATTAATTGGTGGACAGCTTTGCACACAGCCTCTGATTTAATCAATCCTTGCATTATGACACTAATGCCATATATGTGTCCCACAAATATCATCATACGTGCAATAATTTAAAAGGATACATCGGGATTTTGACAAGGAAGACCTTTTATTTTTATTTTTTATTTAACCCTTATTTAACTAGGCAAGTCAGTTAAGAACACATTCTTATTTACAATGACAGCCTACACTGGCCAAACTCGACAACGCTGGGCCAATTGTGCGGCCCTATGGGACTCCCAATCACGGCCGGTTGTGAAACAGTCTGGATTCGAACCAGGATGCCTCTAGCACTGAGATGCAGCGGTCACCAGTGGTCTTGTATGAGATCACAGTTTCATGGTGAGCGTTGTAGCTGTGGATTAGTACTCATGAAATGAGCCCACTCCTTTTCCACCAGGCATCAAGCCATATGTGGCATGCTACCGGAAAGCCTGGAGCCTCTGTCCTACATTTGAACTTTGCTTAAATAAAACAACACATTTTTTATTTGGGCGAGCGTTGCACCTTTTCCTTTTTAATGTACATCGACATTTTAGTCATTTAGCAGACACTCTTCTCCAGAGCAATACATTTTAGTCATTTAGCAGACACTCTTCTCCAGAGCAATACATTTTAGTCATTTAGCAGACACTCTTCTCCAGAGAAATACATTTTAGTCATTTAGAAGACACTCTTCTCCAGAGCAATACATTTTAGTCATTTAGAAGACACTCTTCTCCAGAGCAATACATTTTCATACTTTTTCATGTCCTCAATGGTAATGCGGATTTTCATTTGATGTCAGAGTGTTGACATGATAGAGATGTACAATAAGCATAAAAAAAAGTATAAAATATTAGTCAATCAGCGTTGAGCTAAACTGAGTGAGCTCAACTGTGAATGGTCCTGGCACACCAAAAAAAAGTGTCAAGGGAAGTCCGTTTGGATTTGGCGTCACTCCTATCAAATCACATCGAGAGCATTCGTCATTGACAGAAACAACTTGCATCTCGTTGTGTTGTCCTCCGGTGGCTAGCTAGCTAGCTAAAATTGGCCCTTTCCTAAATTAGCCATGGATGAAGATAAGGATCTGGACTTTTGGTGTTACTTAATTCTCGGTACTGGCCAATGATTATAATGTTGATTCTGATCCAACCATTAATTCATATATTGTGCATCTGGCCTGAGAGGATGGAAGTTTACAGTTTTTCTCAATTGTTTACACACAAATACTGGTACTTGAGACACAATGACCACAACATGTAACTCATGCACCAACCCCCTGAACCAATTCTGCTAAACTACAAGCACAATTCCTGCTTTACACTCAAATTGCAGTTCTAAAACACACTTTTTTCAAAACACTACACACAATTCTTTGCATTTGGCATAATTTTCATGCAGAAAATCTCTTGTTTTCACAATGAACACTGCCATTCAAATATGCACACTGACTCGTCACATGGGCAAACACCCGTCACACAGTTTTACAATTAGCAATCAGAGCTTTAGCATAAAAGGGCAACAGGTGAGCTCTTCTGTTTTGGATCAATGGATGCCAACAATGGAAACAGAGGCAGAGCCAGAGGAGTGAGAGTAAGAGGAGGAGGACGGGGAGGACAAGGACGAGGACGAGGACGAGGAAGGCCAAGGACCGTAATCTCTGATGAGATCCGAGCCATTTTGGTTGATCATGTGGTCAACCATGGTCTAACAATGAGGGAGGTTGGGCAAAGAGTACAGCCAAATTTGAGCAGGTACACTGTAGCATCCATCATCCGGACTTTCCGAAATGAGAATAGTTAAGAAATCTACTCTCACTAGAAAATTGCAGTACTGCATATCAATACAGTACTACAGTATACAGTAGTACAGTATTGCCTGTGGACTGTTCTGTAGGACTGTAAAAATAAAGTATGTTTCAAGTATTTGGGAAATGTATTCCTACTTTGTATTTACAGTATTTTACTATTTGTTTGGCAGAACTGAAAGATTACCAACACAAGGTGGTCGGGAACGTGTTCTGTCTCCTGAACAGGAAACTGAAATCATGAACATGGTCCTAGAAAATAACGCCATAACATTACGGCAAATACAAAGAAAAATAATAGAAAACAATGAGATATTTCAAAATATTGATAGGGTAAGCTTATCAACACTGGACCGTGTCTTGCGCAGAATTAATCTCAGGATGAAGCAGGTCTACAGGATGCCATTTGAACGCAATTCAGAAAGAGTCAAAGAATTGCGATATAACTATGTGCAAGTGAGTCCTATACAATCCCACAATTGATGCATACTCTCAACACTGTATAAATTATACATATTTCAGTATTGTAATCATAATGATTGTGCTTCACAATAGTGACCACTCCATGTCTATTTCTGATATTGTCATGTGTGTTTCAGAGAGTCCTTGAGCTAGAGGTGGCTGCAGTGGAGCACCAGTTCATCTTCATTGATGAGGTTGGATTCAACCTCACAAAAAGACGAAAGAGGGGAAGGAATATCATCGGCCAGCGTGCCATTGTTCAAGTCCCTGGCCAGCGCGGAGGGAACATCACAATGTGTGCAGCGATTACCCACCACGGTGTCATCCATCACCATGCTACCCTTGGCCCCTACAACACCGCCCATCTGATCACATTCCTGGACACCCTACACAACACACTCATTCCACCAGATCAGGTAGATGGACCAGAGCAGCTCAGGTACGTTGTCATTTGGGACAACGTACGTTTCCACAGGGCTGCTCTGGTTCGTAACTGGTTCACTGCCCACCCACGCTTTTTAGTTGTTTATCTCCCTCCATATTCTCCATTCCTCAATTTTTTTCTGCCTGGAGATGGAAAGTGTAAGACCGAAATCCACAAATGCGTATACCTCTTCTCCAAGCTATGGAAGACGCATGTGGAGATATAGCAGCTGATGCTTTTCATGGCTGGAATCGCCATGCTAGGCGATATTTCCCCCGCTGCTTGGCCAGGGAAAACATTGCTTGTGATGTGGATGAGGTGCTGTGGCCAGACCGCAACAGAAGAGAGGATACAGCATAGTTTTTTCTTTTTTTTTCTTACTGTAACTGTATACATTAAATTCTTCTGTTTTGTATGTAGACCACTGTATGTGCAACTTTGTGTTGGTTGGGAATGGGATGTACACTGTGTACATTGTTTTTGTGGGAAAAATAAAATATATTTGTTACCGTGTATTTGTGTGTTCTGAGTATAAAAACAATATTCTCAAATATTTTACAACACACTTATGTATGTACTGTCTGTAGTAATGGCAACACTGAACCAAAAAAAGGCCTAAGTCATTATGATGAATGGAGAAGAAGTGTTTTCCATTCATCATAGTGTTTTACATTGAGCACATCAGTGTTCAACTGGTTCTTATAAATGTCTATTCAGATGATGGTTTGTGTGTGTCATTTGAAAACAAAATGCCCTTTTGATAAGAAATAACATTGTTTTGAATGTAAAGTTTCATTTAGCTGGAGAATTGAGGGGTTTTGCCCATTGTGTGTGTGTTTTTTGATTTGCGTGTAGAGTTCTGAGAATATGAGGCATGCTTTCAGAAAATGTGTGTAAACAATCGAGAAAAACTGTAATATGTACAGCTAGATGTAGTATGCTAATGTTAACTAGCTGGCTCATCGTTGCCCATGAAAGGAAGTTTGGCTAGCGAGCAACCTTTTTAGCCAGGTAGCCTAGGACAACATGAAAAAATAGAAGCATGTACCGTATGACCGTTTCGTCAACATGAAAGAAAGGAGGATGGCGTTGGGTGGGTCAAAAAGAATGTCTACTTGCACGAACACACATACAGAAATCAGAACCATGGACATCCACATCATATTTAGCTTAC
This sequence comes from Thymallus thymallus, assembly GCA_023634145.1. Lineage (NCBI taxonomy): Eukaryota > Metazoa > Chordata > Actinopteri > Salmoniformes > Salmonidae > Thymallus > Thymallus thymallus. The sequence goes on along the minus strand of CM042410.1, from coordinate 16,074,455 downwards.
GTTGATTGGACTAAATAGTTTTTGGTATCTTTTAGATGTCACTGTATTAGACTAAGCATAGGTGATTTGATGATGTTAAAATGTTGAAACGTTGCAGTTGAAATGGTGCTGTAATAGGTGGAGGCAGCTCCTGTTTTCTTTGCGACTTGCGGTAACTCTCCGTGATTCTAAATCATAGTTGTTTAGTGTCCAAAAATGTCTTAATTTACCATGCTGTAGGTCATGTAACTGTTTGTTACATGCAATATGCTTTGTGGACTTCACCGGACAGAGGTTGCTCTCCGGTTTTGTGATGAAACAAAGGTGTGTTTGAATTTATTCTGCCACTGTGTCTTCTTATTGCCTCGGCCTTTAGGCCTATACAGTGCCTTCGGAAAGTTATCAGACCCTAATTTTGTTAGGTTACAAAATTACATCTCATGAATCTAAACACAATACCCCATAATGACAAAGCAAAAACAGCTTTGTAGAAATGTTTGCTAATTTATAAAAATATTTTTTTTAATTAAATATCAAATTTACATAAGTATTCAGACTCTTTACTCAGTACTTTTAATGCACCTTTGGCAGCGATTACAGCCTCGAGTCTTCTTGGGTAAGACTCTACAAGCTTGGCACACCTGTATTTGGGGAGTTTCTCCCATTCTTCTTTGCAGATCCTCTAAAGCTCTGTCAGGTTGGATGGGGAGCATCACTGCACAGCTATTTTCAGGTCTCTTCAGAGATGTTCGATCAGGTTCAAGTCCAGGCTCTGGCTGGGCCACTCAAGGACATTCAGGGACTTGTCCTGAAGCCACACCTGCATTGTCTTAGCTGTGTGCTTAGGGTCGTTGTCCTGTTGGAAGGTTGAACCTCGCTCTGGAGCAGGTTTTCATCAAGAATCTCGCTGTGCTCCGTTCATCTTTGCCTCGATCCTAACTACTCTCCCAGTCCCTGCAGCTGAAAAACATCCGCACAGCATGATGCTGCAACCACCATGCTTCACCGTAGAGATGGTGCCAGGTTTCGTCCAGATATGATGCTTGGCATTCAGGCCAAAGAGTTAAATCTTGGTTTCATCAGACCAGAGAATCTTGTTTCTCATGGTCTAAGTGTCCTTTAGGTGCCTTTTGGCAAATTCCAAGCGGGCTGTCATGTGCCTTTTACTGAGGAGTGGCTAATGTCTGGCCACTCTACCATCAAGGCCTGATTGGTGTAGTACTGCAGAGATGGTTGTCCTTCTGGAAGGTTCTCCCATCTCCACAGCTTTGTCACAGTGACCATCAGGTTCATGGTCATCTCACTGACCAAGGCCTTGCTCAGTTTGGCCGGGTGGCCAGCTATAGGAGTCTTGGTGGTTCCAAACTTCATCCATTTAAGAAATATGGTGGCCACTGTGTTCTTGGTGACCTTCAATGCTGCAGAAATGTTTTGGTACCTTTCCTCATATCTGTGCCTCGACATAATCTTGTCTCGGAGCTCTACACACAATTCCTTCGACCCCATTGCTTGGTTATTGCTCTGACATACACTCTCAACTGTGGGACATTATAAAGACAGGTGTGTGCCTTTCCCAATCATGCCCAATCAATTGAATTTACCCCAGGTGGACTCCAATCAAGTTGTAGAAACATCTCAAGGATGATCAATGGAAACAGGATATACCTGAGCTCAAGTTAGAGTGTCATAACAAATGTGTTTACAAATACTTTTTTGTATTTCTTTCACTTTGTCATTGTGGGGTATTGTGTGTAGATTGATGAGGGAAAAATATTTATTTAATCCATTTTAGAATAAGGCTGTAATGTAACAAAATGTGGAAATACTTTCAGTCAACAGTAAGGATTCTTCAATAAGGACTCATATCCATTACATTTCTTTCATTGAGTAATATTGCACCAAACATCTTAGTTAGATGTAAAATTGCACAACTAAGATCTCCTCGGCAAAAACAACTAAATTAATTACAGATTTCTTGGGTTATCTTAGATTAATTCGGACTATTTTGAGGAAGTGGACAGTCTCAAAATGGCCAAACAGTACTATGCCGCTTTTTTCTGGTTTTTCAAGTGAAGGTCTTTTAAGGGAGTATGCGAGAATCCTGACACCTTTAGTCCCCTTCTGTCCTCCCTGTTCACCCACGACTGCGTGGACTCCAACACCATCATTAAGTTTGATGACGACAGGACGGTGGTAGGCCTAATCACCGATGACGATGAGACAACCTATATGAAGGAGGTCTTAGACCTGGCAGTGTGGTGCCAGGACAACATCCTCTCCCTCAATGTCATCGAAGACTACAGGAAACGTAGGGTCGAGCACGCCACCATTCACATTGAAAGGGCTGTAGTGGAGCGGGTGAAGAGCTTCAAGTTCCTCTGTGTTCATCACTAAAGATCTATCATGGTCCACACACACCAACACAGTCGTGAAGAGGGCACGATAACACCTCTTTGGCATGGGCCCTCAGATCCTCAAAAAGTTATACAGCTTCACCATTGAGAGCATCTTGACTGGCTGCATCACCGCTTGGTATGGCAACTGCTTGGCATCCAACCGCAAGGCGCTACAGAGGGTAGTGGGTACGACCCAGTACATCACACCAGGTGGTGTCAGAGGAAGGCCCTAAAAAGTGTCAACAACTACAACCATAGACTGTTCTCTCTACTACCGCACGGCAAATGGTACAGATGCACCAAGTCTGAAACCAACGGGACCCTGAACAGCTTCTACCCAAGCCATTAGACTGCTAAATAGTTCATTAAATAGTTGACCAAATAGCTACCCGGACTATCTGCATTGACCCTTTTTGCACTAACTTTTTTTGACTCATCACATACGCTGTTGCTACTCTGTTTATTATCTAGACTGATTGCCTAGTCACGTTTACCCCTACCTACACACATATTACCTCAATTACCTCAACTGCCTCGTACTCCTGCACATTGACTTGGTACCGGTACTCCTTGCATAAAGCCTCATTATTGTTATTTTATTGTGTTATTATTTCCTTATTTGCTTCTTTTTTTGTTACTTTTTAACTCTGCATTCTTAGGAAAGAGCTCGTAAGTAAGCGTTTCACGGTAAAGTCTACACCTCTTGTATTCGGCGCATGTGACAAATAACATTAGGTTTTATTTGATGTGGAATAACCTAAACCAATTTACACATTCTTTGTTCCAATTGTGTAATAGCCAAAACTGCTATAACCTATTAGTATGTCATTTACATATTAATACCTATGTAACTACTATGTTATTACAGGTATTACTGTGTAGTTACATAGTAATAAGGGCAACTTAATGTAAAGCGTTACCCAGATGTCTTTAGTTTTCTTATTCAACCAAAAATCATAGCAACAGGGATAAATAGGTCAGGTCTGGTATATAACCAAAAAGAGAAACATAATCGGTCAGTTCTAGTTTCTGCATGATGTAAGTAGCTACTGCCAGTGTGCTTGTTTGTTGTGACTAACACTAATCCGATCCACATAAACCACAGACTTTTTAAATGTTCCTTTAACTTTATGGACCCCAAATTAAAGTCAAGGAGTATACTTCTGTTTGCATATTCAGTCTGTTGCTTAATTCACAGGTCTAATTAATGGGGGAAATTATAGTATATACAGTTGAAGTCGGAAGTTTACATACACTTAGGTTGAAGTCATTAAAACTCATTTTTCAACCACTCCACAGATTTCATGTTAACAAACTATAGTTTTGGCAAGTCGGTTAGGACATCTACTTTGTGCATGACACAAGTAATTCTTCCAACAATTGTTTACAGACAGATTATTTAACTTATACTTCACTATATCACAATTCCAGTGGGTCAGAAGTTTACATACACTAAGTTGACTGTGCCTTTAAACAGCTTGGAAAATTCCAGAAAATTATGTCATGGCATTAGAAGCTTCTGATAGGCTAATTGACATAATTTGAGTCAATTGGAGGTGTACCTGTGGATGTATTTCAAGGCCTACCTTCAAACTCAGTGCCTCTTTGCTGGACGTCATGAGAAAATCAAAAGAAATCAGCAAAGACCTCAGGGGAAAAAATTGTAGATCTCCACAAGTGTGGTTCATCCTTGGGAGCAATTTCCATACGCCTGAAGGTACCACGTTCATCTGTACAAACAATAGCACGCAAGTATAAACACCATGGGACCACGCAGCCGTCATACTGCTCAGGAAGGAAACATGTACTTTGGTGCAAAAAGTGCAAATCAATCCCAGAACAAGAGCAAAGGACCTTGTGAAGATTCTGGAGGAAACAGGTACTATATCCACAGTAAAACGAGTCCTATATTGACATAACCTGAAAGGCCGCTCAGTAAGGAAGAAGCCACTGATCCAAAACCACCATAAAAAAGCCAGATTACGGTTTGCAACTGCACATGGGGACAAAGATCGTACTTTTTGGAGAAATGTCCTCTGGTCTGATGAAACAAAAATAGAACTGTTTGGCCATAATGACCATCGTTATGTTTGGAGGAAAAAGGGGGAGGCTTGCAAGCCAAAGAACACCATCCCAACCATGAAGCACGGAGGTGGCAGGATGGCATCATGAGGAAGGAAAATTATGTGGATATATTGAAGCAAGACATCTCAAGATATCAGTCAGGAAGTTAAAGCTTGGTCGCAAATGGGTCTTCCAAATGGACAATGACCCCAAGTATACTTCCAAAATTGTGGCATAATGGCTTAAGGACAACAAAGTTAAGGTATTGGAGTGGCCATCACAAAGCCCTGACCTCAATCCTACAGAGAATTTGTGGGCAGAACTGCAAAAGCTTGTGCGAGAAAAGAGACCTACAAACCTGACACAGTTACACCAGTTCTGTCAGGAGGAATGGGCCAAAATTCACCCAACTTATTGTGGGAAGCTTGTGGAAGGCTAACCGAAACGTTTGACCCAAGTTAAACAATTTTAAGGCAATGTTACCAAATACTAATTGAGTGTATGTAAACTTCTGACCCACTGGGAATGTGATGAAAGAAATAAAAGCTAAAATAAATCATTCTCTCTACTATTATTCTGACATTTCACATTCTTAAAGTAAAGTGGTGATCCTAACTGACCTAAGACAGGGAATTTTTACTAGGATTAAATGTCAGGAATTGTGAAAAACTGAGTTTAAATGTATTTGGCTAAGGTGTATGTAAAATTCCAACTTCAACTGTATATTTATTCTGATCAACATATGACATTACAGTGATACTGTAACACCTGTGACTCCCTGCCTTCTATGACTGGCATGAACTCGCCAGGTAATGTGACATGACATCAATCCTTTTTAGTTGCCCAAATTGTCCCTTTATATTGCGACTTTTCTGCCATCGAAAACTCACACTTACAAACAAATGTTATTACTTACTTATTGACACAGACATATACCAACACATGCACAATCATTGACACACTAACTTTGTCACACATTCTCCTACTGCAGGGTCTGATGGCGGTGGTAGATAATCCAGAATCCTGGGTTTGATACAAGCTGGATTTAGCCATGGCCATGATACCAACATCTGTCAGGATGCTGCAGTGATCTTCCAAACACACACAGAGCAACAGCACAGGATATTGTACATTTCCATTTTGGTAAAAGAGGGGCAAGACCTACTACCCAGAATCAGGATTTGTGGTAAGTTTATGGAAAATGTATGGGTTCCGATGTTTTATGGACAAGAATAACTACTTTATATAAGTTTATTGTCGTAACGTTTGGCAAAAATAACTATGGTTGGTTATATTTCATAATGTAGAAAAATATATGCTATTTTACTAAATGTTGTCCATTTATTGAATGTAGTAGATGTATATTTATGCAGTACATATCATGTTATGTTTGATACATTATATACATGATTATATATATGATGTAGACATAGTAGCCCTCTATAAATGGAAAAGTATTTTTAGTCTAAAACAAATACTGAAAAAATATCCACTGTACACAGCATTTCAGTCAATGCAGTTGTTCTTAGTGCAACATAATTCAATAGAGCATCATAATTCACACAGTAAACTATTGCTCAACAATTGTTAGAGATTATCATTATACTGTCTTGAGCATTTAGGTTGCATTTTATGCAAGTTCACACAGACGTGAATACATTTAGATAAACATTTGAATTAAAGTTCATCAGATAGCCAGTCTGAATAAAACAATGTACATTTTGAATTCTGGTGTACTCATGTTTGCCAAATGAGCACATTGACGGGTGTCTAACATTTCAAGAAATGTAATGTGGATTGTCAGATAAAAATATTAAATCAAGTATGTGAGTAGATTAATGTTTACAGAAGTAGAACACACTATACAACCTACTTTTGCCATCACAAATCTGAAATGTTACACTAGCTAGTCAGTGATGGTTAATAAGACATCACCGACATCACTAAACACTTGGCAGCAGGAGAGAAAAGGCTTAGCATTCCTTTGTAAACATCCCTTCACATGGCTTCTGCATGTGCTCCTTAATGGGCTCATCTTTTCAAGAGCATGAATAAGATTACGTAAAATGGCGTGCACATGTCCCGTTTATCATATTTTCTTGCAGGAGTAGGTCTAAGCCTCTCAGTGAGCAATGCTTTACTCATTTATAGTCACTTTGAATGCAAAACATGATCTGTGAATGACATCAGTCAAATAAACAACAATATCTGCAATGTTACTTTTAAATCTGAATTGATTATTTTTCCTATTGTTGTTGATGTTATGTCAATATGACATGATATACTGTAACATGGCTGCTGCACCAGACTAAACCAGATCTGCAATAAATTATTCCTTTGGATATGAGCTGAGTGGCTGAAGTAGAACATCTAAGGGATAAATTATTGGACACCTTAATACTGCTGACTAAAAGCATTGGAGGGGAAAACATTTCTAGCAATGCCTGGACAGTATAAATAAACCAATATTGGCCGTCAACAGGATTTGGATCAACAGGATCAACATGAATTGGAGACAAATCAATATGCAAAAGACTTCAACTGTTTAGTGCAGTAGGTTATGTGTTTTGTTGGCAAGCACAAGATGTACTAAAAGCTCTTTGTTTTCGCATGTAACCTAATCTATTCCAATGTGAATCACCCCCGCCCACCTAAACGTTGTTGATGTGTGAGGCAAACAGGAAGTACCCTGGCTTTTGTAGCCTTTGAGGACCATGCATCTTAAACAGGTTAACATAATTAACAGGATTTAACAAATAGTAGTGACAAAAGGTTGCTTGTTTTGCAATTTATTAAGAATATTGAACTGTGCAGGGTTGAAAAAACATAGTTTTGTCTCACACACAATGACAATATCACCCAATCACCCAATACATGAAGCTATATTATGTAATTTGACTTGTACCTCAAAGTCATAATGTTGAATTCTTGTGAGCCCTGAGTTCCACTTTAAAATACTAGCTTCAAAATAATAGTGCTGCTGGCTAGCAATTAAGCATGCAATTTAACAGCTTTACCTCAGAAAAATGGTTTCAATGGTTTCATTAAGAAGACAATCCAAGGCCATAAGAGGAAATGGACGAAGGAGGTGTCGGCCTATGGCGTCATCAGGAAACCTGTGAATTGCATTACTAACAACAGGGGTGTTTATCTATTGTAGCACCTGGGAGCAGTTCTATGCTGAGACACCAGTTTGTTTCTTTCTGTATACTTGAGAGCTTGGTGTAATGTCAGGAGTGACGTAGTCAGCTTTAAATATATTATATACTTGTGCCAGACTGCACTCTTCACACTTTCAGAAAAAATAGGAAGTCTAGACGAGATGGCTTCATAGTTCACTTAGATAAGGCCTATAATATTTGATGTGTTGATCTATTTGTTTGATATTTCATCAGCTCAGTTTGCCATTGACTATCTGCAATTGACTATTGAATGATTTATAACATTTGTCCTCTAGATGTCTTGCCATACACCTCTATGAATATACTTATATCATACAGGTATTATTATTCATATTGATTTTTTATTTAACCAGGCAAGTCAGTTAAGAACTCATTCTTATTTACAATGACAGCCTACACCAGACAACACTGTGCCAATTGTGCACCACCCTATGGGACTCACAATCACAGCTGGATGTGATACAGCCTGGATTTGAACCAGGGACTGTAGTGACACCTCTTGCACTGAGATGCAGTGCCTTAGACCACTGCGCCACTCGGGAGCCCTAAATCTATAGTGATGTCTTTTCGGTATATATCTCTCTGCTAAAGATGTCCTGTCTGATGTAGACATCTTTTCATGTTTCAGAATGTGCTCATGAGTAATGGGGAAGACAGGTAGCAAAGTGCTGAGAGAGACATCTTTGGATGGAGTTCAGCCACAGCAGGTAAAGGCTTACAGTTGTATGAAAAGGTTTGGGCACCCCTGACAATTTCCATGATTTCCATTTATAAATAATTGGGTGTTTGGATCAGCAATTTCATTTTGATCTATCAAATAACTGATGGACACAGTAATATTTCAGTAGTGAAATTAGGTTTATTGGATTAACAGAAAATTTGCAATATGCATCAAAACGAAATTAGACAGGTGCATAAATTTGGGCACTCCAACAGAAAAATCACATCAATATTTAGTAGAGCCTCCTTTTGCTAAAATAACAGCCTCTAGACGCTTCCTATAGCCTCTAATGAGTGTCTGGATTCTGGATGAAGGTATTTTGGACCATTCCTCCTTACAAAACATCTCCAGTTCAGTTAGGTTTCATGGTTGCTGAGCATGGACAGCCCGCTTCAAATCATCCCACAGATTCTCAATGATATTCAGGTCTGGGGACTGGGATGGCCATTCCAGAACATTGTACTTGTTCCTCTGCATAAATGCCCGGGTAGATTTTGAGCAGTGTTTTGGGTCATTGTCTTGTTGAAATATCCAGCCCCGGCGTAACTTCAACTTTGTGACTGATTCTTCAACATTATTCCCAAGAATCTGCTGATATTGAGTGGAATCCATGCGACCCTCAACTTTAACAAGATTCCCAGTACCGGCACTGGCCACACAGCCCCACAGCATGATGGAACCCCCACCAAATTTTACTGTGGGTAGCAAGTGTTTTTCTTGGAACGCTATGTTCTTTTGCCGCCATGCATAACGCCCCTTGTTATGACCAAATAACTAAATCTTTGTTTCATCAGTCCACAGCACCTTATTCCAAAATGAAGCTGGCTTGTCCAAATGTGCGTTTGCATACCTCAAGTGACTCTGTTTGTGGCGTGTGTGCAGAAAAGGCTTCTTCCGCATAACTCTCCTGTACAGCTGCTCCTTCTGCAAAGTGCGTTGAATTGTTGAGCGATGCACAGTGACACCATCTGCAGCAAGATGATGTTCTAGGTCTTTGGAGGTGGTCTGTGGGCTGTTTTTGACCGTTCTCACCATCCTTCGCCTTTGCCTCTCCGATATTTTACTTGGCCTGCCACTTCTGGTCTTAACAAGAACTGTGCCTGTGGTCTTCCATTTCCTCACTATGTTCCTCACAGTGGACACTGACAGCTTACATCTCTGCGATAGCTTTTTGTAGCCTTCCCCTAAACCATAATGTTGAACAATCTTTGTTTTCAGGTCATTTGAGAGTTGTTTTGAGGCCCCCATGTTGCCACTCTTTAGAGGAGAGTCAAAGAGAACAACAACTTGCAATTGGCCACCTTAAATACCCTTTCTCATGATTGGATGCACTTGTCTATGAAGTTCAAGGCTTAATGAGCTCACCAAACCAATTGTGTGTTCCAATTAATCAGTGCTAAGTAGTTACAGGTATTCAAATCAACTGAATGACAAGGGTGCCCCAATTTTTGCATAGCCTATTTTTCTTTCTTGTCTGGACAATACCCCAGTACTCAGCTTTTATTAGAAAATGAATGGCATGCCACTGTGATCATTTTCTGTGACGACAGAGTAAATTATTATGCAGCCTCATAGGGGTGCCCAAACGTTTTCATACGACTGTATATACAACACTACACACACTTCCTTAGAGGGAGACTGCAGGTCATTTATGTGTCTGCGCTGGAGCTTATCTGATTCTGCACCGTTTACTCACCGTCCATATGGGACAGCTGCATGTTCCACAGCCATCAGCTGGTTATGCAATCAGGATCAACTCCAGCTTATTTTCACACATGATCTCTTTCTGTCGCATCATTAGTCCTATGTATATCAGAATACATTAATGGGCCTACAATAGTTCACAGCCTTCCACAGCTAACAAAACAGCCATCATTCTAGCTGAATATAGAATCTATCTATGAGAGATCGTAATCGCTGAGTAAGACAAGTTTTTGATGTTGGGTATTATATAAATTATTATTATTTTTTCTGTACCTTGAGAAGTGCTTGAAATCCTTGATTTCTGCTTAGCTGCTCTGTTTGGAAAACCCATTCCCTGTTTAATCAAAACACAATTATCTATTTATTGAACAAACATTAAAAAAGGTTAAAATAATAAAGACATATATAAAGATTCCTAATTGATTACAAAAACATTAATTATTTTATTGATATTTGAGCTAAATCTGCTCCATTCATTTACTAAAGCTAGCTGTCTGAATTTAGTTTATGCTGTATGTAGTGGTGGATACCTCTCCCTGCAGCCAAGCCTGACAGTAATCCTAGGAACTCCCTGTCCATCCCCCAGCAGGCTCAGGCCCATGATCGGCCCACTGACACCTGATACAATGACCTTAGGCCTTAGCCACACAAAGAGATCAATGAATGAATCATAGCCATGGAACATACACCCACACACTATGCATAGTTGTACTGTATAGGATGCAGCCTATGTGTACAGTGTGTTGTGTGACTGTTAGCTATGGAATAGAGAGAGAGTGAAGTTGTACTCCTTCCTAAACTGTCTCAGTCAGTGTCCTTCTCTTAACGTATTAGTCCACTGGTGTGCCTATGTAACTTTTCTTGTCAACTCATGTTCCTGCTAAGGTGCCTCATGGCGCAAGCATACCCTCTTCCTGTAAGGGTTGAGTAGACACTATGTTTTTCAGCCGGGACTACTTGGTAGGTCCCAGCAGTGGCGGGAACTGGACTGAAGTGAATTGATTCGTGGGGGATTAGAGATTAAGATTTCCCCTCCCGCTCAGATGGGCTTTAGAGGAGTAAATCTGGAGATTATGATGTCAGAGACCCGTGGTTGTCAGAGAGGAAATTTAATTGTCAGAGGAGTGCTGATGGCCAGGATTATGGCATGGCCAGTGAGGAGATGGGAAGGGAAGCCATGTCTGTACCATAACCCTGTACAGTGAAACCTTCAGGGAAGAACATAAACCACTATTGGAGTTGGGGAGTTGGTGGTCCATGGAGCTGAGTGGATTGTTCAGATGCTTAGTCAGTGAGAGATAATTTTATTATCTTTTGCCTGCCCTTAATGCATCCTTGTCAAGTGGTAAGTAGTCTTGATTGTGATTGTTATCTCAGTAATGTATGTACTGTAATTCAGCAAGTTAGCTCACTAATGTTCTAAAATGACATATGCCATATTATCAAACCCCTCGTTCCTGTTGATCTCTTAGTATTCTAGAGGCCCATCCCTAACCGTGTGTGCATGTTTGTGGATGTGTGTGCATGTTTCAGCCTGCCCCTGCTGCTGCTATTGAGGGGCTCACCAAGACCAAGAAGATGAAGGTGAAATGGACTCAGCTGGGCATGGTGTTCTTCCTGTTGCTCTCTCTGGTCATGACAGGATGTTTCCTCTGGCAGTACCAGCTGCCAAAGTTACTGCCAGGTAAGGCTCACTCCCGGCATTCAACCTTGTCCATGAAAACAGTAGTACCAAACTGAAAATAATGGCAGGATATGAAGCAATTCAACATATTATGCAGTGAACTGCATCAATTCACTCTAAACATTTAGAGTGAATTGAGCTTATAATGATATTAGTAGTTACAGTATCTTTACATGGAATCTCTCTATGGTACCATTAACATAACTGGTACCATAGAATCTGTCGGGAAGGAATGGGATGTGTAGGATTTTTCGTAACTGGTTATTTAGACATCATTTTGCAGGCGTTAGCATCTTTCAAATTTCGGTAAGGGAGGGGACATTTCACCCGTAACTTGCAAAGATTCTGCTACTCTTTCTAGCATCTCTTCATCTCTTCTATTAACACGCATGGATCCAGAACTTAATTGAGCAGCTGACCAATTACCTGACACTAGTTCTGGGTTAACTGAGATTATAGTATGTAGCTCCATCTTCCTCTGCTCTAACGTTGACACATACAATAGAGATTTTGCACACAAAAAAACCTATAGAAATGAGGTAGAAAGTCCATTTGTTTTGGGGAAATATAGGAAAGTTCTAACACACGGCAGTTCTCCCTTCAGAATGGATTTATTTGCCTGGGAGTCACATGAGGATACATTGTGCTTCCAAGCAAGTCATTGCCAGTTGTCTGAGGTGTGATTGTGAAATCCTATAAGCTGTTTTCTGTGGGTGGTCAATGGATTAGAATGCTAAAGACAGACTGTGCTTGTAATAGGGATTTTCAGGTGAATAAAAGAAAAGAGAAGTCATGGATGAAGTCAATCAAAATCATTCTGGTTTAATACAAGTTGCAACAGGGAGACAGCATCCAGCATTAGAGCACAGAAACATTTCTAAATGGCCACCACAATCAGCAGACAACTGTTCTGTCAACAAGGTCACTCGATTTTCTTAAAGACTCCAACTCAGACAGCGGGCTTAGCCACTGTAGGCAGAGATTACAGTAAAGTATAGCATCAGCACTTAAACAGGTCAAAGGTCTGTTTAAGAAGTAAAATGATCATCAGTAGTCAGTTACAACATACACTGGGGGCCAAAAGTTTGGAATATTACTTATTCAAGGGTTTTTCTTTATTTGCACAATTTCTTACATTGTAGAATAAAATTGAAGACATCAAAACTATGACATAACACATATGGAATCATGTAGTAACCAAAATAAGTGTTAAACAAATAAAACATTTTTTTTATATTTGAGATTCTTCAAAGTAGCCAACCTTTGCCTTGATGACAGATTTGCACACTCATGGCATTCATGGCTTCATGAGGACCGCCACAGGAATGGAAGACCCAGAAATACCTCTGCTGCAGAGGATAAGTTCATTAGAGTTACCAGCCTGAAGGGAAGAGAGGGTATAAGGAGAAGATGGAGGACAAGCTGAGGCAGAGCCAGGTGAGAGAGGTGTGGAAGGGTATGAGAAATATCACTGGCTTCAAAAAGTCAAACAGTGGGCAGACGGAGGGGACCCAGGACAGAGCCAATGAGCTGAACCAATTTTTTAACAGGTTCGATACTGGCCCTGTTCACCTCCCCTCCAGCTCCCCAGGCCACACAACCTCGCGGCTGTCCCACCCCCACTTTGCTCACAACACCTCTGTTGACACAATCAAAGACCCCCTCCCCACCTCCGCCCCCGCTCCCTCTGGACTGATCTGCAACACCCCCCTTCCCCCCACATCACCTGGGCTGGCTGAAGAGAGAGCTGGAGAGACTACATCAGTGGAAAGAGGCAGGCCATGATGTCATCAGCCCAAGGGTGCTTAGGGTCTGTGCTGACCAACTGTGTGGAATACTCCAGCGACCCTTCAACCTTAGCCTGAGCCTGGAAAGGGTCCCTGTGCTGTGGAAAACATCCTGCCTGGTCCCAGTGCCCAAGAAGGCACACCCCACTGTCCTGAATGACTTCAGAGCTGTAGCGCTAACATCCCACATCATGAAGACCCTGGAATGGTTAGTCCTCGCTCACCTCTGACCCCTGGTGTGTACATCACTAGACCCCCTGCAGTTCGCATACCAGCGCAACATCGGAGTGGATGATGCAATCATCTACCTTCTGCAGAGGGCCTACTCTCATTCAGCCCCTGCTACTGGGTGAGAAGATGAGGAGGATGAAAATGGAAGCACTCTTGGGTCTCCTGGGTTAAGGACTAACTGACCGGTAGGCCACAATTTGTGTGGCTAAAGAGCTGTGTGTCAGAACGGGCAGTGAGAAACACAGGGGCCTGTACCCCTTCCTGTTCACCCTCTACACCTCGGACTTCAGATATAACACTGAGACATGCAACCTACAGAAGTTCTCGGGTGACTCCGCAATTGTAGGGTGCATCAGGGGTGGGCAGGAGGAGGAGTACAGGAGTACAATCAATGACTTTGTGGTGTGGTATGACCAGAACCACCTTCAGCTCAACATCAGCAAAACAAAGGAGATGGTGGTGGACTTCAGGAGAACCAAGGCCCAAACGACTGCAGTCCCTATACAGGGGATGGATGTGGAAATGGTTGGGTTCCTGGGAGTCCATATGGACAACAGGCTGGAATGGGCTGGTAACACCGGGGCGCTGTACAAAAAGGGCCAGAGCCGACTCTACTTTCTGAGGAGGCTCAGGTCCTTCAACGTGTGCAGTAAACTACTGCATACTTTCTACCAGTCTGTGCCATCTTTTTTTGCAGTGGTGGGCTGGGGCGCCAACATAAAGGCTGGTGATGCTTCTCAGGTAAATAAGCTGATCAGGAAGGCTAGCTCTGTTCTGGGGATGAGCCTTGACACTCTAGAGGAGGTGGCGGATAGACGGATCCTGGCCAAACTACTGTCCATCATGGACAACGTCACCCACCCTCTGCATGCCATGGTTACGATTCAGAGGAGCACTTTCAGTCACAGACTGATCCCACCACGGTGTGCCAGAGAGCGGTACAGGAGGTTCTTCCTGCCGGCAGCTATTAGACTGTTTAATGCCTCACCGGGGTGCCGTGCCGTCAGGACTGTATATGCATATTCATGTAAAGTTGTTATATCATATCACGTGCAATATTGTAAGTAATTATTGGACTGAACTTACATAATTCACTCAGGAATGCATATTAGTATCCTATTAGTTGTATCTTTTTTCATTGCTTTTAGTATCAAATGTGCTATCTATCTATCTATCTATCTATCTATCTATCTATCTATCTATCTATCTATCTATCTATCTATCTATCTATCTATCTATCTATCTATCTATCTATCTATCTATCTATCTATCTATCTATCTATCTATCTATCTATCTATCTATCTATCTATCTATCTATCTCTCTGATTGCAGCCCAAATAAATGCTTCACAGAGTTCAAGTAACAGACACATCTCAACGTCAGCTGTTCAGAGGAGACTGTGTCGATTTTCTGCAAAGAAACCACTACTAAAGGACACCAACAAAAAGAAGAGACTTGCTTGGGCCTAGAAACACGAGCAATGTACATTAGACTGGTGGAAATTTGTCCTTTGGTCTGGAGTCCAAATTTGAGATTTTTGGTTCTAACCTCAACCAAATTTAGATGGTTTGGGATGAGTCGGACCCGCAGTGAAGGAAAAGAAGCCAACAAGTGCTCAGCATATGTGGGAACTCCTTCAAGTCTGATGTAAAAGCATTCCAGATGAAGCTGGTTGAGACAATGCCAAGAGTGTACAAAGCTGTCATCAAGGCAAAGGGTAGCTATTTGAAGAATCTCAAATATTAAATATATTTAGATTTGTTTAACACTTTTTTGGTTACTACATGATTCCATATGTGTTATGTCATAGTTTTGATGTCTTCACTTTTATTCTACAATGTAAAATAATTGTGCAAATAAAGAAAAACCCTTGAATGAGTAATATTCCTAACTTTTGGCCCCCAGTGTATAATTATACTGTAGACTAACAGGAGAAAATGACCTAACCAAACATGTCATTAACACTATGTTAGCATGGGGTTTTAACATGGTACTTAAAATATATGGTTAACTCCTGTTTTCCCAAACAGGGGAAGGCCTCTGTCAGCATCTCTTATCATTCATGAGTAGATAACACAATCAAATACAGGAAATAACTAATCAAATAATTTTCCACTACAGTGCTCACAGTGAAGCAACCTACTGTAGTGCTATAAGTGTTTTTAGATTGTCCACCTATTTCTGACTACAGTGAGAAAATCTACTGTACTTCTGCCTTAAGTTATTTTTTGCTTAAGGTTTCTGTTGCAATCATTTGAGAAAGTAATATTATAGGGAAATATAAAGTGTAGTCAAGGGTTGTATTTTCCAAATTTACCAGTCATCTTTACCCCTAGGCTTCAGTTGCATTCTTTAACTGAAGTGCTGCTTCTTACACATTCATTATTTCAGTAGCACACCATGCCTGTATGATCTGGTACTGGATCTGAATTCATGAGCATACTGTTACAGTTTCCAATTTGCACACAAACACATACAGTCATAAAGGTGATTCATTCTGAACGCACTGTGAATTGTGAATGGGCAGTTAAATGAGACTTTCATTTAACTAACTACACAGGATTATATCTAGCCTTTATAGTTCCTAGAGTTACTATAGTAAACAGGCCCAGAGGCCTACAGTACATGGGATCTCAATTAATGAAGTCCTGTGCAAGTCCATTATGGCACATTGTATTAATCTCCTTGCCATGTTACACATATTACTCCACCAACATCAAGTGTGAATTTCAATAAACGACCAACCTCCTTCCCCTCGCTTAATTTTCCCTCTCTCTCTGTCTTTCTGTCAGATGAAGGCATGGGAGGAAATGCCAAATCAGAACGGATGTGCCCACGCTTCCCTGAGCCTCTCCCCCTGGAACACCCTATCCCTTCCCTGAAAGAGGCACTGGAGAAGGTAAGAGCTCCCTATGCACATTCTGCTCATGTCCAACTAAGAACAGGGAACATGTGTTAGTGATAATGCTTTATAACAATTGCCTAGACGCTCTCCCCCAGAGGGGATGTATTACCATGCAGAGAAATATGTTTGATAAAGAAAATATGTTTGATAAAGAAGCCTCTGGCAACTGAGTTGGGCGTGACCCGTTCCTGCATTAATATAATTTGGACAGTGAAGGGCATTCGACAAAACAGACAGGAGAGGAGAGCAGTCCTACCAGTCCCAGCACATATCCATACAAACAGAGGTCTGTTATGGATGAGTGCTGAAATTCCCATTGGAATCCTATCAGCAATGTCCTCAGAATGACAAAAACACATTGGAATTCCTTGTATCTTTTATACAGAATCGAATATCACTGCATACAGTAAGACATTACTGCTTTGGCCCTCGTAAAAACAGAGTGACATTATATCACTGCATAAAGTAAGACATTACTGCTTTAACAGAGTGACATTATATCACTGCATAAAGTAAGACATTACTGCTTTAACAGAGTGACATTATATCACTGCATACAGTAAGACATTACTGCTTTAACAGAGTGACATTATATCACTGCATACAGTAAGACATTACTGCTTTAACAGAGTCACATTATCTATAAGGTAGATTGTCATTCTAACAATGTACAATGTATAAAGTAATTCCATCTGCCTAATACCTGTGAGAGTTAAGAATAATGTCAGTTCATTCAGCATCTGCCAAGCCTTGACAGTAAATGCACCTCCATCACAAAAAAGCAATAGGAAGTAGGGTATTTTTGTCCACAGAGTGCCTTCAAGTCTTCAAGACCCAGAATCACTTTTTAAATTCTTGTTTATTGAAACTACAGCACAACCTTGAGAGAGATTCTGTGAATCACTTTGTTTTTCAATAAGAACTTCTGTTTTGTAATGTTTACAGCTATAGTAGTCAATATACTGTATATATGCTGATAAGTGTTATGTTCTCTCTCAGGTGGACACACTGCTGCGCCATAGTGTCAACCCTGCCAGTCTTCCCTCTTTGTCGGCCATTGTGATTTTCAATGACACCGTTCTGTGGACTGGTAACTTTGGCAAGAGGAATGGAAGTGACCCACTCTCAGCTCCACCCAATGAGTACACCATCTATAGGTAAGGAGCAGCAGAGATCTCAGGGCTCTTTGGGCCCTCCAGGGTGATGACCAAGACAGGTCTGTTTATGACCCAAACCACCAGATGTTTAAGGTTCCCACAGAGTTCGAAGCTTGTAATTTTGGTGTCATGGTCATTAATGATAAGCACCCTTAGCCCTTTCTTATTCATTTCTCGATTCGGGGACATGCGTGTAATTCCGTAATTATTTAATAATTAGCTTGCAATCATAACGCTATTACATTGTATGACTTGATAGAGGCATTGATGTCACATGTCAATTAGTCTCTGACACAGTTATGCACTACAATGCACCATATAGATGTCATGTACCATATAGCTGTAATAGGTATTCTGGCTTCAGAGTACAGCTGTCAATACTGACCAACAGGAGTCTGTATTCACTGTTGCTCAGCTTCCAGTTAGAGTGATCATTACCGAATGAAATGAGAGTTGTTAAAGTCATGTGACTTTGCTTTAGGGCTTTACTTAAAGGTAGAGTCAGTGAGATGACAATGCAATGAACAGCACCAGAGATATTTAAATGAGCGCAACGCAAGACTTCGTCTCTCACATAGTCACACAGAGTATCTGTGCATGTGAACGGATGTGCTTCATGCTGCTACATCGTGGTACTTAAAGAAAAATAAAAAATGTGTAAACTATAGCTTTGGGACCAAAACAGCAGAGTTTGGACTGTCCAAACTAATTTTTCGATATAACCCATAGCAGATTTGAGCATTCACACTGATGTAGCCTCTGAAGTAGAACACAGATGCAATGCTCATTTCCTGTTACGGATCCTTTAACTTTGTCGTGGTTTTAAAGGTAACAGTAGTTAATGTGCAAAAAAATAACACTTCATATGGAGGTGGTATGAATCAGAAGTCAAAAGATCAGATTTCATGTGGGGTTTTTTTCTCGCTTTTTACACATTAGGGAAAATATCATATATACTGTAGGTATCAGATATACAAATAATTGGCAAAATATCTAAATTGGGCTGCCTGTGTAAACAGTCTATGTGTTTGCTTTGTGCATGCAATGTCTGTATGTGGTAGATAGATAGATAGATAGATAGATAGATAGATAGATAGATAGATAGATAGATAGATAGATAGATAGACAGACAGACAGACAGACAGACAGACAGACAGACAGACAGACAGACAGACAGACAGACAGACAGACAGACAGACAGACAGACAGACAGACAGACAGACAGACAGACAGACAGACAGACAGACAGACAGACAGACAGACAGACAGACAGACAGACAGACAGACAGACAGACAGACAGACAGACAGACAGACAGACAGACAGACAGACAGACAGACAGACAGACAGACAGACAGACAGACAGACAGACAGACAGACAGACAGATAGATAGATAGATAGATAGATAGATAGATAGATAGATAGATAGATAGATAGGTACTTTATTGATCCCCCGGGGGGGAAATTTTATTGTCAAGCAGCTACAACAAAACACAGGGCAGGTGCAAGATGCCACAACGAAAGTACACAAAAGACAGATACACGGTACATGATACATAGAGCGGCAGTATGAAAAAGTATAGAAATACAAGATATCTGGAGTGCAATAGAAAGCTATAAAAAGACATTGCATAGTATGGGTGGTTGGCTGAATATGTACACTATACATTGGTGGATGTTGGATGGTTAACTATACTATACAGGTCGATGGCAGAGAAATACTTCAGTAGCTAAAAATGCGTATGATATGAGCGAGGGTAATAATAGTTTACTTAATAGACAGACTGGCTAAATGAACAGGTAAGTGAACATTTTGCATGGTTAAATTAGCTGTACAGGTAAGTATACAGTTATATTTACAGATAAGTGAAAACTTGCGTGGTTACACAAACTGTACAGGTAAATTACAGGAAGAGATACTTTAATAGCTAAATGTGTGTATGATATAATTTGGGGTAATAATAGTAATTCCCTTAAAATACAGTCCTTGGTGCGCAGTGTTTAATTACAGACAACTGCACGTATTGCACATTCAATATACTAAAAGCAATGAGAAAAGGTGCAACTGACAGGATACTAATATGCATTCCTGAGTGAATACCTACGTAAGTTAGGTCCAAGAATTATTAGCAATATTGCACGTGATATGATATAACAACTGTACATGAGTATGTATATACAGACCTGCATGAATAAATAAATAGGTCCTTAGTGAATGAGTGCTGACGGACGAGAGTTACTCACGGATGGATGCATAATTGTTAAGCTAGGTCCTAGCACCCCAACAGTTCCAGATCTATGTTGCCGACGGCACGGCACCCCGGTGAGGCATTATATAGTCTAATAGCCGGCGGCAGGAAGGACCTCCTGTAGCGCTCTCTGGCACACCGTGGTGGGATCAGTCTGTGACTGAAGGTGCTCCTCTGCGTCATAACCATGGCATGCAGAGGGTGGGTGATGTTGTCCATGATGGCCAGCAGTTTGGCCAGGATCCGTCTCTCCGCCCCCTCCTCTACAGTGTCAAGGCTCATCCCCAGGACAGAGCTAGCCTTCCTGATCAGCTTATTTACCCGAGAAGGATCACCGGCTTTGATGTTTGCTCCCCAGCTCACCACTGCAAAAAAGATGGCACTGGCCACCACAGACTGGTAGAAGGTATGCAGTAGTTTACTGCACACGTTGAAGGACCTGAGCCTCCTCAGAAAGTAGAGTTGGCTCTGGCCCTTTTTTTACAGGGCCCCGGTGTTACCAGCCCATTCCAGCCTGTTGTCCATATGGACTCTCAGGAACTTGTATGACCCAACCATTTCCACATCCATCCCCTGTATAGGGACAGCAGTCAGTTGTGCCTTGGTTCTCTTGAAGTCCACCACCATCTCCTTTGTTTTGCTGATGTTGAGCTGAAGGTGGTTCTGCTCACACCACAACACAAAGTCACTGATTGTGCTCCTGTACTCCTCCTCCAGCCCACCCCTGATGCACCCTACAATAGCAGAGTCATCCGAGAACTTCTCTAGGTGGCATGTTTCAGAGTTATATCTGAAGTCTGAGGTGTAGAGGGTGAACAGGAAGGGGGACAGGACCGTTCCCTGGGGGGCCCCTGTGTTGCTAACTGCCCGTTCTGACACACAGCTCTGTAGTCGCACAAATTGTGGCCTACCGGTCAGGTAGTCCGTGACCCAGGAGACTAAGGGTGCTTCCACTTTCATCCTCCTCATCTTCTCACCCAGTAGCAGGGGCTGAATGGTATTGAAGGCACTGGAGAAGTCAACAAAACATAACCCTCACAGTGTAACCTGCGTTGTCCAGGTGAGAGTAGGCCCTCTGCAGAAGGTAGATGATTGCATCATCCACCCCGATGTTGTGCTGGTATGCGAACTGCAGGGGGTCCAGTGATGTACACACCAGGGGTCTGACTAACCTTTCCAGGGTCTTCATGATGTGGGATGTTAGCGCTACAGGTCTGAAGTCATTCAGGACAGTGGGGTGTGCCTTCCAGGATGTTTTCCACAGCACAGGGATCCTTTCTAGGCTCAGGCTAAGGTTGAAGGGACGCTGGAGTATTCCACACAGTTGGTCAGCACAGACCCTAAGCACCCTTGGGCTGATGCCATCAGGGCCCGCCGCCTTCCACTGATGTAGTCTCTCCAGCTCTCTCTTCACTTGGTTGGTGGTGAAAGCCAGCCCAGATACAGTGCATTCGGAAAATATTCAGACCGCTTGACTTTTTCCACATTTTGTTACTTTACAGCCTTATTCTAAAATGTATTTAATCGTTTTTTTCCCTCGTCAATCTACACATAATACTCCAAAATGACATAATGACAAAGCATTTTTTTGGGGGGCAAATGTATTAAAAAGAAAAAATAGAAATATCACATTTACTCAGTACTTTGTTGATGCACTTTTGACTGCGATAACAGCCTTGAGTCTTCTTGGGTATAACGCTACAGTTGCAGCTACAGTTTTGGCACACCTGTATTTGGGGAGTTTCTTCCATTCTTCTCTGCAGATCCTCTCGAGCTCAGGTTGGATGGGGAGCATTGCTGCACAGCTATTTTCAGGTCTCTCCGGAGATGTTCGATCGGGTTCATGTCCGGGCTCTGAGGGCACATACTTAATATGTTGTGAAATCTGTTGTGAATGTATTGTAATGTTTAAAAAAAATGTGTAACTGCCTTAATTTTCCTGGACCCCAGGAAAAGGATCCGTAATATAATTACAAATACAAATTGAATTTACCACAGGTAGACTCCAATCAAGTTGTAGAAACATCTCAAGGATGATCAATAGAAACAGGATGCACCTGAGCCTTGTCATTATGGGGTATTGTGTGTAGATTGATGAGGAAATATGTGTATTTAATCAGTTTTAGAATAAGGCTGTAATGTAACAAAATGTGTTAAAAGGGAAGGAGTCTGAATATTTTCAGAATGCACCGTAAATAATCAAGACTTTTTAGTTGCTTTGTGTGGTACTATACATGTGCAGGTAATTCAAGTGCATCAATCATTCTATTTTCTTGCCAATAGAGATGCAGTCATAATGTTTACTCATGAAACTCACCAACAATAGAGATGCAGTCATATTGTTTACTCATGAAACTCACCAACAATAGAGATGCAGTCATAATGTTTACTCATGAAACTCACCAACAATAGAGATGCAGTCATATTGTTTACTCATAAAACTCACCAACGATCAAATAACATTGAGGTGAAAAGGGGAAATAATTGTGCTGTGTATCAAGGTGGCAGAACCTTGTCTAGTGATATGACAAATGTTTGCCTTAATGATTAATATTCCTTATTGTCTGCTTCCTCTAGTCACAAATCAAACTGAGACGAGTTTACCTACTGAAAAAATATAAACATCTATGGAGGGTTGGAGGTGTTGGTATAGAATATTAATAAGAGCAGTGAAGGCCACACTAATGTGAACACTGCTGGGGGTTTTTTTCTTCAGATTTGTGGTATATTGTCATTTCAGCAATAAGATGGAGCCTGAAATTGGTTTGATAATTTATGGCCGAGATGAAATCAAAGGAGTGTTGTTGACAAGCACAGTCAAAAATGCCAGTTTCAAAGGCAATTTACTTAATGTTTGTGGAGATGGCATTCATGGTAAACAGTGCAGATTTCGGCTCAAGCGTAAATTACCTTTAAAGGTCAAGTGCAATGCTCTTGTCGGCCATGAGCCTTTGATTGAATACTGACCTTCTTTATGTCTTTAACTATGTATGGGCTATTTTTCATTATGTCTTCATGTTGATCAACATTGGCTCCAGATTCCCTCCAGCCCTGTCTTAAGTGTTGTCAGCATGTCCCTTTAATAGACATATACTGTAGTATGTTGTCATTTTAAACTCCAAACCCCTCAGTGTGTTAATGGGGTAAAACATTATGGTGTTGCAATAATGTCTGGGGTATGAGGCAAAGAAAACATTGTAAGGTCAAAAGCCTGAGTGTAGAAAGTTTTAGAGACCGCATGTGAAAATGTTACAATAAGTTCATGCTCTGAAAGGAAGAATAGTACTCTATTCATTTGTGCATGCTAGCCATAGTGTTTGTTGTAATGATTTCTTTAAAAAAAATTGGGCGATTTACAGTAGGAATAAATACTTGATTGATTCCCGCCCTACAGGATCGCCAGCCTTTCAAAGATCTTCCCAACGCTGATGCTGTACAGTCTGTGGGAGGATGGGAAGATTGCCTCCCTGGATGACCCACTGGAGAAATATGTGGAGAACTTCACCATTAAAAACCCTCTGGGCAAGTCACGGGACTCTGAGCTCAAGTACGTGACAGACGGTCTGATCTTTCTGGACAGTGGAGAGGTTCAGATCCGCTCCTCCTCTGTCACCCTGCGCAGGATGGCCAGCCAGCTCTCGGGTGAGATACAGACCCCTAATACCACCTGGGTTTGGAAACCAGATCATGCCGACCCATTACACGACTGTGAGGGGAAACCCGCTATGTGCCTGATGTGCTCAGCTGCAGTATCATGCTATTATGAACAAAATGGCCACTTTAATGTGATGTTCATGATCTTATTCATTGATTCAATTCAAATGCCACCATGCTGCATGCTCTAGTCAGAGCCCTTACATCTCTAGGTAGGTTTCCAGATTGCCTTCTGAGGTGGTAAACACATCTGACGTTACAGAAACTGTTTAGATTGTCACTGCATCTGCTTATTATCAGAAATAGATCCTGTGAAGTGCTGAGGGACGATGAGCCACAATTATTGATGGGTGGCACGCTGAATAAAAAAAAAAAATTGGTAATGGTAACATCTACACAAATACAGAATAGTATGTATTGTCTTTTTATTAGCATATTACACCACAACATCCAAGCCTGTTACTTCAATATGGCACCCTACAATACCTTGCTTTCAAACATTTGATTATGTCAGGTTCACACTTTGATCATTGAGGCATGAAGGTTGAACACAATAAAGGAGAGTATTTGATGTTTCAGACCAGACTTTGATAATGATGGATTTCTGAGCTGCACATTAAATAAAATGATCAGTAATAATGCAGATGACATGTTAGAATAACAATAGAGAACCCCATTTCAGTTCAAATTATTTGAAATTGGCATGAGCTTTATTTGTCATACTGCTGTAGCTAAATTAATGTATTTGCTTTTCTTTAGACGTAAACACAAAAAATGTTGTGTTTTGTCAACTGCAGGTCTACCCAGAAGACTTAGAGCCACTAACCTGCTGTGGACGGGGAAAACACAGGCTGCAGTGAATCTGCTGCAAGACGATGTCCTCGTTGCAGACCCTGGTACCAAGTAAGACCTTAGTCATTCCCATCGTTCGATATCAGAAGTGCAATATAGTAAATCAAATGTTGTGTGTATCCTTGTGCCATTTAACATTCAGTCAATATTTGCTGTGTGCAATATAATGGAACATATTTGCTACATTCATTTGGATGTAAATAGATGATTCAGGTGTTTAATTCTATCACTCCTGTGGGCTGTATTAACCCTGCAGTCTGCTCTATCATAATGCCTTCCCACTCTGCTGCTATGTGTTTTGCAGATGCCACTACAGTAACCTAGCCTTCTCCTTACTGGCCCACGTCATGGCTGAGAAGGTGGTGGGCATGGACTACCAGCGATGGATCAATGATAACATCCTGGACCGGCTGGGGATGGAGGATACAGGTTTCGACATCACCCCAGGGATCCACAGCCAGATGGCTGTGGGCGTCTACTCCAGTGGCCAGCCAGCCCCTCTGTATGACCTGGGTTGGTACCGCCCCTCAGGCCAGATGTTCTCCACTGCAGCTGACCTTGCCAAGCTGGCTATGATGCTGCTGGGGGCCTACCATCGCAAGCTCCTGGAGCCCGACACCCTGAAGATCATGCTGACCCCTCTGTTCCGCTGTGATAAGGACTACTTTGCCAACCGCACCGGCACACCATGGGAGGTGAATGAGCAGTTGGGCTACGAGGTGGTGCGTAAAGACGGAGACCTAGACGGCTACTCAGCCACCTTCTCACTGGTGCCCAGGCTCAAGCTGGGCCTGGTGGTGCTGATGGCTGGCACCAGACCTCAGAACCAGGATGTGTTGACCAAGGCTTACAGCCACATAATACCCGCCATGGAGAGGGCTTTCCGAGAGTCCAAGAAGATCCTCATCCCTCCCCCTAATCCAGACCCTTACATAGGCTTCTTCACCTACGGAAACATCACCTTCTATGAGATCAAAGCTGGTGCAGACAGGGTTCTGATCATGCAGCAGTTTGGTCCCCAGATTGAGGACCTGATCCCAGAGAGATATCGGACGATAAAGCTGAACTACCTGGTGGACAGGGTGTTCAGGGTGGTGTTTGAGAAGGAGTACCCCTGTGTCTTGCGGGTCAGTACCGCCTCTGTCTCCCTCGAGGCCCAAGACGGGCAGCTCTTTAACTTTTATGTCTTTGACAAGCGGGGTCTGTCCCCTGGGTTCGATGCACCAGGACTGAATACATACAATGTGGTCCGGATAGCACATAGGCCGACTTTCTCTAATTGAACTCATACATGGGAAAGGCACATGAATGTGCAGGCAGGATGAAGGTCCTGTTTGGGTCTGTAGCCTATATTTATTTGTGATACTCAATATTAAAAGAGCACATTGCTGGAGGACATTGAGTGGACAATACCATGATGCATTGCGAAAGATTTTTAATTTACCCATTGATGTCATCTCTTGTACAGAAGGTTTTCTTTGATTTCCATGTTGAATATTGGCATTGTAAATATTCTTCCTTTTTATACAGTTGGTAACCTGACCTTAAACATATTATACTGTACACATTGATTGTATTGTGGCACAGTAATAGAGGGGTTGGTTGTTTAGCAACAAAACTGACGCGCGTGCAACCATGGTGAAAAACAAACAGGGTTGGCTTGGATTGTTGATAACATGTAAACTATATTTAGTCTCTTGAACTTGTTTTCAGATCAAATACATTGTTACAGTTGTTCGTTAGCTAGCTAGCAAATTTTAGCCATATTAGCATTGACATGACATCTGTCAAAACACCTCAAAACAAGACATGTTATCAATAACAAGATTAAACGAGCTGTTTCTTGTCATTCCTTCTAGCAATCTGGCCATCCATAATTATAAAAACTCTGACTTCTGCCCCATGGAAGTGCGCACATCGTTTTCGTGACGTTGTCAGCTATCCCATCTATTGAGTCTTTCCTATGTTCTTTCTTTTATCAGCTTGTTCTATCCTTACATTGAATCAATCAACACAATTCAATTGTAACACTTCATTTGCATGTGGATGTTCATGTTTTTTGCCCTATGAACCTCATTTTGATTAATCAAAATATGTACAATGCACGTTTCTACTTCAGCAATGAATCGCCTGATCATTTTTGACCTACAAAAAATCCATAAGATGTGTTCATGCCAAACAAAAATAAACTCAGATTTTTAAATAGTGATCATGTTGGGTTTTGGCATGGATACCTTTTACAGTGTCTGTAGCCATACTGTACAGTAAGTATACTGAATGTGAGAACAGACCAAAATGCTTTTGGCAGTCAAACCTTTGAGCAAAAATATGTGCTTTAAAAGGGGATTGGGGACATAGTGGCATCGTTCCATGACTGACTGTGCACTTTATCATCCCAATTCTGACTCAATTAAATCCTCCTTATGAATATATTTATATGACAAATATCAGTAGTTCATGAACTGACTCACAACGAATAACCTTATGTGGTCCACTTCTTTGGCATTTAGGTTTTCTAATGTAATACTAAGTAGGGGAAAAAACTACTATTCCCTGAAAGAGGGAAACGAGGTACAACACAGCTATGGGGGAGTTTGCGTGCTAGCGCCCTCAACTGTCTCACCTGAAGCCCCACCCTCCACAGGTGATAAACCTGAGGCACTGATTCATTCCTTCAATTCAGTACTGCTCTTCACAGAGCCTAGAACTGGGTGGTACGGGGCCGAACAGGTGTTGTACTTCGTTTTCCTCCTTCACGGAACAGTAGTTACAGTAATATCTGTACGTTCCGTTACAGAAGGTTAACTCGGTAGACCAGCTATGGGGACATGAAATCCAAGCAATAAAACATCACAAATGTGGTGATGCCCAACTCGGCGCAGCACAAATAACTACAACAGGCAACCCTCTACACAACAGACCCCTGGTGGAGTGGGCGCGTACACCGTTAGGTAATCCCTGCCTTTTGCTGTCATATGCCAGAGAAATAGCCTACACAATCCAGTGGGAGAGACGCTGCTTAGCCAGATTAGCAAAACAGACAACAAGTTGGTCACACAAAAAGACACCTCAAAAGCATCTTAAGGATAAATTCATTGTTAGGACCTTCATAAGAGAATCTTTAAATTTCTGAGCCATTTCCCAAAACCGTCTTTATTACAGTTTTTCTCAGTCGCTTTGGTACATTTCTCAGATCATAATTGACACTCTCAAAACTGCTTGTTCAACCTTCACATGATCTAGTCACTTGTGCACAAGATAAGAGCAGTTTATCATTGTTTTGGTCAAATTGCAATTGCTTTTGTACATGCATGCAACTGATCATGTACAATTGTCTGCTGTTTTTTACATGATCAATTGCTTATGTCATGTTGATCAAAATATAATATACTGGATGTCTGTTGAATTGTCTTACTCCCCAAAACATCTAGGCATAGGTTCATTGAATATGTCTTTAATTGCAAAATGGTTGAAGTTTTTTTTACAGTACATTCCAATTGTTCTTGCAGAGTGTTGTTGTGAATTTGTCCAGAATTGATTAATTGCTCTCAGGTGAATCTTGACTTCCACTAATGAAGGGGAACATTAGATCAACCAATGATCAACCAGATCAACCTCTATGTAAAATAGCTTGGAGGTGCACCTAATGAACCTTCAATTGGCAAGTATATCTAAACAGAGCACAACACAGTGTTATAATTTCTGACAATGGAAGAACAACAAGGAAACGAACAGGGTCAACAGCCGGGAAGAAGAAGAGGAGTAGGGATGCGTGGAGGAAGGGTAGCAAGGCAAAACAGAGCAAGAGGTAGAAGAGGCCGAGGAGACAGACATATTTCAGATGAAATAAGGGCCACTATTGTGGACCATGTTGTCAATCATGGCCTTACAATGGCTGAGGCTGGTCGAAGGGTGCAGCCGAATGTTGGGAGAACAACCGTGTCCTCAATCATTCAAACGTTTCGCAGAGAGAACAGGTTTGTAATCCAAGAATGTGCACTGCACTGTAATACTACATACTTTTTTTACACTGAAATCTTCCTCCATCTTGTGTTTGCCATCACTGTATTTCCCCCACATAGGACTGCAAGACTACCCCACAGGGGTGGGAGAGGGCCCCTTTTCACACCTCAACAGCAGGAGGCTATTTGCACCATGGTCAGATAAAATAATGGCAATAGACTAAGGGAGATTCAGAGTGCCATTATAGAAGACAACAATGTCTTTGTAAACATCCAATCTGTTAGCATCTCAACTATCGACAGGCAAGGCCGGAGTGTGCGTATAGGCAGACTAGGCAACGGCCTAGAGCGGCACTTTAGAAAGGCGGCAAAATGTGGGCTTATTAAAAAATATATATATAGTTTGCAGCTCATTTTGCTACCTCTTGTAGTTGTTCATTCATTGGTGAGGAATGTGTATCTGTCAATCAAAATCACCAATCAGAAAGATCCCAGCAAATGGCCAACACCAATCAAGCAAGAACTAATAGACGTGTTGACAAAGAGAGGACCATATCAGGTAAAAGGAATTGATTTCCCCAGGGATGAAGCACACAGAACATTTTCGGAGTGCCATTACAGTCGGAGGATAACGAATGGAGAACGACTGGAAAGGCCCTGGCTTGTTTATTCAGTAAGCAAGGATCTAGCATTTTGCTTCTGTTGTAAGCTTTTTTGTGGAAGTGAGGGAAAGTCAGCTCTGGCAAAAAGCAGTGTTAATGACTGGAAAAACATGTCAAGCATCCTCAGCGCCCATGAAACATCGTCTGGTCATATGGAAAGTTTTCACAAATGGAAAGAGTTGGATAAAAGATTGGCCTCGCAAAACACGATAGATGCACAAAATCAGTGCAAACTGACTGCTGAGACAAAGCACTGGCAAGATGTGTTGCAGCGGTTGATCAATCTTATCAGAGTTATGGCTATGCATAACTCTAGCATTTAGAGGCAGCACAGATAGTTGCCATTGTTATGCTCAAACAATCTTTCTCAAACTAGTGGAGATGATCAGCCTTTCTGACAGCGTTATGGCTGAACATATAAGGAGAGTAACTTCAAAAGAAACACACGTTCACTATTTAGGCAAAGACATTCTAAATGAAATCATAGCTAAGCTATCATCACAGATTCAGCAGAAAATTCTCACAATGCTTAAGTCCGCTAAATACTACTTCATAACCGAACAGATGACGGTGATTGTACGTCTCGTTACGACGCAGCCAAGTGAGGAGATCAGAGAGCATTTCTTGGAATTCACAGAAATAGCTGACTGTACAGGTGCCGGGATGACTGAGCTTCTTATTAAATTAAGGGTGCTGGATATTGACATTATGGACATGAGAGGTCAAGGTTACAACAATGGGTCAAATATAAAAGGCAAACACAGCGGTGTGCAAAAAAGAGTGCGAGAAATGAACCCAAGGGCATTTTATGTGCCTTGCAGAGCCCACACTCTTAACTTGGTAGTAAATGATGCAGCCTCATGCTGTCTGAAGGCAGTGGACTTCTTTTCAACTGTCCAGGAGGTTTATAACTTTTTCAGTGCGTCCACAGTGCGATGGGATGTGTTAAAACAGCACATAGGTGAGCGTGGCCTCACAGTCAAGCCTCTAAGCGCCACGAGATGGGCAAGTCGGGTTGATGCGCTCAGACCCCTCCGACACCAGTTAGGTGAAGTGTATGATGCGCTGCTGTCACTAGCAGAAGATGAAAGTCTAACTGGCACCTGTGGAGCTAAAACCAGATGTGAAGCCGGAGGCATTGCAGCTAAGATCAAAACCTACCCATTCATGTGCTCCATCATAACGTGGTATGACATTTTAAATGACATAGATATTACCAGCAAAACGCTACAGACAACAAGTCTGGATCTACCTCATGCAGTGGCACAGCTTAACGTGACAAAACAATTCCTACTCGACTATCGCACAGATAACAATTTTGAAAGAGTGCTGTCTGATGCAAAATCATTGGCGGAGGATTTGGAGACGGAGGCCTGCTTTCCCGCACCAAGTACAGTGCGACCACAGAAAATAAAAAAAATGTTTTACTACGAAGGAGACTGAGGCAATGGTGGATCCACAGCAGGATTACAGAGTGTTTTTCTTCAACACAATACTGGACTGCTCTATCAATGCTGTGGAGGAGCGGTTTTCTCAGCTGCAGGAGCACAGGGACATATTTGGGGTGTTGTATGACATTGCATCCATCAAAGAGAAAAACGCTTTTGATGTTCTGCAAAAATGCACAGCACTGGAAAAGGCCCTGACACACAACAATTTCAGAGATGTCGATGGGCAATAACTTTTTGCAGAGTTAACGGCTTTGAGCAGACACGTAGCAGCTGGAACTAAACCACTTGACGCCACTCAAATGTATCTGTGACAATAAGATGGAATCAGTTTTCCCTAATGCTTTCATAGCTTTACGGGTGCTTCTTACCCTCCCCATTTCAGTTGCTTCAGGAGAACAGAGTTTCTCAAAGTTGAAACTAATAAAAAAACTACCTTTGTAGTATGTTGATGTTTCAATTATTTGAGAAGGAGACCAAATCACGACCCCGGACCAGGTGGATTTAACATATCATAAAGCTGTTTATTATATGCAAAGATATTTGGCAGATCGTGCACGGGCTCGTTCGTTTAGCTCATAGGGAACTAGCAGAAGAGGCCCCGAATCATAGTGTGCATTCAATTTATACAATGAAATAGCAGTGTGTTGACGTTGGTTGAGTCTAGTAGGTCCGCTCTCCTGACTGGTCGATGAGTGTGGGGACGGTCCCTTCTCTGGGTGATGTTGACTTCCCATTGGCTCTTGGCAGTGTTCTTTGTCCTCGGAGTCCAGCCCTCATAAGTCTGTGTGTTCGTGTATGTGTGTGTTTGTTTCTGCTGAATCAATGTCTGGGTGGTTGCAATAGGTCAGGGATGTTATTTTCGACACCAGTGGTCAGTGCGTGTGGCTAGTGCGCTTCCTCTTTTGACATGTTGTGTAAGTGCTTGAGTCAACCATCTGTCTCTGGATGTTCTCGTGATTGGTGTCAGTTGGTTGCTCAATATGTCTCTGGAGTTTTGTTATGTGCTGTGGTGAAACATGTTGGTGTAAAATGCCCTCCTTATATTTCATTAGGTAAACCGTTAGATTATCTTTATTACAAATCCCCCTCTTCATGTCTCCTAAGAGACATGAATACCCCCTCTTGAGCTCTAACTATACCTACTTTGTACTGGGTGGGCTACCAGCCCCCCAGGTATTTTAGACCTTCTGTATCCTAGAGCTCAACAAATTTTGGGGTTTCCCCCTCTTCACGTCTCCTAAGAGACGTGAAAAATAGGCCAACGGCTAGTCCAATATATACGTGGGTTCAGAGACCTCCACCTGAAGCAAAGGATACATTTGGCCCCTATTCTCCCTATTGGTTCGCCAACATCATGTCTAGAGCCAACCTATCTTCCCAGGTCATGAGCGAGGTGGCGGATAATTGGTCTGAGATCCCCTCCTCTGCATCCTTAGTTCCATTTACGAATCGTTATTGATTATAATAGATATAATTAATCCAATCCACATGTTTATTAAACGTCACCCACCAAAAGAATGTCGTCGTGAAACCTTCACCTACTTGATTCATAGCTTCATATTCATCAGGGACTCCCCTAGGAATTCCAATCGCATCAATCCAGATAGGGCTATTCTCCTCCTACGTCTGATTAAACCTTTCCTTGGTTTCTGGTGTCTAATTCTAACTGGCTGAACCAATAGGACCGGGGTGCAGGTACCTACCCCCTCTTTTTGCAGTGTCTGCCTCATACGTCCTTTACTGGTACACGCCCATCACACATCTGTTACCAGGCTGTAAGTAGTTTCTCAAATCCCAAATCTCTGGTGCCATTCTTGTCTATAACACTCCCCTGGAGTCAGAGTGAACTGGGGTGGGTTAGCAGCCTCTTTCAATCTGGCCGGTATACAGGTATCCTAACCATAGTCATCCGTGCAACCCCAATACTTGTATAATATCCTCTTGGCTCACCGCCTTTACTTAATATTTTCCCCAAATATGTTTAAACTGTAGCCCAAGGGCAACTAGCAGTAGGTCCCGTACATAGGTATAATGCATAAGTATGAACAGTTATTTTGAAAACCACATCCTGCCCCTCTCCAGCCACTATGTTATGATATTCACTTCTAGTGGAATCCTTATCCTGAGTCGTCTGTCTTTTAATTATTCCCATGGTAGAGTTTCATTTATATTTTTGGTGAGTGGTGGATCTGGATGTATCAAAATTAAGACTGATGCAGCTCAGGGTCCCCCATATTCCCAAGAACCGCCAACCCTCTCCTGCCCTTAGTCAGTCTGCTGAGTTCCACCCCATACTCACACCTCTAGGAACACACTACAGTGATGACAGGTCGGGGTAGGGGATCTTCGTTAAGGAGGTAACCCCCGGAACCTATTGGTACTCGGTTCTGCTCCTTAACTCTGTGTGTGTTCAGCAGTGTTTGTATGCGTTCTTACCTCCTTGCAGTGGGCAACGTGGACCCAGTTCGCTCTTTTTCTGAACATATCTAAACGGCAAATAGGCAGTTTCCAACAAGACCTAGTAGGGGCCTCCCCAACCGGGCTGCTTCCAGTCTTTCCTTTTCAATCATTGGACCCGCACCCCATCACCTGGTTGGATAGAGTGGGTCACTCTCCTTCAGTTCACCTGTAGGTCACAAAATCTTTGACATACGGGTGTGATTATCAAACAATCTTCTCATGTATTCAGCCAGAGTATTCTCAGTGTCTATCTCTGCCTGCTCTGGTCCTCCTAACTCTATGTGCTGTAAAGGGGTTTGGAACCTATTGGATTTGTGATGCTGCAGACCTGGTGCCGTTATTATACGCATCATGCATCTACTTGTTGACACTTTGTGCGTTGCACTTGTCTATTTGCATGATGTGTGTATATTGACGTTTGTGTTGTTGCTGTTTTTTGCTTATGGCTTGTATTGGCTGCGTGTTATTGTTGGTGTATTGTACGTTGAAAATAGAGGGGCGGCACAATTGTGTTTCGCCTAGAGCGGCAGAAATGCATGCACCGGTCCTGTCGACAGGGTGCTGAAAAGAAACCATATGAGCATGAAACAGCTGTACCATGTACCATTTGAAAGGAATGGTGACAGAGTGAAGGAGCTACGATACCAGTATGTACAGGTAAAATATGTGCATACAGTAATTACAGTAAGTGTGAGCTGTATACATTTGCTTTGGCTGTAGAAAAGAACATGTAATATGTGTATATTTGATGTAACTTTATGTTGTCCAAAATGAAATACATATAACTCATAAAAATAATTTTGTATTTTCTGGGATATAGCGTATAATGGAACTGGAATCAAGAGAACCACCTCACAACTTCATATACCTGGATGAAGCTGACTTCAAGCTGACCAAAATCAGAAGGTGTGGTCGAAATGTCATTGGACACAGAGCTACTGTGGATGTGCCAGGCCAATGGGGAGGGAACATCACTATGTGTGCTGCTTTGTCAGAGAATGGTGTGGTTGTATGGCCCCTTATAGGGCCATACAACACACAGCGTCTCCTCACCTTCTTACACACCCTATACAGGGATCTCATATCAGCTGATGAGAGAGGTCAGGTTCGTGATGAGTTACCAAAGTATGTGGTACTTTGGGATAATGTGAGTTTCCATCGCTCAAACACCATCAGACAATGGTTTGTGACCCACCACAGGAGGATTATGGAATTCCTCCCGCCCTATTCCCCATTCCTTAACCCAATTGAGGAGTTCTTCTCAGCGTGGAGGTGGAAGGTCTACGATCGCCAGCCACATAACCAAATGACCCTGGTGGATGCCATGGATGCAGCATGTGAGGCCTGCAGAGGCTGGATAAGACACTCTAAAATATTATTTCCTCGCTGCATCGCAAGAGAATATATCTTATCTGTGATGTAGATAAGAATCTTTGGCCCAACAGACTGAAACGTCAGGACCCCATACCATTGTGATTGTACAGAAAGAAGCGTTTCCTGTGGTAACCTTTTCTATGTTGACATAGTATTTTTTTCTTTGTGCTATAAAATAGTTTTGTGTTTTTCTTTCTGAATCGCAAATCGTAATTTGTTAAAAACCAAAAATAAAAGCATAAATGTGAATCCTGTCCAATCTCTTGCAATCCTAATCTCACATAAAGGAATGTGTGGCTTTGTACTGTTGAAATGTATAAATTCCATACAAAAAAAGTGCAGCCTTGTGCATTTTCAATCATTGTCATAAAAAATGTAGCCATAGTGTACATTAGAAAATACCTAAAGAGTACAGTTTTATATTGACAACACGACTAAGCTTTTTGACAAAACTAAGCATCTTCTTTGTGAACAATGACACAAGGACTTGACATTCTGATGGCACTGACATGTTCATTGACATAAATATTTACTTTTGAGGAATGGACTAGAGATTTTGAGCAAGTTACAGGCTTTTGCACGTCATCCATTGTGTTGTGCTGTTTGTAATAATTGTTTTGAGAAATCGACTTACTGGTTTGCAAATATTAAGAATGATTTGAGAAATGTACCAATGCGGCTGAGAAAAACTGTAATATTGCACTTGAAAACGCTTGTAATCTAACGCCTGTCTCAGACCTCTTGTAGAACAGCTAAGTGCTTCATTAGATCACTGTTTGCTCTCCCACGTCACTTTACACAAAGAAAATCTCAGCTAAACATAGAATGAAGATTTACAAAAAAGTTTGCAATGTTTTAACAAGCAAATCAAGGATAAAAAAAATTATGAAACACAAGATTATTTAATAGCTAAATTAGGCTACATATTGACATCACCTTCACATTTGCAATCGATACATCTACCTAGTATAAAGCCATTAGGCTACACCTGAGCCACTTCAATTTTTGTATCTATTAAGCCTATAGGCTAATTATACCTGAAAGCTTACACATTTCACTGTAGCCTAACCAATAACATTAAGATTAACATATTAGGTCTATGGCAACGTCGCTTAACATGTACCCTATCCTAATTATTTAATTGTAGAATATTTGTAGGCCTACTTGAAGTTTAATTCCTGCCTGTCATTAGGCTACACAGGGCCGGTGCTGGAACAAATTAGTTGGATGGGCATTTGGGGGGGGCACGTTCTTTCACGAGACCTCTTATGTGTGCATGCGCTTGCTTGGATTCCAGTGGTGTAGTACCATTTTTTTAGGTTATAATTTCTCAATCAAAGTTTGTACCAACAGATGTAGCCTATTAAATATCATTGTAATAGGCCTCTACATAAAATTCATCCTCCATTTGCAATGTCTGCCTATGCCCAACCATATTGTCTCAAGAACATTTCCTATTTGTAATACCCTCAAACACCAAGTTAGGCATACCTTGATTCAAAATAGGCCATCATCCCTGTCAATTGTGATTGATAATTCTTCACATTTTACCAGTGAAATGTCCAAACTGCATGCCAATCATTTGATCTCAATCAGTTATATGTGAATATGCATTTATATCTTGAATTACTGTTTTGTTAGAAAATTAAAGCAGATGGTGTGAACAAACTATTAACTTTTGTTGTATGCATATTCTGTTTCAAAGCATTCATCCTGCCTAGTGGTGCGTGCTGTTGAGTTTTGGCCGTTTTGTTGGACTATTCAGCTTTAGATACAAAATGATTGAGGATGTGTTTTTGATGTAACATATTATAGGCCTACTATGCTACATATGCTATTATATTTGGTTACGTTATGTAAAATACAAATGAATCATAATGTGATCTTGCAGACATTGATTCAGCTTTGATCTAACTTTACTAAAGAAGCACCAAGAACGAATGACTTTGAATTTGGCTTTTATTCATTCTTGCTCACAGTTTACACAAACTGAAGAAATGCAGAATTTACATAATCCAACATTGCATACAAAATAGCACGAGAAAAGACTAGAATACATAACACATGGCAAACAATACAAACACTTAAATACATAATAGGCTACAGAACATTTCTTCTCTTTCTGAGAAAACTATTGTGTAAAAAACATATTTAAAAAAATATGACTTTGAATACATTTAATAGCTACAACGAGCTCTTTACCCTATCTACAGCTCCTGCCGACACAGTTAAGTTGAACTTTGTAATGAGTGCACTGCGTGGTGTTTTGGGAAACAGGTGTGACATCTTCGGCCGTTGCTTTCAGATGCATCATTAAAACACTCCTAAGCCTAAGTTCCATCACTATTGGAAACCAGCCCTGGTCTGCTCAATGTACATGTGTAACGCTCTTACCAGACAAACAGCATGTAAAATCCCGCCGCTACTCCTCAGAAGCAAACCAAGGAAGCGTAAAGAGGACGCATTAGGACGCAATGCCACCTTAGAGTCGCCAAGGGCGGACTTCATACTGGAGGGGTGAATGGATAACGCGTGGAGATCTCCCACACATTTAGTTGAGGCCAAAGCCACGAGCAGAATGATCTTGTAAGAGAGGATCTTCAGATCCACAGACTCCATCGGTTCAAAGGGGGCCTCACACAGCACATCCAAAGCCAAATCGCAAGTGGCGCAATAGGTTTAGAAGCCGGCCTGAGATGGTGCACACCTTTTGAAAACCACACCGCCAGAGGATGCACCATCAATTCCCACATGACACATTGAAACCGCTGCCATATACACTTACAGGGTGGAGAATGAATGACCCTGCTTGAAAAGTACCTGTAGGAACATAGCAATAACAGCCAGAGAGTTATGACAAGGAACAATTCCTTTATTTTGGCACCAAAGCTCGAACGCCTACCACTTATACCTGGTGGAGGGTACCCTTGCGGACTGTATAGAAGCAATAACGTTCAGAGGTAAACCCCTTGCCATCAGTCTGGACCTTGCAGGGGCGAAGCCCCCAAATCTCCAGCCGCAGGTGCTATACCTACGCGAGTGCCTGGCACAACAGGTCCCTTTGCAACGGGAGTTGCCACTGGTCCCCGCCTAAAAGGCACATAATCGCCGCAAACCAAGGTTGTTTGGGCCAACAGGGTGCCACCAGGATCATTAACGCAACCTCCCAACACACCTTTTTCTAGCACGGGCTGAATCAGGTCCACGCGTAAAGGAGGGTCCGATGCCGCTGGCGTGTGAGAGTATTCGTTCCTAACAGAGCACTCAGAACATTTCCCATATCTGGGAGACCCCCTGAGAACTTTTGTGAAAGTGCAAGGCGAGAGGAAAAGCCTGAAAGGGAGGACCAGAACTCGTAGGCAACAAGTCTCGAAATGGAACCTCAGGAACTTCCTGTGAGAGGGATATGGCCACATGAAAGTATGCATCCTTTAGGTCGATGGAGAGGACCCAATCACCCGGGTGCACTGACTTTAACAACCGTCTGTTTGGCTGTTTGTGAGCATTCTGAATATGAAGACCCTGATGTGCTTGTTTAGGGCATGCAGGTCTAAAAAGGGATGCAAAGTCCCACCCCTTCTTGGAATCAGGAAAAACTGTACCCCGGCGTCACTGTTTGCATAATCCAGGGCAACACTGTGGATGTGCACCATTGGTTGACAGACAGCGAGTCTCCCGTAAAGTACCATTTGAAAGGGCAGAATGCCACCTTGTGGACTGGAAGAATTTGTTGATTTTTTTCATGCCTTTTATATTTCTACTTTTCTCGACAACTGAGTGTCTGCCTGTGGGGAAGGGACTCTTTTTATTCAGCAAAAATGTGGAGGACACAACACTCTTGACACCCATGAACACAGTGGAACTTGGGGTGGAAACAATATGTTTAAGTGCCAATGTTTGCCTGAAGCCCGGTCCATTCTGGGTCCGGGGGCTTCGGCTACCAGTGACGTGCCCCGAATAGCAATTCCACTTAGGGGGTACTGTTGTCACAGCGAACATGTGGGGATTGGACTGTGCCACCTCCCCTTTCATCGCGCTAGGTGTGCGAGGGCTGCCTTTAATTGTGGGTTCGATTAAAGGCTCAAAACTTTTCTTTGCAACTCCAGCATCCCAGAGTCGCCTTTTCACTGTTGACATTGACACTGGTGTTTTGCGGGTACTATTTAATGAAGCTGCCAGTTGAGGACTGAGGCATCTGTTTCTCAAACTAGACACTCTAATGTACTTGTCCACTTGCTCAGTTGTGCACCGGGGCCTCCCACTCCTCTTTCTATTCTGGTTAGAGCTAGTTTGCGCTGTTCTGTGAAGGGAGTAGGACAGTCGTGGCCAAAAGTTTTGAGAATTACACAAGTATTGCTCCCCACAAAGTTTGCTGCCTCAGTGTTGATCATGGCAATTTGCATATATTCCAGAATGGCATGAAGAGTGATCAGATGAATTTCAATTAAATACAAAGTGCCTCTTTGCCATGAAAATGAACTTAATCCCCAAAAAACAATTCCACTGCATTTCAGCCCTGCCACAAAAGGACCAGCTGCCATCATGTCAGTGATTGTCTCGTTAACACAGGTGAGAGTGTTGACAAGGACAAGGCTGGAGATCACTCTGTAATGCTGATTAAGTCAGAATAACAGACTGGAAGCTTTAAAAGGAGGGTGGTGCTTGAAATCATTGTTCTTCCTCTATCAACCATGGTTACCTGCAAGGAAACACGTGCCGTCATCATTGCTTTGCACAAAAAGGGCTTCACAGGCAAGGATATTGCTGCTTAGATTGCACCTAAATCAACCATTTATCGGATCATCAAGAACTTCAAGGAGAGAGGTTCAATTGTTGTGAATAAGGCGTCAGGGCGCCCAAGAAAGTCCAGCAAGCGCCAGGACGTCTCCTAAAGTTGATTCAGCTGCGGGATCGGGGCTACCACCAGTGCAGAGCTTGCTCAGGAATGGCAGCAGGCAGCTGTGAGTGCATCTGCACGCACAGTGAGGCGAAGACTTTTGGAGGATGGCCTGGTGTCAAGAAGCACAGCAAAGAAGCCACTTCTCTCCAGGAAAAACATCAGGGACAGACTGATATTCTGCAAAAGGTACAGGGATTGGACTGCTGAGGACTGGGGTAGAGTCATTTTCTCTGATGAATCCCCTTTCCGATTGTTTGGGCCATCCGGAGAAGACAAGGTGAGCGCTACCATCAGTCCTGTGTCATGCCTACAGTAAAGCATCCTCAGACCATTCATGTGTGGGGTTGCTTCTGAGCCAAGGGAGTGGGCTCACTCACAATTTTGCCTAAGAACACAGCCATGAATAAAGAATGGTACCAACACATCCTCTGAGACCAACTTCTCCCAACCATCCAAGAACAGTTTGTTGACAACCAATGCCTCCAACATGATGGAGCACCTTGCCATAAGGCAAAAGTGATAACTAAGTGGCTTGGGGAACAAAACATCGACATTTTGGGTCCATGGCCAGGAAACTCCCCAGACCTTAATCCCATTGAGAACTTGTGGTCGATCCTTAAGAGGCGGGTGGACAAACATAAACCCACAACTTCTGACAAACTCCAAGCATTGATTATGCAAGAATGGCCTGCCATCAGTCAGTATGTGGCCCAGAAGTTAATTGACAGCATGCCAGGGCGGATTGCAGAGGTCTTGAAAAAGAAGGGTCAACACTGCAAATATTGACTCTTTGCATAAACTGAATGTCATTGTCAATGAAAGCCTTTGACACTTATGGAATACTTGTAATTAGTGTACCATAGTAACTACTGACATAAAGATCTAAGAACACTGAAGCAGCGAACTTTGTGGAGACCAATACTTGTGTCATTCTCAACTTTTGGCCACGACTGTACACAGCATTGTATGAGATCTTCAGTTACTTGGTAAACAAGGATATTTAAGTGTGAATTTACGACAGGTGTATTCCAATCAAGTTGTAGAAACGTTGTAGAAACATCTCAAGGATGATTTATGGAAACAGCATGCACCTGAGCTCAATTTTGAGTCTCATAGCAAAGGGTCTGAATACTTATGCAAATAAAACAAATTCTATTATTTTTTCTAGTATTGTGTGTAGATTGCTGAGGATTCTTTTTTTAAATCCTTTTAATAAGGCTGTAACGTAACAAAATGTGGAAAAAGTCAAGGGGTTGGAATTATTTCCAAAGGCCCTGTTTACTTAAGTATTAAGCTCAAATTAAGCATTTGTGTTTAGTGAGTCCACCAGATCAGAGGCAGTAGGGATAACCAGGGATGTTCTATTGATAAGTGTGTGAATTGGACCTTTTTCCTGTCCTGCTAAGCATTCAAAATGTAACGAGTACTTTTGGGTGTCGGGGGAAATGTATGGAGTAAAAATCACATTATTTTCTTTAGGAATGTAGTGGAGTAAATGAGTAAAACGTTTTCAAAAATATAAATAGTAAATCAAGTAAAGATACCTCCAAAAACTACTCAAGTAGTACTTTAAATGATTTTTTGTACTTTACACCACTGTGAGTGACTGACTTTTACCCCTCATATTGTTTTTTGGTGGCTACAGCTAGAGATCCAAGTGTCATTTGGTTAGCTAGATATTGCAAGAAAATATTGTAATTTCACATAATCATACCATAAGGTAGCTACTCTACTTGCGTCATCCATGACAAGAAGTTAGCTAGTTAGCTTATATTAACCAGTTTATACAAAATACGCCAAACATTTTAAAACATTAGCTGTCACATTGAGGCTTGATAGGGGGGTCCAAAAAAAATATCCCAGAAGGGAAAGCAATTTAATTATTTGTTAGCTAGCTAGGCTACCAGTTAGCTTTTACCTCCTTATAAAGAGTAGCTAGGTACAGCCTTACTGGCTGCTGGCCAAATTAGCTAATGTTCTTGATTCTAGTTTCTAAGATGAATCAAACATCTCAATTTAGCTACTCACTTTAGCGTTGACTTATTTTATGTATTTTCTGAACAGCTTCTCACTTCTTTGTTTCTCCAGTTGTCGGTTCAACCACATGCCGTTTACACTCTCATTTGTGGCACCCAAACAAAAACATGAGAGTTGGAACTACACAGCAGAAAATACTTGTGTGTGCCTTTATCCAGAGAGAATAAAAAGATGATAGCTAGTGTCTGAAAGATTAATTTGGCTTTAATATTTCGCAAATTATTGAGCATGTCCTCAAAACTCAAATAAGCATCCGAAATTGTCCTCAAAATGCATATCAAAATCCTGATATGGAACCCAGTCAAGAACATACGCATTGTATGTGCTGTGAATATATTCTGTGTGTGCCTACTGTCAGTATTTGTATTTATATAGAGAAAATAAGATGTCCATATAGGCCTATCTCAGGGTATCTAATGAGTCAATATCTGGCCATAGCATGTATGATATCTGGAGGGAATACAAAAATTATTTGTGCATGAATGAAAAATATGGATTTCATATGTGTCAAATTATTGAGCATGTGGTGAAAACTCAAAATCGTATCAGAAATCGTCCATATTTTCAACATATCAACAAAGCATATCAGGATCCGGATATGGACCTCAGCCAAGAGAAGCATATCTGGAATCACTATCGTTTCATATCTTGAATGTGGTAGGAAAATAGTCAGTATCTGTATCTGTCAACATGAAGAGAGAAAACAGGATGTCACATTTATTAGGATATTAAATTAATCCATATCTGGCCATAGGAAATGTCCATGTGTGATATTCGGAGTAATCCCAATATCATCTGGATTCAGAATTTGTCAGGATATGGTGCATATCCACAAAACTCAAAATAAGCATTGACAATTGTCTGTATTCTGTATAATATCAAAACCTTGTCATGTAAAGAGATTTTATTTTCTTTAAAAAAATTAAAAAACAACTTTATTTAACCAGGTAGGCCAGTTGAGAACTAGTTCTCATTTACAACTGCGACCTGGCCAAGATAAAGCGAAGCAGTGCAACAACAAAATAACAACACAGAGTTACACATGGGATAAACAAACATACAGTCAATAACACAATAGAAAATCTATGTACAGTGTGTGCAAATGTAGTTAGATTAGGGAGGTAAGACAATAAAT
The DNA here is from genome assembly GCA_023634145.1 of Thymallus thymallus. Classification (NCBI taxonomy): domain Eukaryota; kingdom Metazoa; phylum Chordata; class Actinopteri; order Salmoniformes; family Salmonidae; genus Thymallus; species Thymallus thymallus. Next base: position 16,031,908 of record CM042410.1, on the reverse strand, counting down.
AGGCCATAGTGGCGAAATAATTACAATTTAGAATTAACACTTGAGTGATAAATTTCTTCAGCGACATCGCAACGGAAAAGCCTATTGAAACCACATCGAACGATTACGTCGGCAGACCAGTCGTGATGGATCGGCGAGGCTCCGTGTCGACAATAGAAGGTCCAGGCCAGTTGGCAAAGAGGTACTGTAGCCCAGGAATTAGCTAGTAAACTTTGACGGCTAGGGGCCTAGCTCGAGTCTAGCTCAAGGCTAACTGGTGCATACTTCGGGACAATGGTGTTAGCCAACAACAGCCACTCGGTTGCAGCTAGCTAGCTGCGATGATCCGGTGTAATGGTCCAGTGATTGGTGATGTGGTAGAGAAAGCAAATTTACGATATGCACTGGGTTGGTAGCGCGCTGTGCAGACTGGCCGATATTGTCCGGGCTAAAGCTGTCTGGTGCAGGCCAGGGGCAATGGTGAGGACTGCTAACAGTGGCTAACAATGGCTAATAGCTAGTAGCTAGTTAGCCAGTTTCAGTCGGAGGATCCAGTTATATGGAGAAAAAAGAAATAGCAGGGACGTTCCACATTGGGTGAGGCGGGTTGCAGGAAAGTATATTTAGTTTTTAAATGGAAAGTGAGATTGAGAAATATATACCGAAAAGACAAAAAAAATAAAAAATAAAATACTAAAATACTATTTAAGACAAAATACACGTCCACACTGCTACGCCATCTTGGACCATTACTCTGATATGGACCCTTTTCGATAGCTCCATGTGATCCGAACATGAACCCAGATCCACAATGTTAGCACACATCAGAGATGGAACTCTTTAATATGCTGTCGTAAATAGAGACAGAAAAGTATCTTCCTTCCAGTGTATTTTATGTGGCTGGCAAAGCTAATTTGTTTTGTAGAGAATAACAATTCATTCATAGAGGCAGCCAGGAGGCTTTAAGTTGTCTTTAGTAAAATGCTTGAAGTGCTGTAATTGTCTTTTTTACACTACATGAACACTGTGTTAGCCTTCCCATTATACTGCCACTCACACTTTGTTGCAGACATTTTAAACTGCAGCTACAGTACGTGCTATACAAGTAAGACAGGCACACTTGGTGCCATGACTACAGGTTCTGGACAGGATGAGAAGCTAATGTAGAAACCAAATAAAAAGTATGCTAACATATTGTGCTAACATATTGGTGAAAATCTTTTATTTTAATATTTCAAACATCAAATGAATGACAAGCAACAAAAAAAGCAATATCAACCCATTGAAATTGATTACATGGGTACTCAATAGTCTATATGCAGTTATGTTGGGCATTGGTCAATGGCGAGAATCTCAGTATGAAATTTACAGAAACTACATACCGTAGGTGCAAGCAAATAAAGCAATCAATAGCAACTAGAAAACAATGAAATTCCTGAAATAATCACCAAGCAATACATCCATTTTTTGCAGTTTTTCACAGAAAGGCAAATAATATGAATTGATTTACATTAAATGACATACAATTTCTAAGTCAAAGGACAGCTGTGCTACAGTACATACGTACATTCAATTATGGGAAGTGTTGACATACTCAATAAATTAAGGGGCAGGACTAGGCAGTTATGAATACATAACTGCACTACACATAGGTAAATATCACACAGGTTAGTATGAAAAGACCAATCATATAGGATAAATAATCATTAGTTAACTATCAAGTGCAACCAAGTCTCTCATTTACATACCCCTAAATAAGTTGTTTTCAGATAAATGTTTATGCTGCTTCAATAAGTCCACAGATCACCTCAAGAAATAATTACTAATCCATTTTTTTAACCTTTATTTATCTAGGCAAGTCAGTTAAGAATAAATTCTTATTTACAATGACAGCCTACCTACAGGGTCAGTCCCTGGAGCAAATTAGGGTTAAGTGCCTTGCTCAAGGACACATCGACAGGTTTCTTTTTTTTTTACCTTGTTACCTTCAGGTATTTGAACCAGTGACCTTTTGGTTACTGGCCCAATGCTCTAACCGCTAGGCTACCTGCCGCCCAGTTGTGCACAACATATAATCTGTTCATTAGTCAAATCCACCTCCTGACATGATGCTAGAGGCATCACTACAGACACCCTGGTTCAAATCCAGGCTGTATCACAACCAGTCATGATTGGGAGTCCCATAGGGCAGCGCACAATTGGCCCAGCATCGTCTGGGTTTGGCCAGTGTAGGCTATCATTGTAAATAAGAATGTGTTCTTAACTGACTTGCCTAGTTAAATAAAGGTTAAATAAATAAAAGCATTAAATCAGAGATGGGACCAAGTCACAATTTAGGAAGTCCTAAGCAAGTCTCAAGTCTTAACTTTAAGAGTCTCAAGTCGAGTCCCAAGTAATAATGGGCAAATCTCCCAAGAGTCAGATGAACTCGTGGATACCATTTTTATGTCTCTGCGTGCAGTTTGAAGGAAGTTCCTAACTAGCGTCACAGATAAAAAAAATCTTTGCTGGCACTTGCTAACTAGCTGTCACGAGAATTTCTATCTCAATGTTCTAAATGAACTCTTTTATAACTCTATCTGTATCCTGAAGGTTGTAATGCTTCAGTTAAATAATTCAGACAGAGCCCCAGCTTGCCATGGTCAGTATTTTATTCAGAGAGCTCTCCCCTCTAAGTTCAGGATCCATCTTTTATACACACACCTCAGTCAGGAAACCCCCACCCTGCTTGATGGGGGCTGTGACCTCTCAGGTCTGCCTAATCTTCAAGCCTGACAGCCCCCTCCCATTCCCTGGGAAAGTGGAGATCACCCTCCTGTTATCTCGTTTTTTACAGCTTTCACAAATATCCTGTCTTCTCCTTTGTTGTCTTAACTACATCCTGACTGTTATACCAAATGGTAACATTCTGACCTAGTCTTGACTTGTCTATGTACACACAATCTTAGGATCATAATCTCATAATTCTAATACATTTATCTCATATTACACAGTTTCAGGGTGGAATACTTTAGTCATTACTTTAAACATACACATTTCTTTATCACTAGCATTTAGCAGATACCCATAGACTTCCAGTCAATGCGCTAACGCTATTTAGCATTGGCTCACAAAACTAACTCTAAATTCCTTCCTACTGGACACAGAGACATAAAAATAGCCAAAACCCCGAAGTAGATTGCCAAAACCCCAAAGTATCTATTTTTATACAAATTTTATACCAATTTGTTTTGTACCAATTTCAATGCAATTTTTTTAATCAGGCTATTTACTGTTTTCCTTACACTAGACCTACTAGTACAGTACACAAGCCTACATATTAAACTTCACAGATCATTAACATAATGTTTGATGTACAGCTAGTGTTGATAGTACAGCTACAGTTTGACTTACATTGTGAAATCTCCAATTAGAATAAAGTGTTGTTGTTTTTCCCCTGCCAACTATATGCACATTGAGAGGTCTGTGGATGGCTGAGAATAAACATTCACAGAAATTCAAGCTCAGAGCGCCAAGCGTTGAATATATAGGACAGTGCTCTATTCTTCCCCTTGCCTTTCTGCACCTGCTGCCACAGCGGCACTAGGCAGAACAGAATGTAACAGTAATTTCCCATATATAGCCCAATGCGACTCTCCTCTTTGGCTGGATGTCCTTTGGGTGGTGGACCAATCTTGATACACAGCAGGGTTGCAGTTCTTGACGCACTCAAACCAGTGCACCTACTACCATACCCCTTTCAAAGGCATTTAAATATTTTGTGTTGCCCATTCACCCTCTGAATGGCACATACACAATCCATGTCTCAATTATCTCACGCCTTAAAAATCCTTCTTTCCCTCTCCTCTCATTCATCTACACTGATTGAAGTGGATTTAACAGGTGACATCGATAAGGGATAATAGCTTTCACCTGTATTCACCTGGTCAGTCAATGTCATGGAAAGAGCTTTTTTGCACTCAGTGTGTGTTCACGGTGTAATAACAGAATTTAACAGGAAAGGAAGTGTTTTTTCTTTTGTGACTAGAGTAGTACTGGAGTCCAAGTCTCGAGTCGAGTCTACATCATTAAATATTAAATATGATTAAAAAGCTGTAACAGTGAAGTCAGTGTCTACCACGGAGGAATGTTTACATGTCAGTGTTGTGGTCTCTGTGTTCCCAATAGGAGATAAAAGGGGAGTGAGGGAGTTGTGATCCCTGGGCCTGGCCTGGGTTTTAGGAACTGGGCCCGAGGGGACCAGCAGGATCTTGACGGAGGGTGTGGAGTTTTTTCCAGCGGTGGTGTCTTCTGTATGGGTGCAGACGAGATCACAGAAGCATTCCCGGAAGCGGGTAGAGAGCAGGTTATAAATAACGGGGTTGACTGCAGAGCTGAGGTAGAAGAGGATGCCTGAAAGGAGGTGCACACACTGGTACACAGCTTGGTTGAGGTCTGTCCAGACAGACCACTGCATGATGCAGCTCCACAGGAGCCGGTCGATGTGGAAAGGTGCCCAGCAGATGGCAAACACCAGCACAACAACAGCTACATTACAACAGACAGCGAAAATAGGAGTAGGACAGTAAGGGGGAAGGGAGACAAGAGAGGGAGTATGAATTATGTGATGTGGAGAGAGAAAGAAGAGAGGGCAACAACAGTCAGGGTGAGGGGAATACTGTTCCCTGCAAGACTTGGTCCTTATGAAACTGAGACATTTCAGCTAGAGGTTTCATGATACTTCCCTCTGGGCACCCTACATCATTTGGAAAATGTGGGTAATATTTGGTTAAGACGTTGATCAATGAAATTTCATTATTTAGTCATCCATTCAAAAAGACAGCCAGAAGTTTGTTTAATTCCCAATGTGTTCAATATGAGGTCCTAAACATAGTTTCAATATGAGGTCCTAAACACAGCATTAAAGTGCATCCTTGTAGCTTTGTGGGCTGTTTGCCTTTGGCTAGGTTGAGCCAATGGCCATGGCGTAAGTTGAGCCAATGGTCAAGCCAATGGCAAGTTGATCAAATGTAAGTGTTTTATTCCCAGACGTAATGCAAGGAATTATCGCTGGAATTTGAGGTACATTAACAACAGGACCTAGCCTATGTTAAAAGTGAGAAGAAAAGTTTGTTAGGCGTTAAGCCCGTGTAGACATGGTTTTAAAAAGGAAGTGGTCATATTTAATTCAGTACAGAAATTTGGCGGCTTAATTTACCCTGTCCCATGGCTCAACTTATCCATGCCCAAGGTAAGTTGTGACAAGAGACCACTTTTTATGTATAAGCTATGTTTTCAAAAATGTAATGTTTACTTTCCAGGGATACACAACATCTTAAAATATATGTAGATATTTTTGTTAGAAAGAATACTAGATTTTCTTTGAAAGAGTGATACTGAATGTAAAAAATGGCGGAACATATCCCACTTTCCCCTACTGAGAAATATTGTATGATAAAAAAATAATATTTATAATGTTTATTTTATACTAATACAAGTGCCTCAGAGAAAGAGATTTTGTTCAACAAGTATTTTTTTTTTACGCTAAAAAATGATTGCCACCCCTGTATTCAATACCTTTCAATACCTTACCCTGCAAGCAGGGGCATCAGTTGGGAATGGCAGGGTATGGAAGTTGACAAACCCTACCTCAAGACCAAAAATGAAAAGTAGGCAAAAAAAAGTAGATTAAAATCATTGCAATTTCAGTTTAGGATATTTGTGGTTGGCTGTAGGACCATGCAGAGCATCGCTCAGAGAGAAGCTGCCAGCCTGCTGGCTTTTCTCTCACTTTTAGAAAGCAGAGACAGTGCCAATTTGCTTTGCTGTTTAGCCGGTTAGGCAGTGTGCCGATTGCTTTGAATTTAATGTTGGCATTTGAGCTCAGCCTTGTTGTAATCTGATAGCCACAGATTAATTGAATTGGGAATTGGGAGGCTCCTTTTTGGTTACCATTTTGAAACCAAAATATATTTTATTGCTATTAAAATATAGGTTGTGATAGCTGTACCTAATTTATATTTTAATTCATTCACCCAGTAGGCTAGTGCAATTTTGGTTTAATGTATTGGTATGAAAATAAACAATTGAACACCTTGCTATTTAGAGCATTTCCCCAAAATACATGTCCTGTTTTTGGCTTCAAAGACAATAACAAGTATAGGCTATAAGAAATGTGCATTGTCATACAGTGACAGAATGATAATTGAGATCATGCAAATAATTAATAATCACTTATTGGATCCCTAATCCTTACCTGTAGCCTACCTGCCTCTGGTATACTGCATTTCCACCTCTCACTATCAGACTTGCTTGATCATCTTCCTGAATTAAAATGTGATCTTCTACCGGATCTTGCTGGCCACCCCACTTTGCAATATCCTACGTTTAGCTAAACTGACGCCACTGCGTGCAAGGATAATGGCACTGAGCGAGAACACATTGGGAGGGACCTTAGACCATTCCTCCATACAGACTTTTTCCATATCCTTGATTTATTTTGTCTGTGCTTATGGTCTGCTGTTGTTTTCGGATGGATTTGAAACCCACCACTGGTGTGTGTGGCCAACAAATATTATCGCCTGGAGTTTGCTAAACGGCAATGGCACTTGGATTGGAGCCGGTGCTATGGTCAGAGGACATGAAAATAGAGCTCTTTGGCCACGTACACCAGTGGTGAGCATACAATATACCTCAATGTACCTCAATATACCTCAGTATTTGTATTATTCATTTTATACAGTCTTTTTTGCTCTTCTTTATCAAGGGTGCCAATCATTTTGGACCTGACTGTATATTTGGAAGGGAGTTAATATCCAGTCATAATACAAAAAAAGTGCACTATATGTGTCGTTATTGCTTGAATTCAGGCTTGGCTGAACTGCTTTCAGTGGGGAAAGATTGTTTTCATACCCCACTTCTGTGATTTTATTTGAAAATGTGGACCATTGCCGTCCCATGTGGACCATTGCCGTCAGGAGAGGAGAAAATGTGTGTCTTAAATTCTGTATCTTTTTGTGACTTTTTTTGCTGTTATTATTGATATTCAAAAGATTTGAACGGTGACTACGGTCACTTGGTTAACCAATTTTTGTGGAACGAACACCTGACTGAAGATGGGACAGCCGAGCGTTCGTGCGGTTGAGTCCGTTTCCGTGGCAACACATACTCTTTACAACGTGATGAAACTTTGTTGCACCTTGCTGAAACAAACAAGGTGTCGTAGCAAACAAGTAATTGGTTGGCTAGGCAATGCCCCCCTTCCTGCGGCAGCATACATACCTTATCACAGAGTAACGTTTCACTGTGGTCACGTGGATCGTACTGGGGTACAGATGTAAAAATCTCTCCCCACATTTATTTTACAGTTGAAATGTCTAAATTGTGTTTTTCCGTAGTAGTGGTGCTTGTGACAGTGGTTGGACATAGAAATGGGATGCAGAACTCACCTAGCATCTTGGTGACTTGTCTCCTGCGCCCTCGCTCCACATGGATTCTCCAGCTGATATTGGCACCACAGTTCTTCCTTATCGTCCCCCGGGAGAGGTGTCGCTCCCTGCCCAGTTTGATGCCAATCCCCAGGTACAGCCCGCTGATCACCGTCATGGGAACAATGTAGAAGCATGCGGTGGTGATCAGAATCACCAGGTTGTAGATCCAAGGGGCACCTATCAAACTGCATATGGCTGACTCTGCCACCTTCTCCGGGAGATTCAAGTAGTAGATGCCATGCAGGGAGGTGTTAGGGATGGCACAGACCAGGGACACCACCCATACAGCACTGATGACACGTTTGGCATGCTTGTTGGTGGCGACATAGCGTATTTTTAGTGGATGGACCACTGCGATATACCTCTCCACACTCAGCACTGTCACATTGAGGATGGAGGCGAAGCAGACGGTCTCAAAGAGAAAGATCTTGAAGTAGCAGACTCCCTCTCCGAAGGGGAAGGGGTAGTTCTGCCACAGGTCGTAGATCTCCAGGGGCATCCCGAAGAAGAGCACCAGGAGGTCCGACACAGCCAGGCTGAACAGGTACAAGTTGGTGGGGGTACGCATCTTCTTGTGTTTGGATATCACTGCGCATGTGAGCAGGTTGCCAGACACGCCCAGGAGGAAGATGAGCAGGTAAACCAGGGTGATAGGGAGGAAGACGGGGGAGCGCTTCGGACCGAGAACTTCCAGTAGTCTGTCCTCAATGGATTTGGTTCCAGTGTAATTTCCTGTGACATTTAGCAACGTGATGTTACAGAACATGCCGTGCTGTTCTGAGATGTTGGAAAGAGAGTCCAGGCAGTACTTCTCCATTTCAGAGTAGGGGCTTGTAGTTGTAAGTGGGAGTAAAGAGGATCACTGGAGATGTCGGCACATCATTTGCATATGTCTGAGAGACTTCCTTCCATACGGAGAGAAATACAACACCTAGAGAAATACATCAACCATTTTATATTACAGTATATTATTTTCTGCTAAATCATTTCTTGCTAGGTATAAAAGTTTCAAATGATGACTGAGTCATCTCAGTAAAGCCTCACAAGAGATGTATGTTTTGCATAATTAAGTCTTGACTAAAGGAAAGAAATTCAATTACATTTTTTGGTTGGTGGTATGAAACTTCGAAAAACAAATTAATGTAGAACTCAGTTATAAAAATACATATGTTCAATGCTGTGGTGTAATGCATGGATGCCCTCATTACCTGATATTATACAATGGGTAGTACAGTCAATTTCACCAAGCTCAGTTCATTGACAGTCTATGGGCTTTTGTTGTACATAACAGTAAAGTCTGCTTTCTGCTGTCAGTTATGGTGCTGAATCACAGCTATGCAGCTTGGGTAAATACAGGGCTAATCACATTCAACTAGTTATAACTGGCAATTATGAATTAACATCACAAAAACACACGTTGCCTCTAACTGTGATATTACGGTTGTAGATTCACCCATGTGTATAATATGAATGCTGTAGAATATCTTGTGTATCCACAATTTTCATATTTGTCACATTTATCTACTGCATTCTGTTCTGTGCAGAAACATGTAAACTATATATACAAAAGTCTGTAGACACCCCATCAAATTAGTTGATTTGGCTATTTCAGCCACACCCGTTGCTGACAGGTGTATAAAATCGAGCACATAGCCATGCAATCTCCATAGACAAACATTGCCAGTAAATGGCCTTACTGAAGAGCTCAATGACTTTCGACGTGGCACCGTCATAGGATGCCACCTTTCCAACAAGTCAGTTCGTCAAAATTATTCTAGGAGCAACAACTGCCCACCGGCGTCGAGTGTTAAATCACGATTCACCATCTAGAAGTCCGACGGACTTATCTGGTTTGGCGGATGCCAGGAGAACGCTACCTGCCCAAATGCATAGTGCCAACTTTGAAGTTTGGTGGAGGAGGAATAATAGTCTGGGGCTGTTTTTCATGGTTCGGGCTAGGCCCCTTATTTCCAGTGAAAGGAAATCTTATCGCTACAGTATATAATTACATTCTAGACTATTCTGTGCTTTCAACTTTGTGGCAACAGTTTGGGGAAGGCCCTTTCCTGTTTCAGCATGACAATGCCCCCGTGCACAAAGCGAGGTCCATACAGAAATGGTTTGTCGAGATCGGTGTGAAACAGTGGAGGCTGCTGAGGGGAGGACGACTCATAATAATGTCCTGAATGGAGTAAATGTAATGGTATCAAGCACATGTTTTTTTTTGGTTTTCATGTGTTTGAGACCATTACATTCACTCCATTCCGGGAGTGGTGTAAAAAGTACCCAATTGTCATACTTGAGTAAAAGTAGAAAACTACTCAAGTAAAAGTGAAAGTCACCCAGTAAAATACTACTTTTTATTTATTTATTTAATTGTTTTATTTCACCTTTATTTAACCAGGTAGGTCAGTTGAGAACAAGTTCTCATTTACAACTGCGACCTGGCCAAGACAAAGCAAAGCAGTGCGACAAAAAAACAACACAGAGTTACACATGGGAAGTAAACAAACATACAGTCAATAACACAATAGAAAATCTATATAGAGAGTGTACAAATGTAGTGCAAAATGCAGTAAGGTTAGGAAGGTAGGACAATAAATAGGCCATGGTGTTGAGATAAATTACAGATTAGCATTAACACTGGAATGATGGATGTGCAAATTGTGATGTGCAAATAGATATACTGGAGTGCAAAATTTGCTAAAATAATAAAATAAATATGGGGATGAGATAGTAGGATGGGCTATGAGGGAGATAGGAACCTCTATCTTCAAGGATTTTTGCAATTCGTTCCAGTCATTGGCAGCAGAGAACTGGAAGGAATGGCGGCCAAAGGAGGTGTTGGCTTTGGGGGTGTGCAGTGAGATATACCTGCTGGAGCGCATGCTACGGGTGGGTGTTGCTATGGTGACCAGCGAGCTGAGATAGGGCGGGGATTTACCTAATAAAGACTTGGAGCCAGTGGGTTTGGCGACGAATATGTAATGAGGGCCAGCCAACGAGAGCATACAGGTCGCAGTGGTGGGTAGTATATGGGGCTTTGGTAACTGTGATAGATTACATCCAATTTGCTGAGCAGAGTGTTGGAGGCTATTTTGTAAATGACATCTCCGAAGTCAAGGATCGGTAGGATAGTCAGTTTTACAAGGGCATGTTTGGCAACATGAGTGAAGGAGGCTTTGTTGCGAAATAGGAAGCCAATTCTAGATTTAATTTTGGATTGGAGATAGTTAATGTGAGTCTGGAAGTTGCGTTTACAGTCTAACCAGACGCCTAGGTATTTGTAGGAGTCCACGTATTCTAAGTCAGACCCGTCGAGAGTAGTGATGATAGTCCGGTGGCCGGGTGCGGGCAGCGTTCGATAGAAAAGCATGCATTTAGTTTTACTAGCATTTAAGAGCAGTTTGAGGCCACGGAAGGAGTGTTGTATGGCACTTTTACTTGAGTCTAAAAGTATTTGGTTTTAAATATACTTAATTAGCTAAAGTAAATGTAATTGCCAAAATATACTTTGCGCCAGGCGCACGCTCCAACTCTCAGACATAATTTACAAACAAAACATGTGTTTAGTGAGAGGCAGCAGGGATGACCAGGGATTTTCTCTTGATAAGTGTGTGAATTAGACACATTTCCTGTCCTGATAGGCATTCCAAATGTGTAACGAGTACTTTTGGGTGTATTGACCATTTTCTTTAGGAATGTCGTGAAGTAAAATTAAAAGTAGTCAAAAATACAGATATCCCAAAAACTACTTAAGTAGTACTTTAAAGTATTTTTACTTAAGCACTTTACACCACTGTCCTCCCCTAAGCAGCCTCTACTGGTGTTGAAGAACTTGACTGGCCTGCACAGAGTTCTGACCTCAACCCCATCAAACACCTTTGTGATGAATTGGAACACTGACTGTGAGCCAGGCCTAATCGCCCAACATCAGTGCCCGACCTCACTAATTCTCTTGTGGCTGAATGGAATCCGGTGCCCGCAGCAATGTTCCAACATCTAGTGGAAAGCCTTCCCAGAAGAATGGAGGTTGTTATAGCAGCAAAGTGGTGACCAACTCCATATTAATGCCCATGTTTTTGGAATGAGATTTTCGACGAGCAGGAGCCTACATACCTTTGGTCATATAATGTATGTGAATGATAGATAATTAAAATAACAAATATTATTTCAATAACCAATGTCTTCCTTGTATCTTATCGCTTACTTCTTGAAAATAATTAGAATTAACGGTTCTTAATTGTCGGCTCAGAAAAAGCAACCAACTTTGTTTCAGACTACCATTACTGTATAATGTCATTTGAGAAATGTTTGAAGCTCAGTAGAATTTTTAACACTCACCTTCGATGCATGCCCTTCGAAAGACAAAAGAAAATGCAGTCCCTCTTCAAATAGTCTGGACATGCTTTAAAGAAATTGCAAGTGGTGAATGGAAATGAGATGAGTCATCCCCTGCGAGAAAACTTGACTGAAGGCATCGCTAAGGAGGTTCGCCTGTAGGAGAACAGCTCCTTGCGTACCTGAAGCAGAGGGGCTGACGCACGAAGCACGAAATAGAGAGAGAGGGGGGGTTTGTAGCTATACGTTTTGTTTATTCATTTACTTACGTAACTGTATGTATGTATGTATGTATGTGCCTCTTACCGGACAGGTAATTTGAGAACATGTTGTCATTTATGAATATGCTAATGATGACACCTGCTAACAACATTGGCACTGCGCATTTGCAGCATGCCTGAAGATTAATCGTTGCACCCTAAAATGGTTTAGTAACAACCCTTGAAAATGTAAAAAGAACACATGAAAACACATAATGCCTTATGTAGCCTAGCCTATATGCCCTTCAAGTTGGCTAAAGTGTTCTCTTATGGAGAACTTGCAGCATTTAAGAATAAAAGTCTTCACCTCTTGATGAAAAAAAAACACTTTAAAAGGTCTTTGCACTTTGGGTAAGTGGTTTTACAGAATGTCAATCTGTGTTTCAGTGAGTCAAAGTATTATAGACATCATTTGTGCATTTCTCCATTTACATCAGATGGACCATCCTGCACTTTTGGACCATTTAAGACAATTCAGTTTCCATTGATGGTGCATTAATTAATCACAATTTAATGAAATCACTGCTCCATTTATGAGATTTTTTAAGATAGTCTTTTGAGAGATTTCTCTTGAAAAGTAAGCCTTAAGTCAAGTCTCTCAAAAAGCACTTTAGCTTCATGCCCATGTCAAATCTGTATGCATGAGCTGTGGCAACAGGCGTTACATTGTGTTTGCCTGCCAACGGCCTCAATCACGCCGTCTAGTGCTCTGTGGGGAGAGTTGTTTGGGGTGTACAAAGCCACTATTTACACTGCATGTGTCTGCATACAGATGCTAAATCAACTACATAAGACAGTTATGATCAACAACTCAACCTTTGTTTTGGCTCGCTTAAGACAAATGCATCCTGAATATGTTATTGGATGGTGAATGAATCCTGTTTGTTGTTGAACGGTGAATGAATCCTGTTTGTTATTGAATGGTGAATAAATCCTGTTTGTTATTGAATGGTGAATGAATCCTGTTTGTTATTGAATGGTGAATGAATCCTGTTTGTTATTGAATGGTGAATGAATCCTGTTTGTTATTGAATGGTGAATGAATCCTGTTTGCCTTCTACCCTTTGCTACCCTGTTTCAACTAAATCTTGTTTGCTCTTCAGTTTATCTTTAGGTGAGTTCCCAACTTCCTTAGGTGTTTCGGTGCTGCTCACTGTGTCCTCCGCAGGGTGTGGTTATCGGGTTGACCCGGCCTGATCCAAGTGGCTTGTCCACTGCTTCTCCATCTTCAGACACAGCAACCGCAGATCTTCCTTCATTGAGCTGCTCTTATTCCCAAAAACCTCTGTGCCCTTTACAGTGATTGACCTGGGGCACCTCTCATAAGACACCTCTTGACCCACCTTCCACTAGTAAGACACCCTTGTCCATGCACTACAGGCTCCACAGAGGGTAGTGCATACAGCCCAGTACGAAGATGTAGATAATACATTTCCCCACGGGGATCAATAAAGTACCTATCTATCTATCTATCTATCTATCTATCTATCTATCTATCTATCTATCTATCTATCTATCTATCTATCTATCTATCTATCTATCTATCTATCTATCTATCTATCTATCTATCTATCTATCTATCTATCTATCTATCTATCTATCTATCTATCTATCTATCTATCTATCTATCTATCTACATCACTGCGTCCAAGCTCCCTGCCACAAATACATTTTTATTTTATTTGATAACGTCCTTGGTGAAAACGAGGCACTGTCCTATGTCAGCTCTTATTTCCCAGACCCCTGCTGTTTCCAGTAAGACACACTCATGTGAGCCTGCTGATATCCCCAGCTCCTGATGAAATAGAGGAAGACGGTTTGACACTGCCACAAGTGTGAGTTGACACACATACACATACATATGACTGGTTTAAAGTTATAAAACCTTTCCAAGGTTAAACCTTTCTGTGCGTCTATTCATTTCCATACTGTTTATGTGAGGTCTCTGCCAGTTCTGACTGCATTATTTGTACTGGCATATAGTAGCCTTTCCAGTTTCTCATCTCTTTAAGACATAATGTCCCTTTAAGAGGATCTTTAGACAAACAATGTAAAATGCTCAGAACATTTAATTGAGGATTTTGTATACTTAGACACCAGTATTTCTCCAACAGTACTCTACATCTGTTAAAATTGTTAAGCCATCTGGGGGAAAAAAGTTGTTTACTGATGACTCAGACTAATAAAAGCTTGTGTAATACCACTCAAAAATTCAATAGCTTTGCTTGCAGAGCTTAAGGTCAATATTGAGCCCCACATTTCCTGTGGGAGACCACACAATCTGAGTTTTGTTGTTCATTCATCTATTTGATTCCGAAACCATCGTAGGCTACCTATATATTTAAAAGAAAATCTTGTTGATATGGCAACTGAGAAAGTAGTGAATAATGATGAGTTAGAAAGTTACAGACACACAAATATCATAACTTTCTTTTATGGTTACTTTCTAACTCATCATTATTCACCATTCATTCAGGATTATACGTAATCATGGTAGCATCCACATTCATGTAAAAGTGTTTAGAAATATATTATATTCTCCAAAAACTGTCCCAATACATTTGGAGCTCACTATCTACTTTGATTGATTTAATATGATCTCCAACATATCCCAGCAAAAATAACAATCCTCATCAAAGGGTTTGATGTTTATTTCAAATGAGTAATTACACTGACTTTGGAATATTTTAAGAGCACACTATGCTTTTTCATAATGTCTGCCTCCTAAAAGCACTTCTTGAGCATACATTTGTTCCCTGCATACCAAACAGGAGACGAGAACATCCAGAAATGCAATAATCTCAGCGCATATGACTATTTGCAAACTAAACAGGATTTGTTTTCTAAATTTGTCATTATGATCATTAATAATCCTCATTACACTCTTTGTCCCTTGAAGCAATGGGGTTTATGCAGTTTTTTTTCATGAGTCTGGCCCTGGAGGCAGAACTGAGTGGTTTCCGCTAGATGGACCAGCTGCAAAGCCAGAATTGTCTATAGGCCTATCGTAAAACATCTTGAAAACAAAAATTTGCTTTTTAGTGTTAATTTAAGGTTAGGGTTAGGCATTAGCGTTAGCAGTGGGGTTAAATCAAGTAACATTTTTATTTGTCACATGTTTTGTAAACAACAGGTGTGTGACCTTCCTGGTCCCGGATTGCATCATCTCTGGATCTCTGGTCCCCACCTGTCACGCGGGGGTGCATAGGGCGACCAAGACGCAGCGCAGGGATAGTAGTTCGACATTTTAATATTACTATGTATAACAAACAAAATTGACGAACTACTAAACAAAGCCAAATACGAATTACAAACGTCACGTTAAAACAAAGCACGATATTTAAATGTAACCAAAAGCACACTTACTGTCACTGTGACTTGCGAAATATACATATAACTATAATGACCCATAAACCCAGTGTGAAACATACAAACCTATGTAGGATCCCTAATTAGATACGATGCGCTACAGCTGCCTCTAATTAGGGATCCCACACAAACCACCACCAGAATCAGAAAGAATCGAATTGTCATTCTCTGACCATGGCTACATAGAGAAGCAAATGGGCTTGACAGAGCCTGACAGTATCCCCCCCCCCCCCCCCCCCCCCTCCAAGGCGCGGACTCCCGGACGCCAAACAAAAAAAACACAAATACAAGGGGGGGGGGGGGGTTAATAGGGAGGGAAGACTAGTCCGTCGGGGGCGGCTCTGGCTCCGGCGAAGTGGACAGTTTTCTCCCGTGCCCCCTCCTAATGACCGGGCCCGGACTGGGTACCGGTGGAGTAAACGGCTACGGCCATGGAGCTGGGCAATTAACCGGACCCGGACTGGGCACCGGTGGGG
This sequence comes from Thymallus thymallus, assembly GCA_023634145.1. Lineage (NCBI taxonomy): Eukaryota > Metazoa > Chordata > Actinopteri > Salmoniformes > Salmonidae > Thymallus > Thymallus thymallus. Next base: position 16,016,014 of record CM042410.1, on the reverse strand, counting down.
TAAACGGCTCCGGCCATGGAGCTGGGCAAATAACCGGGCCCGGACTGGGCACCGGTGGGGAAAACGGCTCCGGCCATGGAGCTGGGCAATTTACCGGAACCGGACTGGGCACCGGTGGGGCAAACGGCTCCGACCATGGAGTGAAGCAGACCACCGGACCAGGACTGGGCACCGGTGGAGCGGATTGCTCTGGCACTGGAGCGGAGTAGACGCCAGACCCGGAATGGGCACCGGTGGAGCGGACTGCTCAGGCACTGGAGCGAAGCAGACGGCCGGACCCGGGCTGGGCACCGGTGAAGCGAACTGCTCTGGCTCAGGAGTGGAGCAGACGGCTGGACCCGGAATGGGCACCGGTGGAGTGGACTGCTCTGGCACTGGAGCGGTGCAGACGGCTGGACCCGGATTGGGCACCGGTGGAACGGACTGCTCTGGCTAAGGAGCGGAGCAGACGGCTGGACCCGGACTAGGCACCGGTGGAGCGGACTGCTCTGGCGGAAAGGAATGAAGGCCAGACGGAGCTTGCCGCAGCTACAACAAAACACAGGGCAGGTGAAAAATGCCACAACGAAAGTACACAAAAGACAGATACACGGTACATGATACATAGAGCGGCCGTATGAAAGAGTATAGAAATACAAGATATCTGGAGTGTAAAAAAAATTGCTATAAAAAGACATTGCATAGTATGGGTGGTTGGCTGAATATGTACACTATACATTGGTGGATGTTGGATGGTTAACTATACTATACAGGTCGATGGCAGAGAAAAACTTCAGTAGCTAAAAATGCGTATGATATGAGCGAGGGTAATAATAGTTTACTTAATAGACAGACTGGCTAAATGAACAGGTAAGTGAAAATTTTGCATGGTTAAATTAGCTGTACAGGTAAATATACAGTTATATTTACAGATAAGTGAATACTTGCATGGTTACACAAACAGTACAGGTAAATGACAGGAAGAGATACTTTAATAGCTAAATGTGTGTATGTGTCACGATCGGGTGCAGAGACAGACCAAGACGCAGCGCAGGGATAGTAGTTCGACATTTATTTCAATTATACTATGTATATATTCCATACTATGTATAATGAAACACGACAAATGAAGAACTAAACAACACCGAAACAAACACTACAAACAACGTCACGTTCACCGAAAACTAACACGAATGAACGGACGTAACAAATGCACACTTACTTTCACCATGACTGCGACATATAACGACAACGACCCACACCAGAGTGAATGACAGACTAACATATATAAGATCCCTAATTAGAGACAATACGGTGCAGCTGCCTCTAATTAGGGATCCACCCAAAACCCACACAGAAACAGAAAAGAAAGACACTGTCAGACTCTGACCATAGCTACATAGAGAAGCAAATAGGCTTCTTTATGGCCAGAGCCTGACAGTATGATATAATTTGGCAGGTCCGCAATGCACAATGCTCCCAGCCGGAACCTGGCGGAGACCCGGCCAACAGGTTGTTTGTCCCTGATTCAGCCCGGTCTCAGGTCCTGGAGTGGGCTCAGTCTTCCAAGCTCACATGTCATCCTGGCTCCCGTCGTACCTTGGCCTTCCTCCGACAACGTTTCTGGTGGCGCACTATGGTTCCTGACGCCTCGGCCTTCGTCGCCACATGCACGGTGTGCTCAGAATAAGACTCTGCGGCAAGCTCCGTCTGGCCTCCTTCAGCCACTGCCTGTTCCTCATTGCCCCTGGTCCCATATTTCCCTGGACTTTGTAACTGGGCTCCCTCCGTCTGATGGCAACACTGTCATTCTGACGGTAGTGGATCGGTTTACCAAGGCCGCCCATTTCATTCCTCTCCGCAAGCTACCCTCTGCCAAAGAGACGGCCCAGCTCATGGTGCAGCACGTCTTCCGGATCCATGGACTCCCGGTGGACATGGTCTCCGACCGGGATCCTCAGTTCTCGTCTCGGTTCTGGATGGCGTTCTGTACCCTTATTGGGTCGTCGGCCAGCCTGTCCTCCAGATTCCATCCCCAGTTCAACGGCCAGCTAACCAAGACCTGGAAACAACCCTAAGATGCCTTGTCTCGACCAACAACTAGTCTGGATGGAGTATGCCCTGAACACTCTTCCCTGCTCGGCCACGGGACTCTCCCCTTTCGAGTGCTCCTTGAGGTATCAGCCTCCGCTCTTCCAGGAGCAAGAGCAGGAAGTCAACATACCCTCGGCCCAGATGTTCGTCCGCTGCTGTCGACGTACCTGGAAGAAAGCTCGGTCGGCTCTTCTCAAGACCAACTCCAGGTATCGTCGACAAGCGGGCAGTCGCCGGACTCTGGCTTCCCGCTATCGCATTGGACAGAGGGTATGGCTGTCTACACAGGACCTGCCCCTTCGGGTGGAGTCCAACAAACTTTACCCCCATTTCATTGGTCCTTTCCCCATCTCTAGAGCACTTAGTCCCACTGCTGTTCGTCTTCTGTTACCCTGTCACCCTCCGTATTCACCCAACATTCCATGTTTCCATAATTAAGCCTGTGTATCACAGCCCTTTGTCTTCTGCTTCCAGACCCACCCCTCCTCCCTGTGTCATCGATGGCCATCCGGCTTACACGGTGAGATGCCTCCTGAGTGTTCGACCACGTGACAGGGGTTTTCAGTACCTGGTTGACTGTGAGGGTTATGTCCTGGAGGAGAGGTGCTGGGTCCCCGCTAAAGACATCCTGGACCGGCCCTCATCGCCGACTTTCACCGCCGGCACCCCGGTAAACCAGGTATGCGACCAGGTAGGACGCCAGGTGTCGCCCCTTTGTGCCTGTCTCCACCCCCATCAAGGTGTCGACCATCTTCCCCATTATCCCCTGTGTGTTTATACCTCTGTTCTCTGTTTGTATTGTTTGCCAAGTCAACCAGCGTGTTTTCCCTAGCTCCTGTTTTTCCAAGTCTCTGTTTTTCCAGTCCTCCCGGTTCATGCCTACCTGACCATTCTGCCTGCCCTGACCTCGAGTCTGACTGCCACCCTATACTGTTTGGACTCTGACCTGGTTAACGAACTCTTGCCTGTCCTAAATATCAGAGACTCAAACCATCTGTCTCCTGTGTCTACATCTGGGTCCCGCCTTGTGTTGTTATAGTATCTGTGTTTCATCATCTGTCCTTCTGTCTTTTTCAATCGTTTATGATACATCAACTAACTCTGTGATTATAATGTTGCATCATAATGTTGACATTAGGTAATTTCGATTTCATTTAACCCCCTAGAGTTGATCAGTATGAATCTGTTATTCAATGCGTTTCTATGGGCTAATAGCAGTATGGCCAAATTCAATATTTCATCAAATATTTATGTCACCTAATGCAACTCAATATTAGGAAGGTGTTCCTAATTATTTCTGCACTCAGTGTATATGGAAGTAGTTTAGTTTAATTTATACCTAAACGGGTCCTAAAATTCAAAATTAAATAGCTAAACGAACCTTTGTATGGCCATCTTAAAACAATTCCATATGTTAGCTTAGCGGTGCCAGTAAGCAATGCCAAATTGAGCGAGTTGGAGAATCCAACACAATATTTTTGGTACAAGATAGACACTGACACAACTCATTTAAATTACCTAGAGACTGGATAAGAATTTGTATTGACTGTATGGCATGGATATAGTAACTAAATCCACTGGCAGACGTGTATCTGTGTATCAACTCTTGCTTTACATCTTACTGATAATATTAATATTACAAAAATGTACACCACATGATGTTTTTCCAAGAAATGACATTGCGAATGGCAAGTTCTGAGCTTGAAATGATTTATAAGATGTGTCCTTCTCTTTTGAATGAGAATATAAATCACTCTCTCTCTGGTGCAGCTAATTAAAAGATGATCTACTGTAAGATTGGTCTTTAGGTCATGCAGGGCCATAAGAAGAGTTGTAATGAATAAACTTCTAGGAGGATGTTGCATAATGACCTGCGTCATTTAGAGCCACCATCTCATCCTCCACACCTACAGTAGCGGAGAGTGGGGCAAGTTGAGCCAAAGGGGTAAGTTGAGCCAACCTTTTTTCTAGGAAACCATACACAAAATAAACATTTGACCAAATATTTAGGAAGTAGCCATAATTCCTTCTGTGAAGGAAGAAACCACATGGGAAAAAGTGGTAAGCAAGTTAGGTCCAAAAAACTGATTTTCACCAAGTCAAATTAATTTATTGTGTTAGAGGTTTCATGATGCTTGCACTGTATCTAAATCAAAGTATATCATTTTAAGATTGTTCTATACATCAGTTGGGGTATCTACAGTATAATATTCAATATGAGGTCCTAAACCTAGCATGAAAGTACATCCGTAGCTGTGTGGGCTAATATAGTCAAAATACTTTCCTTGGTGTAAGTTGAGCCAATGGTTGAGTCAATGGCAAGTTGAGCAAATTGAAGTGTTTTCTTCCCAGGTGTAATGCAAGGCATTATCGCTGGGTTAAGAGGTAACAACAGGGCCTGGCCTATGTTAAAAAAAATACAAAGTGTTTGTTAAGTGTTACGCCTGTGTTAAAATATGCTTAAAATAATTAAAAGGCAAAAAAGCGATTGTGATTGTATTGAATTATGTTTTGGAAATAAAGATAGACATGGTTTTAAAAAGTAGTGCTAATATTTCATTCAGTACAGATATTTGTAGGTGGCTGATTAATTCCAGGGATACAAATCATCCTTAAATATATATCAATATCCTTGTTAGAAATACTATATTCCCCTTGACGGAGTAATGCTGAATGTAAAAAATGTCTCACCTTGCCTGGGCTGATTCACCATTAAGCCTATGAGTGAACACACATCCCATTATATTGCACACTATCACATCTTACAGGTGCAAAAAGGCGAATTATTTCACTGCTCATCGGGTCCCACACCGAATGCATGAATGAGCAGCCACCGTTTCCAAAACTTGGGGTCAGGACCCTACATTGGTCGTCTGATTGAAAAATGTGTTAGCATGTCAGAATTATATTAATCTGTAAATTATTGATTTATCACTCATCAAATGAAATAGGGAGTATATACAGTGGGGAGAACAAGTATTTGATACACTGCCGATTTTGCAGGTTTTCCCACTTAAAAAGCATGTAGAAGTCTGTAATTTTTATCATAGATACTCTTCAACTGTGAGTGACGGAATCTAAAACAAAAATCCAGAAAATCACATTGTATGATTTTTAAGTAATTAATTTGCATTTTATTGCATGACATAAGTATTTGATACATCAGAAAAGCAGAACTTAATATTTGGTACAGGAACCTTTGTTTGCAATTACAGAGATCATACGTTTCCTGTAGTTCTTGACCAGGTTTGCACACACTTCAGCAGGGATTTTGGCCCACTCCTCCATACAGATCCTTCAGGTTTCGGGGCTGTCGCTGGGCAATACGGACTTTCAGCTCCCTCCAAAGATGTTCTATTGGGTTCAGGTCTGGAGACTGGCTAGGCCACTCCAGGACCTTGAGATGCTTCTTACGGAGCCACTCCTTAGTTGCCCTGGCTGTGTGTTTCAGGTCGTTGTCATAGTGGAAGACCCAGCCACGACCCATCTTCAATGCTCTTACTGAGGGAAGGAGGTTGTTGGCCAAGATCTCGCGATACATGGCCCCATCCATCCTCCCCTCAATACGGTGCAGTCGTCCTGTCCCCTTTGCAGAAAAGCATCCCCAAAGAATGATGTTTCCACCTCCATGCTTCACGGTTGGGATGGTGTTCTTGGGGTTGTACTCATCCTTCTTCTTCCTCCAAACACGGCGAGTGGAGTTTAGACCAAAAAGCTCTATTTTTGTCTCATCAGACCACATGACCTTCTCCCATTCCTCCTCTGTATCATCCAGATGGTCATTGGCAAACTTCAGACGGGCCTGGACATGCGCTGGCTTGAGCAGGGGGACCTTGCGTGCGCTGTAGGATTTTAATCAATGACGGCGTAATGTGTTACTAATGGTTTTCTTTGAGACTGTGGTCCCAGCTCTCTTCAGGTCATTGACCAGGTCCTGCCGTGTAGTTCTGGGCTGATCCCTCACCTTCCTCATGATCATTGATGCCCCACAAGGTGAGATCTTGCATGGTGCCCCAGACCAAGGGAGATTGACCGTCATCTTGAACTTCTTCCATTTTCTAATAATTGCGCCAACAGTTGTTGCCTTCTCACCAAGCTGCTTGCCTATTGTCCTGTAGCTCATCCCAGCCTTGTGCAGGTCTACAATTTTATCCCTGATGTCCTTACACAGCTCTCTGGCATTGGCCATTGTGGAGAGGTTGGAGTCTGTTTGATTGAGTGTGTGGACAGGTGTCTTTTATACAGGTAACGAGTTCAAACAGGTGCAGTTAATACAGGTAATGAGTGGAGAACAGGAGGGCTTCTTAAAGAAAAATGAACAGGTCTGTGAGAGCTGGAATTCTTACTGGTTGGTAGGTGATCAAATACTTACGTCATGCAATAAAATACAAATTAATTATTAAAAAATCATACAATGTGATATTCTGGATTTTTGTTTTAGATTCCGTCTCTCACAGTTGAAGTGTACCTATGATAAACATTACAGACCTCTACATTCTTTGTAAGTAGGAAAACCTGCAAAATCATAGTATCAAATACTTGTTCTCCCCACTGTAAATAGTGAGCCCCTAGCCGCACGCTCACTCATTCTCCCTCTCCTCACACTACAGACAGGTGGATGGATGACAGTGATAGGACCCATGGGGTCTTATCCAATATATGAATATATGAGTAAAACTAGGACATCAATCTCCTCTAGGCAACATAAACAGTGATTTATCTTTAGGACTTTAGATACAGTATATCTAAAGTCTCCAAGCATTTACTAGAATGACATGCAATATAAAGTAACTGACTTTGAGCAATCATGGCCAATAAAAAATATATCTTTATAGCTTTGTCTCCCATCAAAAGATTGGCAGAGCTTAAAGTGAATGTTCAGTTATTGTCATGCTTGTTTGGAGATTTTAACCATTTCATCATGATGCTACATTACAATGAAATCTGTTTTCCAAAATATTAAACCAGTCCATCTAGTTAGTCATCAAGTTAGTATGCTGCTGTGCTCTGCAATCACAAAACTTTCATATAGAGATATATTGTGTCAAACATTCTATCTTGATGCATTCCATCTGCAATGTTCCACGCAAATCACCCCACTGGGCACTGAACAGGTCCTATTCCTACTATTTGCAAATGTCACTCAGTAAAGCAGTGGCCCTGGCTTCTGCTGAAGAGCCCCAGTAGAAGATAAAATCAATCAAATTCAATCAATCACATTGATTTTATAAAGCCCTTTTTACGTCAGCAGTTGTCACAAAGAGGTTTACAGTGACAGCAAGCAAAGCAGAAGCGAGCAGAGAAAACTTTCTAGAAGAAGATTGACTGCTGTTTTTCACATGTGCAATGTGCACAATCAATTAACTTCCCTTTATTGGCTATCCTATGACGTAAGCCTGTTAGACATGGAGGATTTGTTCAGTTTACAGCCCAGACACCCTGTAGGTAGGTCGTCATTGTAAATAAGAACTTGTTCTTAACTGACTTGCCAAATTAAATAAAGGTACAAAAAATATATATACACTTGTATACATCATGTAGTAACCAAAAAAGTGTTAAACAAATCAAAATATATTTCTTTAAAGTAGAATGCCAAGAGTGTGCAAAGCTATCATCAAGGCAAAGGGTGGCTATTTGAAGAATCTCAAATATAAAATAACATATAAAAAATTTTGGTTACTACATGAATCCATATGTGTTATGTCATAGTTTTGATGTCTTCACTTTTATTCTACAATGTAAAAAATAGTGCAAATAAAGAAAAACCCTTGAATGAGTAATATTCCAAACTTTTGGCCCCCAGTGTATATATATACATTTACTGTATATACAGTCATGTGAAAAAGTAAGTACACCCCCTGGAAAGTTATTTTTTCTTTTTTTTACATATTTGGACAGATGGATATGTAATCTTCACTTCAACACTATTGACAGATAAAGGTTAATCAATTTAACAAATCACACACATTTTTTTTTAAACATTATTCAATTAAAATAAACAAAAATGCCTTTTCCTTATGGGGAAGAAGTTAGTACACCCCTGTATTTACCATCACATAAAATGGCAAAAATTTGAATTAGGTGTACAAAAACATGTGCAAATGATTAGAAAACATTAGAGAGAAACTTAGGAGGGTCCAGCCTTCCATAAAGATAATAAAATTGGTCTGGTTTGGTCTTAACTGTAACGAATGCCCCGCGCAGAGCGGCGGGCCCTCCTCCTCTCCAACGATAATCCTCGCCGGGGTTCTAACCGGCGGTCGGGGGAAGATGGTAGTAACACCCTGATAACCCACACCTGTTCCTCATCGTTCATCAGGGTCACTATTTAATCCATGTGTTTTCTGTTCAACCCTTGCGGGTTATTGTTCATTGTGTGTTGTCGTCTTTATTAAATGTTATTTACTCAATCCTTCTTCTCCTATTCGTCTTTTGCCTCTACACTCACTTTCACCCCTCGTAACATCACAGAATAACCCGCCCTGACCAGAGGCACCTTTTATTTATTTTTTCACTTACCTGTCTTCGTCTACACCGTGTTCCTCACTAACCTCTCTCTCTCCTTTTCACACTCTTCCCTAGGTCTCCATGGACGGGCACGGAGGGGGAGCTGGATCACCCGGTCGGACACCCGAGCTGGAGGAGAGACTCAGAGCCATGGAGGAACAGGTGTCCTCCTTGGTCACCGCGCTTGGTGGTTTAATGTCCCACATGGCTGCACGACAGGGCGGGGAACACCCGGTGGATCCAGCTGGAGCCACAGCGTCCCCCGCACCCGGTCGTGTAGAGTCTCGTCACGTCCCGGGGGGAGAACTCCGGAGGGCCGTCCCGGAAAAATATGATGGCAATCCGGAGGATTGTCGTGGGTTCCTTCTCCAGTGCGAACTCTATTTGGGCGATCTGCCAGTTTCGGACTCGGAGAAGGTGCGCACGGATGATCACTCTCCTCACGGGGCGTGCACTCAGCTGGGCAACGTCACTGTGGGGGAGCGGGGCTGAGGAGTAACGGTCAGTCCCCATGGGCGAGCGGATTATGCGCCTGGAACAAGGAAGGGGCACGGCCTCGGAGTATGCGCTGTCGTTCCGGACGCTGGCGGCGCCCAGTGGGTGGAATGAGCCTGCCCTCCGGACCGCCTTCCGTAGGGGCCTGCGGGTGGAGGTTCAGATGGAGCTGGCTTGTGTCCCTCAATCCATGTCGCTGGACGCCTACATCGCCTGGGCGATTGCTATTGACGGTCAACTCCGGGACCGTGACCAACTGGCGCGCGGCGCGCATCTCCCCCTTCCTCGATCCGAGCCGGAACATGAGTCGATGGAGGTGGGGATTATGCCACCCAGACCCACGCAAGCCCTTCACGGTCGAGGTCGACGCGTCGGAGGTCGGGGTAAGGGCGGTCCTCTCCCAGCTGCAGGGGAACCCTCCCCTGCTGCACCCCTGTGCGTATTTCTCAAAGAAGCTGAGCGCTGCGGAGAGGAACTACGACGTGGGTGACCGAGAGCTACTGGCGGTGAAATTGACATTGGAGGAGTGGAGACATTGGCCGGAGGGTGCTCGTGAGCCGTTCACTGTCCTGACGGACCATCGGAACCTGGAGTACGTCAGGGCAGCCCGGCGCCTTAACCCCCGACAGGCCCGCTGGACCTTGTTTTTTGAGCGCTTCCAGTTCACCCTGACCTATCGACCAGGAACGAAGAACGGCAGGGCGGACGCACTCTCCCGCATTCACGACCGGGGGGCAGAGAAGAGGCATGACGTGCCCATCCTGCCTCCATCATGCATCGTTGGACCCGTCTCCTGGGACATCGATGCTGAAATTCAACGGGCAGGGAGACGGGATCCTCCTCCAACAACCTGTCCTCCGGGGAAAATCTATGTTCCGCGGAGAGTGCGGGGACGGTTGGTAACCTGGGTCGACACAACACCTGCTACCGGACACCCAGGTATCAGCCGGACCCTGGAGGCGCTCCGGGAAAAATACTGTTGGCCCGGCATGGGGAGGATTGTGCGACATTATGTACTCTCATGTGTAATATGCGCACAGTCTAAGGTGCCGAGAGCGGCTCCTACAGGAAAACTCCATCCCCTACCAGTACCTCAGCGACCATGGACTCACATCGCCGTGGACTTCCTCACAGACTTACCACCAACAGAGGGGAAAACCACCATCGCCGTGGTAGTGGACAGATTTTCAAAAATGGTGCGGTTCATCCCACTACCCGGCCTCCCCTCTGCTCTCCAGTTCGCTGAGGTGCTATTTCAACAGGTCTTCCGACAGTATGGACTTCCGGAGGACGTCGTGTCTGACCGAGGTCCCCAGTTCACCTCCCGTGTGTGGAAGGCGTTCATGTCAAAACTGGGTCAGTCTCACATCCGGGTACCACCCTCAGGCTAATGGGCAAGCGGAGCGCATGAACTAAGAACTCGGGAGGTTCCTTCGAGCATATTACATGGAACAGCCAGGTGGGTGGACCCGTTTCCTCCCCTGGGCGGAAAACGCTCAGAATTCTCTGTGCCATTCCTCCACCGGTCTAACCCCTTTCCAGGTGCTCCAGGGTTTTCAGCCCCGTCTGTGCCCCTGGGGAAGGGATTCCAATGAAGTTCAGGCGGTGGAGGAGTGGTTTGGGAAGGCTGAGGGCGGAGTGAGGCTCCAGTGTTCCACCCAGGGGATAAAGCCTGGCTGTCCACAAGGAAACTCCAGCTCCGCTTGCCATGCCATAAGCTTGAGCCCCGGTATGTGGGACCATTCACGGTCCTTCGGAGAGTGAATGAGGTCACCTATAGGTTGAGACTAACACCACCATATAACAACATGTCTCCCTCTTTCCATGTCTCTCTCCTCAGGCCGGTGATTCCTGGTCCACTCGGGGGGTCCGGACCTGCAGTGACCCCCAGCTACCCCAACGGAGGTATATCAAGTGGAGAAGGTGCTGGACTCTCGGCTACGGCAGGGTCGGATCCAGTACCTGGTGGACTGGGTGGGCTATGGCCCTGAGGAGCGCAGCTGGGTTCGGGCGGCGGACATCTGCGACCCATCACTCACTACTGAGTTTCATGCACGCCGTCCGGACCGACCAGCCCCCCGCCCTCGGGGCCGCCCAGGGCGCCGGCGGGTGGCGACGTCGGGAGCCGCGCCTAGGGAATGGGGTACTGTAAGAATGCCCCGCGCAGAGTGGCGGGCCCTCCTCCTCTCCAACGATAATCCTCGCCGGTGTTCTAACCGGCGGTCGGGGGAAGATGGTAGTAACACCCTGATGACCCACACCTGTTCCTCATCGGTCATCAGGGTCACTATTTAATCCATGTGTTTTCTGTTCAACCCTTGCGGGTTATTGTTCATTATGTGTTGTCGTCTTTATTAAATGTTATTTACTCAAATCCATTTCCAAGCAATTCAAAGTAATTGCATAACAAATTCCCCCAACATTTTTTTGTGTGATTTGTTAAATTGGGTAACCTTTATCTGTCAATAGTGTTGAAGTGAAGATTACATATCCATCTGTCCAAATATGTAAAAAAAAAATAATAAAATAAGAGCACTTTCCAGGGGGTGTACTTACTTTTCCACATGACTGTACAGTGTTTTCATCTGACCATAGGCTGCGATAAGCGATAAGTTTGCAAACGCAAAAAGTCTCACACCTGCAGTAAATCATGTATACTGAACTAGATACTTATTTGATGATTATGAAACTATAAACTAGATTTTTTTTTAGGTGATATGAATAATGTAACCACAGTTGGGGTCCTAGTTTGGGAAACCCTGATGTTAACAAGATTAGTCAAGATTCCTTGTGCTGCTTTGTGTTATTATTTTCTGACAGATTGATAACATTTTTTATTTGTTCTGAAGATTTGTAACTTGTTGTTGTTGTGAAGGCACATGTGCTTTCAGGTACAGTATGTGTGTTCTGTTGGAATTGTTATATTGGCCCTAAATTAGCCACATAATGCTCTCTCACACACACAAACATATATACACACACATACACACACCCACACTTCCTTCACAACAATTGAGTCCTGGAAATTGAAGCCTATTACGTATTAATGGCAATAGCTTCACTATTAATTTCACTCACCATCGCCATTAATGATCAATTTTTATGGCGGCTCTGTGTAAACTGATAGAAGGCCTACTTTGCAGTAGTGGATAAATCAATGTTCATTTTTATGATGATTCAAGTGGTCTTTAGAGAAAAACAAATTAAAAAGAAAAATATTGATTTCTAACCTTTAAGAGGGTTTGGCCAGCAGTGGTCTGTGTGTTAAACACGTGTAGCGAAGCTGATATTCCTTAAAAAATCTGCCGTTTCCAGCTACAATAGTCATTTACAACATTAACAATGTCTACACTGTATTTCTGATCAATTTTATGTTATTATAAAGGACAAAAAATATATTTTCTTAAAAAAATAAGGTAATTTCTAGTTACCCCAAACTTTTGAACAGTATTGTATATATATATTTTTTTTATTTTTTTTATTTAACCAGGCAAGTCAGTTAAGAACATATTCTTATTTACAATGAAGGCCTACCCTGGCCAAACCCGGACGACGCTGGGCCAATTGGGCACCGCCTTATGGGACTCCCAATCATGACCGGTTGTGATACAGCCTAGAGATCGATCCAGGGTCTGTAGTGACGCCTCTAGCACTGAGATGCAGTGCCTTAGACCGCTACGCCACTCAGGAGCTGTGCTACATCTATTGTATCTCTGTGTTTACAGGTCTATATTTCCATTATGCATTAAGATATCCTAATGTGTGTGGAGCTGTGCTACATCCTTCATAACTCTTCTTAGTCATAGTCTCTGAACTACACGCTAAGTAACCTCTAGTTAAAGATGCAGTTGGGGATTTTACAAATTTGTAACATTGGAATTGGAATTCGTAACATATCATACAAATGACAAAATATATATATATATAATAATAATAAAACAAAAAATGGATAACGAAATGGATGACATAGTACACAATTGTGCATAATTTTAGGGGACCCGTTTTGGCTCGTGTGCACTACTTTCAAAACTACTGACTGAAATTATACAAAAGCTCTGGAGCATCACTTTAACCTGAGGTCCCCATCACCTGTTCTGTCACTCTCCTCATCTGCTGCTGGGACTGCCTCAGACCGTAATCACAGCCAACAATCAACAGTTAACATCGGCCAAATTATCATCCTACCCGACTTTCAAAGGAATACTGTATAAAGGAATATGTAGGACCTGCAGGACTTTTTGCCACATTCAACATGAAAAACACCACAGGTCAATTAGTTGTTGGAAAGATTTAGGGGAGGTCTGTTTGTTACACTCTCCTTCTCAACCAGACAACTTACCATTCCACTACTGGTGTATCCCCAGCATCATTCAGGCTGAGATGACATTTCAGTTAGTCAACGGGCCTCGTTGGCATGCAAGCTGCATCTGTTGACTGCACCCAACTCTTGTTGAATTGGAAACTGTTCACCACACAAAACCAATACCCTGCCAGTCATACTGGAAGGATACTGGCCTTGTCGCTGCAGCATGCCTAGAATGGCCAGTTAGCTGTGCAGGCTGGTCAAACACCAGAACTACAACCACCACTGGCTACTTTGTCTCCTCACCCAGTTGACTTGGAAAGTTGTCTATAAATTAGCTACCAAAAAGTAAATCTTTCATTCATCATAACTGTTTATAGTTGCCAACTATTGTATCTCTATGTTTACAGGTCTATATTTCCAAGATGCATTAAGATATCCTAATTATGTTTGTTTGTTTTTGTACGTAGGGCAGACAACTGACTACTTGTATTAGACATTTTTGCAATATCAGAGCTTGCAATATTGGGTTACATGAGTTTCTGCGGCCCATCACCCTGTACTTTAGCAGCGCTTCCCTTCCTTCTTTTTTTCTGCAACATATAACGTGTTGCTCCCATGTTTTATGAGCTGAAATAAATGATCCCAGAAATGTTACATATACACAAAAAGCTTATTTCTCTCAAATTCTGAGCACAAAAGTGTTCACATCCCTGTTAGTGAGCATTTCTCCTTTGCCAAGATAATCCATCCACCTGACAGGTGTGGAATATCAACAAGCTGATTAAACAGCATGATCATTACACAATGTGCAATTTTGTCACACAACACAATGCCACAGATGTCTCAAGTTTTGAGGGAGCATGCAATTGGCATGCTGACTGCAAGAATGTCCACCAGAGCTGTTGCCTGATAATTTAATGTTAATTTCTCTACCATAAGCCACCTCCAATATCGTTTTAGAGAATTTGGCCGTGTGTTCAACCGGCCTCATAACCGCAGACCACGTGTATGGCGTCATGTAGGCGAGTGGTTTTCTGTTCACAACGTCTCTGTCAACGTTGTGAACAGAGTGCCCCATTGTGGTGGTGGGGTTATGGTATGGACAGGCGTAAGCTACAGACCACAAACACAATTGCAATTTATCGATGGCAATTTGAATGCACAGAGATACCGTGATGAGATCCTGAGGCCTATTGTCGTGCTATTCATCAGCCGCCATCACCTCATGTTTCAGCATGACAACACACAGCCCCATGTCGCCAGGATCTGTACACAATTTCTGGAAGCAGTACATAATCAATCTATACTCACATGTTTTAAAATTAGTTATGTTATGTTATGTTATGGAGGACAGAGCATGTTTTATGTTTGATAAGTCATTTTAATATAGAACCTAGTGACAAATGGTTTTGGTCAACATAAATGGCTTCATAGATATGTCTGGTTTTGACTGATAAATGAGGCTCCTAAAATGTCTGACCATGTAATTACAATAATCTAATTATAATATTGCAGAATTAAACTAAATTATGTGTTCAATTAATGGATACAAGTAAGCAGCTCATTGATGTTAATTAGGTTATTATGTTCTTGGAGCCCAAATGACCATTTATAATCTTTTTACAATCCTTTATGACAACAGATAAAATATTTTTCAGACAAGTATTATTTTGTGTAAACTATGTCTAGATTCAGCATAAAGAATCTAGAATCTAATTTGTGTGACTGTACAGGGATTACTTGTTAACCAACGTGGTAAGTGGAGGCATCAAGTAACGGTCCATAAAAACATCACACTGTGGATGAGGTCAGAGAGGATTTATGAATCTCCTTTTATGACCTTTTAGAATCCACCATCAGTACTCATTAAACCGTGAGAAATACTTAGCTCCCATTTGCAGTTTAGCCAATCCCAGGTCAGCAAAGCTGAGCTGTGTTGAAAGTCAACCCTTTAAAACGCAGAAGGAAGATGAACGGAGAGCAGAGGTGAGACCAGTGGCAAGAAAATTCAAGCCCCTTGGGTACTGCCATAGAGTTACATTAGAAGTGCCCATCCAAGAATGCTCAAGGTCATTGGCCACAGATAAAATGAAGTCAAATCACATTATATCTACAGTAGCTTTGATTGGACTGATCATGTCAACATCATACTTTCAAAATCTTAGCTAGCAGTCATCATCATGAATCAAATCAACAATCTACTGGCAAATACTTTTTAAATCCTTGTCATATGAAGATAAATAATGAATAGAAATGATAGATCAAATGTATCGGTGCTCATTGGCCATTGGACATGAACATTACACAACAAGTTGGAAATTGTAAATTCAACAATGAGTGGTTTGGAATTAATCAGTGGCTAACTGCAAGCATTGTAAAGCAATCATTAGCCTGCTATTCAGTGGAGTGGCTGTGTGGTCCCAAGTCTAAGACTAAGGGTCTCTTTTCCTAGTTTAAAATGATAAACATTCGACATGCTGTCAATGAAGCATGATTTGTGCCATTCCCAAAACAACTGCAAAATCTGACTTTAGTGAGTTCAAGACAACTGAGAACTCGGGAAAAAACAAGCTACTACTGGGAAAACACATTTTGAACGAGTTGTCTTGAAAGCACCATAAATCCAGAGAATGCCAGACTTTGATGACAAAGTTTGATGACAAAATCTGTCCACAAAGGACCGCCGCGCTACCTTCCCGTGAGCACAGCACAACAAGGTGAGCCCAAAAATGTGTTGTATGCTGCTGCATAAATTATGTAATATACCAGCGAGACTGTAGCTAAGAAAGTAATACTAAGTGTATATTGTGTAGTAAGCTGTTAGTAGCCCATGTTCCTCACCCTTATCATTTGGTGTATTTTCACCTCTTAATTTTGCCTACTGTTCTGACTTGGTGGTGCACATATACAGTCGTATGCAAAAGTTTGGGCACCCCTCTGAGGCTGCATAATAATTTACTCTGTCGTCACAGAAAATGATCACGGTGGCATGCCATTCATTTTCTAATAAAAGCTGAGTACTGGGGTATTGTCCAGACAAAGATTTTTAGTGTAGCAAGATTAAGTTGTATGAAATTAAATCAGATGTGAAAAATAGGCTATGCAAAAATTTGGGCAGCCTTGTCATTCTGTTGATTTGAATACCTGTAACTACTTAGCACTGATTAATTGGAACACACAATTGGTTTGGTGAGCTCATTAAGCCTTGAACTTCATAGACAAGTGCATCCAATCATGAGAAAGGGTATTTAAGGTGGCCAATTGCAAGTTGTTGTTCTCTTTGACTCTCCTCTGAAGAGTGGCATCATGGGGGCCTCAAAACAACTCTCAAATGACCTGAAAACAAAGATTGTTCAACATTATGGTTTAGGGGAAGGCTACAAAAAGCTATTGCAGAGATGTAAGCTGTCAGTGTCCACTGTGAGGAACATAGTGAGGAAATGGAAGACCACAGGCACAGTTCTTGTTAAGGCCAGAAGTGGCAGTCCAAGTAGAATATCGTAGAGGCAAAGGCGAAGGATGGTGAGAACGGTCAAAAACAGCCCACAGACCACCTCCAAAGACCTACAACATCATCTTGCTGCAGATGGTGTCACTGTGCATCATTCAACAATTCAGCACACTTTGCACAAGGAGAAGCTGTACGGGAGAGTGATGCGAAAGAAGCCTTTTCTGCACACACGCCACAAACGCACATTTGGACAAGCCAGCTTCATTTTGGAATAAGGTGCTGTGGACTGATGAAACAAAGATTGAGTTATTTGGTCATAACAAGGGGCGTTATACATGGCGGCAAAAGAACACAGCGTTCCAAGAAAAACACTTGCTACCCACAGTAAAATTTGGTGGGGGTTCCATCATTCTGTGGGGCTGTGTGGCCAGTGCCGGTACTGGGAATCTTGTTAAAGTTGAGGGTCGCATGGATTCCACTCAATATCAGCAGATTCTTGGGAATAATGTTGAAGAATCAGTCACAAAGTTGAAGTTACGCCGGGGCTGGATATTTCAACAAGACAACGACCCAAAACACTGCCCAAAATCTACCCGGGCATTTATGCAGAGGAACAAGTACAATGTTCTGGAATGGCCATCCCAGTCCGCAGACCTGAATATCATTGAGAATCTGTGGGATGATTTGAAGCGGGCTGTCCATGCTCGGCAACCATCAAACCTAACTGAACTGGAGATGTTTTATAAGGAGAAATGGTCCAAAATACCTTCATCCAGAATCCAGACACTCATTAGAGGCTATAGGAAGCGTCTAGAGGCTGTTATTTTAGCAAAAGGAGGCTCTACTAAATATTGATGTGATTTTTCTGTTGGGGTGCCCAAATTTATGCACCTGTCTAATTTCGTTTTGATGCATATTGCACATTTTCTGTTAATCCAATAAACCTAATTTCACTACTGAAATATTACTGTGTCCATCAGTTATTTGATAGATCAAAATCAAATTGCTGATCCAAACACCCAATTATTTATAAATGGAAATCATGGAAATTGTCAGGGGTGCCCAAACATTTGCATACGACTGTAGCCTATAACCTGTTTTTGAGAACTGTAATCATTGAATATTGTAAGAGATTTCATTGTCTGCTTATAAGCCCCCTTTATTTATATTACGGTTTTGACTTGGTGTACAGGAAGAATACTGTAAGAACGGCCCATGTTCTGAATTCTGTCGCTGTACAAATAGTTATATTGACTACGTCCGTCCTAGCTCGCTCATTAATGTCCTAATCTAAATTACGAATTGTCTCTTATTCGCTCATCATTCCCTCATGCCGTAGTTTGTTAATCTCAATTGTCAGTAGAAACTACATTTGTTTAAGCAAGTCAGCTATTTTAAAAGGCAGTAAGTGAGGCTGAATGAACTGTTTTGCTGCCAGACAAGGCTCCGCTGCCAAGTGTAGCAGTGGTAATGTGTTGGGACTGCTGTTGGAACAGCTTTTTGTAGGCCCTAACAGTTTGTGGGCACCGTTTGTCACCGTTATAGTGCAATTAATTTATTGTTTAGTGTTGTGTCGTGTAGTGGCTTTGCTAGCATGCATCCCACAAATTTTTTTTTTGCCCCACCAAGATTTACATGCTAAAATCGCCACTGGGTGAGACAACCTTCCAAACACACAAACAACAGCAAGACTAAAGGCCCAAAGCAAACCTGGCAAAATACAAGATGAAAACAATTCTCTCCATTGCTCTCTATCCTGTTTCTGAAGCCCATGCCGTCCAAGTCAAAGTACAGGTAAGGGTTCCTCTTACAGCAAGGTTTACCTAACCATAAAGCATTATAATATGATGACTATTGACTGCAGTAATGTCAGATTCAAACTCAACGCAAACTTGGTGCAAGCTATCATTATAACTCTATTGGCATCCTTGTCACATATAGAATGTGTAAAGCATTTCTATGATTGGCCGGGTCCCCAATATGACTCACAGATATAGTGCTCTCTCTAACTGTGTTTCTCTCCTATCTTCTCTTCTCTCTAGTAGGACGACTGACAGAGAGCAGCAGTGTGAACAGGAAGCAGAATCCTCATCTGGCCAGCACCAGCTTTGCTTCCGTCTGTGCTGACCCCTCCCCGCCACAAGAGTTTATGCCCCTGTGTATGCAGAGAGGGGCCAGCATGTCTCTCTCAAGACTAGGTAAGAAAAGGCCACAGTATAGAATAATATCCACTATAGTCCAACTTGGTGGAACAGACCAGATTGTGATAAGACCGTAATAATTTGCTGATGGGAGTCATTGATCAGAATTTTATAGAACATTTCTCTCTCTCTCTGTCTGTTATGCTAGGTCTCTGCAATATGTGGTTTTAGTTTGAATTGATTGAGTGATTTTGAAACATGTTTTTAACACTGTACCTTTCTCTTCTTTCTTCCAGCTGCTGTGCCTATGGACATCTGTGAGATCTGTGCCTATGGACATCTGTGAGATCTGTGCCTATGGACATCTGTGAGATCTGTGCCTATGGATATCTGTCAGATCTGTGCCTATGGACAAGAATATAATGTACAAAATGACTGTGAGCTTAGTTCAACTGTTGTACTGCCAAAATATTAACTTGTTTTGTACCATTGTTTGTAAATAATGTAATTGTAAACACTGTATAGCCTCAAAACATGTATAAAACTATAATTTTATGTCATGTCTGGTTAGTCCTTGCATCCATATCCCTGACTATGAATTTGAATGTGGTTACATTTCTCCAGCCCATACCTCAGCTGTTTACCAAAAACAGTGGCAGGTGCCCACTTTAATGTTGTTTGAACTGCAGACTGCCCCAGTAAGCAGAATCTATTTTTCCCATGGTCAAAGACAATGGTACCGCTATTACTATCAGGTAGATTCATCACAGGTAGATGCTTCCGGTTTCCAGCCAAAGGAAGTGTGTTCACGTCATGGGTAGATTGTAAACAAAGTCACAGAATACGCATAGTTGTGTCAGGTTTGATTGAATAACAACCTCAGCCTCCATGTTGCAGATTGCAAACGCCACAAAGATTTGGACATGGACTATTAGACAGACCTATCACTATCAGACCTAAAATACAAACAACCACTATACATTTGGACAGATAGCCTGTTGCTTTCTTATCAGGGTTTAATGATAAATTACTGTGGGTGAGATATATTCATAAGATGTTTAATTGGCACTAAGGACGTCAATGTGTCACCAATAAAAGGTATACAAACAACATAGCGACAGGGGCATCTACAGAGGTTGATAAAGAAAAAAAAGAGGATCCTATGGTTTTGTTACCAGGTAGGTACCCACGGTAAAAGGGCCCCCGCATTAATAAGTGACTTAATAATCTGTCCAGCGATGGGTTTATAAAGGGCAGAGCAGAGGCACATCTCAATTCAAGCTGTAGGCTCTTCTCTCTGCATCTCAAAGCTCTCTGAGAACATCCGGGCAAAGCTGAAAATGAAATCACTGAGTGTTTTTCTCGTGTTGACCTCCTGTATCCTCTGGGGCTCACTGAGTGTGGAGATTAGGGTGAGTAGATCTCTTCTTTATGTTCGGAGTTGTGCGACTAGTGCTGTAACTCTTTGTTGTCTTTGACATGGGAGAATGACATTCTTCTGGATGTGTATAGGGTTTGTTATTGATTAACGATATCTGTAAGTGTCTGGAGTTTAGAGATACTGGTTCACACATGTGAACATAAGTTAGTGGAACTAGAGAAATAGATCACTTTCAACAACCTACTGATAATAGGACAGAGTTCAAAGGTGCTCTTTGACTAAGAGCTTAACTTCATGATAGACCATGAAGTGGCCCCACACCATGATAGAGGTGTGGGGCCATTGTCAAGTCAGAGGAGAGCATCAACATTTGACACTGTTCTCTATTTCTTTCAACTTTATTTAACCAGGCAAGTCAATCAAGAACAAACAATAATTTACAATGACAGCCAGACTGACTGCCCATTCATTGTATAGAGCATTAAAAAGCTATCTTCTATTTGTTTGCTTTTAATTATCATCTAGCAATTAATTCTGTTGGGGTTTATTCATTCCTGTTTGGAATCCACACACCGCTACACTTCTTTTGAACTCATTTACATGGTTATTAACTGGCTTATCTGTATAATAATATCTTACGCTATGAGAATCACCTCTATAAACCTGTCACCTTAATAGTGGAACAACACATTAGGTTGTCTAATAATGACAACCTAATGTGGAAAATAAAGGGTTATGCAAGGGTAAACAAGAGAATTCACCATCTCATCCATGTGATTCCCTGTGTCCAGGAAGGAGAACGCAGCTATCCCCTAGAGGCTGTGAAAGTGTTGAAGGAGCTGATGGACGCAGAAGCCCTGATTAACCCATGGTTGATCAACACCAACAAGATCTCTGTCTGTAACAACCCTGTCCTGCCACAGGCCTTCTATCCAGTGTGCCAGGGCAAAGGGGCAGCCATGGTCTTCTCCAGGCTAGGTAAGGCTGTGCCATAAACAAACAGTACTTTGAGTAGTGGGTGGACTGAAATATTGTTATTCAATATTGGTAAAGTGTTTTTTCTTATTGCCTCTATCCACCTTATCTGTTGTAAAAATCCATAAACTCTCAATTCTGGCATTCAAACACAAGCGATAGGCTATTACCTGCTTCAGCGTTTTTTGAAGTTGTTGGAGTTGGTGGGGAAGTTGACCTGTTGTCACAAAATGTTTCCATTTACATTTTAGACGCTCTTATCCAGAGAGACTTACATTTGTGCATTCATCTTAAGATAGATAGGTGAGCGAACAACGTATCACAATCATAGCAAGTACATTTTCCCTCAACAAAGTAGTTATCAGCAAAGTCAGTGCTAGTAGGAACAGACAAGTGCATTCATTTAGTTTTATATTGTTGTTAGTTTTTTTATTTGTTCGTTTTTTGGGGCTGGGCACCGTGGGATTTATTTAAGATACTCTTTAAAGAAGTAGTAGTAATTCACAATTTTACAACTTGTTGGATGGAAAGTAATCTATGGGCCAGGAGAAACTGTAATCCATGGTTCAGTTTTCTTTAAATAGCCATTACAAACTTTCACCACTAGCTAAGAATCGGGGCATGTGAGCATGTTTTAAAAATGTCCAAATCACCTGAAATCAACTCCATATTTGGTTTGATGTTCCTTAAAAGTGATTTGGCCATTACAAAAAAGAAAACTGAACCATGAATTACAGTTTTTCCTGGCCCATAGACTACTTTCAAGGTGAGGAATCATCTAACATCAAGTTGTAATAGTGAATTACTCTTTTAAAGACCCCACAACCTCCCTATGAGGCCTGTTCTGAACTGAATTTATGTTGTGTACTCAGGAAAGGGTGTGTGCAGATTGAAAGGTGTTTGAAGTCAATGATAATGGAAACGTAATCCATCCTCAAGGGATTGACTCTGAAGGGTTCAGCATACATTGGTAGTCATTAGCACATTGAGTGGTTTCAGTGAAACACTGATGAATATCTGCCTTGTTATCAGCCGACATGACCTCTAACCACCAATAGTGGCAGCCAAAGTGCTCTGTAACCTGGCAGGATTTACTGAGTCTTAGATTCACTACATCCATCCCATATCATTCATCCTTTTTATACGATCAACAACATGATCCCCCATAACTACTTGAGCAAAGCTGTGAGATCAGAGAGCCAGACGTGACAGTATTGACATATTTCCTGTTTTGATTCCACATGAGCACACATGGAAAACCCAGGAAAGTGATTCTCGGCGACTGAGGCCCGCACTCACACAGCACCTGTTGTTAGCTATAACAGAGAGCAGAACTACAAACGCAGGCTCTAGCAGTAGAGTGCTTGCTACAACAAGCAGCAGATGTTGTCCTGGACACAGCCAGTCCTGCTGCCTAAAGAGAATGATTCCTGCGTATAATATATCCTTCTACTTCCACTTAATGACATGATGTATGTGTGTTGCTCACAAGTGATTCTACTCACAAGAGCCGAATGAAAAATGAACAAATTTGAGTGCAAAAAAGTGTGTGAGACAAAGAGCACTCACATGCCTCTCTATTGCTCTGCAAACCCTTTAACGAGGCTGATTCACTTCCTCCCGTTGTCAATATTAGCATTGTATCTGACACTATGGCAGCCATAGGCATATAGGTAGATAGGTAGATAGGTAGATAGGTAGATAGATAGATAGATAGATAGATAGATAGATAGATAGATAGATAGATAGATAGATAGATAGATAGATAGATAGATAGATAGATAGATAGATAGATAGATAGATAGATAGATAGATAGATAGATAGATAGATAGATAGATAGATAGATAGATAGATAGATAGATAGATAGATAGATAGATAGATAGATAGATAGATAGATAGATAGATAGATAGATAGATAGATAGATAGATAGATAGATAGATAGATAGATAGATAGATAGATAGATAGATAGATAGATAGATAGATAGATAGATATAGATAGATAGATAGATAGATAGATAGATAGATAGATAGATAGATAGATAGATAGATAGATAGATAGATAGATAGATAGATAGATAGATAGATAGATAGATAGATAGATAGATAGATAGATAGATAGATAGATAGATAGATAGATAGATAGATAGATAGATAGATAGATAGATAGATAGATAGATAGATAGATAGGTACTTTATTGATCCCCCGGGGGGGAAATTTCATTGTCAAGCAGCTACAACAAAAACACAGGGCAGGTGCAAAATGCCACAACGAAAGTACACAAAAGACAGATACACGTTACATGATACATAGAGCGGCAGTATGAAAGAGTATAGAAATACAAGATATCTGGAGTGCAAAAAAAGATATACAAGGACATTGCATAGTATGAGTGGTTGGCTGAATATGTACACTATACATTGGTGGATGTTGGATGGTTAACTATACTATACAGGTCGATGGCAGAGAAATACTTCAGTAGCTAAAAATGCGTATGATATGAGCGAGGGTAATAATAGTTTACTTAATAGACAGACTGGGTAAATGAACAGGTAAGTGAAAATTTTGCATGGTTAAATTAGCTGTACAGTTAGGTATACAGTTATATTTACAGATAAGTGAATACTTGCATGTTTACACAAACTGTACAGGTAAATGACAGGAAGAGATAGGAAACCTTGTGTGTTTGTTGTCTCTCTCCAGTGGATGCCATCACGTCTCCGGATCTGTGTGAGATCTGTGCCCACCCCGCCTGCTTTGGGTGTCTACCGTAAGACTGCCACCATCTGTTATCTCTGAAGCACTCCTATCTAAACCACACATCTTCACCTTCTTCAGATCTGCATCGCATATGAAGCCCAGGCCATGAATAAGCCCAACCTATCCGTGTGCCAATTTGGATTGACGAATTGCATACAGTTGATAAATGTTGTGTGTTTGATGTTGTCTGGCCAAAATTAAGTTGCTTATAATTCAGCAAAAGGCTTTAAATCAACAGTAATGTCCAGATTTTCATGACATTTCCATGGATTACCAATCATAAATTTCTATTGCTATTCAACTTGTGTCCCATTTTTTCCACCAGACTGAATTTGTTTATACTCTGCCACATTTACTGTAAATGAACTGATTCTGTAAATCTTTCGAAATATATCTACTTTTCTGACACTGTTAATTTGTTATAATCTAGATTAAAAGTGAAAGAGCTAAAATGATTCATACACTATATATACAAAAGTATGTGGACATCCCTTTAAATTAGTGGATTCGGCTATTTCAGTCACACCCGTTGCTGACAAAAAAAAATGTGCACACAGCCGTGCAATCTCCAAAGACAAACATTGGCAGTAGACTGGCCTTTCTGAAGAGCTTAGTGACTTTCAACGTGGCACCGTCATAGGATGCCACCTTTCCAACAAATCAGTTCGTTACATTTCTGCCCTGTTAGAACTGCCCTGGTCAACTGTAAGTGCTGTGAAGTGGATACCTCTAGGATCAACAGCTCTGCCGCGAAGTGGTAGGCCACACAAGCTCACAGAAGGGGACCGTCAAGTGCTGTAGCGCTTAGCGAGTAAAAATCGTATGTCCTCAGTTGTAACACTCACTACCGAGTTCCAAACTGCCTCTGGAAGCAACGTCAGCACAAAAACTGTTAGTCTGGAGTTTCATGAAATAGGTTTACATGCCAAGCGTTGGCTGGAGTGGTGTAAAGCTCTCCACCATTGGACTCTGGAGCAGTGGAAACGTGTTCTCTGGAGTGATGAATCACATTTCACAATCTGGCAGTCTGACAGATCTGGGTTTGGCGGATGCCATGAGAATGCATAGTGCCAGCTGCAAAGTTTGGTGGAGGAGTGATAATGGTCTGGGGCTGGTTTTCATGGTTCGGGCTAGGCCCCTTAGTTCCAGTGAAGGGAAATCTTATCGCTACAGCATCCAATTACATTCTAGACGATTCCCGACTTTGTGTTTGGTGAGTGAGATACGGAGAGCCTTGCCAGAACAGTTTGGGGAAGGCCCTTTCCTGTTTCAGCATGACAATGCCCTCTTGCACAAAGCGAGATCCATGCAGAAATGTTTTTTAGAAATCGGTGTGGAAGAACTTGACTGGCCTGCACAGAGTCCTGACCTCCACCCCATCTAACACCTTTTGATGAATTGGAACGGCGACTGCGAGCCAGGCCTAATCACCCAACATCAGTGCCCGACCTCACTAATGCCCTTGTGGCTGAATGGAAGCAAGTCCCTGCAGCAATGTTCCAACATCTAGTGGAAAGCCTTCCCAGAAGAGCGGAGGCTGTTAATGCAGCAAAGGGGGAAACCAACTCCATATTAATGCCAATGATTTTGGAATGAAATGTTCAATAAGCAATTTTGTTCAGCAATATATTGTTAACCAGCAGAGGGCAGACCTTGCCATGTAAATATCACCTTACATTTTCATTTGAGTAATTTAGCACAGTGGTACTCAAACCTCTCCTCAGGGACCCCTAGCCATTCCATGTGTTTTAACTATTCCAGAGCTGGCACAACTGATTCTTGTCAACTAATCATCAAGCCCTTGACTACTTGAATCAGGTGATCTAGCTCAGGGCTACAACAAAGCTGTGAAACATCTGGGGGTCCCCAAGGAGATGTTTGAGAACCACTGATTTAGAAGAAACTCTTATGCAGAGTGACTCACAGTCATGTGTGCATGCATTTTTCATAATGGTCTCCTGTGGTAATCAAACCCACACCCCTGGCATTGCAAGCACTATGCTCTACCAACTGAGCCACACGAGACCACCTAGCACCAGGTTAGGTCACACTTCTGTATTTGGATAGTCCATCTGTAGATGCTCTATACTATCAACAAACCATATTTTGACAAGCAACAGCTTGTATAAGGTTACGGCTAGGGTTAGGTTTAGAATATAGGTTAAGGTAAGGGCTAGGGCTAGGTTAAGGGTTACGTTCAGGTTTAAGATAAGGGTTTAGGTTAGGGTTAGAGCTAGGGTTAGTAGGTAGTTAGTTGAAATGTTACTGTTAGTCTGTAGCATCTACAGATGGACTATCCAAATGCAGTGTTACCCCAGGCTATTCCTTTACCTTACACTACCCTTGATGTTGTGTATCATGCCCAACTGAGCTTTGACAATGGTTATTTATGTTTTTGGGATATTTTATCAAGCCATTATTTTGAATGTAACCATGATTATAACCATGATTGTTGGGTGGGGATGTGTGTTGTCCTGACAATAACAGCAATTGCACAATACATAATTTGTCACAAAATGCAAATAGATAACAGTATCAATTCAAAGGACCATCATTCAAAAACCACAATTATGTAATGTTAGTATTGGTAGAGGATGTTTTGACATGCAGCGAAGATCAACTCCAGCCCAGTAACATGAAAAAGAGTGCTTGAGAGGAAACATTGTGCAGAGGACAGTGCGGTGGTCACAATAACCTTTTCAACAGTTGTTTTACATGGAAGAGGGGAAACTCAAATAAAAACAGGTCAGTATTGCTTTGACTGACTCCCTCTATTGACATTTATCACAGCATGCAGGCAGAGACATCTGACTGTGGACAGTATTATGAATAAAACACCATTGCTGACACTGGCTGTGTAAGCTTGTACCGCTTTTGACTCAGTTTGCTCAGCTCCTCTGGTGAAGCTTTGAGGACATTCACCGCTTTTCAAGGTGGCCAATGATAATACTACTAATGAAAACAACAGCATGACATATATAATTATTAATGAAACTGTAAGAAAGACATTCAAGGAGTTAGAGGTAGTTTGCGAGTCAATGCTAACTAGCATTAGCGCAATGACTGGAAGTCTCTTAACATCACAGCAGAGAATAAAGTAGTAATAACATGGTATTAGTCAGGAAAGCGCATGACGCTAACATGCCTCAAATGTTGTCATTCTGTACCTTCTCTGGTATTTCCTACCTAGCCCATTCATAGATGCTAACTACCTTTAGCACCTATTGACGATAGTATCTTCTGGCCGGGGGAGTTTTGTTAAGAGCCCAGACGCTTGCTCTAAATGTTAACACGCATCGCTTGCAATATGGATATCAGAGAGAAATAACCCCACAAAAATGTTTTAAATTACTACACACCTGTATAAGGTTAGGGTTCCCACATGGCCATACAGTATTTCCATGTTACAGTGTTTGTTTTACAGAAAACAGACAGAAGACAGAGCTGACTACCTATGCTAATTAGCTGTCTGCATCTCCGAACACCCGTGTGTAAATGGAAGATGGACATCACTAAAGTTAAGATGGAGTATTTGACTGTTTTAGCTGCCAGAGCCAATTCTCCTCTAAACAGAACATGTAAGGTCCTTGGACTATAAAGAGTAACGTTAGGCTCCTTTAGTCCCTAATTGTGTTTCCCAAAGAAAATAAAATGTGCTAGATTATGTCAGCTTTGTTGCCCCGTTTAAAACTACAGAGGCTCAATCCAGTTTGACCAATGCCCATAGTGTTTCAAAAATAAATGGTTAATGGCACAAAAGGGGAATAAGATACTTCACATCAAAACATCCCAACCAAGTTACCAGCATGGAACACATAACACACAAATAAACATTTACATGTCAATGGAAAGAATTTATGAAATCCAAAGTGTATTTTCATTTGTGTGAAATCTCTTTTATCAAATGTTTCATTTGGCTGGTTGAGATGAAACCACAACACAAGGGAAACAAAAACATCCATCTACACAATAATTTATCACCCAGTTTCTCTGTGTACAATTTACTCACAATGTCCTATCTGACCTCAAACTAACTCTCCTGTGGAGGTCCAGTGGGCAAATGGACCCTTGATTACTGCAGAGTTCTGTTTTCCTGGAAGATGTGTGAACACATCACAGTAATGCATGACCTGAGCTGAACTGAGGTTGCTGCTAGCTGTGTGGCTGTGGTTCTCCTCAGCAGAAGCTGAGTTTCCTCTGAGTTGAGCTGCCTGCCTTCTCTCACTGGAATTAGTTAATAATCCCATTTCATAGCCAGATGGAGAGATAGGGGAAACAGAGCAGGGATTAGATGTTGTTAATTACCAACTGAGAACAGCCTGTTTGTTTAAAGACACACTTCCCAACACTCTCAGTCTCTCCTTTTAAATAAGCTATGGAGTTGAGAGTACGAGTTGAAGTCCTTGAATGAATGTCTTCTCTGTTAAAGTGTATCGAAGAGGAAGAGCAGCAGAGAAACCTGGTGAACTTGGCAGAAGCTAATCATCTATCTAACAGTCACATATAAGGACAGGCAAGCAGGACAAAATTAGCTGAGGCTTTGCCTGATGTTTAGATGTATAAATTGGAGGTTTATGACATAGCAGGAAGTCAGGGCCGTATCTACATATGAATACACCGAGGTCCGGACCTGGAAAAAAATACAGTATATATATTTTTGGAACTCAGTCTGGGTCTCTTCTTACTGTTGAGAGTAGAATAATAGAATACACAAGTCTCAATTTCGAAACTTGGTTGTGCATCAGCAGTTTTCCTCTTGTTATTTGTCACTTACGTCATAACAGTCACTCAATTAGCCGATGTCAGCAAAAGAAATGTCATTGGTAAATTAGTCTAGTTAGTCTAACCAGATATCTACACAGGGCACGTGCCCAAGGGACTTGACCTCCAGGTGGGACCCATTGATATATACTGTATATACACTACCGTTCAAATGTTTGGGGTCACTTAGAAATGTCCTTGTTTTTGAAAGAAAAGCAAATTTTGTTGTCCATTAAAATAACATCAAATTGATCAGAAATACAGTGTAGACATTGTTCATGTTTTAAATGACTATTGTAGCTGGAAACGGCAGATTTTTAATGGTATATCGACATAGGCGTACAGAGGCCCAATATAAGCAACCATCACTCCACTTTTCCAATGGCACGTTGTGTGTGTATGTGTGTGTGTCCGTGTGTGTGTTCGTGTGTGTGTTTGAATGCGAGTGTGTGTGTATGCATGTGAACGTGTGTACAAGCGCTTGCATGGCATCAGCCTCAGGCAAACAGGCATTGGATGTAAAAACGTTCCTTTTTAGTGTTAGTTAAACTTCTTTTTTGGGGGGAATTTATTTTAGACTTTTATCTTTGATCCCTTGATTTTGTTAGTCACACTCACTCAGATATCATATTAACATGTAATGGCAAAATGTGTAGAATTGCAGGAAATTAGCTTTAAAATTGCAAAAATTTCTCTCCACACAATGGAAAAATGTGTAGAATTGCCGGAAGTTAGCTGTAAAACGGAACTTGTTTCTTTCTGCCCCATGGCAAAATATGTACTGTAGATTTGCAGGAAATAAACATAGTTTTTTGCTCCGCCTTGAAGAGGTTTGCACACCATCAAAAAGGATTTGCCCGTGAGGTGTGTGTATGTGTGCTTGTGTTTGTGTTAAAAAGTACGCTCAGTCAGTTAGGGAAAGATATCAGATTTTAGAAAACACTACAAAGCCAGTGTGGGCTGTTTTTTTTGTTCTCTCAATTTTTGTTTTTGTTTTTAAATGATACAGAAAAGCAGCAAATGAGCTTCAACTTCAGACCCTGGCTATGGCCCTACAAGAAGTGGAACATTAAACAGACATTTTAATGTGACTTGTTTCGTCTTTTTTCAGCGGTGAAGTAACATTTTTATAGGTCCTTTACAAGTCCGATTTAGCAAGTTGCAGTAATGCACTGAGTAGCAATTTAGCTAATTAATCAATGGATGAATTAGAGTATAGGAGCCTTCCACCACTCATCAAGACCAATGAATGAATGTCAAATAATCAATCACATGCTGTCATCTTGAATGATAATTTGAGAGGCCTTTACACTAATGAGCAGTTTCAGTAATTACAATATAACGGTGCAAAGTATTTTAATATGTGTAGTAATTGGGCACATTATCAAGAGTGGCACCCATTTGGAAGGAGAGCTTCAGGTTCAGCAATCAGGTTAATTGGATTCTAACCGTGCTTGGCAAGTCATTCTCTTCGGAGATAATCAAATGAATATGCCGTCTATGAACGCAGCACAGATATGATTAGCTGCAGCAAAGAGAAGCTGCAGATCCACTGATCTGTGAAGAAACATGAGTGGTTACTCAAGTGCAAAAGGAATGTTCAGAAAGAGCCGGTTGATGAGTTTTCTGTCTTTGCCAGGCTCAAGGGACTCTTTCTCCCGTTTGAGAAATGCTTCATCTGTTGGCTTCATCATGTGCCGTTTTTCTGTGGTCAGGTCAGACAATTCACCATCATGCTCTTCTTCAAAAGCACTCAGATTCAACAAGTAAAATATTACAAATACATAATCTTTTCAACATGACTGACTTGTCCACTGTGTTACTCTTGGTTTATCTCATTAAATATAGAAGCTGCAACACCCCAGGGATGACAAAGCTGGAGAGAAGTAAGAATTCATGGGTCAAACGGTCTAAATTACAGAGCCACAAATGACTGTACTTTAAAATATTTGTATTTCTATAATACACATCTACAGTGCTTTCATAAAGTATTCAGACCCCATTTTGTCACGTTACAGCCTTATTCTAAAATGTATTAAATAAAATAAAAATCTCAGCAATCTACACACAATACCCCATAATGAAAAAGCGAAAACAGTTTTTTGATGTATAAATGTATAAAGTACAGACCCTTTGCTATGAGATACAAAATTGAGGTCAGGTGCATGTTTACATTGATCATCCTTGAGCTGTCTCAACTTGATTGGAGTCCACCTGTGGTAAATTCAATTGATTGGCAGAAAAGGCACACACCCTTTCCAAATCATGTCCCACAGTTGACAGTGCATGTCAGAGCAAAAACCATCAATGAGGTCGAAGGAATTGACTGTAGAGCACTGAAACAGGATTGTGTCGAGGCACAGATCTGGAGAAGGGTACCAAAAAATGTATGCAGCATTGAAGGTCCCCAAGAACACAGTGGCCTCCATCATTCTTAAATGGAAGAAGTTTGGAACCACCCAGACTCTTTCTAGAGCTGGCCACCCGGCCAAACTCAGCAATCGGGGGAGAAGGGCCTTGGTCAGAGAGTTGACCAAGAACCCGATGGTCACCTTGACAGAGCTCTAGAGTTCCTCTGTGGAGATGGGAGAACCTTCCAGAAGGACAACCATCTCCGCAGCCCTCCACCAATCAGGTCTTTATGGTAGAGTGGACAGATGGAAGCCACGCCTCAGTAAAAGGCACATGACAGCCCTCTTGGATTTGCCAAAAGGCACCTAAAGACTCTGACCATGAGAAACAAGATTCTCCGGTCCGATGAAACCAAGATTTAACTCTTTGGCCTGAATGCCAAGCATCATGTCTGGAGGAAACCTAGTACCATCCCTACGGTGAAGCATGGTGGTGGCAGCATTATGCTGTGGGGATGTTTTTCAGCGGCAGAGACTGGGAGACTTGTCAGGATCGTGGCAAAGATGAACGGAGCAAAGTACAGAGAGATCCTTGATGAAAACCTGCTCCAGATCACTCAGGACCTCAGACTGGGGCGAAGGTTCACCTTCCAACAGGACAACCCTAAGCACACAGCCAAGACAACGCAGGAGTGACTTCGGGGACAAGTCTCTGAATATCCTCTAGTGGCCCGGCCAGAGCCTGGACTTGAACCCAATCGAACATCTCTGGAGAGACCTGAAAAGAGCTTGAAAGGATCTGCAGAGAAGAATGGAATAAACCCCAAATACAGGTGTGCCAATCTTGTAGCGTCATACCCAAGAAGACTCAAGGCTGTAATCACTGCCAAAGGTGCTTCAACAAAGTACTAAGTAAAGTGTCTGAATACTTATGTAAATGGGATATTTCAGGTTTATATTTTTAATACATTTGTTTTTGCTTTGTCCTTATGGGGTATTGTGTTTATATTGATGAGGGAAAAAAAACATTTAATCAATTTTAGAATAAGGCTGTAACCTAACAAAATGTGGAAAACATCAAGGGGTCTGAATACTTTCCGAAGGCACTGTATAATCAACCAGACATGTACTACTAGAACAGAGACACACACATACAGCCAGTAATACTGTAGTTCAGAACAGGACTACAAAATTGACCAGAGTACTGCATGATGTATGTGGCACACAGAGTGATTTTATTACTGGTGTTGTTGTTTGTTTTTGATCACATATGATTCTTCCAAATCATCCTGCAATTGTTTAACTAAATGTGACTGTTGATGTTATTGTGGCAAACTGTTGCTCCACAAAATCTGTATGCTCACTAAAAATCGCCATCTCTCAGGTTAAACTACTGTGTAGTGACTCCGCTCTGGCTTGAGAGGCTCATTAAAAACAGACTTGGCCTCTCTCTCCGTGGGGTTTGAAGGGATTGGGGGATGGTGTTCACTCCCCTGTGGATCAACTGTAAGAGCTTGCAGCTGTGAGAGAGAGCGCCAACACACTGGGCAGGCAGGGAGACCCAGGCAGCTCTCACAAAATGTGATTTAAGACCTATGGCTGCTTGGATTCTGGGGGAATGAGAGGACTAAAAGTCTGAATGAAAAATCCACAATTTTCCTGGTGTGTGAACTATTGACATTCACAGACCAAGAAAGACATTTGACAAAGTTGCTCGAACACCCATAGTTTGATGACTATATATAGACATGTTTAAGACACTTCCAGTTGTCGAATACTGGGAAACAAGGAACTCTATGGGAGGAAAAAGATTGTGGGAGAATCAGGACATATGGTGAGTTGAGTTCCACCTCCTCCAAACATTTGTTTACAACCAGGCCAATCAACCTCTGGTGGTCCTCTTGTAACATCTGTGTGATTCTCCACACAACACAAGAGCTGGGGCCAGAGTGCTCACTCACTCAATTGCTGCTGTGGGTACTCAATGTGTGGTCTGGGATACGCAGAGGCTGGTTCTTCTACAGTGTAGCCTGTGTTCCGTCTGGACGATGGGAACCTATGAACAGTATCACCCTGTGAAAACAATATTCTGTAAATCTACCGTTCGTTCTGCGTCTGGTCCATAAATAGAGCTGAATAAATATTTTATTAACTGTTTAATAAGCCTCTCAACATATCCTATGTATATATACACAGCATATAACAGAGCACACAA
Source organism: Thymallus thymallus (assembly GCA_023634145.1). Lineage (NCBI taxonomy): Eukaryota > Metazoa > Chordata > Actinopteri > Salmoniformes > Salmonidae > Thymallus > Thymallus thymallus. Next base: position 15,982,596 of record CM042410.1, on the reverse strand, counting down.
ACAGGAAAATCCATCTCCCAGAGTTCGCTTGGTTCACTAAAGTAAACATGTTTTATTTCTGTGCTATACCCGTCACAACATCTCCATGCATATGCATGAACTACACCACATATAGGAATAACTGGGAAGGAAACATAAGACAGACCGCTTTTTACTACTGTAAGTATCACGGCTCAGGAGAAGACTCATAGTTTTGAAGTAACAAAAGTTTATTACAAAAATGTGTGTGGGGGGGGGGGGGGGGGTCAAGGGCAAATGACAGGTCAAGGGCAGGCAGAGATTGGTAATCCAGAGCAGAGTCCAAAAGGTACAGAACGGCAGGAAGGCTCAGGGTCAGGCAGAGGTCGGAAAACAGGAACTAGAGCAGAACAGGAGTATGGAAAAAATGCTGGTAGGCTTGATGAGACAAGACGAACTGGCAAATGACAACACAGGTATAAATACACTGGGGATAATGGGGAAGATGGGTAACACCTGGAGGGGGGTGGAGACAAGCACAAAGACAGGTGAAACAGATCGTGGTGTGGCAGTAAGGTGGGCACAATGTTTGAAATCAATGGAATTTACACATGAAAAACATATAGAATGGAAGGGTTGAAAAAGCCAACTGAAATCCCACATAGTGGGGAGTCACAAACATGTTTCAAAGACCTGAGATCCAATAAACATTCATGACAGCGGATTACAATGTCATTGAAGAAAAATGCCCTGAGGCAGCAAGGCTGGGAACATGGGGGACTGGGGAACTTACCATAAACAGAATACTGATTTATCTTCACTATTTTGAGTGGGTTTCGTTAGCTGCAATTTAATCACTCATTTTAAACTCTCACGTCTAAATACATACAGTAAGGTCCATAATTATTGGTTTCCTTAAAGATGAGCAAAAAAAGACTATAAATTAAATAACACAAATACTGAGCTTTTAAAAAAAATGATATGCTTTTATAATACAATTGCTGAGAGAAAGAGATTTTGTCAAGTAATAAAAAACTTGAGGATAACGACACAGCCTTGAGATTGTATAAAACCTTGGGAAGGTTCTTAGACCATTCATACATACAGAATCTTTCCAGATCCTTGATATCCTTAATCTGCTTTTATGGACTGCCCTCTTCAATTCAAACCACAGGTTTTCAATGGGGTTCAATTCTGGAGACTGAGGTGGCCATTGCAAAATGTTGATTTTGTGGTCAATTAACCATTTCTTTGTGGATTTTGATTTGTGCTTGGAGTTATTGTCTTGCTGCCAAGTGTCAGTATCCTGGCAGAGGCAACCAGTTTTGGGACTACAATGTCCTGGTACTTGCTAAAGTACATACTGCCTATGCTTTGATTAGCTGTGGCATTTTTATGTATGGAAGAAAGGCTTGGAGATGTGGCTTTGTGAAGCATTGTGAATCTGATTAATAATGGCACTCAGCTGAGCACAATCACTTGGGAGCAGGGTCAGGGGGGTTGGCTGGCCCAGAGGGGGTAAGAGGAGGATCTCTGCTTTGAAAGAGAGAGCATTAGTGTCTTCTTGCAGCCTCACTGATCCTTTTATACAGTAGGCCCGTAGCTGTCAGCATGCTCCTGCTGTCTCTATTTGATCTGACAGAGGCCTGAGCCCCTGCCTGGCTCACCACACCCTAACTTATTTCAATTATTCAGCTGTGCTCCATAGGCCCACGGAGTCACTCTAGGGCTGGAGATCAGCGGCCAGGTGGAACCGAAGATCACTGAGATAAGGAAAGATACAGATGGAGAAAGGGAGATGGAGCAATATAGAAAATCAGTAAGAGGGAGGATGATGAGAGAAAGACAGACAAAGATTGTGGAGTAACAGCAATATCACACATTGGTAGCATTATCTGACCTGACAGCTTGAGTCAGTACAGCTGATGGGCGTTTGATGCCAATCATGTTGGAGCGTGAGATGCTTTAATGATACAATCATACTTTACTATTTATCTTTTTTGACAACTTTTACTTTACTACATTCCTAAAGTAAATAATATATTTATTACTCCATACATTTTCCCTGACACCCAAAAGTACGTTACATTTGGAATGCTTAGCAGTACAGAAAAATGTTCTAATTCACACACTTATCAAGAGAACGTCCCTGGTCATCCCTACTGCCTCTGATGTGGCTGTCACAACAGGGTGTTAATACAGACCAAGATGTAGCGCCGTGATAGTTCGACATACTTTTAATAAAGTAATCACTTAACAATGACGAACTATCCAAATGAAACATGATTCAAAGCAAGGAAAACACACTTACGTCTCAGACATGATGATAATGACCCACACCTAGGGTGTGGGACCTACAAACATAAGTAGGATCCCTAATTAGAGACAATGCATAGCAGCTGCCTCTAATTAGGGATCCAACACAAAACACCACATAGAAATTATAACCTAGATCTGTCAGACTCAAGCAAAATAATTCTCTATGGCCAGAGCCTGACACTGGCGGACTCACTAAACACATGCTTCATTTGTAAATTATGTTTGAGTATTGGAGCGTGCCCCTGGCTATTCGTAAATTTAAAAAAATAAAAATAAAATGATGCCGTCTGGTTTGCTTAATATAAAGAATTTGAAAAAATGTATACTTTTGATACTTAAGTGTATTTTTGCAGTTACATTTACATTTTATACTTAAGTATATTTAAAACTAAATACTTTTAGACTTTTACTAAAGTAGGAATTTTCTGGGTGACTTTCCATTTTACTTGAGTGATTTTCTATTAAGGTATCTTTACTTTTACTCAAGTGTGACAATTGAGTACTTTTTCCACCACTTGGTGGGGGAGGTACAGTGTGAATAACAATGTAAAGAAGACCTACATCTCCACTATCAGCCTAGTTGGTTTCTGATTAGCCTTGTTCGTGATAGAGCAGGAGATTGAAGGCAAGGTACTTAAATATGTGTATTGCAGAAGAAGCCATGCATTCTAGACTTCTTTTTGCTTATATTACTGTACTTTAAAAAAAACATACCAGTGAGTAGGGGAGACAGTTAAAAGTATACTTGAATATGTATGTTGTTAAGGTTGAAACTGTTAAATTACCCCAATAGTTAATACAAAAGATAACACTTGATTACAGAAAGATCATCAGATCAGTTACATTAGAAGTGTCCATCCAAGAAGGCTCAAGGTCTTTGGCCACAGATAAAATGACGTCAAATTATGCCATAGCTTTGATTGGACTGATAAAATCAACATCATACTTTCAAAATCTTAGCTAGTAAGTTAGCAGTCAACCTCATGAATCAAGTCGACAATCTACTGGCAAATCCTTTTCAATCCTTGTCATATGAAGAGATTGCCTCGGCCATTACACAACATGTTGGAAATCGCGAATTCAACAATGAGGGGTTTGGAAGGAATCAGTGGCTAACTGAAAGCCTTGCAAAGAAATCACTAGCCTGATATTCAGTGGAGTGGGTGTGTGGTCCAAGTCTGGGTTTAAGGGTCTCTTTTCCAATTTTAAAAGGATAAATATTATTATAGAAGTTAGTTGCCAATCGCCATATGAAGTCCCAAAGAAGAAAAAGAAGCCTGAAGGAAGGAGGAGAAATTACTAGAAACTATTCGGTTGACCATTTTATCTGTGCATGAATTGTTGGCGTAGAGGACCTTGTGCGTTTCAGGTAAAATAACAACCCAATGTTTATATACCAGGACAAATTAGCTAGAAACAGCAAGCTGCTTGCTAAATAGGACAAATTAGCTAGCAAAATTGCCATACATGTTTAATGCTTTTCGACCTGTCCCCAAGTTAATATAATTTAATATTTCAACCTGTGTGTTGGTGATCCGTTTGTTGTGGGGGGGTAAAATCAACTTTAATTTTTTATTTGTTCACCTTTATTTAACCAGGTAGGTCAGTTGAGAACAAGTTCTCATTTGCAACTGCGACCTGGCCAAGACAAAGCAAGGCAGTGCGACAAAAAACAACACAGAGTTACACATGGGAAATAAACAAACGTACAGTCAATAACACAATAGAAAATCTATATACAGAGAGCAAATGTAGTGCAAAATGCTGTAAGGTTAGGAAGACAATAAATAGGCCATAGTGGCGAAATAAATTACTGATTAGCATTATCACTGGAATGATGGAATGTGCAAATGATGATGTGCAAATAGAGATACTGGAGTGCAAAATGAGCGGAACTAAAAAAAAAAAATATGGGGATGAGGTAGTAGGATGGGCTATTTACAGAAGGGCTATATACAGGTGCAGTGATTGATAAGCAGCTTTGACAGCTGATGCTTAAAGTTAGTGAGGGAGATAGGAACCTCTAGCTTCAAGGATTTTTGCAATTCGTTCCAGTCATTGGCAGCAGAGAACTGGAAGGAATGGCGGCCAAAGGAGGTGTTGGCTTTGGGGGTGGCCAGTGAGATATACCTGCTGGAGCGCATGCTACGGGTAGGTGTTGCTATGGTGACCAGCGAGCTGAGTTAAGGCGGGGATTATGTAGTGAATATGTAGTGAGGGCCAGCCAACGAGAGAATACAGGTCGCAGTGGTGGGTAGTATATGGGGCTTTGGTAACAAAACGGATGGCACTGTGATAGACTACATCCAATTTGCTGAGTAGAGTGTTGGAGGCTATTTTGTAAATGACATCGCCAAAGTCAAGGATTGGTAGGATGGTAAGTTTTACAAGGGCATGTTTGGCAGCATGAGTGAAGGAGGCTTTGTTACGAAATAGGAAGCCGATTCTAGATTTAATTTTGGATTGGAGATGGTTAATGTGAGTCTGGAAGTTGAGTTTACAGTCTAACCAGACGCCTAGGTATTTGTAGTTGTCCACATATTCTAAGTCAGACCCGTCGAGAGTAGTGATGATAGTCCGGTGGGCGGGTGCGGGCAACGTTCTATTGAAGAGCATGCATTTAGTCTTACTAGCATTTAAGAGCAGTTGGAGGCCACGGAAGGAGTGTTGTATGGCATTGAAGCTTGTTTGAAGGTTAGTTAACACAGTGTCCAAAGAGGGGCCAGATGTATACAGAATGGTGTCGTCTGCGTAGAGATGGATCAGAGAGTCACCAGCAGCGAGAGCGACATCATTGATGTATATAGAGAATAGGGTTGGCCCAAGAATTGAACCCTGTGGCACCCCCATAGAGACTGCCAGGGGACCGGACAGCAGGCCCTCCGATTTTACGCACTGAACTCTGTCTGAGCATGGTGGGCATGGTGTAACGTACATGTAGCCCACGTTTCTGCAAGAGTAGCCTACAATAATCTATTTAAAAATATATTGTGTTTACCGACCCTGTCACCGGCCCTTTCGACCTAACAACCAGCCCGGCCCACCGGGAATGTTCCCGTTTCTCCCGAGTAGACACTCCGGGCCTGCTGGAAAGCACCATAAACCCAGAGAATGCCAGACTTTTGCCCACAAAGGAATGTCACGTCACATTCCTGTTCAAGGAAGCACAGCACAACAAGGTGAGTCTAAGAAAGTAATACTAAGTTGTGTAGTAAGCTGTTAGTAGCCATGTTCCTCAACCTAATAATTTACTCCCTTTTCCCCTCATCACTTAGCCTACTGTTCTGACTTGCACATGTAGCCTATAGCCTGTTTTAGAGAATTGTCATCATTGATTATTGTAAGAGCTTTCATTGTCTGCTTATATGCCCCCTTTATTTATCCTACAGTTCTGACTTGGTATAACACTGTAAGAACAACCCATGTTCTGAATTCTGTCGCTGTACATTTCAAAAGTGCTGAACAAATAGTTATATTGACTACATCTGTCCTAGCTCGCTAATTAATGTCTTAATACGGATTGCCTCTTATCCGCTCGTCGTCCCCTTATGTCATAGTTTGTACATGTCAATTGTCAGTAGAAACCACATTTGTTTAAGCACGTCAGCCATATCAGCAGTTTTTTTTTAAGTAAATGAGGCTGAATGAACTGTTTTGCTGCCAGACAAGGCTCCGCTGATAGCCAGGTGTAACAGTGGTAAGGTTTTGGGACTGCTGAAGGCCCTAACAGTTTGTGGGCACCATTTGTCACCGTTATTGTGCAATTAATGTATTGTTTAGTGTTGTGTTGTTCAGTGGCTTTGCTGGCATGCATGGAAAAAACACATTTGTGTTTGCCCCACCAAGATTTACATGCTAAAATCGCCACTGTATCAGATAGATTGCTGTCTTATCTTGGCTGCATGGTGGAAGATGAGATGAACAGAGTAAAGCCTCTCCTGCAGTCAGAAGGTTTATGTAGGGAGAACACACCAGACACAGACCCCCAGGTCCCAGATTCCAAGAGTGTGGACTACATTTCATGCCCATCTGAGCTAAACCCCCATGTTCATGCTCCAGCCAACATGAGTCCTTCTCTGTTTTTTTTAACTACTATACCATCTGTGGCTAGAGTCCATTCACATACCACACAAGCCACAGAAGTGCATGCTGTTGACAAGTTACACTAAATGCAGCCAAGCCTCAAATGCTGAGTATGGATTTGTTTCAACTTTACATTCCATTTATTCTACATTGTTACAGAGCTCTCCTTTCAAATCACTTCCAACTGCACTATATTTGAAGAATCTCAAATATAAAATATATCTTGATTTTATTCAACACTTTTTTGGTTACTACATGATTCCATATGTGTTATGTCATAGTTTTGATGTCTTCACTTTTATTCTACAATGTAGACAGGAGTCGTCAACTATTATTATTTACAACAGAGCCCAGCTCCTGGATTTAGCATAGGCAGTGCGGCTGCACCCCAGGGAAAAGTTTGATATTCCGGACGAGTTGAAAAGGCGACGCCGTGGATGCAGGGTGGGATTGAAGTGTAAGGCGAAGCAGAGGAAGTACAAGCCGGCTATACCGTCTATCATTATGGGCAACGTGAGGTCACTACATAATAAGATGGACGAGCTCGAGGCTCTTGTCCGTGGACAAAGGGATTATCGGGAAACAAGCCTAATGTTTTTCACGGAGACTTGGCTGAATGATAACATCCCCATAGAGAACGTCACTATCGACGGTTTCCAGACCATCAGAGCGGACAGGGATCGCGTCTCTTCTGGTAAGAGCAAGGGTGGTGGGCTGGTTTTATTAGTAAACAACAGATGGTGTAATCCGAACCATATTACTCTTAAGGAAAAGTTTTGTAGCCCGGACATTGAACTATTAGCTGTTAGCCTGAGACCCTACTATTTGCCGAGGGAATTCACGGCGGCCATTGCTGTTATTGTTTACATCCCGCCCTCCGCGGACGCAAACACAGCATGTGACGTCATCCACTCTGTTATCGCGAGGTTACAGACAGCGCATCCCAGTGCTTTCTTTGCCATTTCGGGGGATTTTAACCATGCATCTCTCTCTTCAACGCTGCCCACGTTCAAACAGTTTGTGAAGTGCCCAACCAGGAATAATAAAACTCTGGACTTGTTATATGCTAATGTAAAGGATAAATACAACTCCACTGCACTCCCTACCCTCGGTAGATCGGATCACAACCTTGTCCACCTCACTCCACTCTACAGGCCTTTGGTCCAACAGCAGCCTGCGACCACCAGGACCGTTAGGAGATGGTCCCCGGAGGCGAATGAAACAACAGACTGGGATGTGCTCTGTGAGGCTCATGGGGAGGACATTGATGGACTTATTGACTGCATAACAGACTATATTAATTTTTGTGTAGACAACACTGTACCCACCAGGAAGGTACGCTGTTTCCCAAACAATAAATCCTGGGTCACCAGCGACCTGAAGGCCCTGCTGAATGAGAAGAAGAGGGCCTTCAAGGAGAGGGACAAGGACAAGGACAAATTGAAATGCGTCCAGAGGGAGCTGAAGTTGCGGATTGCTGAGAGGAAGAGAGGGTATAAGGAGAAGATGGAGGACAAGCTGAGGCAGAGCCAGGTGAGAGAGGTGTGGAAGGGTATGAGAAATATCACTGGCTTCAAAAAGTCAAACAGTGGGCAGACGGAGGGGACCCAGGACAGAGCCAATGAGCTGAACCAATTTTTTAACAGGTTTGATACTGGCCCTGTCCACCTCCCTTCCAGCTCCCCAGACCACACACCCTCACGGCTGTCCCACCCCCACTTTGCTCACAACACCTCTGCTGAGACAATCAGTGACCCCTCCTCCACCCCTGCTCCCCCTGGACTGATCCTCAACACCCCCCACCTCCCCACCGGGGCTAGCTTTCACCACCAACCAAGTGAAGAGAGAGCTGGAGAGACTACATCAGTGGAAAGCGGCGGGCCCTGATGGCATCAGCCCAAGGGAGCTTAGGGTCTGTGCTGACCAACTGTGTGGAATACTCCAGCGTCTCTTCAACCTTAGCCTGAGCCTAGAAAGGATCCCTGTGCTGTGGAAAACATCCTGCCTCGTCCCAGTGCCCAAGAAGGCACACCCCACTGTCCTGAATGACTTCAGACCTGTAGCGCTAACATCCCACATCATGAAGACCCTGGAAAGGTTAGTCCTCGCTCACCTCAGACCCCTGGTGTGTACATCACTGGACCCCCTGCAGTTTGCATACCAGCGCAACATCGGGGTGGATGATGCAATCATCTACCTTCTGCAGAGGGCCTACTCTAACCTGGACAACGCAGGTTGCACTGTGAGGGTTATGTTTTTTGACTTCTCCAGTGCCTTCAATACCATTCAGCCCCTGCTACTGGGTGAGAAGATGAGGAGGATGAAAGTGGAAGCACCCTTAGTCTCCTGGGTCACGGACTACCTGACCGGTAGGCCACAATTTGTGCGACTACAGAGCTGTGTGTCAGAACAAGCAGTTAGCATCACAGGGGCCCCCCAGGGAACGGTCCTGTCCCCCTTCCTGTTCACCCTCTACACCTCGGACTTCAGATATAACTCTGAAACATGCCACCTACAGAAGTTCTCGGATGACTCCGCAATTGTAGGGTGCATCAGGGGTGGGCAGGAGGAGGAGTACAGGAGGACAATCAGTGACTTTGTGTTGTGGTGTGAGCAGAACCACCTTCAGCTCAACATCAGCAAAACAAAGGAGATGGTGGTGGACTTCAGGAGAACCAAGGCACAACTGACTGCAGTCCCTATACAGGGGATGGATGTGGAAATGGTTGGGTCATACAAGTTCCTGGGAGTCCATATGGACAACAGGCTGGAATGGGCTGGTAACACCGGGGCCCTGTACAAAAAGGGCCAGAGCCAACTCTACTTTCTGAGGAGGCTCAGGTCCTTCAACGTGTGCAGTAGACTACTGCATACCTTCTACCAATATGTGGTGGCCAGTGCCATCTTTTTTGCAGTGGTGTGCTGGGGAGCAAACATTAAAGCCGGTGATGCTTCTCGGGTAAATAAGCTGATCAGGAAGGCTAGCTCAGTCCTGGGGATGAGCCTTGACACTCTAGAGGAGGTGGCGGAGAGATGGATCCTGGCCAAACTGCTGCCCACCCTCTGCACGCCATGGTTATGACGCAGATGAGCACCTTCAGTCACAGACTGATCCCACCACGGTGTGCCAGAGAGCGCTACAGGAGGTCCTTCCTGCCGGCGGCTATTAGACTATATAATGCCTCACCGGGGTGCCGTGCCGTCGGCAACATAGATCTGGAACTGTTGGGGTGCTAGGACCTAGTTTAACAATTATGCATCCATCCATGAGTAACTCTGGTCCGTCATCACTCATTCACTCAGGACCTATTTATTCATGCAGGTCTGTATATACATACTCATGTACAGTTGCTATATCATATCACATGCAATATTGCTAGTAATTCTTGGACCTAACTTACGTAGGCATTCACTCAGGAATGCATATTAGTATCCTGTCAGTTGCACCTTTTCTCATTGCTTTTAGTATATCGAATGTGCAATACGTGCAGTTGTCTGTAATTAACCCTGCGCACTAAGGACTGTATTTTAAGGGAATTACTATTATTACCCCAAATTATATCATACACACATTTAGCTATTTAAGTATCTCTTCCCGTCATTTACCTGTACAGTTTGTGTAACCATGCAAGTATTCACTTATCTGTAAATATAACTGTATATTTACCTGTACAGCTAATTTAACCATGCAAAATATTCACTTACCTGTTCATTTAGCCAGTCTGTCTATTAAGTAAACTATTATTACCCTCGCTCATATCATATGCATTTTTAGCTACTGAAGTATTTCTCTGCCATCGACCTGTATAGTATAGTTAACTATCCAACATCCACCAATGTATAGTGTACATATCCAGCTAACCACCCATACTATGCAATGTCTTTTTATAGCTTTTTTTGCACTCCAGATATCTTGTATTTTTATACTTTTTCGATATTGCCGCTCTATGTATCATGTACCGTGTATGTCTTTTGTGTACTTTCGTTGTGGCATTTTGCACCTGCCCTGTGTTTTGTTGTTGTAGCTGCTTGACAGCTATGTGGATCAATAAAGTATCTATCTATCTATCTATCTATCTATCTATCTATCTATCTATCTATCTATCTATCTATCTATCTAAAATAAATTGCAAATTAAGAAAAACCCTTGAATGAGTAATATTCCAAACTCTTCGCCATATGAAACATTCTAATATAAACATTTAATAAATTAATTTGTGTAGCATTACACATTTCTTAATGAAGTGACACATTTGTTCTATTCCATTCCAAATGGTATCCAGAATGCTTATTGAAAGTGCAACCAAAATCAGTTCCAGGCAAACTGACATTTTCTCTACCATTTCAGAAGGGTTGGGTTAAATGCGGAAGACACATTTCGGATGAATGCATTCAGTTGTACAACTGACAACTATATGTATCCCCTTTCCCTTCCCATTTACAGTACACACACCATTTTATGAAAAACCAACAGGACTTCCTTTATTTGCTAAGGGTTGTTGCCACAACTTCTGTTTTTGGAAATACAGGTGGGTGTGTTTTATGACCATTTTAATTCAATGCCTTCGGGAAGTATGTACAAAGAACAAGGAATACATACCATTTCAATAAAAATTAAAAAGGTTGAAACTATACATTCAAATATAGCCTCTATTTTCACTTCTCACCAAAACATTTTTATCTTCAACACATATGATTGTTAAGGGAATCTGATGAGAGCTTACGAGGTAGATTCTGTTTTATGTTTGTCTTCTGTTTAGGTCGAAGGAGAGGCTGAAATAAAATATTCATATAAAAATCTAGGATAACATTACAGTAGGTTTCTAAAAATGAACTGTTTTCTTTGAAAAGTTGATTAATCCAAAGTCATACAATTGACAAAAAACAAATAGGTAGGCAGCAGCATTGCTTTATCATTAATACTGGGAGGTAATTTTTTCCATAACTTGATTGATATAAATTCAGAGTGATACCCTTCTCTTAGACCCACTGATATGACATAATTCTTGGCATAGGTTTGGTGTTACCAGAATGATGAACAATGACAAAGTAGAATAACAGATCCTATCCTATATGTTACAGCTGACTGAAAGTGATATTCTCCTATTTTCCCTAAAACTGAATCTGGTTGAACGTCACCAACGCTCAAAACACTCATCCTTAAATGCCCTTACAGTGGTCCCAAAGTCATTAAACTGGACATTATTCTTTTTAAATCAACAATAGAAAAAAATCCACATTACAAGAGGAAAAAAGGTGTGGGAGTATGACATGTATAAGGAGAGGAGGGCCTGTTGGGTGCAGGTGGGGGGTTGGGGTGAAAGGTCAGCAGAGGAGGCGGGTGAGTGTGAGGAGAGCTGCCAGGCTGGACAGAGCAGGGCTGAGACTAGAGGCTCCACTGGATGACATGCAGTGGTCTCTGTTCTGGCCGATGCAGGCAGCATAGGCCATGACATGGGGAATGTAGTTCTGCTCGTGGACACCGTGCAGCAGGTGAGCCATGGGGCCCTTAGCAAACACAGCCACATCCTCTCCTCCATGAGTCTCCATACGCAGCGGCACTGCGGACTGGGCCTGGTAGTTATTTCCCTCTGGAGAGAGTGATGGCGTGGAGAGAAAGAAAGGGAAGGAGAAAGAGATCAGATAGATGATTTCTGGCATACCAAAGACCAAGTGGTGTTCTCTATGACAGAGGACTGTCAAAATGGCACTATTTCATTGATAAGACTTCACTTACGATAGTCAAGGGTGGAGACGTTCTCTCTCAGACCGTTGACTACTTTGAACCCTGGTCCATTCCCATATAAGATGGCAGTAAAGGGCTTCTGGTCCACATCACTCAACATGGGAGCCAGTCCTGTGGATAGAGAGGAAAATAATAACCCACTTCCATCATATCCATTGATAAAACAAAGTGAATCATACCCAGATGACTGATACAGTGTACCTACATACAATCCATGGTTGTAAAATCATCCATTACTTACCAAAAATAGTGTTCCCCCTTGGCGTGTAGCCTCCGAAGTTGAACATGTGAGAGTGGTCAGCAGTGACGACAGTCATTGTGTCAAAGATGCTGGTCATGAGGCCGGCGCGGCCGATGGCCCGGTCCATCTCCACTGCCTCATGTAGGGCCTGCTTGGCTTTGCCCTCGTGATGCCCGTGGTCAATGCGCCCCCCTACCAACGCACAGCCTGGTTAACCTCTCTTACGCAGATTAGATAATCTAGCATCAGCATTGGCAAAGCAGCCTCAGCTGTTTGAACTTTACATTCACATTATATAAATTATTAACCTGATGCAACAGATATTTACTAGTGCCAGAGTAAATGTGACAAAACACTCACCCTCCACCAGCAGGTAGAATCCCCTGGGGTTTTTCCTCAGAATCTTGATGGCCACCTCCACCATCTCTGTCAGGGAAGGATCTGTCTCAGTGTTTCTATCCAGGTCGTAGGGCAGATCTCCCGGCTCAAACAGACCTGTGTTAACACAGGAAGCTCGGTTTAACAGTGAGAAGATGATTAACAGTGATCAACATGCACTGTAACGGAAAACTATCATTTATAGCTTGGTTTAACAATAAGAAGATGATTAACAGTGATCAACATGCACTGTAACGGAAAACTGTAATTTATACTGTAATTTTAATTGGGTATTATCAACTAGTGGGTACATGGTATTGTTGTTTCTTCTCATTAAAATATTTTGAGGTGTGCCTCAAAGAGGCTATATTTGTTGCACCTGTTAGTGAGAATGCTGTACCAATTTAACTGGTATGTGGTAGTAGTGCCCCATCAATTTCCAATGTATAGGGGACAGATTGGAGTGGCAGCAAGTCTTAAAGCTTTTTGGTATGTTTTGCCATGTAATCGCTGCCAGTTTGTGCAAACTCAAAATATGAATTGATATGCTGTATGTGTAAACACATTACTTAGCAGCCAACATGCTTGCACCAATCACTTTATAGTGTGACTACAAAAGCTGAAACAGGCAGGTCGCAAAATCTATATATACTGAAGAAAAATATAAACACAGCATGCAACAATTTTAAAGATTTTATATAAGGAAATCAGTCAACTGAAATAAATAAATTAGGCCCTTATCTATGGATTTCACATGACTGGGAACACAGATTTGCCTCATGCAGCACGACACATCTCCTTCGCATAGAGTTGATCAGGCTGTTGATTGTGGCCTGTGAAATGTTGTCCCACTCCTCTTCAAGTTTCTGGATATTGGTGGGAACTGGAACACGTTGTCGTGTATGTTGATCCAGAACATCCCAAACGTGCTTAATGGGCGACATGTCTGGTGAGTATGCAGGCCATGGAAGAACTGAGACATTTTCAGCTCCCAGGAATTGTGAACAGATCCTTGCAACAAGGGATCATGCATTATCATGCTGAAACATGAGGTGAAGGCAGCGGATGAATTGCACGACAATGGGCCTCAGGATCTCGTCACGGTATCTCTGTGCATTCAAATTGCCATCAATAAAATGCAATTGTGTTCATTGTCCTTAGCTTATGCCTGCCCATACCATAACCCCACAGGCACCACGAGGCACTCTGTTCACAATGTTGACATCAGCAAACTGCTTGCCCACACAATGCCATACACGTGGTCTGCGGTTGTCAGGCCGGTTGTACATACGGCCAAATTCTCTAAAACGACATTGGAGGTGACTTATGGTAGAGAAATGAACATTAAATTCTCTGGCAACCGCTCTGGTGGACATTCCTGCAGTCAGCATGACAATTGCACGTACCGTCAAAACATGAGACATCTGTGGCATGGTGTTGTGTGACAAAACTGCAAATTTTAGAGAGGCCTTTTGTTGTCCCCAGCACAAGGTGCACCTGTGTAATGATCATGCTGTTTAATCAGCTTCTTGATATGCCACACCTGTCAGGTGCATGGATTATCTTGGCAAAGGAGAAATGCTCACTAACAAAAGGGATGTAAACAAATTTGTGCAAAACATTTGAGAGAAATAAGCTTTTTGTATGTATGGAAAATTGTATTTACTTTAATTTCAGCTCATGAAACATGGGACCAACACTTTACATGTTGATTTATATTTTTGTTCAGTGTACAACAAACAATAAAAAAAGGAACTCACCCAAAATGTAATCCACATTATTAGGATTTAGAGATAGAAGTTCTTTCTTGTTCCATACATACTGGGCTTTCTGTTAATTAAAAAAATTAAACAAAAAATCATATGGGATTGATCTAAACATGTGACAACTTAAAACGATTTGAATATCCTTGATAAGAAAAAAAGAGAGAGGAGGCCTGAGAGAAGAACATGGAGGAAGCAGCAGGACATGGTGAAGAGGAGTGAAAGACGGAGCAGCTGACCTTATTTTTCATTCTGTTAGTCCACTCCTCCACCAAGTTCCTTCCATCTTTGCGGGTACCAAAATGTTTCTTCTCTCCAGGATATTCCACATCTGACTGGTTTTTGGGGAACATGTACTTCCTCCCTCCTCCCATAATCACCTAGACATACACCATAGAGATATAACATTTGGGGAATAATTATCTGTGAATCGTTACATTACAGGTGCAAGTTGCTCAATATTACTGGCTGAACAATGTACACAGAATAAATAGCAATCATTGTTTTCGACAAAATGCTCTGTTTGCATGCAGGATTACTGTATATTTTCTGTAATATCAGGATCCATATTATTTGCTGTGACTCACATCGATGTTGGGAATGTTCTCAAAGAGCTGCCTGGCAATGTCCTTGCATCCCGCCTGTACTGCCTCAGCGGGCATCTCGCCATCGGAGAACCAGTCCCTGTCCACACAGTGGGCGTATGCTGCGCTGGGAGTGGCATGGTTCACACGCGTTGTTGTGACTATTCCCACTGACTTGCCTGGGTGACAAACACACAAACAGTTTTAGAACGGGCTGCTTGGATTCTTTGCAATAGTCTGCTAGATCTGAAGACAACCAATTGCTCCAAAGAATCTGGAAATTCTAGTCATTTGAAAAATTATGACCATTTCTGTATTTTTTGATTGTTTGTTACCCATCTTGGTTAGAATACTTACTATATCAGATAGAGAATTTGGGTCGTACAAATATCTCCACTGAGGATGAGTGGGTCAGCAACTAAAGAGATGTTCCTGAGTTGAGTAGGTGAAGTATCTATTTCTGTGTTATGTGGGGTCACAGACTAACTGGTCTGGTCTCTGGGAATGATTGGATCCCTGATCATCTCTAGCCCTGTAAGTTGTTAGGGAATGCTGGGGACTCTCTGCCTTTTAGAAAATACATCTGTATCTATAAACTCCCTATTGACATCCATGCATACCTACAGTATGTTTACAATGTTATCATGCTTATCCCAGGATAGCTAAATAAGCCTTAGTAGATCTGATGTGGAGAGGTACTGTGAATAAACATGCGTTATGATGACACAGTACCTGCTTCCTTGGCCCATTTGAGAATGGAGGTGACCTCATTGCCCTGTGTGGTGTTGCACTGGGAACGGACAGCAGCTGCACTCACACCGACGGTGCCCTCGTTGGCCTTCACACCGCAGAGGTATGCTGTGGCCGTGCCCGCGCTGTCTGCTACCTGGGCATTGGTGTTATACGTCTGCAGAGACAGGACAGGACAATACGTGCATGCCGTGTTGGTGTTATCCACCCCCTTCAAACACCTCCACCTCTAAATCCTCAGATTGTGTAATTACATGATCAAAAATGTGTGGAATTTGCTGTTCCATTAACTATGCAGATACAGTAGTTCTATTATGTCTGGTTATGTAACATAATAACACATAATTATCGTATGACATAGACCAGTGGTCACCAACCTTTTCTGAGTCAAGCTCAGTTTTACGAGTAAAACTAAAATGCAAGCCGAGATCTACCGTTCAGATTTATTTTTAATATGACTTAAAAAACGTAAGCCTATGTATGCAATATTATAAAAACTGTTCTGTAGCAATCAGGTTTGTAGCAGGCATATGCTACATACATTATCACTGCATATTGGCTATCCTTGACATGCCCTGCCAATGTTGTTCTTCTCAGACCATTTTGAAATGATATTTCAAAATTGTAGGTATATGATCACACTGATAAAAGATCATTTGTTGTGTGAGTGAGTGAGAATATTAATTTGATTTTTTTATTTCACTGGACTGATGGTCTGCATCTGATGGTCAGTCTGAGGGGAGGTAGGGAGCAGCGGTGAGGCTGCCTCTCACCAGACTCACCATCCCGTAACTGAGAAAATAAGACACAGTCTTCCAGCTGATTGTGAAACTCAAGCACTGTACAAACAGGTACCACATTCATCTGTACAAACAATAGTACGCAAGTATAAACATCATGGGACGTACCGCTCAGGAAGGAGATGCATTCTGACTCTTAGAGCTAAACGTACTTTGGTGCAAAAAGTGAAAATCAATCCCAGAACAACAGCAAAGGACCTTGTGAAGATGCTGGATGAAACAGGTACAAACGTATCTATATCCACAGTAAAACGAGTACTATATCGACATAACCTGAAAGGCCGCTCAGCAAGGAAGAAGCCACTGCTCCAAAACCGCCATAAAAAAGCCAGACTATGGTTTGCAACTGCAAATGGGGACAAAGATCGTACTTTTTGGAGAAATGTCCTCTGGTCTGATAAAAACAAAAATATAACTGTTTGGCCATAATGACAGTTATGTTTGGAGGAAAAAGGGGGAGGCTTGCAAGACGAAGACCACCATCCCAACCGTGAAGCACAGGGGTGGCAGCATCATGTTGTGGGGGTGCTTTGCTGCAGGAGGGACTGGTGCACTTCACAAAATAGATGGCATCATGAGGAAGGAAAATTATGTGGATATATTGAAGCAACATCTCAAGACATCAGTCAGGAAGTTAAAGCTTGGTCGCAAATGGGTCTTCCAAATGGACAATGACCCCAAGCATACTTCCAAAGTTGTGGCAAAATGGCTTAACAAAGTCAAGGTATTGGAGTGGCCATCACAAAGCCCTGACCTCATATATTAGAATTTATGTAATCTATAAGTGACTATTTGATCTTCACAATCAATTTTAGATACTTTCGGATGATTTGGACATGATGCGTGAAAAATGCAAATATCGGTCCCATGACTTGAATGCGATTTGTGCCACAAATGCTAAAACGTTAGCATGTGGAAACAGTGCCAAGGAAACTAAACCAAAGCATGGATTGCTGTCATACCTTGTCCATAGACTGCTTACGGATAAGGAAACCAATATGTAATTTTGTAATTTTGGTGAACTATCCCTTTACTTTCAGATCAATATTGCATGCTATTTTCTAGCGCTTCTATATGATAACAGACCAGGTCAGACCTTGGAAAGCGCCACAAAGGGGAACTTGTCCATCTCCAGCTGGGTCTCCTCTCCACTCTGTCCGCTCAGCTGCCCCTTCAGTATTCGTGCTGCAGTCACTGTGGGAATGCCCATTCCTACACAACAAAAGCAAAGTGGCGCACACGCTGTTATGGTGTCAATCTATTTAAGGGACATAGAGCCTTTCCAGCTCATACATTAACACCTTTTGGTTTTACATCTGGTTAACATTGCTCTGTGCTCGCTTTTCACAGCAGCTGCTCTTCCCACTGAACAGACACCTCTACATTTGGTGGAAAGGACCCCCATCAAAAGAGCTTTTACTTGAGATCTGTCAACAAGATTGATATTTTTAGAGGTTTCTATCTATTTTTCCTTCTGCTGCATATAAAAACATAGACAGATAAGGTCCTTTGGGGGACAGTTTAATGGGTCACTACATATAGCAACATGACACAAAGCAGCAGCCAAGTTATCCATTACCACTGGCAGCATGTTTGTGTAATGCTTGATGGCTACCATATTCAACATCAGATTTTGAAAGTGTGACACATTCTATTTACTTCTGACTGGATTACTTCAATCCACCAGAATGTTTTGATAAAAATGGCTATGAATTGATGATATACTAGGATATACTCGTTTCCAACCACTAGGAAAAATTATCTAGAACTGTATAAAAATATTAAATCAGTATGCGGCACATAAGTTCTGTGAGTGCATTACATTGCGTTAAGACTTCACTTTATCACACAGTATGGCACATACTCATGGATTGAAATAGGCTCCTGCGATCACGGCTTACCATCACCAAGGAAGAGGATGAGGTTCTTTGCAGTGTTTTGGTTGAGCTTCTGAAGTGTGAGGGCATTCTTCAAAGTACGCTGGGCCCATGTGTTCCAGAACAGGGGATCTTTCTCTTGGTCTGCAAAACAGGAGGTAGTGTTTTAGTTTTAGAGGCCAGCAGAAGTGATCTGTAACAACTGTGAAAGTAGTGGGACAAGTTGGACGGAATATGCCCAAATTAAATAAGGTTCATCCATGGAAGCATTTTTTGATGGACAAAAACTTGATAAACACAGAATAGATAGAAGCCATTAATAACTTATTCACTTGTATTTCATAACCTAGTTATAACCTTTCTATTTACTGTTTTACCCCCAGAAGATGACAAAGTTCCTTTGTGAGTAACTTATTCCTTTACTGTTTTCAAGTCTCAGCATGACATATAATATAACTAAGTATGGACGATAATATCGAAGAACCAACAGTATGACTATAAGCACATAATCTTTCAGGAGCTAAATGATTCTGGTCATTTTGTAGAGAGGACTAAGAAAATAGAGGTTCACTTAAATACAGTGTGAACTTTTGGTAAATAGACTGACAGTTATAACCCTAACAAGCAGTGTTATTCTAAACAAAACACAATAAACCACAGATAACTTCCTTCATAAGAGCATTTGGAGACTTCTGCACATCTCCAATAAATCAAAGCCCAGTTGTGTTTCTCCTCCTTCTCCCTGAAGTGTGCACTCATTCACTCCTCCTCAAGCATTGGATTGATGTTAGCATGATCTATGCGCAGGAGTGAACAAGCGCACACTTCCGGGAGAAGGGAGAGAGAAACAGCTAGTATGTGTCCCGACTTAGCTCTTCCTGATGGATTTCAGTTAAACAGTTGGATGCTGTTACGAGACATGACATTTATTGACAGGTGTGTGTCTCACCAGGAAATGGAGGCTTCCCCAGGCTTCCGCAGGCCAGACACGAGCAGATGATGAGCAAGAATGTCATCTTCATATTGCTTTCTCTCTATGGTCGTAGTGTTACCCGGGACTACCGTCACATACCACGTCCCAAACTAGAGGGGTCTGTAAAATAAGGATCAGTGCTGATGAAAGAACACACAAAATTCAGTTGATTCACAGAAATAAAGTTGATGATGATTTTGCTGTAAAGTGCAGCAAAGAAGGGGGACGCAGGAAGGTTTCAACTTAGGCCTCCACAGTGAATAGAAGTAGTGGTATTATGGTAATGTTGTCCCAACCCGGCCCCATGGACCCTGGGCAGCCAGCCTTTAATATATTATTACATCCCCCTCCCCTCCCCTGTTGCTCCCCTGTCCCTCTTCTGTGCTGTGGTCAAGGTCGCTTTAATGGGATTGTGGGCCATAGCACAGAGAGATTTAACAGCCATAACAAAGCCGATTAATACCAAATACTTGACTGGACACCTCCACCCATAAGTAAATGAGAGAAAAATTGTATATTAGGTTTAGAATTTATAAAGAAGAGAGTTTGGCAAATGTATTATTAACACATGCTCTAAATAAGCATTATATGCTTAAAAGAAAATGGTATTTCACAAAGTCTTGAAACTGTGTGCGATTGAGCCCTGTTACTTTGCTATTAAAAACAGACAACGCAAGTCCTAGAGATTTTTGTATAAAATATACTAAAGTTGAGTTCATATAAAGCTTCTAGCTGGTGTCTAAGGAGAGGAGAGGTTTTACCGTGCCACATACACAGGCCTATCCTCTGAGTGAAGCTCAGAAGTGGACGGGCCCACCAAACGGCAGCACACTAGCCAGCCTGCAGGTGAAATAGCAGAGCAGTGCCAGGATGGCAACCAGGAGAATGCCAGAGAAAAGGAGGGTCATCGCCATCGAGAGTCCATCTCGGTCCATGTTGTCAAGGAGAAAAAGTGTCCAGGTTGGAATCCGTATCAAATTGAGACGCAGATGTTTCCAGTTTCCTCTGCCAGCTCTGTACCTGAGCTCTAGGAGATGAGGAGTGAATCCCTGTACAGGGTTCAATCTGTTTGAGTGGATCTTGGATTAGGTTTAATAATGTTGGTGAGCTCAGGGCTCAGTGACACAGGCTCCTCCGTTCTGGGATAACACTGACCTCAGACACATTCCCCCCAACAGATTACTTTGGCCCTCATAAATGTGATTGAAGAAGAAGGAATCAATCCAGTTCAATCGATTTTGTGTTCCAACTGGCATGTTTGAATCCTTTACTTTCAAGAACTCTGGGTTTTGGCTTTATACTAGGGTATGCTGTACACTGTGTACTGTATAGAATATCTATGGTAATATTATTAATGTCTCAATGTCTCTAGCACTGGCAGATGATAAAATGTTATGCCTGTAGTGCTTATAAAGGCTCCATAAATATCTGCATAAGACCATAAAATGAGTTATTCATTCAGTCATTAGATAAGGCATGTACAGGAGAAATTGTAGATGAGATGATATCATCCTCTCCTCAGCATAGGCTACACATTCCACTCCATTAGTGTCGGCTCAAACGCAAATCACCTTGGAAGATAAGTGTGGCCGTGTCTAGGGAGCAATGACTGTCTAACATTGGCCACTGGTTAAAATAAAACCTGAAAAGAACAAAGGCTTGCCATGTGTTTTATTTTTTTCTGTTTACCTTTAAAATGTGAGCCAATTGAGGTACTGTGCATCACAGTGTATTAGTTATTGTAGAATGTTCAATCCAAATGTATGGATTTCAATATTTGCAATATAGTCTGTGTATGAATCCCCCTCTTCAACTGTGTTTGTGGGAAACAGTATCTTCTGACAACTATTTTCTAGAGAACTAGTATCTGTTGTGAATTCTGACATTTATATTACTATGGTTGAGCACTCACTACTAGTTGACCTTTATAATAATAAAATTAACAACATAGGATACGTGATTTAGTGTAGTGATGTGAAAACTTGCAAACAATCACCACATTCTAAAAAGAAAAAGCAATCAGATATTGGTGCAAACACTAATAAATTAGAAACTTTATCAAAAGGAGGGTACGTACTGCTATTGTTGTATTGATGCTCAATCACGTGTTGGAAAGTTGAGTTCTACCTACAAGAATCTGCAATCCAAAAAATGTACACCACAGCTACATAATAGCGTAATATAGCTTTAAAAAGATGGAATGCGATACCCGAAATTAAACTATGTAGCGGATTGTTTAATTGCACCGATGTTCCTGACGATGCAGCCAATTGCAAGATTTTATTTTCATATTTTCTAAATAGCCTGCACTCGATAAACCATTGAAATCTGATATTCCAACGTCAATTAATGCAAAAAGTTAAAGGAATACACTTACTGCGGGATCTATTTAAGCTTCTGTAGCAAAATCACTTCTGTCCGTTGACAAAGCACGTTCACCTTTTCATGTGTGTTCCTGGGGCTCTTTAGACCATCGTTTATCCAGCTCTGTCAGGACGGCTGAGAATAGCGGTCGGTATTTCACCTAAATGGCGAGAACCACCCTACAAATGATGGCACCATAAAAAGAAGAGCTGGATCGCGAGTGCCGCCTGTCGACCCGTTTTTGCATTTAGGCTACTCAAATTATTTTTATTCAAGCTATAATGTTCATTCACCTTTATTTAAATCAACCGAGTTCATTGTCAGCCTGTGAAAAACTGAAATATACTATAGGTCTTCATACTTAATATAGAGGTTTATAAGTAGCTTATAAACTATTTATTTATAGCATAGTTTGTAAATTGTGATATTATATATCGCTGCTGCATGATGCACTACACTGACTTTTACTATTATTAGTCTATTGCATGTGGCAAGCAGCTAAATAAGCACACAATTTCCACAAATGTATTATAACTGTTAATTACAGAATTAGCAGTTAATAAACTAGATGTTTTTTACCCATGATTAATATTGTCCTCGGCAGTCTAATCAAATGCACCAATTTATCCTCAGTGATTTTTGTTGTTCATTTTGTGTCCATTAGATGTCATTAGAGACCAATGACCAACTTGTTATATTGAGGGAGTTCAATTAGGCTTAACCGAGTGGCACCGGGCTATGGTCCGTTATGTGACCGGGCAAAAGAGATGAGGTTGGAGCGCCCTTTACAAATCGAAAAGTGGTGCATTGAGTTATTGGAAACTCACACTGTTCTGCTCAAATAGTACTCTGCACCGCCTGGTCATATTGTATATGTCAACCAGGCAGCACGGTGCATCATTCAGAAACATGAGATAGGGGCTCCCGAGTGGCACAGTGGTCTAAGGCACTGTATCTCAGTGATAGAGGCGTCACTACAGACCATGGTTTGATCCCGGGCTGTATCACAAACGGCCATGATCGGGAGTCCCATTGGGCGGCGCACAACTGGCCCAGCGTCGTCCGGGTTAGGGGAGGGTTTGGCATTGGCCGGGGCAGGCCTTCATTGTAATTAATACTTTTTTTCTGAACTGACTTGAATTATATGCTTGAATTTTAAATGTAGTCTTGTTTGTGAAGGAAAATATCCTATGTTTTTTGTTGAAGGGCAAACTTTTGTATATGACACCACGTTCTTGACATACTTCAGTTGGTTTTGAGCCGACGTCGCCCTTTGGATTTGAAACTCCGCCCATCCGGGCACCCGGGCCAGCTTAATCGAATCCCCTCCTTGGCTTCCCTTCCTCTCATACGGGAAGGCTACACTACCTACCCTCACTCTCCAAGCATCCCATACACAAACAAACCCCAGTGTAAAGAGGCAAACACTACTGGGATAATCTCATCACTGCCACCAGTGTAGCAATTGAGGGGGAATAGACATAGCAGGACTTTAATTTTCGTTGTGAGGTAAGTATGTTATTACCGCAGGGCCTCACCTGCACTAACATACAGGGAGGCTACAACATTTTATCAGTATATTTCAATTAAGTAGCAATAATTGCTTGTATAAAATAATTGACTGAACTGAATAACAGTAGGCATACTTAGTATAAGCACCATCTGTATCCATCTGCTATTCCTATAGTTTTATTACAATATCATTTTTTTCCTTAAGAACAAAAAACTATTATAGCAAATGATGATTACAAAGATTGGACCAGCCAGAGCTAAGAGTTTGTTAACTTCTACAATACCATTAGGCCTAGTAGCATAGTACCCAAGGCTAACTTTCACAAATTTCCTGGGGAACTGTGAAAATGAGAGCATTATAATAATAATTAAAATCCCTCTGATACTTTTAGGCACTCGTTTACTTTAGACGCTTATTGTAGTTTTATTTTCTTTGATCTCCACACCTGCATGTTAAGACTAACGAAATACCCAGTCAACAATTCAAGTTACTTAATCTTTCAACGCTTGAGAAAATTGTGTAGGCCTATGTGAACAAATTCAAATGAATTGCAGTTAAACCACGCCTTATTGCTTTAGATAAATTATCTATCTCCATTAGGAATAGTTTATTTGAAAATCCTTGAAAATTGCATAAGCCAAAACAGGTAGCAGTTGTAACCTAATTAGGGCCAATGTACTTTAATAATGTACATGGCTTTAGCTACATGTAGGCTAAACTATCATGTACTTAAATACAAAGGCATATTGTTTTAGATACTTAGTAAAGTGGGACCCTTTTTCCGCAGGAGAACCACAAATAAAGTGAAACTTTCTAAGAAAATCTAACAAAATATTTTTATTAAGACCCGCCCATTTCTCAAATCCTGTTGGTTAGAATGATAGAGAACAGTAGCTTCTCATCCTGCTATTGGTCGGAAATGCTTTTTCAAGGGTAGCTTGTAAACTCAATATTTACAGTGAAGCTTTCGCGTTGTGTGGCGACAAGACTGAAAATACAGTTCATGTCCTTTGTATCGTCTGGCACACCAACAGCTGTAGGCATATGAGAGGACTGTATAGACGGAGCTGAAATAATGGTGGTAAGAACCTGTTTCGTTTAAAATGTCTGTTAATTACATACCATATGTTTATTAAATTAATGTGTTGGCTGCCGTTGTTGTAAACAAGTAATCTACAGTTGGACCATTTAACCATCTTTGTGCGATGACCCGATGCGCAAAAAATGTATGGTGCTCAATTACAATTTTCACTCATGTTTGCCACCATGGCACGAGGTAGTGTTAAGTTAACCACATTTAAAATACCAAAATGCGAGACAACAGGATGATTTTGCTGGACATTCGTAGTTTTGGCCGCACGATAATTATTTAGGTTAAATCTCATAAGAAATTAGGTGTTGTTTTTGGTGTAACAGTAACGTTATACTATGCTATTATGGGTCTATTTGGTTCTGTTATGTAGAATACTAATTATCTTCCAAGACATTTCTTCAGCTTTGATCTAACTTTACTAAATGAGCACCATACACCTCCCTCTGTACCAAACGAGCTACACTGAACAAAAATATAAACGCAACATGTAAAGTGTTGGTCCCATGTTTCATGAGCTGAAAAAAAAAAAATCAGACATTTTCCATACACACAAAAAGCTTATTTATCTCAAATTTTGTGCAGAAATGTGTTTATATCCCAGTTATTGAGCATTTCTCCTTTGCCAAGATAATCCATCCACCTGACAGGTGTGTCATCAAGAAGCTGATTAAACAGCATGATCATTACACAGGTGCACCTTGTGCTGGGGACAATAAAAGGCTAGTGGGTGGGCCTGGCTGCCAAGTGGGTGGCCTATGCCCTCCATGATTAGGGCCTAATTAATTTATTTCAATTGACTGATTTCCTTATATAAACTCTAACTCAGGAAAATCATAGAAAGTGTTGCATGTTGTGTTTTATATTTTTGTTCTGTATAATTGAAGCTCACCTAGTTTACTCTTCCCTTGCACAAAATATGTTGATGCAGAAATGAGAGACCACGTGCGGCTGTTTTATGAAAATCTAGGAATATGTGGCCAAGGGAATTCTAGTTGGTCTCAGGGATTGAGACTTTTAAAACAGGATCGAGTGAAGTAGCAGCACATATGTTGAATGAGCAACTAATGAGCATGGAGAACCTCCCAAGTTTGACGAATTTACCTGCCTTTCAGTCTAATATGGCTATTTACTTACTTTTGTAGCTCTTCGTCATAAACACACTTTTTGTAAGTAGTTAGGCCTAACTGTCCTCTCCAAGTTTAGCTGGAATTTATCCTGAAAGGATTTGGGAAATGTGATTGGTTGACGATAGGCCTATGACATTGGCATGCTTGTCTTGCTCAGAATATCAGATCTCAACAACGATTGGAGAATTGTTTAACATTAGTACCAC
Source organism: Thymallus thymallus (assembly GCA_023634145.1). Taxonomy (NCBI): domain Eukaryota; kingdom Metazoa; phylum Chordata; class Actinopteri; order Salmoniformes; family Salmonidae; genus Thymallus; species Thymallus thymallus. Next base: position 15,956,821 of record CM042410.1, on the reverse strand, counting down.
ATCCTGATGATATAGGCCTACATCTTTTCATAAACGCAATGTGACTGCAAAAGACAGGTTGGAATGTCTGAATTAAATGCTGGAGGAATCAACCTTTTTTCTCTCCAAATTAGTGTTCTTTGAATTTGTGTTTGGACATGATTGTTTGGTTTCGGGACAAAAGGCCACAGTCAGGGACATGTGGACACCCTAGTGTGTTTAGCATAATTCCCAGCGGGAACCGGTTTCTGCATTACCAAAACAAGTCATCCCTGGATTTTAGTCTAGACTACTCACTGACTTAAATAATAGTTTTTGCCTTATGATCATGTTGGCAGATATTGTATAGCCTACTTTTACAGCAAAGATGGTTTGAAAACACTATTGATCACACTTTTTCGTTGAAAAAGGAAAAATATGAATGTTGAATCCATAATTGGTTTGTCACTTGTTGTCACCAGCCTTGTTTGCATAGTGGTTATTCATTAGCCTACCTAGGGCCCAGGGGTGAGCGTGAGAGTTGCTTGGAAGTCAAAATTAGGCCTACATGCAGCAGTAGACACAGGTAATATAATGTTATCTGGACCTACCTGAGCTACACCTGGAAGTTAGCCTACATGGTGCTTCCCATTCATTGTGCAGTATTGTTTTATGACTGTATAAGGGTTCTGTAATGAAGATCATGAAGGGACACCAAGTTCATAGTGGCCTTTGACAAGGATGTGCGTATCACATTATCCAGGTGTTTGGTGTTGGCTTATAGGGGATGGGTAAAATGGGGTTGAAGTGTTATACAGGTATAATTAACATTGCTTTATTAACACTTGCTTAAACAAACTGTACTAATAGTTTCATCATTGTTTTTTATTAATTACTTGGATATAAAACATGTTATTGGAGTCATTAATGTAGTATTTATATGATGAAAATTGTGTATGCCTATATAGAGAGAGAACAGTATATGAGAGGACCCACCTGGGTGTCAGAATTTGCAGAACCTCCCAGAGTCTTATTAAATTAATGATCCAGGCTAAGAAGGGTACACCTTTAGTTTTTGTATTTTTATTTTGTGTTACTCTTATGCTTGTATTGGCCTGAATACAGTTGTTTTCAGCCGCCACCTTACAGTATCAGGGTGTTTTCTCCAAAGGAAACATGCAGAGGAAGACATTTAACACCAGGGCTTGTTTGACGTCACAGATCATGAGGTGCAGTCTTCAGCCATGCAGTCTGTCGTTATCTATGGCCTTCAAGCAGCCCCGGGTAGTAAAACATTAGACCTTGTGTTGGGCCTACGTGATATGTTGGACTGGTTTGTGTTGTAGGCTGGCTGTGACTACTGTGTCTAGTCCCCTTGAACAGCTTTTTACATGGCTGTGTTTGTATCTATTTGTGTGCCTAAAGTTGGAATCTTTGGAATGTGTTCCTAGCCCCAGCTCTTCCCCCTAGGGTATACTAAAGGGTTAACATTTGTTTGACTCCTGGGGGGCAGTATCTAGTACTGGGCATTTCCATGTAAAGGCCACATGAACACTAATGTGAAGTTCATAGGAGCACATACAATTTGGTGTCAAATGAAAGCTAATAGTCTATATTAAATTAAGGTACATCAATCTTTCAACCATTTTCCATCCTAAAGTTAGGAATAAGGAAAGGCTTTGATTTCTGGTTATTTTATATATTTTTTCCCCCAGTTGTTAGCTATAGTCTTGTCCCATCGCTGCAACTCATTGTACAGACTCAGTGTACAGAGGTGAAGGTTGAGAGCCGTGCGTCCTCCGAAACACAACCTGCTGAGCCGCACTGCTTCTTGACACACAATGCATGCTTAACCCAGAAACCAGCCGCACCAATGTGTCAGAGGAAACACTGTACGCCTGGCAACCCATGGCTCATGGGTCTCCCAGTCGCCACAGACAGGGCTCGAACCAGCATCTGTAGTAACGCAGATTGCACTGTGATGCAGTGCCTTAGACCACTGCGCCACTCGGGAGGCTCTTACATTGGAGAGTTAGATAAGGTGCTATCATAATCCTTTACTCCGGTAGTAAGTCATGGATGTGGATGTGACTCCGGTAGTAAGTCACAAGTCATGACATCCTAATCAGGTACTGATAATGCACCTACTAACGCCATCTCTGGGTTGGCATGATGCCCATTATCTCAACATCCTCCTTTTCATATAGAATTAGCTCGAGACTTCATACAATTTTAACACCAGCCCCAAAAAAGCTAAGTGTTGACTCGTGAACTGGGGGCCATTACCTGTAACCACACTACTGTCTGGCATGCCATATATGCTGAGTTGTTGCTTACAACAGTCGTTGATGCAAGCCGCTGTGGTGTCAACCACTTTCTCCACCTCCCAAAAATCTGAATAGTAGTCCACTATAATAAAAAAAAGTATGTTTTTGACTGTGAACATATCCATTCTCACTTTAGACCAAGGGGGTGCTGGTATGTCATTGCATATACTGCACGCGGCCACAAAGTTTTTAATTTCTTGTTGGGCCAGAATAATGAGTCTCTGGATTTCCTGAGGCTGGCTTCGACCCCTGACTGCCCTGCATGGATACGAAAGAAAATCATGGGGCATAGAGTTTCTGGCACTACCACCCTGTCGCCTTGGTAGACAACCTCTCCTGCACTGCGAGTTCATCTCTGTATGTCTAGTAGTCCCTAACCAGTACCTTCCTTGTGTCCGGCCAGCCTCTTAGGATAAAAGACTGCAGCGTTCGAGATGTCTTGCCCTCAGCTGAATGAGCTTTGATAGCATCCCATGTCTGCAGGGAAATGTTTTGACCAGTAGCATGGTTCAAGTCTTCAAACTCAGCTTGTAGAGCACACAGTAATTTGTCCGTTATTGCTGGTGACTAGTTGTTGGTAGTGCTGCCCTGGTCAAGAAATCCTCAAAATGGCGCTCTATTCCTTTCTTGTATGCTACCTCTAATTGATAAAAGCTGAAGCTTTAGCATCATCCTTTATAGTCACTTTGGGGCAGACAGAATAGTTTGTTTTAAGACCTCCAGTCCCTGCCATGAAGGTATTGGTCAAAATGGTCACAAGCAAACACAATGGCTAGACACTTCTTTTAAATTTGGGCATATCCCTGCTCCATGGGTGTCAATGTTCTTGAAGCAAATGCATTGGGCTGGCCCTTCAGCAGGGGCTCTGACCCTAGACCTTTGACTCTTGCATCACATTGTAGGGTCACTTCCTCTGGAGAGGTCATAGTACCCCAGTGTTGGTTGGTTTAAGTCAATGACTCACATCAGAGAGTTCGATAAGGTGCTAGCATAATCATTTACTCCGGTAGTAAGGCATGTTACAGGTCATGACATCCTAATCAGGTACTGATAATGCACCTGTATATCTATCATAGATAGGCAACCTACTAGCTCCATCTCCGGGTTCGCATGATGCCTATTATCTCAACAGAAGTAAAGACTCTTGCCAACTAATATCAGCATTTATATTTAGTTTTGCAGAAATTATTTGCTTTCTGTAAGTTAAAAAATATTGCCTAGTGTTTTGTCATTCTGTTACCAAAAACCCACATATCTTTAAGATATTTTCTAATTTCTCTCCCTAATGAGGAGATTGAATGAGATCTGTTACTCACTTGCCAGTCAGGAAATTCATTTAATAGAGCGAGAGGATAATCATCTAGGTCATTTGGCAATCCAGGGATAGCTATGTTTACGCCAAATGAACAAGAGGCCAATGTTGTCAGTCGTGGGCCAAAACCACATAACCATATGATCTCATTTACCATACACATTAATCCTTTTGAAGCTGATATTATTTTTGGAGTGGCTGCGGGTCCGAATTCTCTGGAACCCTCTTCCCAATAGCTAAAGGCCTGAAGCTTCTGCGCATGTGCGGTATTCTCTACTTTATGCACAGTCTCTGCTCTACTCGTCCGGCTGCCCATAGAACAGGCTACTCTGGCGAATTTCAGTGATATAAATGGAGAATGGTTCTCGTTTAATAAAGTTAGATTAAAGTTAGATTTACTGGTTAAAAGTGAGAAATGTGAAAGGAGGGTCACCACAACAATGTGTGTAAAGTAGAGGTATAGAAACACATGCGCATAACATGATACGGATCTTCAGCTCTAGGGAAAAGGGGGGCGGGACGGGGGCAGAACAGGGCAGTTACCTTTGGAATGGCAGCATCTGCCTCTTTATTTTGTGCAAATTGTGGTCCTAGCCACGCATTCCCATTGCCCATATCCCAGAAAAACATACAGTAATCATGCTTGTGGTTTACAGCCTCCCTCAGATGCCGTGGCCTCACTAGGGTCAAGGAATCCTGGAATATTGACTCTCATAGCCATCTGCTGCTCTGTGAGACACATTCCCACATGCTGTGGAGGAACACAAACAAAGACATTGTAGAGTCATGTCCCAGACCCAGACCATGAGACCCAGACCATGAGAACACCAAAGGATCCCGTGCATATATGTGATGGCTTGGTTGTGGTAAGGCCTCTTACTCCCACCTAGGGGAGGAGAGAGGCACACAACCAAGTCATCACACCCTAACTAGGGAGATTATCATCCCCAATCAGAGACAGCTGTCTAGCGTTGTCTCTGATTGGGGATAGTATATAGGATCCACACATTTCCACCTGTGTGTGGATCATTGTTCCTGCTTGTCTGCACTGCCAGCAGCCCAGCAAGTAAGTCACCGTGTTTTGTTTGTTGTATCGTGTTTTTGTTTTTTCACTCTCTTTTATTTGTAAATGCTTCGTGAGTCAATCTCATTTCCAAATAAAAGGATGACACTTCACCAGCGCTCCGTCTATCGTCCCATATATCCGACGCACCGTGACAGAATGATCCACCACCCTGGGACGCAACGGGGGATAACTTTGGGAGACATCCTCCTCGGTATGGGGAAAATTACCGAGGAGGAACACTCCCATTATCGTGCGGTGGAGGAGGGCTGGTGTCCGGAGCAGAGGCGCCGAAGACGGGGGAAACGTTACCGGGCTAAAGCGAAGGACCAGCTTGGAGCCCAGAAAAACCCCCAAACTGATTTTGGGGGGGGGGCTATGGGGGTGGTCGGGGATCGAGGGAGAAGAGCCCCGACCACTGCACTCGTGGGGGTTCCAGGAGGAGCCCCTACAGCCGTGGGAGCAGGAGTACAGAGAGGAGTCGGAGGAAGACGACAGCTATGTGCTTCTGTTCCCTCACTCGTGGGGGTTCCCGGAGGAGCCCTCACAGGATGGGGATTGGCGTTGGAGTAGGGACGACAGGCACAGTCGTGCTCCAGCGTCAGTTCCCAGTCCGGTGCCTCCAGCGCCGGTCCAGAGTCGGAGGAGGAGGAGACCGACTCAGCGCACCAAACCATCGGTGCGCAACAATAGCCCGGTACGGCCCGCGCCTGCTCCGCGCACCAGCTCTATGGTGCGTTTCCCCAGCCCGGCGCGACCCGTGCCAGCTCAACGCACCGACCCAACGGTGCGTTTCCCCAGCCAGGTACAGCCCGTTCCAGCTACTCGCACCAGACCAGTGGTGCGTTCCCCCAGCCCGGTACGGTCTGTGCCTGCTCCTCGCACCCAACCTATGGTGCGTTTCCCCAGCCCGGCGCGACCCGTGCCAGCTCAACGCACCGACCCAACGGTGCGTTTCCCCAGCCAGGTACAGCCCGTTCCAGCTACCCGCACCAGACCAGTGGTGCGTGCCCCCAGCCCGGTACGGTCTGTGCCTGCTCCTCGCACCCAACATATGGTGCGTTTCTCCAGCCCGGTGCGACCCGTGCCAGCTCCTCGCACCAGACCTATGGTGCGTGTCCCCAGTCCAATACGCCCCGTGCCTACTCCTCGCACGGAGCCTACAGCGACGGTCCAGCACGGCTCCAGCACAGCTCGGTGGTTGGAAACCATCTCTGCGTCGGTGCCCAGGGTGGGCACGACGTTCAGTCCCGCTGTGGAGCAGGAGCTCCATAGCGTGTCGGTGCCCAGTCTGGGGCCGACAGCCAGCCCAACCACAGGGCTGGAAACCATCTCTGCGTCGGTGTCCAGGGTGGGCACGACGTTCAGCCCCGCTGTGGAGCAGGAGCTCCATAGCGCGTCGGTGCCCAGTCTGGGGCCGACAGCCAGCCCAACCACAGGGCTGGAAACCATCTCTGCGTCGGTGCCCAGGGTGGGCACGACGTTCAGCCCCGCTGTGGAGCAGGAGCTCCATAGCGCGTCGGTGCCCAGTCTGGGGCCGACAGCCAGCCCAACCACAGGGCTGGAAACCATCTCTGCGTCGGTGCCCAGGGTGGGCACGACGTTCAGTCCCGCTGTGGAGCAGGAGCTCCATAGCGTGTCGGCGCCCAGTCTGGGGTCGACAGCCAGAACTGCGACAGGGCTGAAAACCACCTCTACGTCGGTGCCCAGGGTGGGCACGGCGTCCAGCCCGAGGTCCCCGGCGAAGGTCAGCAGCCCGAGGTCCCCGGCGACGGTCAGCAGCCCGAGGTCCCCGGCGACGGTCAGCAGCCCGAGGTCCCCGGCGACGGTCAGCAGCCCGAGGTCCCCGGTGACGGTCAGCAGCCCGAGGTCCCCGGTGACGGTCAGCAGCCCGAGGTCCCAGGTGACGGTCAGCAGCCCGAGGTCCCAGGTGACGGTCAGCAGCCCGAGGTCCCCGGTGACGGTCAGCAGCCCGAGGTCCCCGGTGACGGTCAGCAGCCCGAGGTCCCCGGTGACGGTCAGCAGCCCGAGGTCCCCGGTGACGGTCAGCAGCCCGAGGTCCCCGGTGACGGTCAGCAGCCCGAGGTCCCCGGTGACGGTCAGCAGCCCGAGGTCCCCGGTGACGGTCAGCAGCTCGAGGTCCCCGGGGAGGGTCAGCAGCCCGAGAGCTCCGGGGAAGGTGAGCAGACCTGAACCTCCACCGGAGCCCCATCCGGGGCCGGTCGTCTGCGTCGCTCCAGTGCCGGAGCAGTCCGCTCCACCGGTGCCCAGTCCGGGGCCGGTCGTCCGCGTCGCTCCAGTGCCGGAGCAGTCCGCTCCACCGGTGCCCAGTCCGGGGCCGGTCGTCCGCGTCGCTCCAGTGCCGGAGCAGCCCGCTCCACCGGTGCCCAGTCCGGGGCCGGTCGTCCGCGTCGCTCCAGTGCCGGAGCAGCCCGCTCCACCGGTGCCCAGTCCGGGGCCGGTCATCTGCGTCGCTCCAGTGCCGGAGCAGCCCGCTCCACCGGTGCCCAGTCCGGGGCCGGTCATCTACGTCGCTCCAGTGCCGGAGCAGTCCGCTCCACCGGTGCCCAGTCCGGGGCCGGTCGTCTACGTCGCTCCAGTGACGGAGCAGTCCGCTCCACCGGTGCCCAGTCCGGGGCCGGTCGTATGCGTCGCTCCAGTGCCGGAGCAGTCCGCTCCACCGGTGCCCAGTCCGGGGCCGGTGGTCAGCCCCTCTCCAGGGTTGAGGGCTCCCACACCAGGGTCCAGACAGGACTTGGTAAATGGCGGGAGTACTGAGAGGGGAACCATCGCGCTGGGGTCCGGACTGGACCGGGCGTGCAACAGAGAGGTAGGAGAGAAGCTACTCTCAGAGCTTGCGCCACGCCCGGAACCAGAACCGGAGCCTCCACCAGCAACCATCTCAGTACCCCGCCATGTCCCCCCTAGTTTTTTGGACATTTTTTTTTTGTTTTTTCCTTTCAGGAGAGGGGGGATTTATTGTGCGATCGGGAGTCCGCACCTTGGGGGGGGGGGTACTGTGATGGCTTGGTTGTGGTAAGGCCTCTTACTCCCACCTAGGGGAGGAGAGAGGCACACAACCAAGTCATCACACCCTAACTAGGGAGATTATCATCCCCAATAAGAGACAGCTGTCTAGCGTTGTCTCTGATTGGGGATAGTATATAGGATCCACACATTTCCACCTGTGTGTGGATCATTGTTCCTGCTTGTCTGCACTGCCAGCAGCCCAGCAAGTAAGTCACCGTGTTTTGTTTGTTGTATCGTGTTTTTGTTTTTTCACTCTCTTTTATTTGTAAATGCTTCGTGAGTCAATCTCATTTCCAAATAAAAGGATGACACTTCACCAGCGCTCCGTCTATCGTCCCATATATCCGACGCACCGTGACAATATATGGTTGTTGTGGGTCATGTAGGGTTAATTTACCTGATGCAGACCATTGTTGGTCGAAACGTAGTTTGTGTATCCCAGTAAGTTTTATAAAATAATGAATTTAGGGTGCAGCAAAACAGTGAGCGGGCATTCCTTTTCATTCTATGCACCAGACCCAGACAGGCCTTAAGAAATCAGAGTGATTTTTTGGGGGGTATCTTCCTGTTAGGATATCATATAATTATTATTTTATGGAATGTTATGACCTCACACTACCACTATCTGTCGCCTTGGTAGCATCCGGCTCCTACAATATAGAGGTATTCTCATTGACAAAGCCTATTGACAGGTCACAACTAACCTCCTACCATGACTAGCCTTACATTAGTCTCTCCTACACCTCTCAACAGCAGGAAAAGGGAGAGCCTGTATCACCATTGGTCTAAAATGCAGATCTGTGGCAACATGCAGGAACGTTCTGAGGCACATCTGTAGACACATCAGTGCCAAGAAAGTGTCTAAATATGAGTGTGTGCTCTCGGGAATGACTGCGTGCCATGGATTGGTTTGTGGCAGCGAATACCACAACGTATGTAGGCCTAGGACATGGTGCCTGGGCTCATCGAGTACATGTATTACTTTTGTAATGTAGTTGTTATAAAATGAATTGTAAATTGTGACTAAAGAGTTGCATTGTTTTGTTTGTGTGTAAAATGCATTCGCTACATAAAAGAAGGCTTAGGGACAGCCATATTTATAAACCGAAAAGGAGAGGAAAATGTCTCAGTCATTAAATTCTCAGTCATCAGCTATGCACATACAGTGGAGATGCTGAGGACTGAAGCCCAGTTTAGTCTGGAAATGTATTTTAGAATTCACAGAAAAAAAGTGTCCACAAGTATTCTCCCAGTCTTTTTCTAATCTCTTTCATCACCTCTGTGTCTTTCCCACCATCTCTCTCTCATCAGAACGGTCTCTCCACAGGACCTTGTTAGGGAAAGCCAAGTATATCAGTGTGGGCGTCGGTGGGGAAGTTTGCATGAGTGGCCTTATGGAGGTTAAGACAACACTATTGGCTGTCCGCTTCGCTGTTCAGTACTTGTGATACTGCCAGTAGGGTTGACTGGCACTTTCCATGTACTAGAAAGCTGGGTTTGGTTTGGCTGGTCTAGCAGTTAGAGCTGCCTATTTCCTGTCTGTGGAGGCTGAAGACGCAGAGCCATTGGCAGGAGTTATAGGAGAAGGTAACTAAGCTTGGCCTAGGCTAGGGGTAAGTGTCATGGATTAGATTCATAACAGGAGAAGTATAAGTCGTTCTGGTTAAGAGTGTCTGCTAAATGACTAAAATGTAAAATGAGAAGAACTAGTACTATACTTTTAAAATACAGCAGTTTACCTAATTAAATTGTCCTTTTTTCTGAGTAGTAAAATAAGTGTTCTTTTTTAAGAATGGTTAGACAATGTAAGAATTGGAACAATCGACTGTCATGCCTATCAGGTGATGGTAACCTGGGCAACAACTGAAAGCATGCAGTGGGAGGGCGTTTCTATCCAGACTCCACCCTCTGGTCTAGCCCTATGGATTGGAGAGTGGGCGTGAACTAACCTACAAAAGTTCCCTCCCTAAATCTAAATGAAACCACTGTGGAATGCATGCACACTCCCTCTTACACACCCTCCCACTCAGTCATGCCGTAGATCAAGTCAATGCTTCTTCCTGTTTTTTTGCGAGTTCCCTCTCTGTTTTGTCTCGTTTGGCTAAATCGGGCTGTCCAGGAGAGTGTACTGACAGAACAACATAGCTGCTAGAGAGGAACGGCTCTTTCTTTGTAAACCTTTACAGGACTTTTTGAGTGGGTGAGTTTTGACGGTGCCCATGAGATTAGCCCCCAGGGGGGTTGTTGAATTGGGGGTTAGGGGGAAGGGAAGAGGTGAGTGTGTGCCTGGGAGGTGGAGAGAGGAGGGTAGGAAACACTGGGGTGCTGAATTTAATATTCCTTCCCCTGGACTGGAGCAACACAAAACAGACAGACAGAGACTCTTCCTGATGGATCTGAGGGGGAAACCCTACCTAGAATTCCCAAAGACTGTTAAAGAGTAAACATAACACACATCCTGACCAAAGGAAAGGAGAAGGGCCTGGAGGAGCATGGAAGCACTGAGGGAGTCTTTTCTGCATTTGACCTTTCAGATGTCCACGTACAAGAGGGCCACTCTGGACGAGGATGACCTGGTGGACTCCACCGGAGATGAGATCTACCCCTCCTCTGCCATGCAGGTAGGCACAACTATTCCTTTGTATAAAAATTACACAGGACACATGCCAAGCCTGTCTAGAGACGCACTCATTCTGCTTCTTCTGTTGTTATGTTATCTGCTTGCATTGTATGACCAATTCCATTCCATTCCAAAGAAATTCATAACCATTGAGCTAATCAAATTCCAGATGTTCTATTGTCTTTGTGAGGACTATGAGCGCATGCTGTTTCCTGACAGCCTGCTATTCCCTGTCAGCCATGTGCTACGTTTCACAGTAAGGGGTACCTGAAGAGAAAGACTTCAGTCTCAGGAGGAACCCCATTATAAAACAAACAACCCTTTACAGAGGCCCATACCGTATCTGCATTTCTGGATAATCAGTTGCAGAGCCCAGCAGAATACAACAGTCTTATAACTCTGAAATAACCCCTGTGCAGGATCCTTCGTTCTCTCCTGCACAATAATCACTTATTTTGAGCAGAGATATAGCCACTATCCACAACTGATTAAGTAGGAGAATGCAGAACAACATACTGCACATACTGTGGACTGTTGTTTTTTGGATTATCATAGAAACAAACGTATCAGTAGATAGAAAAAGGTATATTGAAGACACTGTTGCCACATTTTTTAGAGGCTACAACAACAGTAGTGTAAGTATGTATGTTCAGAGAGGTCTCTGGAAACCTTTATGGTTTTCAGGTTTGGTGTCCAGAGACCTCTCTGGAAATCTCTATGTTTCCGTTTTGGAATTGGTCCACAATTAGAGGCAGCTATGCCACATTGACTCTAATTGGGGAGCCTATTTATGTTCAGCATTCCCACCTGTGTTTGTGGGTTTTTGTGTGTGTTCCATGCCGGTTCATGGTCGCTGTCTCCCCTTTGTGGATTAATTTACGGAATAAACAAATGTCTATACACTACAGCTCTGCGCCTCGGGTCCTGTCTCATGGCCGTCGTGACAAGTAGCTACGTAACTGAAACCAAAACAGGTTATACAATGGACCTCTGCTGTCTGAGTCAGGCTGGCTTCACACATGTCTGCCTACAAGTCTTCTCAATTGCACACATCAATACAGATTACAAGTTCAAATCCACCCAAACCTCTGAAAGTCTAGAGGATTGGGAAGCCTGTGGGTGGCTTTGGCACCAAGGCTACTCACATTCAGTGTGACATTTTAACTTTGCCTTAGTTAATGGGACTAAATCTAATTCTTTAATAGGTCTGGGATAATTGGTTTTCATGGTGTGTGTAAAGCTCAGTGAGGGGAAGCCACACTAAATCCTATAGTAATTTAGCAGATCTAAAACTCATTTGAACTTTCAGTAAAAGCAGTCAGGCTGACATTTAAACATGACCATGTCCTAGTTCATCCATTGTGGTTAGTGCTCTACCTTCCCTTTATCTGGGGCTGAGGCACAATGCATTTTAATGAAGCCTGCTAAAGAACTATAAAAAATTAGCAAACTATGAATACATGACCTTATATATAGAGGGGTGTTGAAAGGCATTATTGTGTGGAAGCCATTATGTATTGTAATATACCATGTGAGTCATTTCAACCATAACAATATACTTTAGTCACACAGTATTAGCACTACTGCCTCTGTGGTGTTCAGTGTATTATATCTGACCAGAAAGAAGATACCATTCATCATAGGATCATAGAACATAGAGTGGTTTGTTTGCCTGAGTACTGTGGTTAAGGGTTGTATACCAATCATTGTAACCATAACGCACAGTTACCAGTGTATGTGTGTCTGTGGTGCTCATTGCTGTGTGTGTGTGTTTCTGTACAGGTGACACAGCGACATGGCCCTGGTCCCAGGTATTGGGCGGAGAAGACACACACTGAGAGGAGGCTGTTGGTCCTAGTGTGTGCACTGTCTGTTGCCTTGTTCTTCTCTCTCATCACTGTCGGGATCTTCTACAAAGAGAGTGAGTGGCTGAGATTGATAAACCTGATTTGGTTAAGCAATCCTGAGAAGAATTGACCAAACATCCTAGGCCTTCTCTTTTATGTTTATATATAATCTGACAAAATGTTCCTGGTTACAAATCTTTACTGTACCATCTGTATTTTCTCAGCTCAGTATAAGTGTCCTTGTATTTTGAGAAGGGAAACAAATGCCACTTCCTCCTATTCAACCAGCTCACACATGACAAATCACCGCCGTCTGTTATGAGAACCGACACAAGAATGTGCTTTTACTAGATCATTCACTTTTCCACTCCTTTTATTCAGCTCCTGTTATTCATGAGCCAAAGTCCAGTTAATGCATTCTCATTCTGTCTCATGTCTATGTTGATCGTTGATTAAAACATATTGTCCTAAAAAAATTACAACATAGCCTCAAACATAGACATGAGAATGTACTAACTGGCCTTTGGGTCATGAGTTATTATCCCTCTAAAAATATAAACATGTTTTCCACATCTTCTCCCAAAATAAAATAAAGGGAGTTGCCAAATGCCCCTGGGATGTAAATCAGCGTTTGCAACTAGGCCCTTCAAAATTCCAGAGCACTTTCTAATAAAATACTGTATTATCCATCTCCTTATTCAGTCCAGTGAAAGAGAAATAGTACTCTGTGAACATCCGTTTACACTTCAGCTTTCACAGACAGTTAAATGTATGGTAATCATGTCAAAGCCAACGAATGCCCATCTTAAAACCAATGGCAACATCGGACAATGGCCTGCTGAGAATTTTCCACAACAGTGCCTCAGCATTGTGGCTAGGTGATTGGTACCGTACACCTGTGGAGAACATTCAGGTGTGACAGGTGCAGGCAGCAGTGCATCAGGACCAGCTGTTGGAACGGTGGGACAATGACTGACAGTGACGTCGTCTGTGACACGATCTCTCGATGGGCAGCCCTTCTCTCCACTATAGAAGCTCCAATTTATTTTAACAGATTTTAACAATTTATCTTTAGAGAAGGAAAAGTTATTTTTCTTTGAGGTTATATCATTTTGCAGTTACCTGTTGATAACAATGATTTCCAGATGGTCTGAAAACATCCATGTATTGAAGGTGCTTGACATATACTAGCTGTTTAAGGAAAGATATAGTGTTGTCCAAATGTTGAGGCTGAAGAATCACAGTGTCTGTAAGAGGTATCTGATACATTATGTTTAGTTGTCTTGTCCCACTCCCTGTTGGCAGCTCACCCTGGCGTGTGTCTGACGGAGCCATGCATTACTGTGGCCAGTGCTGTGATGGGAGCCCTGGACCGCTCAGTCGACCCCTGCCATGACTTCTACAACTTTGCCTGTGGGGGATGGGTGAGGAACAACCCCCTCCCTGAGGGAAAGTCCCGCTGGGGTCCCTTCAGCAACCTATGGGAGCGCAACATGGCCGTCATGAAGCACCTGCTGGGTAAGGTTTCTCCTCAGGGGGTGGGGAGTTCTTAGCTGCCCCTCTCACCCTTAACAACCTAGAGAAACACAAACAAACAGTTAGCTAGTTCTTATTGCCCCACTGTTCTCTCTACATGTTTGTTATCCCATTGTAATGTAAGATACGGTTGTAGAAGACATAACTGTGAAACGTGTTGTGTTTGGCAGAGAACACCACCATGAAGGGGCTGAGCAAGGCTGAGAAGAAGGCCCAGAGGTATTACAAGGCCTGTATGAATGAGACTAAGATTGAGGAGTTAGGGGCTCAGCCTCTACAGGAGCTCATCAATCAGGTGAGTTCACTCATCAAGCGGCATCCTCATCCAGTCTTCTGCCATAGCCCTATGTTGATATAAGCTATGTTTATGATGTGCTAATAGATGTGTAAAATATTATTTATGATATACAGTTAATGTAAATAGTTACCCTAAATGACCTGATATAAAGGATCACCACATCTCAGGTTTTAAGTGAGCCTCTCTCTGAAGGAGATCATACATTTTCTCTTTCAGACAGGAGGATGGGCCCTAACCGGCTCCTGGGACAAGAACAATTTCCAGGAGGTTCTACGCACAGTGTCGGCCAACTACCGCTGCTCCCCATTCTTCACTGTTTTTGTCAGCACTGACTCCAAAAGCTCCAACAGCAATATTATCCAGGTGAGAGAAGAGCCAGTGGCCCCAGTGGCCCAAGGCTCAGTGGCTGTAGGCCCAGCTCCTCCCACAGTCCTCCTCCTCACTGCTTTAGCTTTTGATTTACATTTTATCCCCAGATCTGCTCAGAGAGGATTTACATGCGCATTTACATGCTCTTTTACATGCTCTTGTAAGGTTAATCGAAGCTGCAGTATACTGTAGAGTAGATCCTGGAATACTATGCAGTCAAAGAAACAGGCTCACTTTGCTCAGAGTGCTGAAATGTTTAAATGGAGTGTGATATGGTAGTCATGAACTGTTCCTCTTACCTACAGGTGGATCAATCCGGGCTGGGCCTCCCCTCACGGGATTACTACCTTAACAAAACGGCCAATGCAAAGGTACTGACAGGCAGCCACACTATGGCACTATGGTGAATGGGCTTAAAGATTGTAGCATGATGACAGACAGGGTAAGGTAGGACATAAAATAGATCAGTTCCTTGATGCAGAGGCCTGATTAAATTAGGAAATTAACTTAATAAATTGTCAAACTATACTGAGAAACTTATCTCGCTAGACATGTGTTTCATTAGGAATAGAACATATCCAAAGGGGCATTACAAACCCTACAGTACCCCACTTGGACAGAACATGTATAAATAATATAGAAAGAATGTATAGCTCAAGGGATAACTCTGTGCTTGTAATAGTCAGTATTTTCCTAGTGCTGCATTTTGTTTTGAAATTAATTTAACCAACATTTCTCCCTCTGTTCTGCCCAATTGGTCTTGGCAGTATCTGAATGCATATCTAGACTTCCTGGTGGAGCTAGGGGTCCTGTTGGGGGGCTCAGAGGAAACGTCCAGATTGCTGATGCAGGAGATTGTGGACTTTGAGACCACCCTGGCCAACATCACCGTACCCCAGGAGGAGAGGAGGGACGAGGAGCTCATCTACCATAAGATCCAGGCAAAGGATCTGGCGGTCAGTACCCGTCCATCTTGTCCCTCTGCTGCTTCAGCTGATCCAAGCATTATGTCAACACCAGATATCCATCTACAGTAGATGACTCCCAGATTGAGATGTGTGAATCAAAGTGCAATTAGCATTTTGGTTTAACAGTGCTTTCTGTAAGGTCTTTCTTCCTGCTTTCTATTTATACCTGCTGATTTAAAAAAGCAAAAAAAACTAAATATCTGACAGGTGCACCAGTAGATATATTGACAGTATTATTGTTTCTGTGTGTTTCTGTAGACCTTGGCTCCTGCGGTGGACTGGATGCCCTACCTCACAGATGTGTTTGCTCCTGTACCCCTCAATGACTCTGAGCCTGTGGTGGTGTACGCCAAGGACTACCTCCAGAAGGTCTCCAACCTCATTGCCAGCACTAACAAGAGGTTAGAACCACTTTCTAGCCCTGCCACTAATTATGAATATTTGAATGCTGATGGACAGCACTATGTAATTAAGGTAACCATTGGGATTGTATGGTTTATGTAAGATTTCATATCGGTCCAGCAGTGATATATGAGCAGCACAGGGGACATTATAAAACATTATACAAACTACATAAAGAATATAACATTTTGCTTCCTTTCCTGAAATGTTAATGTGATGAATGATATAAATAATTGATCTACTCCTAACTGTGCAGCGTCCTGAACAACTACATGATCATGAAGGTGCTGAGGAAGATGGTGTCCATTCTGGACCAGAAGTTCCAGGATGCTGAGCAGCGCTTCATTGAAGTAATGTACGGAACCAAGAAGGTGAGAGAGAGATGGAGATAATGTCAGTGCTTTAAGCTGGCAGGGAAATGGGCAACAGACCTATCAGATGAGTACTCAAGGGCACCGGCTTTTCCTGCTGCTTCAGTCAACAGAGTTAAGCTATATTTGCTTATAGCACAGATAAAACTAAATTAGTGTCTGAAACTATGTGGCAATAAAGTACACTGTAAATGGAAATTTACATAGATAAAATGTAATAAGATGTGCATTTGTCAGTGGCAAACTTAATTAAAGAAGGAGCTGATAAGAAAATACTTTAGTAGCTGAGTCACTGTCATCACTAGACATACATTAAATTGACCAGACAGCTTTTTCCCTTGGCTCTCTGCTGCTATCAGCTATCTGCTGTGTTGTGTTGTGCTGTGGGGGTTCCAGCTATCCAAACCCTTATCTGAGCTAGATCCTGTTCCCTTAGCCTTGCTTTCCATTGGGGTCACACTGTCAAAACATACCAACTGCTTTCTTGTCCTGTGTGTGCGTGTCTGTGCACATGTGTGTGCACAATTCCTGAGACCATCCACACTACACTTTTATCACCCCTTCCTTTCTATCAGTCAGTCTGTCATTGTTTCCCCTGTATCTACTCCCATCTGTCTCTCTTGTTCTCTCGCTCACCCGTTCCACTCTGTTGGCCTCTTCCTTTCCCCCTCCCCCTGTCTGCATAGTCTCTGTTTGGATTCTAATATCCCCAGTAGGAGAGGGGAAGTTCGGGCGCTAGAGGAGTGTCCTGTTGTTGCCAATCTCTGAGAGTCTCACAAAAACAACAGTCAGCCCTTTTAGAGGGCAACGTGCTGTCTCCCTACACACTCTGATAAAGGCCTGGCTTCGCCTTGAGGTAAAGGATTCCAAGGAAAGATTGTTTACTTCATATGCAAAACCAACACTACTACTTCATGCTTGATGGGCATTATAAAACCTAATACAGTTACAGACTGGGTTAGGATCATGCAGTGTTTTCAAGTATTTGTATATACTTGGTATAGTCTGAGAGACAGTGCTATCTTGTGTGTTTAGCTGATGCCATTGTTCCTGTGTGTTGGTGGTGTGTTGTCATAGTTCTCATGTGTTCAGTTGGATGTTTCAGAGCTGCACCCCACGCTGGAAGCTGTGCGTCAGCGACACAGACAGTGCCCTCGGCTTTGCTCTCGGGGCCCTGTTTGTCAAAGCCACCTTCGACGAGGACAGCAAGGCCATTGTAAGTGTTTCAAGGTATCACCCACCCACGCACTACCTCCACTGTGAGCTGCCCCTGGGTGAGATTCTGACAAGCCTTTCCGTTTCCCTGTCGTGTCTGTCAGGCAGAAGATATGGTCTCTGAGATCAAATGGGCATTTGAGGACAGTCTGAAGTATGTGGGCTGGATGGACCAGGAGACCAAAAAGGCAGCCAAAGACAAGGTGGGAGAGACGAGTTGCTTTGAATAACTGTCAGAAAGATGTTTTCCACTGTTAGGGTGAGGGAATTGTCATTACACAGACTGCAAACTATGGAAAAGTGTATTGCCTTGTAACTAACATGGTATGGTATGCACATCTTATTACATTTTATCTCTGTTACAGCTATAGCAATTTAATTGTATTCCATAAGAGATTGCCCGGGAGGAAACATAAAGCATTGTCCACAAAAAGGGGGAAAAAAAGAACACCCTTGCCTTGTTTGCACTAACACTCACACTTGTCTTTTCTCGCCAGCACTGACTTGTATTTCTATACTTTTTCATACTGCCGCTCTATGTATCGTGCACCGTGTATCTGTCTTTTGTGTACTTTCGTTGTGGCATTTTGCACCTGCCCTGTGTTTTGTTGTAGCTGCTTGACAATGAAATTTCCCCCCCGGGGGATCAATAAAGTACCTATCTATCTATCTATCTATCTATCTATCTATCTATCTATCTATCTATCTATCTATCTATCTATCTATCTATCTATCTATCTATCTATCTATCTATCTATCTATCTATCTATCTATCTATCTATCTATCTATCTATCTATCTATCTATCTATCTATCTATCTATCTATCTATCTATCTATCTATCTATCTATCTATCTATCTATCTAATAGCTACTTTTATCAAGGAAAAGTGTACTTACTATGACTGTGGTATGTGGTTGTCTCACCTAGCTATCTTAAGATGGATGCACTAACTGTCAATTGCTCTGGATAAGACAGTCTGCCAAATGACTCAAATGTAAATGTAATAGTCCTTATTGCTATAATTGTCACGTTTAGCTTAAGGCTCGTGAAACTAACTCTGCAGTGCCATCTGGTGTTAGCATCTGTCTCAATCCACCTCATCTGCTCTGTTATAGGCTGATGCCATTTACAACATGGTTGGATATCCAAAATTCATCATGGACCCCAAGGAGCTTGACAAAGTGTTCAATGATGTAGGTAAATATGTAATTAAAATAAATATGCATACTTCTGTTTTATGAAGTTGTCCCCGTCTCTAAGACAACAACATAGCATGGCAGCAACACATGACAACACAGCTTGGTAGCAACACAACATGACAACAACATGGTAGCAACACAACATGGCAGCAACACAACATGGTAGCAGCACAAAACAGGGTACAAACATTATTGGGCACAGACAACAGCACAAAGGGAAAGAAGGTAGAGACAACAATACATCACGCAAAGCAGCCACAACTGTCAGTAAGAGTGATCTCTTCATTCTTTGAATGAAGAGATTGAGATAAAACTGTCCAGTTTGAGTGTTTGTTGCAGCTCGTTCCAGTCGCTAGCTGCCGCGAACTGAAAAGACGAGCAACCCAGGGATGTGTGTGCTTTGGGGACCTTTAACAGAATGTGACTGGCAGAACAAGTGTTGTATCTGGAGGATGAGGGCTGCAGTAGATATCTCAGATAGGGGGAGTGAGGCCTAAGAGGTTTTTGTTTGCATTGCTTGTGTGTAAACCTCTTTCTCTTTCTAACCTGATTCCTCTCTCTCTTTCTCAGTTTGAGGTGATGTCTGATCTGTATTTCCAAAATGTAATGCAGTACTACAACTTCTCTGCTAGAGTGACTGCGGACCAGCTGAGGAAAATTCCCAACAGAGACCAGTGAGTGTCTATAACCCGGCCCCCACCCCCCTGTTGCTCGCCTCTCCAGAGAGGAGGTCAAATGCTCTGACAGCGACAAATTCCCATTCTGACTCTAAGGAATACTGCTGGCATCCAGAAACGCTCCCCGGCAACCAATATCCCTCAGCTGAACTGATCCTTTTCTCTCACTACATAGCTGAGTAGCTCAGGGTTCTCATTCTTTCACACTGATCTGTAGTCAATAGCCTAGCTAAGCAGATAGGGGAGAGTCAACAATTTTTTTTTATCACCCTGACCTCAGACTTTTGTACTCAGTTGGTGTTATATCCTATGTCTTGCATATACAGATGGAGCATGACCCCTCCTACAGTGAATGCATACTACAATCCCACCAAGAATGAGATGGTGCTCCCAGCAGGAATCCTTCAAGCTCCTTTCTACAGCCGCTCTTGGCCAAAGTAGGTCCCTCTTCCCTTTTTTAGCCTATACAGTTCCCTTATACCTCCCCATCTCAGGCAGAAATACAGGTACACCACACGTGTGCGCCGTGCTTGTGTTAATTGTATACAATATGTGTGTTTCCTTGAGTGTCTTCACATATCCCAGAATGTAATTGCTAGTTATAAAATGCTTTTATTTACTTGAAAGGATTTTGAATCTTTTTCCAGGGCCCTGAACTTTGGGGGGATTGGTGTAGTTATGGGACATGAGTTGACACACGCTTTTGATGACCAAGGTAAGACCTTTCATTTTCATACATGTTGTAGTGTCTTAACTCGTATTACTTTATATGGGAACTAAGCAGTTTTGCTACAAACTAAAATACAAATGTTTAAATAAAGTCTGTATACTTACATTGCAGGGGAGACACTTTGATCACAGGGCAAGCTGACTACTTCGAATTCACCAGAATCTCGACTGCATAACATTTTGGGGGACTGTGTCTGCCCTCTCCCCTAAAAAAAAAGAAAAAAATAAATATTATAGGCTGTTATAAGCATCCCACCAATCGAACGTAACATGACACATTATGATTTCAAATGAGGCCTCCAGTTCTACAGCATATTTTGCTTTATGTTAAAGGGAGGGAGTACGACAAGGATGGGAACCTCCGCTCCTGGTGGAGAAACTCGTCTGTGGAGGCCTTTAAGAAGCAGACCCAGTGTATGGTGGAGCAGTACAGTAACTACAGCATCAACAAGGAACCCCTCAATGGAAAACACACCCTGGGAGAGAACATAGCTGACAATGGTGGACTGAAGGCTGCCTACAAGGTTTGTATGATAGGGAGGTGTTGTTAGGGTGGGATATGGGGAAAGTAGACTTGACAATATGAAGAGCAAGAGCAATTCAACTTACACACACATACTGTAAATGTGCAGATGTTTCGGAATCATCAATGTGAGATGCAGTATTTGGAAGGTCAGAACTATGACACACATTACATGTTTTCTTTTTCACTTGATTGGGTCATTGTGGGTCATGTCTTTACTCTGTGGTGGAAAAACCGGGGTTGCCTACTTCACTGCAAAGCCTGGAAATGCAACAGGTGGCTTGGAGAGGCTTGGTCAGCCTCCGAGCGAGCTCTCACACTCAAACATTCTTTCCATCAAATTAAAGTCATAGGTTATGGAGCAGATGAGCCAACCATCTGGCAGAAAGGGCGACCTGCATGAGCGCTGTCTGTTAGCGAGGACTGAGGAGGAAATAAAGCTGAGGGCAAGCAGAGAGAGTCTCTTCTGTTTTTTTCTCCTACTGATCTCTATGGCGAGAGGAGAATAATGCATGCTGCCTGTAATATGACCCTTGTCTGCTTTGAAGGCTTATATGAACTGGATTGCAAAGAATGGAGAGGAGGCCACCCTGCCTGCCCTGGGGATGACTAATCATCAGTTATTTTTTGTTGGATTTGCCCAGGTTTGTGCCACTTAAATTATATCCATGCCTGTGGCAAGTTTAGTAATGCATTCTCTAGCATGCCAACCTTCAACATTGTTATGTATGAATTATAATGACCTATTACATTGATAATGTGAATGAAGGAATGTGTTTCTGTGCTTTCTGCTATATGTAGGTATGGTGCTCAGTTCGGACTCCGGAAAGCTCGCATGAGGGCGTCATCACAGATCCACATAGTCCATCAAGATTTCGAGTTATTGGCACTATCTCCAATTCCCATGAGTTCTCTGAGCACTTTGGCTGCAAGCCAGATGCCCCCATGAACCCTAAACACAAGTGTGAGCTTTGGTGATACCTAGCTACCCATTTGTCGGTATGGCAGGTGGCAAAATGGGCACTGGGGATATGGAGTAAAATAGAGGCTGAGGTAAAGTCTCTAAGGAAGGAGAGCATTGGTCTTGATTCCACTAAAATCCAGCTGTTTTACCCACTCTACCCTTCTCAGGGTCCTTATGAGGACTGAAGCTGGAAGTTGAGCCAGCCCCAACTCTCTTCGTAAAGACAATTTGTTTTAGAAAGCTGCCTCTTTTTCCCCAATTAAACTCTATGAAAATGTTTCTGTTTCTGTAAAGGAGGAACAATTTTAACACTGGAAACCGAAGAAATGGTTTTAAAAAAGGGAAAACTAATGGTAACTTCTCTCAATCAGGTTTTATATAGAGTTGTCATATGCCTTATTTTTCAACAGGAAGTGATATTTATTTTCTGTCTGTCTTTTTCACTGTTACAATTTGTATCTGATCAATCCACCTCTATATGTTGTGTCTTCACTTATTGTATATTTTTAGACTGCAAAATAAAATGATGAGGTGCAATTACTGGATTTGGACTGAAATAATATAATCCGGAGGAAACTTTCAATCAAATCTAGAATACAAATCAAGGTCCTGTCATAACAAGTAGATTGTAAAAGTCATATTTTATTATTGCCCATGATTGATCCGATTCAATAAGCTATGTGTATATTGTTTCTGCATCAACAAACCTAACACAACATCATAATTTGTGTAAAGTCTGATTGCTTCATGTATCCAGTTTATACAGTAGTGATGTTGTAAAGAAGTGATCCTCCAAATTGCTGAATGCCTGATATGATAAGGGACATTTTATTTGAATAGTTTTCAATCAGAGAATTCTGAAACTTGCGAAGGATGTATTCACCATTGAACAAGTCACATAACAAAGAGTTTTCTCATTCTGTATCTGGTCATGAATGACAGGACTTTTCTGTGTCATAAAACTATTTTTCTAATCTAATAAAAATGTTGTCACTATTCTTTTGTATGCCTATCTTATTCTATGGCTCGTCTGATGGTTCAAAAGGACACCTTTTTATGTAATGATATTTTATTGTTTTCTATTCCAAAACAATACATAAAAAACGGTGTAGCCATATATCAAAGCAGAATTATTGTCTTTTTACTTAGAAATGAAAAGTGTAAATTGGTGGTTATTACCGATAGATGTCGCCGCACACAAACAATACAGTACTGAGTATATACAGTACAATCTACAAAGTTTTCACTTCTCGGTCTTCTGACTGTAAATACACCATCATTAATATGTCTACAGATTACAGTACCTGAACACATTTGTATACATTATCGAGTGGTTCTTGAGAATGATCCCATAGATATACCTTGAGACAGTTTATTTTACACACACACACTTCTAGACAACCACTACTGTTAAAATAATAAATACCATGCATTATTTAAAAATACCATCAGGCATAGTTATTTATTAGAACGATAATAGTGAAGTGCTCATCAATATACATGAATGTATGTGCCAGTCAGTAGAGTATATGATTTTTGGCGACATGAATGCAACAAATTCTGCGTAATTTTTTATTGCTAGGTAAACCGAACATACCCGTAATTGGACGAGAATTGCCGAATCGTCTGTCCTACCGGACTGGAAGCGGCCACTACGCCATGTTAACGAAGTCTCTCATCTCCGTGGAAAAATGATTCGCTAGCTATAGAAAAATCAGTTGTTGAAAACAAATGTTATATTATCGAAGGAGGAAAGACACCAGCGACAGTTCTCGGAAGAACTGAACCGGATCTGCAGAGGTCCTGGACGGGCAAGGGAGGCAAACCTCCCACCGTCCCCATGATGAATAACACCATAGACCCGAACAGCGACTTTCCATGAAAAAGCTTTTCTGCGTTGCTAATAGCTAGCTAGCCCTCAGTGTCGGCAAAGGGATTTGCGGCCTGCTTCAACAATATTAAACGCTTGCTAGCTATATTTATGCAAGCTAGATATATTTTGTATCAGTATTTATTAGTGTATCGTTTTGTTTTTTGTAATGAGTTTGCCGACGAAAATAGTCCCAAAACCCGCCACTGTCGCAGTAGGTGGACCTGGAACTGGCCCGACTCCGTCGAGCCAACTGCGGGCTACCCTGACCTCCGTGTCTTTACCACCGGGAGCCCCAGGTGCTCCTCAGCCGACCGCCGTGCCGCCACCTCAGTATCCTTCATTTGCAAGAATGCCCCTGCCATCTCTTGGTCAGGTATTCGGGGAAAACACATTTATGTAGCTAGCTAGTCAGTAACGTTATTGGTTGGATGAGGGTGAATGACTGATGTTCCGAAGAGCAGGGAGGGGGCAATTAGCTAGCTAGGTAACGTTAGTTGGCTAACGTTAACTAGCTAACAGATTAGTTGCTTGTTGACTAACGTTACTTGCTAAGCTACCTAGGCAAAGTAGCTAAACGGCAGATATATTTTGATGCAGTTTGTTGGCCAATGGCATTCAAATTTGAACTTGTGCATATGTGGATCAGAAACTGCGTGCTAACTAACATCACACTCAATTTGACGAGTTGGCGTAGGCTAGCTAACTGCTGGGCCACAGGCTTTGTTCGGTTTACCGGTAGCTAGCAGCCACTTTCATATTCGATAGGTAGGTTAATTTGCAACTGAAGACACGTTGCAGCGGCTAACTAATCCGGCTAGCCTATTGGCTAACTATTGTTGGGGGCAGTCTTTGTGAGAGATGAGATGAGAGGGTTTTGGGTGGACCAGTTAACTAGATTGTGTAGCCATCATACTTAAACTATAACATGAGTTATTCTTGGTAACTAGTATGAGTGAATGTAAACTAGGTAACTAGCTAGTAGTAAGTTAAATGGGTATAGGATCCCTTCCCCGGTTTCCATAGAAGGGATGCTAACGCCGGTTGTTATTTAGTTAGTTAGGCCGTAGTTACACCGGGTAGTATGACAGCCGGTGCAACACCGGTATTCCCATCTTGACAGGGGAGTGTCGCCAGACATTTGGTTGTTGGTAGCAATGTGTGCTACGTTACTGTAGTAGTAGTAGTAGTAGTGTAATGAGTCTGATCCAGTTTGCGTTTCTACCTATTTTATTTGTAGTTAGGGATATGTTTAATTGTGTACTTCATGATTGTATGAATGACATTCAGTAAGCCTAGGTAGTTATGAGACTTTTGGATAATTTTGACAGCTACCTTGCTGTCCAGTTTGTGTAGCATAAACATAATGGGGCATGATTCAAATATATTTTTTGTAAACAGAAATGGATCAAAATCATTTTCCTCACTTCAGAAACCCTTGGTCCCTTAAACACATTTTGATCCCAGTGGAATTATTCTTCCAAATAAAAAACATTCCTTACTTGATTTGTACAGACTTTGTGAATATCAAAAATGAGTCCTAATCAGTTTGAGATGGATACTTGCTAATAGTCATTTAAAGTTAGGATTTATTCTAGTGGCTTTTTACGATTTAAACATATTATGATTTAAATCTAATGTCCAATCATAATGGAAGTATTGTGTACAGAGTGCAAATTCTGCTGTTTTGTGGTTGCATTGTTATTCATGCTATTCTGTTAAGTCGTATTGTCACCTCCTGTTTTATTTACAGTTTGGTGGCGGTGGTTTGAGGATTAGGTTAAATTAGCTTCCTGCTTCTGCTTATAACAGTGATGGTGTGCTTCAGAGACCAGCATTTCTGTGGTATACAGGGTGTTCCAAGGGTCTTAATTAGTGTATCTACACTGCTTCATTCACATTTTAGGATGTTGGATTTACAATATCTGTTCAGTGGTGCTCTGTATCTCATGGATTCTGCACTGCTTGTGGTCTAGATGAATATGTATTAGTCTTTCATCCTGTTCAACTGTCTCCTTCATGCCCTGTGCCGCTCAGGTTGGACTGTTCCACACAGTCTGATAATGGAAGATTCTTCAGGGCTTTTGCAGCTTTCATTTCTATATTTCATTTTGGTCCAATATTTGTTTGCATGTCAATTGTGTACCTAACAGGTTCAATGAGCTAATTCTGCCATGTAACCACCACTTGGTCAAAATTGTTATAGGTTGAGCAAAGAAAAGTTTAGACTACATCTGCGAGGTGACAGATAAGAGGCATCGAACTAGCAGATTTCTCTCTGTCTATAGAAAAACATCAATGTCATTAAACTCACTGACCCTCCTGGTGTCTGCCCCTCCTCCCTGCCTCCCTGAGGTCAAGAGTGTGGGAACATGTTATTCTCTGTCTGCCCTCTGCTCCCAATGGATGGGATTTCCGTGTGTGTAGGCGGGGCTAGTTGCTACTCCTGGTTGCCAGAGAGAAACCCGGTGCATGCGGCTACTGCTGCACTCCCCAGACAATGGCAGTGCTGCTTAGCATTCAGCATGAGGCCAAGACGCCGCTTCCCACCGTCTGACAACAAAGGCCCAGGTCAGCCTACAGTAGTGCCCTATAAAATCTGCATTTCGGACGGAATCTAGACATTCAGACGGAATTCAACAATATTCAAAAATGTATTGAACTTATTACAAAATGCATGAATTTGTCGAAGTTAATCATAGGACTTGAACAAAATGCATCAGTGATTTGTATTTTCTGGAACGGAACAAGAATGCCCCTGTGTGTGGTGGCATGTGTATACTTTAGCGATGATGCTAATTACATTTTTTACATTTGTCATTTAGCAGACGCTCCTATCCAGAGCAACTTACAAATTGGTGCATTCAACTTAGGATGATGACCATCTTCTGGTATAAAAAAAAAAATGAATGAATTAAAATTAATTATTTAAAAAGTATCCTATGCCTACCTGGTAGAATGATATCCATTTGTTTAGCAAAATCTGCAGTCATATGAGCTCTACAGAAACGTTTCTAACCAAACAACGGTCTCTGGCTGGTGTGCAAAATCAAAATCTTTTGTGATTTTCCCCAGACATGGTCACCTGATATGGTTTAAGCGTTAGAACATCCAATTTTGTTGTTTTTCTATTAAAATAGTCTGATTTCTTTTTTAGCAGAAACCTGGATAAACAAAATGGAGAAAATGGAATTTGAGGGAAAAACGGAATCAGGCAAAAAGCAAAACAAATTTTATAGGGCCCTACTACAGCAGCCCTGGCTGGGCCGGGAACTAAAGGCCTCCCTTCTCCTCACTCGCTCACTCTTTATTTTATAATTTTTTCTTCAACTCTTTCTACTGTCATCGCTTCATTTTTGTCGTCTTTACTTTTCTAACATTTTGTCATGCTTATTTTGATATTTTGTTATACTAAGCAAATTAACTTGATAAAATGAATGAATATGGAATTATGGGTATGTTCCACTAATTAGAAACAGCATGGAACAGTGAGGTTATTGATTATAACTTGTTATTGAAGAAACTCACTTGCTATGGCTTTACATCACCTGCCATCACATGGTTGGAGAGTTATTTATCCAATAGAACCCAGAGTGTGTTCTTCAATGGAAGCTTCTCTAATTAAGCAATAATGGCAGAGGGGGTGTGGTATATGGCCAATATACCACGGCTAAAGGCTGTTCTTACGCTCAGTGCAACGCTGAGTGCCTGGACAGTCCTTAGCCGTGGAATATTGGCCATATATCACAAACCCCCGAGGTGGCTTATTGCTATTATAAACTGGATACAAACGTAATTAGTAAAAATAAATGTTTTGTCATTTTCTGTGGTATACGGTCTAATTTACCACGGCTGTCAGCCAATCAGCATTCAGGGCTCGAACCACCCAGTTTATAACTTCAGTTATACAACTAGTGGGTCTAATCCTGAATGCTGATTGGTTAATACCGCATTCAAGCCAGTGTCTATTCCACAAGTTACCACCGGCTAAATCTATGATGTTAAAATGCCTATTTACTCTGTTCCATCTGACTGTGCAATCCACCGTCTCATCAGCCCAGCCAGGCAATATATAAACTATAAAAAGCATCTAGACATTATCTCACATTTCTTTTAGACTTAACATTTCGTTTTCAACAGCGGAGATTTGTATAAACCTTTCTGTCTGTCTCCGACATTTGCAACATTGTTTCAATATTCAAATTCGATCTCCAGATGTCCCATGGTAATGAACGTATCAGTAGTCAGTATGAGACAGGCTGGCAGGCAGCTTTTCTCAACCAGTCAAAATATTAATCAGCATCATTATTATGGATATACAAAGAACAAGCTAGTTTGCTGTCTTTCTAGCTTCAGTTTGAAGTTATTGTGTTCGCTGTGTTATTGGCTAGCTCCTCTGAACAACAGTGTCCTGATGAGAGAGCACTTTTTCTACGCCAGGCGAAATCGCACATCATTATCTCATTGTTATGGGTGTATCCAAATTAAACTAGAAAACAGCTTAAACAAATGCAGCTACTTTTCTGTTATTCTGGCTCCACTTTTTGACGTGACTAAGTTAGCCGTAGTTGGCTTGCTAGCAAGCAAGGGATAAGAACGTTGTCAGTCAGTATTGCAATGGAACATTTAGAACGAACGACTGGGTTGCGTCCGTAGATACAAAACAAAAAGTGACAACACTTGTGCCAATATATCCTCCGAACACCAGCTTATCTGGCATTATCACTTAAAAATGTACAGTGCAGTGTCCCTCAGGGCTTTAACCTTGGGCCGTTACTCTTCTCTATTTTTACAAATGATTTACCACTGGTCTTTAACGACGCTAGAATTACTATGTATGTGGGGGATTCCACACTGTACATGTCAGCACCCAAAGCCAGTGAGCTCACTGAAATTCTAAATAAGAAGTTAGTAATCAGAATGGGTTATTTAATAATACACTGTTCTTAAATACATCTAAAACTAAAAGCATTGTATTTGGTTCAAAACATTCTCTACCACCTAAACCTCAGCTGGAACATCTTACCAGTGTGTGTTGGCTACCTGCCCCTCCCCCTCAATCTGAAGCATGCACAGTCTACTGTAGCTACTGGCATTACAGGAGTGATTCAGAAATGAGGGGGAGATTTTTTTATTTGAGAACAATGGATTCACTTTTTCAATGCTAGTTAAGGATACTATAGTTATCACATTTCACATTTGGATTTATGAACTACAAAAAGGTAAGATTTGTTTTTATTTTAAATCTGTTGCTGCTCTGCACACACAAGCTAGTTAGCTAGCGGCATTATGTGTAATGTAATGGAACTGAGAGTCATGATCAATTATCTGTCCAATGCATGTACATAGCTTTGCCCCCTCCATAGCAAGCTATGCCATCCATTGGTGAAGTCATTTATTGTTGAGCTAAATGTAAAATAAACAAATTCAGAGGTTTAAAAAGGAAAAGAAAGGAACTAAATAAATGGTTACTTTTTTGTTAGAACCTGTTCAGAACTTTATTTTGCTGCTCGAAACAGTGGAACGGAACCCAAAAAATGTATTATATTCAGAACGAAACGATGGGAAAATTATTTTGGTTACAACCCCTGGAACTAACATCAACAACATGCATACAAGTCTTTCCTGGTTGAGAGATTTTATCAGAAATATTACTGTGATGAAAATTCCAGATTGTCTGCATAATCAAATAACATTCAGCTCCGATACCCATAATTACCCCACATGATATGCAATCATGGGTCTCTTCACAGTCCCTGAGTCCAAAACAAATACACAGCAGCGCACAGTATTATACAGAGCAATAATTGCGTGGAACTCCATTCCATCCCCAATTACTCAAGCAAACAGAAAAATTACCTTTAAAAACGGATTAAACAACATCTCATGAAATGGCGGGGACTGTTAGGGGATAAACACAGACACGCTCTAACAAGCACATAATTTTTTAGTTGTATTGTTTGTATACTTTGTTGTGTTTGTATATCGCTGTATTTCAAATTTGTGTGACTGTCCTTGTCTATCAGTGCTTTCTTACTTGTCATGTCTTGTTTTTGTGTGGACCCCAGGAAGAGTAGCTGCTGCTTCTGCAAAAGCTAATGGGGATCCAAATAAAACATAAAAGTAATGTAGGGCCATATAGCACCCGTTAGAGTTTAGGACAGGTGCGTCATGTATTCATGTTGAAATGTTCACATAAGCCCACTCACTGTTGGAGATAAAAAAAACTGCCGAGTAGTTCTGAGTTTTCATTCAGACGGCCCAGGTCTAGCCTACGCCTTGCAGGCAGGGATTTCAAGCTGATTCTTGTGCTTAAATAGTGCTATTTTGCACTGTGAATGTTAGATTATATGCTGGCTACTAGTTTATAGGTATGCCAAAGTGCAGTCATTTGAACCCCAACATTTAGCCTAGAGAATAATTTTCAGTGCTTTCAGGCGTATGTTATGCAACTGCTTCTGTATGTTATGGAGGGATAGTGTCCTCGCACTGATTTAAAAGCCTAAGGCACACGTTGATAGCTGTTACTAAAGACAGCAGACTTTTCATAAAAATGATAGTCAAGTCAACTGTACATTTTCTCAATAATCTTGCTCCAAGATCTGCTAAAGGGGTCTGAAAAACCGAACTTCCCATGCAATGTCAGTAGTAGGCCAACTGCAGTGAGAGAGCAGTCCCAGGCCACAGCAGGCAGCATCTTGAACCATTTGTTTATTCAGTGCTGTGAGAGCCTGGTCTGGTGGGCCAGCAGAGTAGAGTAAAGTGAAGGGGTGGTTTTGTGTCTGCAACGTCTGTGCTCCAGTCACATCCTGTGCATCCCCTCTGAATCCACTGCACTCATCCTCAGGTAGGCTACCGTTGAAGTCGGAAGTTTACATACACATTAGCCAAAT
This sequence comes from Thymallus thymallus, assembly GCA_023634145.1. NCBI lineage: Eukaryota > Metazoa > Chordata > Actinopteri > Salmoniformes > Salmonidae > Thymallus > Thymallus thymallus. The sequence goes on along the minus strand of CM042410.1, from coordinate 15,926,648 downwards.
ATATTTAAACTCAGTTTTTCACAATTCCTGACATTTAATCCTAGTAAAAATTCCCTGTCTTAGGTCAGTTAGGATCACCACTTTATTTGAAGAATGTGAAATGTCAGAATAATATTAGAGAAAATGATTTATTTCAGCTTGTATTTATTTAATCACATTCCCAGTGGGTCAGAAGTTTACATACACTCAATTAGTATTTGGTAGCATTGCCTTTAAATTGTAATTTGGGTCAAACGTTTCGGCTTCCCACAATAAGTTGAGTCAAACGTTTCGGGTAGCCTTCCACAAGCTTCCCACAATATGTTTGGTGAATTTCGGCCCATTCCTCCTGACAGAACTGATGTAACTGAGTCAGGTTTGTAGGCCTCCTTGCTCGCACACGCTTTTTTAGTTCTGCCCACACATTTTCTATAGGATTGAGGTCAGGGCTTTGTGATGGCCACTCCAATACCTTGACTTTGTTGTCCTTAACCATTTTGCCACAACGTTGGAAGTATGCTTGGGGTCATTGTCCATTTGGAAGACCCATTTGAGACCAAGCTTTAATTTCCTGACTGATGTCTTGAGATGTTGCTTCAGTATATCCACATAATGTTCCTTTCTCATGATACCATCTATTTTGTGAAGTGTACCAGTCACTCCTGCAGCAAAGCACCCCCACAACATGATGCTGCCACCCCCGTGCTTCACGGTTGGGATGGTGTTCTTCGGCTTGCAAGCTTCCCCCTTTTTCCTCCAAACATAACGATCGTCATTATGGCCAAACAGTTCTATTTTTGTTTCATCAGACCAGAGGACATTTCTCCAAAAAGTACGATCTTTGTCACCATGTGCAGTTGCAAACCGTAGTCTGGCTTTTTTATGGCAGTTTTGGAGCAGTGGCTTCTTCCTTGCTGAGTGGCCTTTCAGGTAATGTTCATATAGGAATCGTTTTACTTTGGATATAGATACTTTTGTACCTGTTTCTTCCAGTATCTTCACAAGGTCCTTTGCTGTTGTTCTGGGATTGAGTTGCACTTTTTGCACCAAAGGAGACAGAACGCGTCTCCTTCCTGAGCGGTATGGCGGCTGCGTGGTCCCATGGTGTTTATACTTGCGTACTATTGCTTGTACAGATGAACGTGGTACCTTCAGGCGTTTGGAATTTGCTCCCAAGGATGAACCAGACTTGTGGAGGTCTACAATTTATTTTCTGAGGTCTTGGCTGATTTCTTTTGATTTTCCCATGATGTCGAGCAAAGAGGTAGGCCTCGAAATACATCCACAGGTACACCTCCAATTGACTCAAATTATGTCAATTAGCTTATCAGAAGCTTCTAAAGACATACGTTTCTGGAATTTACAAGCTGTTTAAAGGCACAGTCAACTTCTGACCCACTGGAATTGTGATATAGTGAACTATAAGTGAAATAATCTGTCTGTAAACAATTGGAAGAATTACTTGTGTCATGCACAAAATGGGACTATGTTAACATGAAATCTGTGGAGTGGTTGAAAAATTAGTTTTAATGACTTCAACCTAAGTGCATGTAAACGTCCGACTTCAACTGTATAGCTCCAGGCTGCTACTGCTACAGGTTACAGCTACAGGGCAGACTGGGAGGGAGCCTCAGGGTTAGTCACTGTGCTATTAGACGGGTAGAGAAGAATACTCCGTAGTAAGGCACTATCCATAATTGCTCCAGGGTCGCAGTTGATAATGGCAGACCCTGACACTCACCGAGGTACATTTAATCCTGTCCAATAGGCAAAATCCAGATAACTTTTGAAAAACTGTGCTCTGGTGATTTTTTTATTTTTTATTTGAGATTTCTGCCAACGTTTTGTCTGTAGTTTGTGTTCTCACAGCAACACTTTTTTTAGTTCATTTAATTTGTTTGTGGAGCAGTCAAGTCAGCAGAAAATCATATTTGACTTTCTAACTCTGAACTACTCCCTCTCACTTTCTCTTATTCTATCAGCACCTCTCTCTGTCCCACATACACACTCAACACATAAGTGGCTTTACATTAAGCTAATGATGATGCAGGGACACCAGCGGCTTTTCCTCTTTTGCTGGCTCTAAATGGAAGCAGGTCAGTGGACGGGGGTGGCCTTGGCTACTGTACGTTCAAAGGCAAAATAGGGGTGGGGACTCGGGAGGAATAAAGTGTGGGGGATTGCCTGTAGCAGTGGCCCCAGAATGATTGGTAATGAACTAACTGTTGCAGAAGCTGGCCATCTATGTCAGAGCCTGGAAACCTGAACATGTACTAGAGATGGGCTTTGGGGTTATGTTTAGGATTTTAGATACAGAGCTGGCCTGTCAGGGAGGCCAAGAAGCAGATTGGATCAGAAAGTTATATTTTTTTTTATTTGTCTGTGTTAGCATAAGGGTGCAGTGCCTGTGTCTACTGAGTTGTGATAGGTTCCATTCTATGCCCTTCACAGATGAGTGTTTTACATGTATGTAAAAAGGTTGCTGTCTGGGGCAAATCAGGCTTTCCCTTTCCTTGTTTATCTCTGTTCGGTCTGCTGCATCAAAACCTGATGTTCTTTAATAACCCCACCCAACACACATACAAAAGAACATTGTCTCAACAAGTAGCCTATGTTCCCTACAGTTGCTATAGCCCACTTGTTATCCAGTCCATATTAGCCACATGTATCTATGAGCTGATTACCTGGCTGTGCATAATTGTACAGGCATTTGTTTTCTCTTGTTTGATCCCTTGACCTTTTGTTATTCTAATAGATAACATATTTTCCTCTGCTGTCGCTGCAGAAACTAAATGAATCTGACTAAAGGCTAATTAGTGTGGTCAGCCACTCTCATGTCAGTGCCTTTGAGGGTAATATGTATGTATGCATGTCACCCAGTGGAATTTGGCTTTCATAACAAACTATGTTAGCTAGGACACTTTTTTTGACAGCAGTTGTTTCCCCTCCAGTTGCCCTTAAGATTCAAGTCTAAGCCACATGTTGCCAAATGCATTGATGGATTCACCATTTTTTATGAATCATTTTGTTTTAACAAAGTCTTGCTTTACAGATGCAAAGGGATTTGGTTATGCAATTCAGCGCTAAATAGCAATTGCAGCAATCGGATCAGATTGGAATTCCAGTAAGAGTCATGCGGTTCCTCTTTCCAAATCCCCTGGGGTGTCAGCTGTCTCGTCTCACCTGATAATTTTCCCCTCTGCAGTCGTGCAGCCTGCTAACCTCTGACCCCTGGAGGAAACGTCCCTGCTGCCCACCCCCGCCCCATCCCGCTGGTTTCACATGCCAGTTCAGCACAGAGCACCCTCTTACTCTCTGGTTGCATTCCACAACACCGACAGCCCGTACAGACAGACGGATCAGATTCTTTTAGTGTCACTTCCCCCTCTCCTCCAGCCCCCCTCACACAGACACACCACACAAGACAACACCGCACCAGGGTTCACTCCCCACTGTTTTATCCCCAGACTGTGGCTACGACTGTCCTCCTGGCTATGTTAAAGGTTAGAGTGAAGACACACTCACAACAGGGATCTCCACTCCGACCATTGTTTGTTTGGCTTTGTTTAAGACATCAACTTTATCCTGTATTTCGTCCTTTCCAGGCCCTCTTTATGCTGCGTAGCTGCTGTCTTCAGTTCCACTGTTATAAAATGTATTCTCTCTCTCTTTGGGAGGAGTGGTGTTCTTGGCGGGAAGCCAGTGGAGATGAGGGCCCCTGCAGGCAAGGAAAGAGTGAGGGAGAGGGATTGGGCGGAGAGAGTGGGATTTCGGGAATGGCTAAAAAGTATTTCCTTGTAATCATGTGACCAGTGCGTGTGTATGTGCGCCTCTGTCTGTTTATTTATTATTATATTTTTAAATTGAACCTTTATTTAACTAGGCAAGTCAGTTAAGAACAAATTCTTATTTACAATGACGGCCTACATACAGGGTCAGCCCCTGAAGCAAATTAGGGTTATGTGCCTTGCTCAAGGACACATCGACAGGTTTTTTCACCTTGTCAGCTCAGGTATTCAAACCAACAACCTTTCAGTTACTGGCCCAATGCTCTAACCGCTAGGCTACCTGTCGCCCCTTAAATCCCAATGAACTGCCTGAACAGGTTACTGAGGTCCTCTCCTCTGTCTGGTATCCCCCGCCCTCTTTTCATCAGTCTCATCACTCTTTCATAGCAGTCACTGATAAACATCAGAGTCCTGACTCATGATCACATGTCAACAACCCTATCTGGAAAAAGAAAGCCTGGCCCTGGTTAAGGGGATATTTTCTAGATGTGAGACAGTACATTTCATTAATTTATTTTCAGCAGTCATGATTGACCTATTGAGTTAAGAGGTTCTAAAATTACCTTTTGAATTTGGTATCTTGAATTAACTTAATTTGTTAAATAAAATAGGAATCAGCCATCTGGAATGCTATCATTCCTAGTGGGAGTTTTGGAAATCCATGTCGGGATTTCCCTTTGACACGCAAACTCCCTAGTAAAGGCACACAGTGTACTCTTGGAGATGGAGCATTTAGGGAGGGGGGCAAGTGGTGTTGGGAAACATTGGCTACAAACCTGCTAAAGGAACTAGAGAACTAGCAGACAAAGATGTGATTAAACTTGTACTGTAACAAAGTTTGAATTTAAAGAATTGTGTTTATACCAGATGCTGTTTAGTACAGAACATTAATGTCCCAAAGCATGTGAATGTGTCCCTGCTGTTGTTGAGCTTGTTGATGCCCCCACCTTTGACCCGTTTTGGCCTTAAGTTGACCCTTTTCCAGAATTTTCCTTAATATGACGCGTCCCAGGATCCCTCGGGTTCAGCAATCCTTGGACGACCGCATCTTCCCCACACAGCCCGGTGTCACTGCCGTCTACAGCGTGAGTACACACACACACACACACACACACACACACACACACACACACACACACACACACATATATATACCACACATACTGGTTGTGAACCCTAGCAAGCACGCCTCACAACCACATATCTCACGTCTGACACACTGCAGGGTGACAGACTGCAACCATTTAGTCATATTTTGCGACCCTTAATTTTTATTTTTTTATTTAACCTTTATTTAACTAGGCAAGTCAGTTAAGAACAAATTCTTATTTACGGCCTAACTACAGGGTCAGCCCCTGGAACAAATTAGGGTTAAGTGCCTTGCTCAAGGACACATCGACAGGTTTTTTCACCTTGTCGGCTCGGGTATTTGAACCAGCGACCTTTCGGTTACTGGCCCAACGCTCTAACCGCTAGGCTACCTGCCGCCCCCTTTGACTTGGCCGTGCGAGTTAAACGTTTAATTGGTCGCATCGGTGCTAGCTGCAATATTCTACATGGTCACTAGGGGTGTAACAGTTCAACAAACACAGTTTGATACTTATTGTGGTTTTGGGGTCATGTTTCGGTACAGCGGTAACATTTTATGCAATTTAACAATGTTCAACATTCACAATGTTCCTGGCATTGTCTGTTGTGCCAGGATTGTTATGTTGGGTCTAGGGCTGTTACGGTGACCGTATTACAGCCACACCGGTGGTCACGAGTCATGACTGCAATAAAGTATCTATCTATCTATCTATCTATCTATCTATCTATCTATCTATCTATCTATCTATCTATCTATCTATCTATCTATTTGCAGTCAAATTCCACATGACCATTTAGTCACGGTAATTAGGCTTCTCCCAGCTCTGATGCTGCTGAAGGTCATTAGTAGCCTACCAAACTTGCTAACTGCCTGGTACTCAGCACTATTGTCCCTCTAATCACTCAGACATCAATGCAAGTGTATTGGAAAATATAATCAAACACTTCATGAGAGCCCATGAGCTCATGTTGTGCAACATTTCTATAGGCTATGCAATTGTGTGAGAAAACAGAGTGATGGCCTCTTAAAAAGAGGAGGATCCTATCAGCTTTCTATAGGCTAGGCCTACTATGTTTATCTCTCAACTTTCCTAATGTTAAGCACATTGCTTCTCTTTACAATAGGAGTATAGCCTACCTGGCAGGCATGAAAATGAACCACAGGATATTTATTTTAATTTTTTATTATTTAACCTTTATTTAACTATGCAAGTCAGTTAAGAACAAATTCTTATTTACAATGACTGCCTACACCGACCAGACCTGGACGATGCTGGGCCAATTGTGCGCCGCCCTATGGGACTCCCAATCATGGCTGGATGTGACACAGCCTGGAAAAGCGTCCTCTATTTGCTATTTAAGTGCATAGTTGACATGTATTTTTTCCCCCTGACCCAGTTTCATGGTCCATTCTAAATCAAAACAAATTCCACACATATTATTTAGTTTAAGACAAGATCAAATCAATAATAGTCAATGTTAGCCTATCACTTGTGAATTACATATTATCAATTGAATAATGTGTGCAGTAAGGCAAGAAACAGTGCATGCCTTTTTTTGCCACTTTTTCAAATCATAGTTGCGCACCTCATGTAGCCTAGCCTATATGCCTTTAAGTTTTTTATAAGGTTTGTATCAATACTAAAGTGGCAAATATTTTTTTTTAATTAAGCACATTAATCAGCTTTACAACGGGTGTAGAGCATAGCTGGCATATATATGCAGCGAGTGCATTTTCAAGTTTGGGAAAGATAATTTTCACCATAAAAATGAACCTTTATAATAAAAGCATTACATGCATAATCACATTTGCGGTCACTTTTGAGAATGGTGTACGCACATATAGCCTACTGCCGTGTGCGCATTGCTGTGCTTATAATGTGAAGAAATAGCCTATTAGTTTATCAACATTTTAAGCTTAAACATTCTGATCTGTTGTCAGTTTTTGTATTAATTTTTCCCAAAACTGTCCTAGACTATGTTTGGAATATTTATTTCTATATAGATTAAGCCAACTTTTGTACTACTATCTTGTTGGCTGACAAAGTAAATGCGTCTTCAATGTGTTTGTCTTCACTTGTACCCTGTGAGAAAGACCCGATCACTGTCGGAGAGCAATGTGCGTGAGCGGTGTTTCGGAGTACTCATCCGGGAGAAGGGATTTTTATTAATTTTTTTCAATACATTTGCAAAAATGTCTACAAACAACATGTTTTCACTTTGTCATTATGGGGTGTTGTGTGTAGATGTGTGAGAGATAAAGTAATTTAATCAATTTTGAATTCAGGTTGTAACACAACAAAATGTGGAATAAGTCAAGCGGTATGAATACCTTCTGAAGGCACTGTATATTTAGAGTTTGTGATCTAGCTAATGTGTTTTGAGTTTCCACTTACTGCAGGTGGTGAATTAGCCCCAAATACATTTGCCTATGATATTAGTGCACATAAAGATGCAGGCAAATTCCTCTCTATTGAATAAAAATAAATCAGAAAATTCAGGAGCCCTATTTTAACAGTGAAATATAACAATAGCCTAATCACTGGATTAGGTTGCACATTAAAATATTTAGATTCACAACATGAAAAAAAAAATGTATTTTTTGAATACCATTTCAGTCTATTACACTCAATAAAATTACTTTATTGAGTGACGCTGCGAAAAAAATGTATGCAACCAAATAATGGGCTGGTGCCACCAACTTAAACTTAGTGGCACCAGTGCCACCAGGGGGAAATGTTAGTCTGGAGCCCTGCACTGTGTTTAGTTTACACATTCATTACAGCTTAGAAAACGAAGGCCTGGTGTGTGTGTGTGTGTGTGTATGTAATGTTGCATATGTGTAATGTATGACAAACGTAGGGGATATCGCTGAGCTCGGCCTGCAGCTGGAAAGATGTGGCTGTCACCTCAGGGGCTCACTGCCACATGATTCATCGTAACTGTCAGCTTCACCCCCCCACCTACCCCATGCCGTGTGTGTGTTGCCCACACTCTGTCACCCTAGTCTACTTACTCTGATGCCTGAGCTGACCCCCTCTCCACTGCAGTGTATGTTGTGTGTGTGTGTCTGTCTGAGCTGCTGCTGTGCTGAGCTGTGCTGTCTGCCTGGAGGCAAAGGTCTGTGCGGGGGAGGAGACACAGTACAGGAGCCTCATACAGTGGAGCTCCACTCTCTGGAGATGCTTCTGCTGTGGATTGTTTTAGAACATATAAAAAAATAGAAAATAATTTTTCAGAAACCAGCTTGCAAACCAGACACATACAGTGCAGTCAAAGTATTCAGACTCCTTGATTTTTTCCACATTTTGTTACATTACAGCCTTTATTTTAACATTTATTCAATTGTGTTTTCCCCTCATCCATCTTCACACAATACCCCATAATGACAAAGCAAAAATAGGTTTTTAGAAATCTTTGCAAATTTGTAACAAAAAAAACAAAAAACTGAAATACCACATTTACATAAATATTCATACCCTTTACTCAGTTCTTTGTTGAAGCACATTTGGCAGCGATTACAGCCTCAAGCCTTCTTGGGTATGACGCTACAAGCTTGGAACACCTGTATTTTGTGAGTTTCTCACGTTCTTCTCTGCAGATCCTCTCAAGCTCTGTCAGGTTGGATGGGGAGCGTCGATGCACAGCTATTTTCAGGTCTCCCCAGAGATGTTAGCTCGGGTTCAAGTCCGGGCTCTGGCTGAGCCACTCAAGGACATTCAAAGACTTGTCCCGGAGCGACTCCTGCGTTGTCTTTGCTGTGTGCTTAGGGTTGTTGTCCTGTTGGAAGTTGAACCTTTGCCTGAGTGCTTTGGAGCAGGTTTTCATCAAGGATCTCTCTGTACTTTGCTCTGTTCATCCTTCCTTCGATCCTGACTAGTCTCCCAGTCCCTGCCACTGATTAAAAAAAATCCCCACAGCATGATACACTGCCGATTTTGCAGGTTTTCCCACTTACAAAGCATGTAGAAGTGCATTTTTATCATAGCTACTCTTCAACTGTGAGTGACGGAATCTAAACCAAAAATCCAGAAAATCACATTGTATGATTTTTAATTAATTTAATTTGCATTTTATTGCATGACATAAGTATTTGATACATCAGAAAAGCAGAACTTAATATTTGGTACAGAAACCTTTGTTTGCAATTACAGAGATCATACGTTTCCTGTAGTTCTTGACCAGGTTTGCACACACTGCAGCAGGGATTTTGGCCCACTCCTCCATCCAGATCCTTCAGGTTTCGGGGCTGTCGCTGGGCAATACGGACTTTCAGCTCCCTCCAAAGATGTTCTATTGGGTTCAGGTCTGGAGACTGGCTAGGCCACTCCAGGACCTTGAAATGCTTCTTACGGAGCCACTCCTTAGTTGCCCTGGCTGTGTGTTTCGGGTCGTTGTCATGCTGGAAGACCCAGCCACGACCCATCTTCAATGCTCTTACTGAGGGAAGGAGGTTGTTGGCCAAGATCTCGCGATACATGGCCCCATCCATCCTCCCCTCAATACGGTGCAGTCGTCCTGTCCCCTTTGCAGAAAAGCATCCCCAAAGAATGATGTTTCCACCTGCATGCTTCACGGTTGGGATGGTGTTCTTGGGGTTGTACTCATCCTTCTTCTTCCTCCAAACACGGTGAGTGGAGTTTAGACCAAAAAGCTATATTTTTGTCTCATCAGACCACATGACCTTCTCCCATTCCTCCTCTGGATCATCCAGATGGTCATTGGCAAACTTCAGACGAGCCTGGACATGCGCTGGCTTGAGCAGGGGGACCTTGCGTGCGCTGCAGGATTTTAATCCATGACGGCGTAGTGTGTTACTAATGGTTTTCTTTGAGACTGTGGTCCCAGCTCTCTTCAGGTCATTGACCAGGTCCTGCCGTGTAGTTCTGGGCTGATCCCTCACCTTCCTCATGATCATTGATGCCCCACGAGGTGAGATCTTGCATGGTGCCCCAGACCGAGGGAGATTGACCGTCATCTTGAACTTCTTCCATTTTCTAATAATTGCGCCATCAGTTGTTGCCTTCTCACCAAGCTGCTTGCCTATTGTCCTGTAGCCCATCCCAGCCTTGTGCAGGTCTACAATTTTATCCCTGATGTCCTTACACAGCTCTCTAGTCTTGGCCATTATGGAGAGGTTAGAGTCTGTTTGATTGAGTGTGTTGACAGGTGTCTTTTATACAGGTAACGAGTTCAAACAGGTGCAGTTAATACAGGTAATGAGTGGAGAACAGGAGGGCTTCTTAAAGAAAAACTAACAGGTCTGTGAGAGTCGGAATTCTTACTGGTTGGTAGGTGATCAAATACTTATGTCATGCAATAAAATGCAAATTAATTATTTAAAAATCATACAATGTGATTTTCTGGATTTTTGTTTTAGATTCCGTCTCTCACAGTTGAAGTGTACCTATGATAAAAATTACAGACCTCTACATGCTTTGTAAGTAGGAAAACCTGCAAAATCGGCAGTGTATCAAATACTTGTTCTCCCCACTGTAACTGTTAAATAAATATGATCGTACTTAGTGGAAGTACAAAATTGGCACCATTTCATATAACTGTCGACAGACAATGTTCTGCCCAGCGTTCTCTGAGCAACGCAGAGACCCCATTCAAATGCCTGCTACCTCGTTACAACTTTTTATCTTTAAGCATGAAGTGATTGCGTCCCTCTGTGACCAAAAGAAAATGGTCTTGTTTAAATTCTATGCAATTATTTAGCATTTTTTCAAGGCCTGTCAAACGATTAACTACTGCCATTAACTCAATTAATTATTTTTTTCACAATTTTTGAATTTAGTCAAATTTGGCCCTAAAGAAAACAATTTCCATTTAAAAAGCAGTGCATTAAGATACAGGCATACTATGCTTTGATTGTAAGGGACGGAAACACAAAATGATCTACATCAATGTTTTAATAGCATTTTCACTATTAACACAAAAGTCACTAACATACAGCTATTAATGCTCCCTCTTATAAATCTTCTTGAAGTTTAATGCTTGTGCAGAGCAGTGGCGGTCGGTGCTGTTTAAGATGAGGGAGGATGATTTTTTTTTTTTTATGAGCATGGCCTTATTTCTATTACGGCATATTGGATGTATGTCATTCATATTCCATTCATCCAGCTCAATCTAACATCGATAGGTTTAGGCTAGTTCATTTTTCCTGTACCCATCATGAGGTTGCTACAACCTAGCCTATGAAATAGCCTATGAAAGTTTACAACATAGAGACTTTTGAGTAATCATGGTGACAGTGAGTGATACATTCAGTACCGCCTTGCACACTCTTGCCTCCATCTAGCTGATCTAGGGAGTCCAGCAGTTGCAAATGTAAATTTCTAGTAGGCAAGTTCAAGTTTTGTTTCCCTGTTAAATTTGCTTCCATTTAACGTTTTTCAACAGAATCGGCACAATGAATACACCCCTGATCACACGCAGTTCATTTTCATAGCAGTCACATAAAAACAGCATGAACACTTCGCTCGTTATTTATATATATATATTTGAAGTCGGAAGTTTACATACACTTAGGTTGAAGTCATTCAAACTAATTTTTCAACCACTCCACAGATTTCATGTTAACAAACTATAGTTTTGGCAAGTCTGTTAGGACATCTACTTTGTGCATGACACAAGTAATTCTTCCAACAATTGTTTACAGACAGATTATTTAACTTAAAATTCACTCTATCACAATTCCAGTGGGTCAGACGTTTACATACACTAAGTTGATTGTGCCTTTAAACAGCTTGGAAAATTCCAGAAAATGATGTCATGGCTTTAGAAGCTTCTGAAAGGTTAATTTGACATAATTTGAGTCAATTGGAGGTGTACCTGTGGATGTATTTCAAGGCCTACCTTCAAACTCAGTGCCTCTTTGCTCATGGGAAAATCAAAAGAAATCAGCCAAGACCACAGAAAATAAATTGTAGACCTCCACAAGTCTGGTTCATCCTTAGGAGCAATTTCCAAAGGCCTGAAGGTACCACGTTCATCTGTACAAACAATATTATGCAAGTATAAACACCATGGGACCACGCAGTCGTCATACCGCTCAGGAAGGAGACACGTTCTGTCTCCTAGAGATGAACGTACATTTGTGCGAAAAGTGCAAATCAATCCCAGAACAGCAGCAAAGGACCTTGTGAAGATGCTGGAGGAAACCAGTACAAAAGTATCTATATCCAGAGTTAAACAAGTCCTATATCGACATAACCTGAAAGGCCGCTCAGCAAGGAAGACGCCACTGCTCCGAAACCACCATAAAAAAGCCAGACTACGGTTTGCAACTGCACATGGGGACAAAGATCGTACTTTTTGGAGAAATGTCTTCTGGTCTGATGAAACAAAAATAGAACTGTTTGGCCATAATGACTTATCGTTATGTTTGGAGGAAAAAGGGTGAGTCTTGCAAGCCGAAGAACACCATCCCAACCGTGAAGCATGGCAGCAACATGTTGTGGGGGTGCTTTGCTGCAGACAGGACTGGTGCACTTCATGAGGAAGTTAAAGTTTGGTCGCAAATGGGTCTTCCAAATGGACAATTACCCCAAGCATACTTCCAAAGTTGTGGCAAAATGGCTTAAGGACAACAAAGTCAAGGTATTGGAGTGGCCATCACAAAGCCCTGACCTCAATCCTATAGAACGTTTGTGGGCAGATCTGAAAAAGCATGTGCGAGCAAGGAGGCCTACAAACCTGACTCGGTTACACCAGTTCTGTCAGAAGTAATGGGCCAAAATTCACCCAATTTATTTTGGAAGGAAGCTTGTGGAAGGCTACCCTTAACATTTGACCCAAGTTAAAGAATTTAAAGGCAATGCTACCAAATACTAATTGAGTGTATGTAAACTTCTGACCCACTGGGAATGTGATTAAAGAAATAAGTGGTGATCCTAACTGACCTAAAACAGGGAATGTTTACTAGGATTAAATGTCAGGAATTGTGAAAAACTGAGTTTAAATGTATTGGCTAAGGTGTATGTGAACTTCCGACTTCAACTGTATGTATATATTCCTTCTCAAAATGATCTACGTGCTCTCCATATCTTAGTTAAATTGCCAAGTTAAATACATTTAAAAAAACAAAAAAACATTTCCCTTTGCTTGTGGACTTCAGTGCACAACACATCAGCCGTCTGTGACCAGGTGGGCTCCAGTGGCAATACATCTAATAAAACCAAAAGCTGAAAATATATACAAACAAAAATAGCTATCTTTCTGTAATCCTTAATTTTGGAAGAAATACATTTTTTCAAAACTTTTTGTCTTTCTCTCTCTTTGAGTCAACTACCACATTTGATGCACTGCAGTGATAGCTAGCTGTAGCTTATGCTTTCAGAACTAGATTAATTATCTGATGCTTTAATTGGGTGGACAACATGTCAGTTCATGCTGCAATAGCTCTGAGGACGTCCTCGTGTTATCATAATTTGGAAGGGGGTGAGAACCTCGAACCTCCTAGGGTGCTAACCTACAGAGTGCTGCAGAGGCTACAGTAGACCTTCGTTGCATAATAAATTATTTGGTGACATTTTAATATATTTAGTGTAGTTTCACTTTTAATTTGTATGAAATTCACTGAGGAGGATGGTCCTCCCCCTTCCTACTCCAAGGAGCCTCCACTGGTGCACAGCCACACACACACATCTCTCTCTTTCTCTTTCACAAACGCACAGCTTTAATAACTACTGTTAAAGCTTCAGGCATTCTGAATGAGTGTGACTTTAGAAAAAAATAACAGTATCTATGTATACAAAGAACAAAAAGCTTTTAAACTTGTCCAACAATGTTATGGAAACACTGTAACCATCTGTGCTGTTCAGATAACTTTACACACGTAGGCCTACACACTCTTCCTCCCACACCCTCTCTTTCTCTCTCACTTACTCTCACACACATCCTCTCTCACACACACCCCACTCTTGCATAAGCAGCCTACCTTTTGAAGCATCTCTTTGAGTAGCCTATTCTTTTTCAGTTCTTCCTGTGACATCCACATTTGTGCATAGCCTAGTCAGTGGTCAAGTTCAGGTTGCTAGCTAGGTAGGTAACATGACTAGCTAGCTAAACATTGTTATCAAACCAAAAAATAGCGACTTGTGAGTAGTTTAAAACAGCTCGTGACATGAACAAGAATCTGCGGTAGAAAGAAAAAAACATAACTCTGGTAATATTGGGCATCATTTTTACATGATTTTGCCTAGAGGCACACGATCTTCAGCAATGTAAAGGAACAAGCATTGACTGTAGCTGTGTTTTGGTGTTGTGTTCTGTGCTTAAAATGGTCCGTCGGAAACATGCGCTTAAGTTTCAGTGCGGTGAAGAAATGGTGACAGAAATGATTGACAGCGTAATTTTTTGTTAATACATTTAAATTTTAATTATTTAACTAGGCAAGTCGGTTAAGAACAAATTCTTATTTACAATGACAGCCTACACCGGCCAAACTCTGACGACACTGGGCCAATTGTGCGCAGCCCTATGGGACTCCCAATCACGGCCGGTCGTGATAGTCTGGATTCGAACCAGGTTGTCTGTAGTGTCGCCTCTAGCACTGAGATGCAGTGCCTTAGACCACTGTGCCACTTGGGAGCCCCCAAGTAACGGTTTAACTTTGACAGCCCTAATGTTTTCATGTTGAGAGCTCTAAATTCATCTGAGAACATCACAGCAAGATGACACTGTTATTGCTGCAATCGCTATGCTCTCCCGTTTTATATGCCCTATTGAAATTAGAGCGCTGATGTTCACAGCCAGAGGAAATTGGTCCTTTGTCTGAAGAGGCTAGAAAATGTGACGTGTCGCTCCCTATGAAGATTGCCGTACCTTCATACCCACCTTGTGACATCCCGGGATATTCACTAATACCGGCACTGAACACAAGTGGTGCTTTTTTCAAGCCCTTGTAATCCGAAGGTCCTAATTTATTGCATATGTAGGGGAGGCACACTACTGTCTGTAAGTGAACGAGTGATGCGCGTTTGGAGCAATACTGGCTATATCCAAGGCTCAGCCAATCGTTCACATAACAGAATTCAGCACGCGACTTAAGAGACGTTGCAACCAATTTGCTAGTTACAGCTTTCTCCCTAGAAAGAGCGCACGCTCTGAACAGCAGAGAGTAGAAAGGCAGTTTGCCAGTTAGTGCACCGCGCCCCCTGAACGATAACGAAGAGGTAGGTGAGAAGCCTGACCACGGAGACGGGGCTGAGAAGGTGATGAAGCGTACTGAATGAGCTGTAACCGATTGTTAAGTATCTTGCTAGCTGGATCGAGTTCTCTGTTAGCTAGCTACAGAAATGTTGAGAAACATTTAGCCAACTTAACGGATCAAATAATTTAGTTTATCTGGCTAATAAAGTCAGACAGCTAACGTTAGCTACCTAACGTTACAACATCAGATGAGCTAACATTAGTAACCTAACCAATTCGCTATAGTATTAACTGGTGACTCCTTGCCGTTCCTCAAGTTAATCCGCGTTAGTTGCTTACTTGACCCTGGCAATCTGTGTGAAATGTTAACTAGCTAACGAACTAACTACTATCTGTGAACTAATGTTTTCCCTCTACAGTATGTGGTTAATTTTTAGAATGAGATATTTAGGTGAAAATGAGCCGTTGCTTGTTAAAAGGATCAGACCCTTTTTTTTTAAATGTTCATGTAAAATGAAGGATATGCATATTCTTGATGGCATTTGAAAGGAAACACTTTGAAGTTTGTGGAAATATTATGTTAATGTAGGAGAATATAACACATTAGATCTGGTCAAAGATAATACAAAGAAAAAAACATGCATATTTTTAAAAAATTATGTTTTATTGTTTTATCTTTGAAATGCAAGAGAAAGGCCATTATATTACTAAGGTGTCCAGGCACAATTTAGATTTTGGCCACTAGATGGCAGCAGTGTATGTGCAAAGCTTTAGACTGATCCAATGAACCATTGCATTACTGTTCAAAATGTTGTATCAAGTCTGTCCAAATGTGCCTAATTGGTTTATTAATACATTTTCAAGTACATAACTGTGCACTCTCCTCAAACAATATCATGGCATTATTTCACTGTAATAGCTACTGTAAATTGGACAGTGCAGTTAGATTAACAAGAATTTAAGCTTTCTGCCCATATAAGTTATGTCTATGTCCTGGGAAATGTTCTTGTTACTTCAAACGTCATGCTAATCACATTAGCGCACATTAGCTCAACCGTCCCGAGGACAGGACACGATTCTATAGAGGTTAAACAAGTGGATTCAGGGATGAAGTGTAGCTGGAGCTGGGCCTGGCTTAAGCTGGATGCTGCTATAGAGGTGAAAGGAAAACCACACACTTTCCCTTTTTCAGTGACATAATAGAGTGGATAAAAAGGGGTATGCCAGGTGTACTCTCTGCCTGAAAGAGATCAATTATGCCAACAAAGGGTGTCATGCTCTGCTGGCACATTGTATAACAGATATCCACAGGCAGAAAGTGTACAATGTAATAATGTGCAGTGTAGCCCAAAGATATTGCTTTTGTTGTGTGTGTGAGTGAGGGGGATTATTACATTTCTTTACTCAGTGAACGTTATTTTTGCACACATGTTGCCTTGTGCACTTGATCGATGACTATAGGCCAATATAATAGAGCAAAAATAGAATGCCTGTTTGTTTCATTTAATTCCCCGAAGTGCGATATTTAGGTGTGTGTGTGTGTGTGTGTGTCACAAGCATTCTATTATAAAGGCTGTCATGGCTAACTGCAATATTAGTGTATTGTTTTTATTTGCAGTAAAGTCTAGGCAACAAATAACATTGGATTACTTTCTTTGCATGTTTTGCCTGTGAGTTAGGTCCACATTAACCACTTTATTTATTTTACACACAGAGGCTGATCATGTAGATCATATTCTTTGTTGTTTAATTAGTTAACCTGCATTTCCCTCTAGCAGGGATTTTTTGCATGTTTCGGTGCAAAAACAAAGTGTCACCTTTTTGGGCCCTCACCAGTTTGCATGTGTCAGTTGCAAATGACTATGTGGATTTGTTGGCGGTCTGCAGGCATGTCATCAGTGGAAACTATGTTTGCGGGAGGCTTTGGTCTGATTTGCGGCCTAGGAGAGGGCTGCTTTCTGGACTCTCCCTTCCCTTTCTCGCCTTATGCTGGGCTGTGCGGCTCCTGCCCCTTCCCCACCCTGCCTGTCACTCTGCCTGTCAGTGGAATCGGTCACCGGCAGAGACTCCTCCCCTGGCAACAGCAGTCTGATTAGCTGCCTTTATCCTATCAACCAGAGAAAGTGGGCCAAACAGAGAGATGTTATGGATTAAGAGTGAACCAGGGTTGTTGAGAGAGAATTTTGTCCGAAGACAAACGGAGAGTGTTAACATTACCTCACAGAGGCTCCTGTGCAGCAGCAGCAGGTGTGTGGACAGCAGAAAGCCCAGTGGAGCAGAGGTAGACCGGCCAGTCTGCATTATCTGCTGTGCCTCGCCTGCTGCTGCAGCAGCACCTGCAGTATTTTACAGCTCACAGGACAGTGGCAAGGCAGGGGATACAGCACAAAGCACACTGCATGCCCAACACTGCAAAGGGACAGACAGGGTAGCACTCCACAGCCCAGTCTGCACAGTAGGACACAACACACTTCCATGTACAGCATAGGTCTGCTCCTCTACACAGAGCCAGACAGGAGTTGATCCCTACCTTAGAGTGCCTAATTTACATTCCTCAGCAGGAGCAGGTCTAATGACCTGTGGAGTTCGGTGTGTGAGTGCGTGCTAGGTTTGCAAAACTACCAGTATCAGTTACAGTCTTTGTTCATAGGGCTTGGCGATATGGCCTAAAAATCACATCTCGATTTCAAACTTTTATGAGCTGTTCACATTTCATATGTCTTAATTCTTTATTCTTATTCATTGTTTTGGTATTTTACCTCCTTTTCCCCCACAATTTCATAATATCCAATTACGATCTTGTCTCATCACTGCAACTCCCCAATGGGCTCAGGAGAGGCGAAGGTTTAGTCATGCGTCCTACGGAACATGACACGCCAAACAGCGCTTCTTAACACCCGCCCGCTTAACCTGAATGCCAGCCGCACCAATGTGTCGGAGGAAACAGTGTTCAACTGACGACCGAAGTCAGCATGCAGGCGCCCGGTCTGCCACAAGGAGTCGCTAGAGTATGATGGGCCAAGTAAAGCTCCCCCGACCAAACCCTCCTCTAACCTAGACAACACTGGGCCAATTGTGCGCCACCCCATTGGACTCCCGGTCACGGCCGGTTGTAACAGCCTGGGATCAAACACGGGCCTGTAGGGACGCCTCAAGCACTGCGATGCAGTGCCTTAGACCGCATCGTCACTCGAGAGGCCCCCACGTCTTGATTTTGTTAAAACATGTTTTCTCTAAATAAGCTTTGTTGTACAATTAAAGGTAAAATACGCTGAATTTCAAACAGTCAGCAATAATCTAATGATTTCAGGGCTTGTGAAATTATACCTAGGCTAAATATAATCCTTCCACAACCATAGATAGATAGGTACTTTATTGATCCCTGAGGGGACATTTCTTTGTTAAGCAGCTATGAAAAAAACACAGGGCAGGTGCAAAATGCCAGAACAAAAATACACAAAAGGCAGATACACAAAACATATACATATACATAGAGCGGCAGTATGAAAAAGTATCAAAATACAAAAAGTCTGGAGTGCAAAAAGCTATAAAAAGACATTGCATAGTATGGGTGGTTGGCTGAATGTGTACACTAAACATTGGTGCATGGTTAACTATACTAATACAGGTCGATGGCAGAGAAATACTTAAATAGCTAAAAGTGCGTATCATATAAGTGAGGGTAATAATAGTTGACTTACTGACCCACTAATAATTAGCTTTTCATTTTTTTTTGCTTTCAATACTTTATGAAAATGCCCTTTTTGTTACAAATTGAACTGGAACCATGCAAAATTCACATTCACTTATAATGACTAACTTCTTGTAGCAGGCATTATAGAAAAGGTCTCGTAAACAGTCTTTCAAGCACAAGCCCACGTGCTAGTGAGTAGTGTCGTGTCTCTGGCTTTGATTACATGTGAGACATGCTATTTTATAAAATAGGTCACCTAACATTTAATTGATGACGTGATTGAATTAAATCCTGCAACAATTAGCTCCTTTGTCCCGGAGACCTCACCTGGCTTAACTGGTGTCTCCAGAGATGCAACCTCTCTCATCATTACCCAATGCCTAGGTTTTCCCCCACTGAATTCTCATCCTACCATATCCCTGTCTGTACATTATGTAATCATTCTATTCTATCAGTGCCCAGAAATCTGCTTTCCTTCAGTGCATGGTGAACAACCCTAGGGAATATCAGAAGCCTAGTCAAACTGTACCCAGCTTTGCGCGTTGACCAATGAAATCAAATGTTCTGCTATATATGAATTGGCTATGTCATAAATACAATAAATATTGTTACATTACTAGTTTAAACACTTAATCTGCAAAAATGTCAGAACCAAAGTGGCGGGGGGAAGACACAGGCTACATTGCCCCCTCCTAAGCTGATGGTGATAGATGCCTAGTCTTCCTTATGGCTCAGATCAGGTGCCTACATAGTATACACCATAGACATACATAATTTATACACACACTGAAATAAAGATCCCAGAAATGTTCCATACGCACAAAAAGCAAAGTTCTCTCTAATTTAGGCCGCCCTGTTAGTGAGCATTTCTGCTTTGCCAAGATAATCCATTCACCTGACAGATGTGGCATATCAAGAAGCTGAACCAAACAGCATGATCATTACACAGGTGCACCTTGTGCTGTTGACAATTAAAGGGCACTCTAAAATGTGCATATTACCAACATTTCTTAACCTGTTTTTGCTTTGTCATTATGGGGTATTGCGTGTATATTGATGAGAGTTTTTATTTTATTTTATCCATTTTAGAATGTTTAGAAGGTTGTAACGTAACAAAATGTGACTAGTTTCAGGAATGTTGCAGGTCACTACTTCACAGGAGAGCCATTTGAACGTAAACGTTTTATTTTATTTTTGCAGAAATGCCTTCTGGAACGTGTACTGTCATGTGCCTTAATAATAAACATGTATGCCATCTGTAAATACGAATACAATTGTTAAATTACGAGCCTAGTTGGTTTAGCTACAGAAAAAGACAGCAACCTCCCTCTAGCCATGATTGGCTGAGGTTATAAGTTTGCTAGACATGCCTATAGATGACTTCGGATTGGACTGCCATATAGCACGCTTGTCTATTTGAGCTGGTCAGTATGTGTTGCTAATCCTATCTAACACAGATTTTTGTGTAGTATAATATATTGTTGCTCTCCACTTTCTGGAGGACAGAGTTTTGAAATCAGTGTAATTATAGTATGATAGCTAAAGAGATGGAGAAAACACCTGTCTCCAGATTACATCTTCAAACTAAGGGCAACCATGGCATCCGTGTCCAGCCATGATGTATACGGGTAAGATAGTCTAGCTACATTTTCAGATATTACACTTTTCTGATTTTGACTGAAAGTCAATTTCAAGTTTTAGTGTTCTGTTAGCTAGCTCTCTAACGTTATCTGGCTGGCTCGCTATCTAACATTACGTGTATGATGTTATTATTCGCATCTCAGAGCCATTTGCTTTGCTAATTATAGCCTAATGTTACCTAGCTAACATTGATCCTGGTTGGTTGGCTACCTGCAGATTCATGCAGGGTAGTAACGTCATGAGTTGGGATTATGGTTTATTGTTTAGCTAGCTAGCTACATGTCTTAACAAAATATTCCATTATGCAAGTATCCATTTCAATAAAAAGTCACTGAGACAACTGTGTGTGTGTGTGTGCCCGAGGCGCAGAATAACTGACAAATTTACGAACGCTCAACACCCATTGAATATGGCTGGTGTCAGTAAACGTTGGCAAAAAAGCCTAGATTGTTGCCAGCAGCCCAGTGGCAGTCACCAACCCTCTGGATAGCATAGAACAGTCTAACCAGCTCTGCTAGGGCGAGTAAAATGGTCAGTGAGCTCTCATTTGTGTCTGGAAGTAGCTAGCAAGATAGCCAACATTAGCAAGTTAGCTTGGGTGCTAGACTGCTGCTGTTAGGACAGAACGCTCGGATCAACCCTTAAAGAGATGGGTGGGGCTAAAGCTTAAAAGGGTGTGAACGATGCTGAATGGGTGTAGACAAAGAAGACCTCTCCAGTAGGTACCAAAACATTCAAAGGCTGTTTTCTCAAAAGTGAGGTTACAAGTAACTTTCAAAGCAGAATTACTTTCCCATTGTTCCTCAAATGCAGTGTATGATATAACATTTTGTAGCTCTCTGTCTCTGCTTTTATCCAATGTAAAAAACATAATTTCAAATTTTGCTACGTAAGACCGAATCAAAGCGGTCGGTCACAAATGTGGAAAAAGTCAAGGGGTCTGAATACTTTCCAAATGCACTGTACCCTCTATCTTTCTATGTCTTCAGTGCCTCTTTGTCTTTCATTTTGTAATTATCTGATGTCCTCTATCTTTGTCTTTGTGTGCTGTAGGTACCAAGGCACCCTGGCCCTCCCTACACGGCTCATGACATCACAAAGGGACACCCTAACTTGGCGGGCACGCCGCCAGGGCATGCCCACTCACCGGCGCTCTCTCAGGTATCAGTACCCACAGCTTCCCCATATCGCTACCCTAAGGGCTGGGAGGCAGGCGGAGGGGTGAGTGTAGCCGAGTCTCCGCCGCCATCCTCTCTGCGTATGACCGTTGGTCTGTCTGCCTGCCTATGTGTTTCCGTCTATTTATTTGAGAATCTCTCTCATTCTTTCTCCTCCTCACTTTTTTCTCTAACATCTTCATCAAAATGCCTGTTGCAGCATGCTTTGTTTGCATTAATTTGTTAATGAATTAAATGCACAGTGGCCTGTTGATTGGTCAAATATTTTGTTTTTGTATCTCTGTATGTCCTGTGTGCTGTCTGTCAATAGTCCAAGAGAAGGACATTTGTTTTAATGATTAGAATTTCACAGGACATCAGCAACCTCCAAACTGCTGTGACACTCTCTCTCTCTCTCTGCTCTCCATAAGAGCCTGCTAAAGTGTTAATCAATTTGTCACTGGTACAGCAAGTCAATTACATTGCTGCTCCTGAGATTTGCTAGTTTTCCTACTGACACACACTCACACAAAAACACTTATTTGCGATTCCAGAATGAGTCAGCCTTTACGGAAGGTGTGTGTGTGTGTGTGTGTGTGTGTGTGGTGTGTGAGAGAGAGAGATGAAAGGATTTCCATATCCCTGTGTGTTCATTATGGTCCTCCCAGCCCACACATTGCCTCGGCCTGAAGGAGCTGCTCTCGGTGGCCTATTAATAGTGTCTGCAGCCGGTGGCAGAACTTGAATTATCCCAGCTATATAGCCACACCACCAGCCTCTCATAAGAGCAAGCAGAGCTGATTAAATCATTCCACTGCACACATGAAGTGATGTGACACAGGAGCTGGAATTATTGAAGCTCCTGGGAGATGTAGTCAAGCACAAGATATGCCCATATTTAGCTCTCAGGCCTAACCCCTGCAGAAAGTACCAGACAGGCTGAGACAACATTAGTCTTTTTAAGTGTTTCACCATTGTCTTCCTTCAGATGGCGTCATTATAACCCGTCATTCTAAGTGTCTCCGGGGGGCTAAATTTCCTTTCGTAGGATACCCGGAGGCAAAGTCATTAATATCCGTTCGGTGATTGGTTGTGGAAACCCACAGTTTCAACAGCTGTCCAGGTGGATGGTCTCAGACGATCCCGCAGATGAAGAAGCCGGATGTGGAGGTCCTGGGCTGGCGTGGTTACATGTGGTCTGTGGTTGTGAGGCTGGTCGAACGCACTGCCAAATTCTATAAAATGACACTGGAGGTGGTAGAGAAATTAACATTAAATTCTCTGGCAACAGCTCTGGTGGGCATTCCTGCAGTCATCATGCTAATTGACATTTTAGTGGCATTTTATTGTCCCCAGCACAAGATGCACCTGTGTAATGATCATGCTGTTTAATCAGCTTCTTGATATGCCACATCTGTCAGGTGGATGGATTATCTTTGCACACCACATTTAGAAGGAAGGCTAATTTCTGAAATGTAGCGAGCTCACTAGCCAGGCAGTAGCCACTAACTAATTGTGGATGCATGACCTATTCTTTGATACATTTGGGTTAAATCAAGCAACACATACTAGACAGTTTGTGGAAAGGTAAAAATAAAAATGAGTGGGCTTGTTTTTTGAATGATCAGATGGTGAAACTAAAATAGATTGGTAGCTAGCTGGTGAGGCTTTCACTTATTTTCCAATTAATTTGGTGATCAAGCTAAAGCTGGGTTTCCCAAGTCATTCGGTCGGCACGAACTGCTCATTCCGGCGGCACGAGCTATCTTAACAGACCAATTAGGTATGACTGCGACCTGCGTCTAGGGACACTCCAGGGAAGAACCGCCCAGGAAAACCAAGCTCCCTCTTTTTTTCGCCACAGATGGTTTGTTTACATAGCATGTTAGGAGAACTAACATAGCATATAAGGAGAACAAGTATTGAGGTCCTGGATGGCAGGAAGCTTGGCCCCAGTGATGTACTGGGCAGTACGCACTACCCTCTGTATCGCCTTGGATGCCGAGCAGTTGCCATACCAGGCGGTGATGCAACCAGTCAGGATGCTCTTGATGGTGCAGCTGTAGAACTTTTTGAGGATCTGATGACCCATTACATCTTTTCAGCCTCCTGAGGGTGAATAGGCGTTGTCGTGCCCTCTTCACGATTGTCTTGGTGTGTTTGGACCATGATAGTTTATTGGTGATGTGGACACCAAGGAACTTGAAGCACTCAACCTGCTCCACTACAGCCCGGTCGACGAGAATGGGGTCGTGCTCAGCCCTCCTTTTCCTGTAGTCCACAATCATCTCCTTTGTCTTGATCACATTGAAGGAGAGGTTGTTGTCCTCACACCACACTGCCAGGTCTCTGACCTCCTCCCTATAGGCAGTCTCATCGTTGTTGGTGATCAGGCATACCACTGCTGTGTCGTCTGCAAAATTAATGATGGTGTTGGAGTCATGCTTGGCCATGCAGTCGTGGGTGAACAGGCAGTACAGGAGGGGACTAAGCACGCACCTCTGAGGGGCCCACGTGTTGAGGATCAGCGTGGCAGATGTGTTGTTGCCTACACTTACCACCAGGGGTGGCCTGTCAGGAAGTCCAGGATCCAGTTGCAGTAAGAGGTGTTTAGTTCCAGGTTCCTTAGCTTAGTGATGATTATTGAGGGCAGTTGAACACTGACAAACTTGTTAGCATTTAACTAGTGCTAGTTGGAATGGCCATTACTGTAGCTAGTTTACCAGCTTGCTGATGAAGTTGTACTGCACCGAAGTTATGGGGCTGTACTCAGAAATCGGCATGTATTTGACTCTGATAGCTGGCACTTGTGACTCGCTACTTTGTAATATTTGGCCAACGCGATAACGTCACAGCTTGAGCAGTCAGCTGCTACAGAACTCAGTGCACTAAACACGGCAGAACAGTAACTGTCTTATCATGAAAACATATTAATTGCGCTATTAGAATTTTACTACACTAGCTAGCTACCTTGAGGGAGTATTTATTAATCATTGAGTGTGTGTACTGGCGTTGGGTTAAGATCAAGCAAACTAGCTAGCTAGCAAATCTTTGTGCACATTTCAGATTTTATAATACTGTGGTTTAGTAGACAATGTCACCCCGGTAACATTTTCGAATGTTATGACTGCGTATTGTAGACAAACAATTTTTTTTTATCTATCCCTTGAGTGTTCGCAATCCATCAGATAGCCCGATGGCCTTCTGCACTGATCTATCTGACATAAGACAAAGGTGTTTCACTAAACAACTTGATTACCATGCGAACACACACACTATCCATTATCCTTCATTGGTAAGGAGAGCAACAGTTTGGTTGGTCTAAATTATTTTGACCCAGGTAAAATGGTCAAACCGCTGTATGTCATCAAATCTCTCAACTTGTTCTTAACCACCATTTCCGTTTCTCTCCCCTTTCTCTCTGTCCTACATACATCCCCCTCTCTCTGTCCTGCTCTCTCTCCTACATCCACCCCTCTGTCCCTCCCCCTATGACAGTCTCCATACACTACTGGACAGAATGCTGGCTCCACACCTCTAGTGTACTCTCCTCAGACCCAGCAAATGAATGCACAGCCACAGAGTCGCCCGGTAAGTGCCCGTTCCCTCTGTGTCATGCGTATGTATTATGACTGGTGTGCTTTGGGAGATCCAGATATTTTGATTGGCCTAGAGGGGTACGTTGTTGTCTGAGATAGTGATGATCAGCCCTGATGTCTGCTATGCAGTCCTATACACACTCTCGGGCATCTGTGATGCTTTCCAGTCTTTTGTTATCGAAAAGTTGTAGATAACTTGAATGGCTAAGTGTGATCATTTTATGTTGCCTAATGTTAAAATGTCACCCAATCATAATGTATGGATTCAGTATGCCCATGACTTCAAGATGATATGCTTAAAGTTTGTTACTGTTCTATCTGCACTTTCAATGTAGTCATCCATGCCCAGCCCCAGCCCCAGCCCCCCTGTCATATGGAACCACCAGGTCTGCATCATCTCCTCTAATGGCAGTAAACATGACAACGTGGCAGCTCTACTGCTCTCTCTGTGGTTTTGTATTACCATGCCTCAGTCTGCCCCTCATTACTTATCTTGTCTCTCTGTATCTCTCTCTCTCTCTCTCTCTCTCTCTCTATTACTCTCTTCCTCTCTCTGCTTTGACATCGCTGCCCCATCTCTTTCTTCCGGACCTCACACACTCTCCCCAATCAGTTTGCGACGGGCCCTCGACCAACCCACCATCAGGTAACTTACCCCATTTCGTCTGTCCTCGCCCTTCTGCTCCCTCAGCTAGAGCTGCTTAGTGCACATCATCACACCACTGTTATTGGTCGGCAAAGAGCTTTTGCTCTCAGTGGAAATGTATTTGTTTATATAGAATGTGTCCCCTAAGTTAATGAGATTGTCTCCCCTTCCCGCCTGCTTTCCACCCAGGCACGCAACAGTCTGATTTGTGTTTGTCAACAGCCATTCTCTGAGATTTGCCACATTGTCATTAAAATGCATATCGAAGATGACAGTTGCCTGTCTGCCAGTCAGACAACGATGCTAGATGTTTGCCATACTATAGTGATGACTCTCTTTTCTTCTCATGTTGCATTGTTGTGGACTTGCTAGTCAAACTGTTGGTCAGACTTCGTGTTAACAAGTGTGGTACTGATGGCACTGCTCCAACATTTTAACATCTAATGCCCTGTTGCTCAGATGTTTATTGGACATTGGCCTTTTTTTCACCTTTTTTTTGAAAATGGTTATTCCGAGTCAATATGTGCTTTAGATTATCTGATGAATACTGGTTTTGTATAAATATGTTTGCATGTTGTTTTGTTTGTAAATTGAATGTGTTTGTGTTTTTGATTGTGTGTGATTGAGCATAACTATGTGACTGCTGAGACGAGCCTGTGCACAGAGACGAGAATTCTGTAGCGCCTTCCTGTTGTCGTTATGTTTATTTCTCTGTCGTAATGAGAATCCAATGTCCTTTGAAGACACGGGGTCACACATGGCAGACAGCCTCCCCCCCCCCAACAAGATAACTTGTTGTCCAACATTCTCACCTTCTGGATGATTCTGTGTTGACCATTTTGACGGACTATTAATAGTTAGCCTTCCAAAGTCAGTCAGGCTCAGTGTGTCTGAATCTCAACTGTTTACTGGCACAGAGTACACAGTACATGCCCTGTCACATACTGGCTCTACTCTGTCCTGGCGCTGGCCTCTCTTGTGCCACCACGGAAGTGGAGTTGGGAAGCAGATGAAGCAGAACAAAAGGGCTATTATACATCCAGAGAAAATGAGCCTCGTCTCTGACATAAGTTGCAATCGCCCCGCACAAGAAGCGCTACATAGTGATCTGAAAATTAATTCATCTGCCGAAAACCTCTCTTTATTCAGCTGGCTGACGTCATCCGACCTCTCCGTGTTACTCTTGATTTCTCATTGCTAAAGCAACTTCATTCTTTCACTATCTAGGGCTGCAAACCAAGAGGTCAGATCAAAGGATAAAGTTGTTTGGTTGGACAACATTAGTTGAAGCCTATACGTCCACTGTAGAGAGAATTGTATTTTTATTGTTTTTGAGCTGGTGTTTACTGTGAGCAGTTTTCTTCCAGTTTTTCCAGCTTAACATTTCAGTTAATGCTATGACATTATGCTCTGTTTGAAATGAGCAGAGCCAGCATTGTTGGTACTCCCTGATACTAATAACAAGCTCATGTCTGACTGCCAAAGTGGAGCAAAGTCCTAGTTGGTCTGCTGTGCATGTTGCCCCGAGGTGTTGGGAATACCACTGTGATGACACCACCAGTGAGCCTGGCTGAGTTTAGTCCTAGGTGAATGGTAGCAGCTAGATAGACAGAGCTCTGTGATTTCGCATAACACAATCCAGAGGGTGGTGCAGGCTTGCAGCCCTCCACACCCTGTCTGTGTTGCTATGCCATCGCTGTGGTAATACAGCCAGCTCCACGCTGGAACTGAGAACCACTCAATTGGCAAAAGGGCCCACAGGCTGCACAATATTGTGACCGGTGGAAAGCCTTATATGTACACGCGTGTGTGTTGTAGGGTTGGGCCAATATATGATTAAAACGAATATCGTGATATTTGATATTGACGATATATCGTGACATGCAAGACGAAACGAGCAGTTGAAAATTAAGTATAAATTAATTAACTAAGCCTTATTGTTTCGCCATACTATGGTTATTTAATTAGAATGCGACTAATATCTAAATAAGAACAAAAATTGCAAAGTCTAGAATGAACTAGTCATTAACTGCGCAAAACGATTATATCGGATATCGCAATATTTGGGGCAGCATATCGAAGAAGAGGTCTCCCCAAATATCGCCCAACCCTAGTGTGTTGTGAATGATTGCCCGCTCACTGTGTTTATGTATTGGGCTCCACACTCATCAGTGCAGTCTCCCATTGTCTTTTCTCTCTTTCCTGCTTCAATACTCAAGGGAGGATTCAGGCCCATCCAGGTAATAATGACTTGTCAGAAGTCTCTGCAGATGCATGGCATGAGGAACAGCCCTACCTACCGGTCCTAACCCCTAACCTTTAACCTCTAACCCCAGAGCCCTCCAGTGGCCATCGTCTTAACTACAGTATGCTCAGTAGAAAACCCCTCACTCTCTCCCCAACATAACAATCTAATACTGCCTGACCACCACACTCACTCTCATCTTCTCTCTTTTTAACCTACATCTTTTTTTAATCATTCAATCTTCTTCCCCCATTCTTCATCTCCCATCATGTTTGCTTAGTCTGGATGAACAGCATGCAGAATATTTGAACTGTTTACTCTTCCTTCCCAAAGTGTTTCATTTTTATGAAAGGAACCGCATTTAAAGAAAGGTTGTGTATACTTCAGGGTATCTGATCGCTGAGGAACTATTGAACCCGAGTCAACTGGTTGTGGTAAACTTGAGCTCTGGTCATTAGGAATGTCGTCCCCAGCTGTTGTTTGGGAGTGTTTCATCTTGCTTAGAGTACATTGATTGCTGCATAACATTTTATGAGCTCTCCCCAAAAAAGCATGGCAGCACTGAGCATACCATTGATCGTGATATTTGGTTTCCTGCAAACACAACCTCTGCAGTCATGAGAAAATTTTTCATGATTATGTGTTTTATGACACATAAAGAAGAGCTCTGTTTCCACATTGTAAATACAACCTCGACTCATTTGACAGAACAACACAGAACAGCCCTATAATACATTGTGGCCCCAGTTATGTCTACATTAGCTATATAGCAGGAGTTCCCAAACCATGTGAAACAAATTATGTAATTAACAGCCAATGTTCATTTTTTTGGGGGTCTATGGCAGTCAATTAGTCTGACATAATTTCTGATTGTCTCTTATTTCACCACCACTAATGAGATGTGCTTGATGCATGTCACGTCGGAGCTTCTCAAAGTCAAAGCAGTGGATGTGGTTGGATGTAGTTTACGAAGTTACCTGCTGCAATATTTGTGTATCTTCAAGCTCTTTTGTTGCCAGTTGCCTGCCCAACGTCCCGCCGTAGATGGAGCCCAATCTGTGCAAAAGCCACCATTCTAGCCCACTAGCCGATGGTGGGCAGTGCATTTTGCAGCAGCATAGCAGGCCTAGCCATTCACTGTGATTCTAGTGCAATGGTCTAAGGGCTCTCTATTTTTAGATTTTAATAATTTTGTTTTAGATTTAAGGTTAACCACATTACAATGAGTTTTAGATACAAAGACCATATAATATTTTATCAAATTAAATGAAAAAAATCGATGTATTTTTTTCACCAGGCTTTTGGAAATTCTCCTGCGACCCCATTTTCATATCAGGCGACCCCTAGTTTGGGAACCGCTGCTATATAGCATAAACATGAACAATTTATCCTAGAGCACTTCACTTTACAAATGTGACAGTTGTGGACACTGCATTGTAAACTAATGTGGTTGCATATAAAGTCAGCGTGTAACAGCATGTGTGGTAGGTACAGAGTGTTTCTGTACGCTGGTTGGTGGTTGACTGGCAGCATGGCACCGTGATCTCTAAGCCCTGTTGTAACAGCACAGCAGGTTGGGAGGCTGAGGCCACTGGTAGACCACTGTGTTCTGAGACCTTTCACAACCTCGATCTCTCTCTGATGAGTGCAGTGGGAACCCAGCTGGGGGGGTCAGGAGTCAGCACTCACCCTGCAGGCCCGTGTCCTATGGGATTGTTTATGCTTCCTGCGGAAAGTTGTGCTGAAGTGCCATCCACCTGGTCCTCAGAGATAATGCTCTCTGTCTCTGAGGTCTCTGTGGCTTCTCTCTCTGAGCCCCTGCCTCCCCAAATCTGAAATGAGAGACTGCACAGGACACGCATGAAGAGATGAGTCTGCTATTGGGAGTTGGAACAGTTGTGGGTCCTCTCTTGCTTCTCTGGGACTAAGTTCAATCACATTTAATATCTGTCTCTGTGTGTGTCTCTCTCGCTTCTCAGTTTTTCCAGAGGGCTCAGATGCAGACAGCACGGCCAACCATCCCCACCAACGCGCCATCTATGCGCCCCGGCTCTCAGAACCCCACAGCGGCGGTATACCCCCCCAACCAGCCCACCATGATGATGATGGCCCCCATGCCCTTCCCCTCCCCACAGGCTGCCCAGTACTACATCCCACAGGTGGGACTGACTGACCGGGCTGCTGCTACTCTCCAGTAGGCATTCCTCTCTACCTATTCCCCCACGCAGCTTTTAACCCTTTCTTCTGTTCTATGCCCTCCGTTTCTCCCTCTACAGTATCGCCACAGTACGCCATATGTGGGGCCGCCCCAACAGTTTTCAGTGCAGCCGCCGGGGTCTGGCACTTTCTATCCTGGCCCTGGGCCAGGGGAGTACCCTGCTCAGTACGGTTAGTCTCCGCCAAGCACACACATACACATACACACACACACCCCCCACTTCAAACCCCACCAGTCTGATTAAAATGTCTGTCTCCCTCCACAAAGAAACCATATGTTAGACCTTTCTAGGACAATTATCTTCTTGTACAGACCCCTTCGACTCAGTTTGTTCCTCAGCTACACACACACACACACACACACACACAGAGAGACACACACACTGTACTCCCATTTTCTTCTTCTTCCTCCTCTCTGACACAGCTCCCGGACCTCAGTTCTATCCAGGACAGCAGGTGTACCCCCCCTCACCTCCCATCATAGTGCCTACACCGCAGCAACCTCCACCAGCCAAGCGTGAGAAGAAACCAGTGAGTATCTCCAGCAAGCTGCCATCTCCACA
Organism: Thymallus thymallus; assembly: GCA_023634145.1. Classification (NCBI taxonomy): domain Eukaryota; kingdom Metazoa; phylum Chordata; class Actinopteri; order Salmoniformes; family Salmonidae; genus Thymallus; species Thymallus thymallus. Next base: position 15,895,872 of record CM042410.1, on the reverse strand, counting down.
CAGACATCACACACTCTATGTATGTAAACATTATACATACGGATACACACACTAGCATAGGCCGTCTGTGCTCAGTTAGGCACAAGCTCTTCTATTTCCACATGCATACTGTGAGAGGATATGAGAAATGATCCCTGATGAAGAGACATTTCTGGACCCATCAGCCCTTTTAACTTACATTTTGAAACAGAATATTTATTTTACAGAGAATGAGGGATGACATGGGTTGATTTAGATCTAGGCTGCCAGGAGAGTGTTTCTGTCTGTGGAAGGAGGGTTTGTTTGAAATGTATGCCAAGCCTTAATCTAGCTCTATAACACTAGAAAAGCCGAGCCTGTTTCGAGGGACCCCACTTTGAGCCCATGAGTAGTAATTTTGACTGCAACATTCTAACCTTCATATAGTGCCTTCATAAAGTATTCATACCCCTTGACTTATTCCAAATGTTCTTGTTACAGCCTGAATTCAGCCTGCATTTTACCCATCTACACACAATACCCCATAAAGACAAAGAGAAAACATTTTTTTAGAAATTTTTGATGATTTATTGAAAGATAAATACATAAATATTTAATTAACATAAGTTTTCGCACCCCTTTGCTATTACACTATAAAATTGAGCTCCGGTGCATCCAATTTCTTTTGTTCATCCTTGAGATGTCACTACAACTTGATTGGTCGTCCACCTGTGGCCAATTCGATTGTTTGGACATGATTTTGAAAGAAACACACCTGTCTACACAGTTTACAGTGCATGTCAGAGCAGAAACTATACCAAAGGAACTGTCCGTAGATCTCAGAGAGAGAATTGAAATGAGGCATATCCTGGGAAGGGTATAAAACAATTTTGAGATTGTTCCAAGAGCACAGTGGTCTCAAACAAATTATGGAACTACACATACTCTGCCTAGAGCTGGCCGTCCGACCAAACTGAGCAACCTGGCAAGAAGGACCTTTGTCAGGGAGGTGACCAAGAACCCAATGACCACTGACAGAACTATAGAGTTCCTATAGAGAACTATGGAGATGGGAGAACCTGCCATAAGGACAACAGTCTCTACAGCACTTCATCTGGGCTTTATGGGAGAGTGGCAAAAGTTATGTTGTCTGATGAGACAATGCAAAAGATTCTGATGGCCTGAATGCAATACTCTATGTCTGGAGAAAACCAGGCACAACTCATCACCCATCTAACACCATCCCTACTAGGGTTGCAAATTTCGATCAATTTTATATAAATCAAAATGTCTTACCTGCATGTGACAGTAGGAGGATTTGAAGTCACTTCTCGGCACTCTGTTTCCCTGCCTCTGTATTAATTCCAAGCTGCACTGGACCATTTCTTCATATACATTTTGACAATTGCTATTATTGTCACCCATCAGACTGTTGTCAATTTAATCTAGTCTTTAGGCTAACTATTATTAAAAGTGTGACATTTGTTTTGATATACAGGTAACTGCCAAAATAAAGGGAACACTTGAGTAAATGAGGGATACAAAGTATTTTGAAAGCTAGTTGAATACCCAGTTGCCGTGACTAGAAGATCTGTGGCTTTGAAAGAGGGGTTTCTAAGGAGCGTAAAGGGTTTAAAGTGCGTGTGTGTGTTTGTCACCAGATCTTATGGGAGATTCTGGAGCAGCGCCTGAGACAGCAGTTACCTGTAGTTTCGATGGGCCATCAACTGCGCAGGCTGACTGGCGATGAATGTGGGGGAAAAAAATAACATCTTCATAAAACTGCTTATAACACAAATTATGTTTGTGATATCAAAATTCTAACAACATACGTGTGTTCAATATACTTATTTAGGAAAAGTCAAGGACGGAAGGGTGATGACTTTAAAAATGGCTTTAATCCAGGGGCAGGGGGGAAAATTAAGGTATTCAGAAATATTTTGTTGAAATAACTGAGATATCGTAAAAAGTCAAGTGTTTTCTCTCTCCATTTGCACAAGATGAATAAGAATGTCTGAAACGTTTGGTCACAGATGTCTTAATGCTGCTTTAGACTCAAGTCAGTACTCCTGTACATTACACGCTCCACTGTTTTGAATGGCTGGGGAGGGTTGCTTTGAGACACTGGCGCTTTAGTGAGATGGTGTTCCTTTTATGTCATTGTCCTCCCAGATCCGTATCCGTGACCCCAATCAGGGAGGCAGGGACATCACAGAGGAGATCATGGCAGGGGGCACAGGGAGCCGGAATCCAACCCCCCCTGTCGGACGACCCTCCTCCACCCCCACCCCGCCGCAGGTAAGTACACATCTACTCTTCACCCACTGTCCCTGACCCACTGATCTGCACCTAACACACTAACCTGGCCTTAGGTTCACAACATCTGCTATTCAATTTGAGTAACAGAAAACCATGGCTATTTTACAATGGCGACCTAAACACACTGTATTTCATTGGACGCAGTTGGTTATTATATTCATCTTGGACCCAGATATATGGCTTACACATCTATACTTACTAGTACCTACCTGCATGTATCAATGTGTCTCCTCCCTCTCTTCTGGTACAGTAAATGTTGTCATGGAACGTGTCGTTTCTGCTTTCTGTCCCTCCATGAAGAATCCAGAAATATTTAAATATAATCATTTTAATCATCTTAAATTACAGTTCTTGTTCTGGATTTTGTGGAGGGAAGTCTTTTGTTGTGACACTTCCTCCCTGTCCTCTCCTTGGACTTTAACAGTGTGTCTTCCCTCTCTTTCTGTCTTTTGTCCTTTCTTTGTACGCTCACTTTGTTTTACCTTGTGTGCCTCACTCTCCACTACTCTTGCTCTTTCTATTTTGCGTCTTCATCTTCTCCTTTGTTGTTTTGCCTGCTTCGCTTGGTTGCTGTCTCCCCTTTCTTGTCGTCCCCCGTCTTTTCCTTGGCTAATGTTTCTAACCACACCCACTGGTTTCCTTGTTTCCGCATAATTCTATTTTTGTGCTTATTTGTCTGTCTTTCCATGTTGCTAGTTTTTATGGCCGCACCCTCATTATCCTCACATTTTCTACCTCAAATCGCAGCAGCAGCAGCCGAGTGGCAGCCAGACTCCGGAGCAGGGCCAAGGCCAGGCCCACCCAGCTTACAGCCTGGAGCCCCCCAAGCAACAGCAGCCACAGCAGCCCACGCCTGGGGCTGCAGACAGCAAACCAGGCCCAGGTCTGACCCTCACTCCTCCACCCTCCAGGCACAATACATCTCTGCTATGAGAGAAGAGGCCTGAGCAAGAAAAAGCTTTTTAGAACCTGAATGTTGACTCAGTAATTCGCACAAATAATTTTACATTTTGTGTTTAATGTCAGTGTTATCTCTTCTCTTTTCCAGTATATGATAAGCCAAAATTGGAGCCGGTTATCCGGAAGTCTTCCTCTCCCGGGCTTGGACAACCAGAACCTTCTATGGAGTGGCGAGAGACCAGTGCACCTATAACTGCACCATCTCCTCCCGTAGAACCAGAGCTTCCCTCTCCTGCCCCAGTGATGGTGGCCCCCATCCCTGCCCCTTGTTCTGTTGCCAGCCCCAACTCCTGTGAGCAGCCCTCTGCAGTGGAGCCTGCTACTCCCACTCCCTTCTCTGCAGCTGAGCCCAAGACCCTGCCACCCACGACTCAGTCCCAGTCCCCAAACACAGTGGAGTCTCTTCCTGAAGCCCCACGCACCCTGGCTGCTTTCCCTGCCCCCACCCTAGCCTCTAAAGCTTTGAATGGCCATGCTGACACTGGGGCTGAGCTGGACATCCAGGCCCAGGAGCCCTCCCCCCTAGCTCCCTGTCCCTCCCCACCCCAGCCCCAGGCTTCAGCCCCGGCCTCCAGAGAAGATTGTAGTGAGGCTGTGCCCAGTGAGGTGAGGGTAGAGATGCCCCCTGCTGTCATGGACCCTATCGCACCCATCGCTGTAGTGCCAGTCACTCTGACCTCCAACCCTGCGCCTGCTTTTCCAGCACCTCCCCCTGGCCTTCCGCCACTAGCGCAGGCCACAGCGGAGCCCAGCAAGCCCACCGACACTAAAGACGTCCCTCTCAAAGCAGGGACAGAGGCACTCATAACACCAGACAGCAAGCCTGAACCACAGCTACAAGCCCTCTCCAGAAAGAGTCCCACTACAGGTATGAACATAGCCATGGGTACAGATATGACAGCGTGTATGTCACATGGATGCCTGTGTGTATACTATAAATAAACAGTCAAAGGTTGCTGCTGGAACCAACTAAGACTGTCCACGGTTATAGAATCGCAGTTTAAAACAGGATCAGTGCTGAGCTCAGCACAGTGCTTACGCTAACAGCTGGAGTTCTTGGTTATGTTGAGAAGGCCACTATCTTCTGCTAGTAAAAGTATCTATTCATAGATTTATAGTGGATGCAATTTTGGGTAAATCGTTAGCCTGTAGCCGACTTTAAAAATCTTTGCTGTTGTTTTCTCTGCAGGATGTCAGACTGATCCTGCTGCACCAAAGACCTGGAAGAAGCCAAATGAAGGGTGTCCTGTTGGAGACGCACCGCAGAGGGAGACTGAGGTAAGCAACGACCCTTCTTATTCACTCACTACAGGGGAACAGGAAGAGGAGATGGAGGGAGGGAAGCATAAACAGAGTAGACAGAGAAAAGGGAGGAAGATAATGTGGGGAATAGTTCAAATGGAAAATGTTTCCACGTGTGGCGGTGGAACACAGACATGAATGACTTGAAGTGTTGTTACCGTCAGAGTACGTTGGGTAGGAGTTATCCATCATGGTCAGTGTTCCCAGCCACCTCTGTGAAGGCAGCTCTGTCCCTCTATCTCACCCCCTCTGCTTCCCCTCCCTCCCCCAGGAGGAGCTCAAGCCTGTAGAAGAGGCTGCTGGAGACCAGGCCCTGCAGCCCACCAGCAGCTGCAGCATCTCTCCCCCACCCTCCGCAGCGCCTCCAGCCCTGGAGGCAGAGGAGAGGCCCCCAGCCCCTGAGGAAAACGGGGAGGCTGAGCCCATGAGGAACGGAGCAGGGCACACCTCGGAGACGGAGAGCAGTGACAGCGGGGCCACCCCTGGGGACAATGAGGGCTCCACAGGAGCACCTCCAGACCTCTTCCAGGAAGGTAGGGGCAGGTTATTAGCCTCTGTTTAATTAGTGTCTCTCGCTTAGTTTTCACAATCAACCTTTGCACAGTATGAGATGAGCAGGGCTGTTTTCCTCACCTCTCTCTCTCTCTCTCGTTGTTTCTTCAGATCTGGAGACTAACGGGAAGCGTCAGTACAAACGAGACTTCCTGCTGGGCTTTCAGTTCATGGCTGCCTGTACACAGAAGCCAGACGGGCTGCCTCAGATCAGCGACGTTGTGCTGGACAAGGTGTGTGAAGAGTGGGCTGAGCAGAGCTTCAACCTAGTGGTCAAAAAGAGTTAGCTGTGAGCAAGGCCCTAAACCCCACAATAAATATTCAGGTCTATAAATGGATAATGTAAGATGTTAGCAAAGTAAGTTGCTTTTGAAAAAAGCTCTCAAGTGAAGGGGTTATTTGTATGGAGCAAACAGTCTGTGTAGCCTTATTTGATCCCTTTAGTAAATACATGGCCCGATGTATAATTATTTTTAGCTATTCTTTGTAATAGTCATTATGAAATTATATGCTTCTGGTAAGTTCATCTCCCTCTGCTGCATACTGACGGAGCCAATAGCGGCTAGCCCATAGACATCCTGTTTTGATTAAAATCACATAGCTATTATGTCACACTTGGCAGGGTTGAAAATTCAGCCCCAGAAAAAGAGCAATAGACTGGCAACGATTGATGTACAGTCCAGGGAGTCATATTTTTCTCCCTGAGAAAATTTTCACTGGAGGAGAGTACTAAGGGAAGCCAAGGACAGCTGAGTGAGCTGGAGTTGTTCTCCCCCTTCCCCCACAATGTTCCCCTCAGTCCTCCTTCCACATCTGGTTCTGACTTCACTCACTGTGCCAGTCACAAAATTTGTTAAACATAATTTTTCAAAAGCATAGCTGATACACATCAAACAACATACACAGTGGTGAACTGGGATTGAGAATCCACCACCTCTCAGTGAACCCCAGTGGGATAAACCTTAAAGGAACTGGGTCTGACCGGTCTCCTTCGCCCGAGTGGTCCAGCCCCTACCTCAGGCACTTCATGTAGATCTGAACGGAGTTGATAGATCTAAGCAGTATGGTAGGACCCCCCCTACCTTACCCTCTGATAGGCATGGTCAACTCACCATATTGATTATGCCTATCATCCTTTCAGATCTCCACAAGCGCATAGGGAATCAGGGCTAGTAGGGGCTAGTAGGGGCTAGTTGTTTCTGGACCAGGCCACTGCTCTCCCCCTATGGCACGGCCCACAGTGTTAAAGGATCACTGCTCCCCCTGCTGTTCAGCTGTCTCATTATCCATGTCTCTCTCCCTGTGTCTCTATGCAGATAAACCAAAACAAGCTGCCAACCCGGGCGGGGGAATCCAGGGTGATCTCCCGAGGCCCGGACTTCACTCCGGCCTTCGCTGACTTTGGCAGACAGATGAGTGGAGGACGCGGCGGAGCTGCAGTGAGTCACGCACACGCTCACTCCCAGGCTCACGTAATTACTACCCCTCCGCCCGACACAAACACCAATCTCTTTCTCAAATAATGTCTCTTGTCTTTGTTACTTCTCTCTCACTGACTCACTTTCTCCCTCTCTCACACACACACTCACAGAATATGACTTCTGGTATAGTAATAAACAACATAGCAGGGCTTGTATCATAGTGAGGTAAATTAATCATGGGGAATGATTTGCATCTCTTGTTTGTTTGCTAGGGATTACTCATTTCCCAATGTCATACTCATTCAAGGAAAGATGTGAATTTATCAACCCAAGCCTTTATCTGAGGAGGCTTGGCGATGTGTGTGTTGTTGGTGGCGAGCTGCAGAAGTGACGTGTTGTTCTGTCTCCTCTCTCCTCCAGCAGATGATGAACATGGGGGGTGGTGCCCGGCGGCCCCCGCCCAGGAAGATTATCCTGAATGTGTCGGCAAATGAAGAGGTGCAACTGAAGAAGGCTGAGAATGCCTGGAAACCCGGCATGAAGAGGGCGGGGTCATCAGATGACCCTGAGGTCATTACAACACAGGTAGGAGGAGCCAAACCTTTAATCTGACATCCAGACACACCCACACAGTCCAATAAAAACGCACACCATACTCAACCACAAGATATTATGAGTTTATCAGCATTGACTCCACACAGGAAATAAATGTTGTGAACAAGGAGTTGTCAAGAGACCGAACTGTGAGTGAATTGTCACATCAATAAATTATGATGATGATGATGTTGTTGCGGTGCCAGGAGCTCTTCCGGAAGGTGCGCAGTATCCTCAACAAACTGACGCCTCAGATGTTCAACCAGCTGATGAAGCAGGTGACGGACCTCACCATCGATACGGAGGAGCGCCTTAAGGGCGTCATCGACCTGGTCTTTGAGAAGGCCATTGACGAGCCCGGCTTCTCTGTGGCCTATGGGAACATGTGCCGCTGCCTCACCACGGTATGTTAAGCTCAGATCACTATCGTTCAGACATGATGATCTGTTGTTCCTCTGAATGCTGCTAGCCAACATCAAAAGATAAACTGTACATGGGTCCTCTTGAGCCCCATAAACATTCAGAAAAATGTCCCTAAAGGTATATTTCTGCCCCCCTTTTCACTCTTTCAGTTGTCAGTTTTTCTTTTCTCTGCTCTTTCCCCTATATCTCTGTCCCTCTAACCAAATTGCTCGTTACCTCTGTTATTCTCCAGCTCAAAGTGCCCATGACTGACAAACCCGGAACCACAGTGAACTTCCGCAAACTGCTGCTCAACCGCTGTCAGAAAGAGTTTGAGCGGGACAAGGTGGACGACGTGGTGTTTGAAAGGAAACAGAAGGAACTCGACTCTGCACAGGTACTTAAACCACACACACACACACACTACCCAGATCACTAATCTGTCTGTAGTAGGGGAATACAGAGCAGAGAATTGTATGGGACTGATGTGTTGTGAAGAGTTAGTGGGGGTTCATTGTTAGCTGTTGCTAGTTAGTTAGTTCTGACAATCTACTCTCCATTTCCTCTCCAGTCCAGTGATCAAGAGAGACTACGGTTGGAGCTGGAGGAGGCCAAGGACAAGGCCCGCCGGCGCTCCATAGGGAACATCAAGTTCATCGGGGAGCTGTTCAAACTCAAGATGCTGACAGAGGCCATCATGCACGACTGCGTGGTCAAGCTGCTGAAGAACCATGACGAGGAATCGCTGGAGTGCCTGTGCAGGCTGCTCACCACCATCGGCAAGGACCTGGACTTTGAGAAGGCCAAGGTGAGCCATGGGGAGGGCACGGGAGAGGAGGGAGCTTAAATGACTTCCAGCTGGCCATATGAGGAAGCCTCTGAGGCCTGGGAGGATGTGGGTGAGGAGACATGGGCGAGGAGACATCTCACTGCTGCTCCTTCTCGTCTGCTGTTGTCTGACCTGTTTTAACCTGCTGCTGGCCAAAGGAATGGCTCCTACACCCTCTGTGGTCCTCATTTTTACAAACGCTGTAATGGTGTATATCTGGCACATTTAGCACTGAGATGGGAAATCACATTTAGTAGTCTGTGTTTTATAGGCTAACAAAAAAGGCTTTTGTTGTACCTGCTTCCAAACTGCTCAGTTTAGTGTGGGGCAATACTATATCACACTGAGTTGGGAAATGGAGTGGAAAGTGTGGCTGTCCACTGTGAATAGTGAGAATTTTGTATTCGAACATCACTTTGCATTGACCCTTCATCTCTCTCTTTCTTGTCATAGCCTCGCATGGATCAGTATTTCAATCAGATGGAGAAAATTGTCAAGGAGCGGAAGACATCATCTCGGATACGGTTTATGCTGCAGGACGTGATAGACCTCCGATTGGTGTGTGTGTGTGTGTGTGTGTGTGTGTGTGTGTGTGTGTGTGTGTGTGTGTGTGTATGAGCTTTGTGGCTGTGTGTTGTCTGTGCAGCTCAGCTCCCCAGTGAGGGTGCATTTTGTATTACAATAAATCGGAGAAAACAAATGATAATTTTCCGTTCTTCACACGGGCTCCCTGAGCAGACCAGTAATTCACTCTGAGGAAGAAAACAACAGACTGTAATCAATTAGATTTGAGCATGAACAATTCTGCATGCATAGCCATCAACAAAATACTGCTGTGCCATTGGGGCTCCTTGACTGTAGGCTAATTGTGTTGTACGAAGTTCAGTAATTAAAAACACCAGATTTTCTCTCTGAGGAAACTCCTTGCGTAGGTCTAACACTGCTCTTTTCCTCCAGCACAACTGGGTGTCCAGGAGAGCTGACCAGGGCCCCAAGACCATCGAGCAGATCCACAAAGAGGCCAAGATCGAGGAGCAGGAGGAGCAGAGGAAGGTGCACCAGCAGCTGCTCTCCAAGGACACCAAGAGAAGGCCAGGTCAGCCAGGGCCCATGGGCTGAATCCTCTAAGGCTTACAGCTACACTGGCATCCCCTCCCCATAGCCTGCAGACTCAGAGAAGCTAGAGTGGCCCACAGTGGTCAGAAAGTTCCCCTACTCTCCCATCTATTAGCTCCCCCCACAGTATTCTCTCAAGCCTGGGGCATGAGTTGTGGCCACTATTTGATTTGTCTTTAATAAACCCATTGACATCTCATCCCTCCTGTGTGTGTTCCCTCTGTCCTCCAGAGCAACAACAGCGAGAGCAGCAGAGGGAGCAGCAGAGGGAGCAGCGTGTGCAGCAGAGAGATGAGACCTGGAACACTGTGCCCATGACCAAGAACAGCAGGACAATCGACCCCACCAAGATTCCCAAGATCTCCAAGGTCAGCCACTAAAACACCTGTAGACCTCAACTCTTTTGGGTGGTTGGTTTACCATGGAAGTTCACTGGTGTTTTAAGTGTACTCAATTTTATTTACAAATGGCGTCTGTCAATAATTTATGTTTGGTTTCTTCAAGTCTGTACAAGTTTGTACAAGTTGGATGACATGAGTCAGCCTGACATTTTGAGTTATGTTTACCTCATCAATGAAGAGTTATGTCCTCATTGGTCTACAAGCACAAGTCTTTATGGACATTTTTCCATATGTGTTAGTTAAACTGTCTTCCTTACTGCCATACACTGCCAACTATACTGAACTAAAATATAAACGCAACAATTTCAACAATTGTACTGAGTTACAGTTCATATAAGGAAATCAGTCAAATGAAATAGATTAATTAGGCCCTAATCTATGGATTTCACATCACCATGGGTGGGTCTGGAATAGCATAGGCCCACCCACTGGGGAGCCAGGCCCAGCCAATCAGAATTTGTTATTCCCCACAAAAGGGCTTTATTACCGATAGAAATAGGCCTCAGTTTCATCAGCTGTCAGGGTGGCTGGTCTCAGACGATCCCGCAGCTGAAGAAGCCGGATGTAAGGGGTCCTGAATTGGCGTGGTTACACAAGGTCTGCGGTTGTGAGGCCGGTTGGATATACTGCCAAATTCTCTAAAACAACGTTGGAGGTGGCTTATTCTAGAGTAATTAACATTCAATTCTCCAGCAACAGCTCTGGTGGACATTTCTGCACTCAGCATGCCAATTGCATGCTCCCTCAACTTGAGACATCTGTGGTATTGTATTGTCCCCAGCACAAGGTGCACCTGTGTAATAATCATGCTGTTTAATCAGCTTCTTGATATGCCACATCTGTCAGGTGGATGGATTATCTTGGCAAAGGAGAAATGCTCACGAATGGGGGTGTAAACAAATTTGTGCACACAATTTGAGAGAAATAAGCTTTTTGTGCGCATGTAGATAGATAGATAGATAGATAGATAGATAGATAGATAGATAGATAGATAGATAGATAGATAGATAGATAGATAGATAGATAGATAGATAGGTACTTTATTGATCCCCCGGGGGGGAAATTTCATTGTCAAGCAGCTACAACAAAAACACAGGGCAGGTGCAAAATGCCACAACGAAAGTACACAAAAGACAGATACACGGTACATGATACATAGAGCGGCAGTATGAAAAAGTATAGAAATACAAGATATCTGGAGTGCAAAAAAAAGCTATAAAAGGACATTGCATAGTATGAGTGGTTGGCTGAATATGTACACTATACATTGGTGGATGTTGGATGGTTAACTATACTATACAGGTCGATGGCAGAGAAATACTTCAGTAGCTAAAAATGCGTATGATATGAGCGAGGGTAATAATAGTTTACTTAATAGACAGACTGGGTAAATGAACAGGTAAGTGAACATTTTGCATGGTTAAATTAGCTGTACAGTTAGGTATACAGTTATATTTACAGATAAGTGAATACTTGCATGTTTACACAAATGTCTGATCTTTTATTTCAGCTCATGAAACATGGGACTAATGCCTTATATTGCATTTATATTTTTGTTCAGTATAGTAGATTAAACACTACTGTGTTATAATGTCTATACTGCATTAGGCATCTCATCACATATAGGAATCCTGTGGTTCTTCATCCTTGTCCTCAAATTATACTGTTCTAGTCCCTGTCCATCTTCTGAAAAGATCTAAAACCCTACCTCTTCAAATAGTGTTTTAAATAATCCCACCAACCCACAACAAAGGCCTTTAGTGAACTAACACTTACACTTGACTTGTTTCCCCTCTATACTAGCTGACTTTGCTGATAAATACTTTATTGAGCAAGTATTTGCTTACTGTGATATGTGGTTGTCCCACCTAGATATCTTAAGATTAATGCACTAACTGTAAATCACTCTGGATAAGAGCATCTGCTAAATTACAAAAATGTAAATGTAGTGGTGAAAGGATATCTGCCAGCTAGTTGGGGTACAACCACACCCAGCCTGCCATACAGAGCTGCTATAAACCCACATCTCTGTGTCAGTACCAATGATGTACAGTGGGGAGAACAAGTATTTGATACACTGCCGATTTTGCAGGTTTCCTACTTACAAAGCATGTAGAGGTCTGTAATTTTTATCATAGGTACACTTCAACTGTGAGAGACGGAATCTAAAACAAAAATCCAGAAAATCACATTGTATGATTTTTAAATAATTAATTTGCATTTTATTGCATGACATAAGTATTTGATCACCTACCAACCAGTAAGAATTCCGGCTCTCACAGACCTGTTAGTTTTTCTTTAAGAAGCCCTCCTGTTCTCCACTCATTACCTGTATTAACTGCACCTGTTTGAACTCGTTACCTGTATAAAAGACACCTGTCCACACACTCAATCAAACAAACTCCAACCTCTCCACAATGGCCAAGACCAGAGAGCTGTGTAAGGACATCAGGGATAAAATTGTAGACCTGCACAAGGCTGGGATGGGCTACAGGACAATAGGCAAGCAGCTTGGTGAGAAGGCAACAACTGTTGGCGCAATTATTAGAAAATGGAAGAAGTTCAAGATGACGGTCAATCTCCCTCGGTCTGGGGCATCATGCAAGATCTCACCTCGTGGGGCATCAATGATCATGAGGAAGGTGAGGGATCAGCCCAGAACTACACGGCAGGACCTGGTCAATGACCTGAAGAGAGCTGGGACCACAGTCTCAAAGAAAACCATTAGTAACACACTACGCCGTCATGGATTAAAATCCTGCTGCGCACGCAAGGTCCCCCTGCTCAAGCCAGCGCATGTCCAGGCCCGTCTGAAGTTTTCCAATGACCATCTGGATGATCCAGAGGAGGAATGGGAGAAGGTCATGTGGTCTGATGAGACAAAAATAGAGCTTTTTGGTCTAAACTCCACTCGCCGTGTTTTGAGGAAGAAGAAGGATGAGTACAACCCCAAGAACACCATCCCAACCGTGAAGCATGGAGGTAGAAACATCATTCTTTGGGGATGCTTTTCTGCAAAGGGGACAGGACGACTGCACCGTATTGAGGGGAGGATGGATGGGGCCATGTATCGCGAGATCTTGGCCAACAACCTCCTTCCCTCAGTAAGAGCATTGAAGATGGGTCGTGGCTGGGTCTTCCAGCATGACAACGACCCGAAACACACAGCCAGGGCAACTAAATTTTGGCTCCGTAAGAAGCATCTCAAGGTCCTGGAGTGGCCTAGCCAGTCTCCAGACCTGAACCCAATAGAAAATCTTTGGAGGGAGCTGAAAGTCCGTATTGCCCAGCGACAGCCCCGAAACCTGAAGGATCTGGAGAAGGTCTGTATGGAGAAGTGGGCTGCTGCAGTGTGTGCAAACCTGGTCAAGAACTACAGGAAACGTATGATCTCTGTAATTGCAAACAAAGGTTTCTGAACCAAATATTAAGTTCTGCTTTTCTGATGTATCAAATACTTATGTCATGCAATAAAATGCTAATTAATTACTTAAAAATCATACAATGTGATTTTCTGGATTTGTTTTCGATTCTGTCACTCACAGTTGAAGAGTACCTATGATAAAAATGACAGACTTCTACATGCTTTGTAAGTGGGAAAACCTGCAAAATCGGCAGTGTGTCAAATACTTGTTCTCCCCACTGTATGTATGAGGCAGCTCTCTATTCTCCTCAGAGACTGTTGGTCATTATAGCATTGTAGGCCCAGATCACATGATATGAGTATTGGAAGGTGAACTGTTTCTGTCTGTTACCATCCTGTTTAGCCTCAGATGGATGAGAAGATCCAACTGGGACCACGGGCCTCACTTAACTGGATGAAGGGCAGCAGTGGAGGGGCCAAGGCCAGTGACTCCGGTGAGGAGATATTAGGGCTGGGCGATATTTTTATGAGCGCTTTTATACTGTAACGTTACATGCTGTTCTCATGTTGTCTTTTGGTCTCATCTCCTTCGCCTGTTCTGCTGTGACTGTGCACCTTACCATTTACACACACCAAGCCCCTCCCCGTGCCACTCACAACAACAACTACGAAATATAACTTATTCCTCTCTGACAACAAGCGGTTTCAACTCACTATTTGAGGTTTGGTCCAACAGAATCGGTCATATGGACACCAAAACACATTGACATTATTTAACTGTAACTAGGAACAGTGGGTTAACTGCCTTGTTCAGTGGCCGAACGACAGATTTGTTTTACCTTGTCAGCTCGGGGATTCGATCCAGCAACCTTTCGGTTACGGGCCCAATGCGCTAACTACTACGGCTACCTGCCACCCTTTAGCCTTTCTAACGATACCTGAATTCATTTGATTATTGCTGACTGTTTGAAATGCAGTGTATTTTACTTTTTAAAGCTTATTTCGAGAAAAAAATTGACATATCGCGAATCACGCATAAGTTTGACAAAATCGAGATATGATTTTTATGCCATATCGCCCAGCCCTAAGAGACCTATTGTCAGGGTTCTAGCGTAGGATGGGTTATGGATTGGGGGCATTCTTTCAACCTACCTTTACTTGACGACACTTCCTTCATTCTCTATTTGGAAAGCACCAGCGTCTTTATATATTCCACAGAGGTTGGCTAACCGTCACACACAAACACACACACACACACACACACACACACACACACCGGTGATGCAGGTGAACTAGTCATACTTGAGACCTGGTTGAAATGTAATTTCTGCTGCTTAATTTTGTCTCCTAACAGAATTATCCCGGCCTGGTGGTGGTGGCGCTAGTTTAAACCGGTACTCTGCACTCCAGTCCACCCCATCTCATCAAACCACCCCACCCGCACAGAACCCAGAGTATGACACTAGAAGAACCTTGGGCAGGTAATGATCACATTTTGAAACTTGTATATTATGGATTTGGTGTCATACTCTGGTCGTCCCATTTCAGGGCAAAACATTATCATGTTGTGTGTGTGTGTGTGTGTGTGTGTTTTCCTCCCAGTCGAAGCAGTGCAGGGAGAGAGCGAAGTGAGAAGCCCCTGAGCCCAGCTCCGTCGCGGCCCGGTTCCTTCGTCCGAGGCGGCAGTGCCAAGGAGCTTCTGGAGAGCCCGGCCCAGAGCCCCGAGGAGCCCCGCAGAGAGCTGGAGAGCCCCAGGAGGCCCAGCGTCAGCGAGGACAAGACTGAGCCAGAGCGCAGCAGTGCCAGGGAGTCTGGTGAGGGAACAGGACAGTTCTAGACTGACTAAACATACAGAGCCAGTAGATACACACACGCTATAAGGGGAGCACTCTTGTAACAGTGTTCTTTCCCCTACAGTGAAAGTAGAGCATGTGGTGGCCCAGTCTCCAGACAGACCTGCCCTCTCTGAGGAGGAGATGGAGAGGAAGTCCAAAGCTATCATTGACGAGTTCTTGCACATCAACGACTATAAGGTGCAGTCATTTAATAATGCTGTTATATTGCATACTGCATGTGAATACATTTGTCATTTATGAGTTTGTTGTATTCTCTGTAGGAGGCTGTGCAGTGTGTGGATGAGCTGGACATGTCCTCTCAGCTCCATGTGTTTGTGCGTGTGGGGGTGGAGTCCACTCTGGAGCGCAGTCAGATCACACGGGACCACATGGGCAAGCTCCTCTTTCAGTTGGTGCAGCAGGACATCCTGCTCAAACCCCAGTTCTTCAAAGGGTCAGCCTGCCTACATGTCCATCTGCTCTCATTCAAGCTGTGTCATCTAACAACTGTGCTGTATCTAAAATGACTGTCTCATCAGATTATCTGTGTTTCCCTCAGGTTTGCTGACACTCTTGAGCTGGCGGACGACATGGCCATTGACATTCCCCATATCTGGCTGTACCTGGCCGAGCTGCTCAGCCCTGTGCTGAGAGACAGGGGCTTCTCTATGAGAGAGCTCTTTAGGTAACACCACTACTCTACAGTGCCACAATATTGTATTGTTATCTCCCTGTAAAGCTATGGAGTTCAAGAGGGGTTTACTATTGCATCAACAGAGCTTATCAGATCAGTCCACGTGCAACCCACATTTATTAAGATCTCACAGTCTGCAGGATGACAAATGTACTCCATTTCGTTGCCTCTGTCAGAGATTGCTGCCTGTGGCTATCTCAGTTCACTCATTATGGAGTGTTGATGTTGGCTCTCATGCCTCCATTCCCTGCTGTGGCTTTCTGTAAACTGAGATATGAAGGGAAACAGTTGGGCGGAATGGAACCAGGTTGTAACCGCTGGAGGCATCTAATCGTTTTCTCTGTCCACAGTGAATTAAGCAAACCTTTACTTCCTGTGGGAAGAGCTGGGATCTTATTTTCTGAAATACTGCACACACTATGCAAACAAATGGTAAGTGACATTTTGTTTTGCTCCTAGTTTATTATTTCTGAAGTTTCTTGCCCCTTTACTGCTGTCTTTACTGCTGTCATCTCACTCACAGAGAACAGTATTAACATAGCTGTCGGATATTTTTGCATGTCTTTTGTGTGATTTAGACGAGAGGAGTAAACGAGTCGGGGGTGCGAGTGCGTTAGAGTGCATATCAAGTAAACAAGTCAACAAACCCATTAACTATTGGATGCCAGGTTTCTGACATATTGTCCTGTCTAACTCCTACACAGAGCCATAGGAAAGTGGGCACCTTGTGGAGAGAGTCAGGCCTCACCTGGAGTGACTACCTGCCAGAGGGAAAGGACGTCCAGGATTTCATCTCAGAGCAGGTTAGAGAGAAACCCTCTGTATTACGGCATGGAGGCATCCCAACAGAAACGGGTTCAGAGCAACCTAACCCCCTTCTCTCCTCTTCATCTCCCCTCCTCTTCATGTCCTCCTCCTGTTAGAAGCTCCAGTTCACTGAGGCGGACTGCTCCAGCCCTGAGGCAGCCCTCGCCACGACGGCACTGTCCCTCGTGGTGCTCAACCAGCAGCTAGAGAGACTGCTCTTGGAAGACATGGCCAGTGATGAGCAGATCTTTGACTGGGTAGAGGTGCGTCATACACATGTTGTGTTTATACATGCATAGTTTTGCATATTTCAAGTGAAGTGTCACAGATGGCAGGCACTGTGTCTAAGCGGAGCTCCTTTTACTCCTCTGTTGTCATCCACTTCCCAGGCAAATCTAGATGAATATCAGATGAGCTCCTCTCCGTTCCTGAGAGCTCTGATGACGGCTGTGTGTAAGGCAGCGGTGAAAGGTAAGCTCTCCATTCCTTAAGCTAGGAACGGATCACTGTTGTTTTTAAGAAATATATATTATATAGCAAGAGGAACTCACAACAATTCTCCATCTTTGTTTCTTGTGTAGATGAAAGTGCTTCCTGCCGAGTGGACGTAGCCATCATTCAGAGTAGATTGCCCGTATTACTCAAGTACCTTAACTCAGACACTGAGAGACAGCTACAAGCACTTTATGCACTTCAGGCGCTGATAGTCACTTTGGATCAGCCTCCTAGTAAGTAGCATCCCACTCAGACCCTTCAACCTCAAGATTCACTATCAACGGCACTGTCCGTTGATAGTGCCGTTGACAGTTCTGTCTCCTGCCCTTTACATTTCCTTTTTTATTATTGACAGCAGACATCCTTTCATGGTTTTATCTCATGCAGCCATTGCTATTATATAGAAAGAATGTATTCACTAACCTACATGCATAGCTATTCCCTCACACGGACACTGAAAACTGAGACTCATTTAAGCCATGGGATTTGATAGTTATTATAGCACTTTTCCCCTCTTGTCTCTCTTTCCCCAGACCTGCTCCGGATGTTCTTTGACTGTCTGTATGACGAGGACGTCATCTCGGAGGACGCTTTTTACAAGTGGGAGACCAGCAAGGACCCAGCAGAGGAGCTGGGCAAAGGTGTGGCTCTCAAGTCTGTAACGGCTTTCTTCACCTGGCTGAGGGAAGCCGAGGAGGAGTCTGAGGATAATTGACAAGGGAGCAGGCGGCCACTGCGAGCCCCCAGGACAAGAGGCCAGCTGTTGCTACATAGGATAACTGCATCTTCATAGCAAAACAAACAGACAAACCTACAAAATGCGCGCGGGCAGGACGACATGTTTACGGCTGGAATTTTTTCTGCGGTACGGTTCTGAGACATGCCACCATTTTGAGTTTGAATTCCAACGGCTGAAGCACTAAATACCTGTATTATACATAGAAAATATTTTTGTTTTAAATTTTAACTTTTTTTTTTGTTACTTTTTAAGAAGAGACTTAAAGATACATAGGTTCCGGACTCTTTAATTTATTATTTTTTTAAGGACTGCAAATATGGAAATTTATTTAACATTTGCAGATGCTCATAATGAGGAAAACATTGATGAAGAATAGAAATAACAATATTATTAATTATAATAACAATAATAGTAATTGTGAAATAAATAGCCTCCCTGTATTCCACGTTGTTTGGTTGAAAACAGGGTAAAAAGTTATTTTGGGATGAAGGGGAAGGCAGAGAAAGGGTGGATGCACAGGGACAATTGACATTGTAAGACAGCAGAGGTCAAAGGTTATCAGTAAATAACCACAGGAAGTGTTCCCTCTGCTTTGGCTTGCTCTCTGTGATATGTACATAAGCCTCCCAAGAGGAAGAGATATGCATTCAAAAAGCAATGCAAATCAGTCCACACAATAACATTAAATGAACATGAATAAACAACGAACAATGGATAAAATGCAAGATTAAAAAGAAAATGCCAAGGTTGCTGAACATGAAGTGCTTGTAATACTTAAGACCTACAGAGCAAATTAAAAGCTTGTAAATACATTAAAGACAAAAAAGGTATTTAAAAAAAATATTGCAAATGCAATGGTGATTTTGTGGAGTGTGATGATTTGTTACTGTGTTTTAACATTGCTGGCCATGCAGTATGAAGTTGAAAGTTAATTATGTGTTGAAATTGTGGCAGTGTTATGTTCCATCTCTAAAATTAGGCTACAGTATAAGGATTGTGAAAGATATTGAGCCACTATTGAAGGTCAATGGAAGTTAACTAGGAACAATTCTCTATTATTGAACCTTTTCTAATAAATACAAAACATTCTAGTCAACTTCCATTGTCTTCCAAGAGTTGCCGGTTTGCTCCTTTTATTATTGCATCTTGGTTGAGTGGTTGAAAAGTTAAGTATCAACAGTACCTTTTCCTCCACAGGAATGGACCCTACATCTTATTTTATACCCACGTAGACGAGTGAGGAAATATTGTAATTAACTAGCTGAGCCTGATGCAAAATGGGGCATGAATGTTGTAGGACAAGTCATATCTTGCATCTCTTAATTTGCCTTAGGATGTTTGCCAGCATTCTTATGTAATGCTCTTGTATCTATGACCTGTGATTCAGGTGTAGTCAATGAAGTGACACAACTGTAGTGGATGAGCGCAAACATCTGCGGAAGGCATTTACATACAGCCTGCAGAAATGTAAGAGGGTAAGCCTGTATCACACCATTCTTTGATCACATTTCAGACAATTTCACCTTCTGACAGACTGGAAACCAGTATGGTATTGGAGCTGTAGTCTACAGTGGCTTCTGCAGGACAAATGTTGGTGACTGGTAAGAATAACTGGGAGAGCCATATCCCAGATACAATACTCTGCATTTCAATTAGAATTGCTACATTGTCACTTTCAGGAGTTCAAAAGAATTTGGCATTCTATGGGATCGGGTTAAGCACAGCTCTGTGCAAAATCACTGGTTTAAATCACTGGTTGCATTCCAAATAACTACTCATTGGGTGCGTTCCAGCAAGTCATCTTGCGTTTCATGCCATTGGAATTTGTCATGCTAAACAAATCATTTGATCTCCCAACACCTGGAGTGTTTCACGTCTCAGGAAGCACGTATTGCTTCGGTAAAGTTTAAATATTCTACCGACATGTCTAAGTTGCTGTCTCTAGTTCGGTGCGTAACGCAGTCACCAAACGGTTACAGACCCTAGTCCATGGAGTATCCACAAGTTACACTGGATGGAATGCAAGTAATGCAGTGCGAGGGGATCGACCAGAGTGAAATCCTGCACAGATTCACTGACCTTGATCACATTCAGTTATGAGTAGTTATTTTGGATGAATGTAAGGTGACTTGTAGATTGGTAATTCTGCACTGTGCCTTGCTCAGGATGATCCCTCAAATGCTCTGGTTTTATTTCAGGTTGTCTTCATTGCAGTCAAACTGCACATCACAGAGGATTCCTAGCTATGTAAAATATTGATGTCGTTCCTGAGATGTTACACACTTCTCCAGGCCTTTTGAGATCTGTACAGTGTGACTGCAATGATGACTACCTGATTTTTACAAATCATCCGATTTAATGCCTGGAGAAGTGTGTAACATCTTATCAACAACCCTATGGATATAGCAATCTTCTGAGTTGCACAGAGCAACTGCTAAATGGCTGAAATGCCACCTCACATTTGAGTTCCAAGTAATCTTGTTTTGTGTTCACCTGTCGAAGATTCCTATAGTGTTTCAATGTCATTCCTGATAGGTCGGGTTCCCCTGCTCTGATGTTGCATACATCAAACTATGGTTGCATGCCCTGTCATCGACTGACAGATTGCTATAGGTGGAAACACACTGGTCAGAATGGGCGTGTTCAAGTGGATCACTTTTGTCAAGTCGGTGCCCATCTTCGCCTTTCAAATTGTCCGACTTGCGCCTACATGTCGACAGCATGAACTTTGCAAAATCATGTGCTCAAAGGTCAGGTGGTTTTGACTGCAGTCAACTGCAAGTTTCTGCAATTGCTGTTCACCAACTTCATGCTGCAGCCATCGCCTGCATTGTGGGAGTCTGTTGTCACCCAATCATAGTTTTTTTTGTTTGATCCACTAGAACATGACTGAAACAGGAACCAACTTTCCTGTGATTCATATATAGCAGGCTACAGTGGATAAATACAAATAGATGTGATATGAGGCTGGCTCACTAATTGATTTTACAATGTACGCATGTGATTTCAGTTCGAGAGTTAATGAACTGTACGCGTTCATTTCGTGTTCATTTCGACCACAGTTGGTTTCCGACTTTCGGCTGTTAAAGTTGCACCTACCTCCCCTGACTTCAATCCTCGACTTTCGTCTACAGTTGGTTGCTTTAGCCTTAACACTCAAACGTGCCCAATATCTGTTGCAGTGTGTTTTTCGCAACCCCTGCCAGTACCGTGTGACATGATTACTGTTTTGGCCAACTCTGTTGTCAGTAGAGATTAGCCAATCAGAGGGCACAGACCTCAGCAAAAGGGGAGCAACAACATTTTTAAAAGAGTGCTCTTTTCACGGTGTAATCCACCCCCTTTTCATTGGGATTGCTAACTAAAACAACAAAACTGCATAATATCTCAAAAGAATTCTAGAGCAAGTCTTTACAACTTTTACATCTGTTAGATAAGGAAGCTTTTTTGTTAACTTTGGGCACTTGCGCATTAGTTTGCTAGCTGTAGCTAGTAACATTATTAATAAATCACTAGGAATTAGCAAAGACAGTACAATATGAAGGGTGGGCATAAACTGCTTCTTCAATAGAAATCCCTGATGCTGCTTGTAGGTGATGTCATGGCGACGCTGGCTAGCTAAACCAAAGATTTTTTACAACTAACTCATGCGTCTTGTGCCGAACTGCGCATGTGCATGCCGTGAAATCAAATTGTAAACGTGTCAGTTTGTCACTTTCACAAAGTTGAAATCTAGGTTGTTCAACTACTTAAGACGTTGTCTTGAATGTAGGTTGTGCCTTTAGATTGATAAAATTAACAACTAAGGAAGAATGTTTAACTTTTGTCAATGACTTTTCTAACCCCGGCCTGGTCTGCTTGGTCATGCTTCACAATCATTAGTTTCGCGAGGTTGCGCCTCTGGTTTTAGAAACTCTGTGGCATTAGTTTCCATGAATCAGCTTTCTGTTAGATGCCGTAAATCAGTCAGTGCAGTGTCTTTGGCCAGCTTTGTTAGATAAAAGTTTAGCATGTAATTCGCTAGCTAACGTTAGCTACATTTTTAGCTAGCTAGCTATGGGATTATGGATTTCATTATTAAATTGTTTCTTCATTTTGCGAGCTAGTTACTGTATCTTTTATCTAGTTATTGTCGTGGAGTATTCTTAAAAAGAGTCCTCTCAGACACCGAAGCTTGTGAGTTCTGGGAGACTTTATTACAAAGTAACAAGCCGAGCTGGTCCGCGGAGCAACTGCCGGTCCCAGACTCTGTGAGCTCTTCTTATACGATTACATGCTTACATAACATTCATAGTCACTCCTGTATATGCAAATGTTTAAGGTCTCTTGGCAGTTCGCCACTATTATCTTTGTCTCGTTTACTTTTTGTTCAACAGCAGTTCTGCTTTGGTTTCCCCTCCTATTCTTGGCACTACTTTAAGGGCGAGAAATATATTGGTGGTGTGATTTCAACGGTTTCACAAAAAATAATAAAGGTACATACTTGTAGATGATTATATAGCCAGTTCCCTTAAACCCATAATTGTATATAATGACTCTGTTTACTGTTTTATGATTTTGCAATACACGTAATGGAAAAATAGCTATATATATTCCCCCCTTTGGCACATACTAAGTCCCAACCTAGATATCATACAAAAGAAAAACAAAATAGAGTATAAAGTATGTGCATGCATTTGTATAGTCTTGCATCGTGTGGTTACAAAAATACCAATTCCATCATATCACAAATCAAATAAATCCCACATCCCATATACCCATTGTTCATCAATGAATAAATGTCTCCTGTGCTCAGGGTACGAATGCCATTATGTCACTGTCTCCTTCTCATTTTCCGGCAATGTGTCATCCTCTAATGATGGTCATGATTGGGTTCTGCAGGCGCCCAATCAGGGGTTGGGTATAGATCAGGCCAGTCTCTTTCATCATAGTCTCCATGACAGCTTGGAGGGCCTTTGCCAGGCCCCTGAGGTGCAGCAGCCAAAGCCATCTGCTTAACAGTTGTCTGTACTAAGAGAGATCTCAGCAGAGGCAACATACAACACTACTCCAAACACAAGGATAACAATGACTGTCATAACCACAATTTTGGCTAACATAGCACCCCATTTCCCCAGATAGAGTTCTAGCCAGTCCCAAGCGAAAGCATCTTGGCCCGCATTGTCTGTTACTTCCTGTCCCTTAAGTTTGATCATAGCTTCAGTAAAGGATCCTTCTGGGGCGGTTATTATTAAAGGTACAACACTGTCCACCAAACATTACACAGACCCCTCCTTTTTCCGCTAACAACCAACCCAATGCCTGTCTGTTTTGCCAGGTAATTTTACTGGTTGCGTGTACCTGCTCTCCCAAAGCTGTCAAGGCTGAGTCCGTATAATTTATTAACCTTTTCTGATTATAATAAATGTAATTGATCCATTCTATGTTTTTGTTTGGAGTTATCCAGACGTATATTGATTCAAGTCCTGATTTAATTTAATCTCTAGCTTTACATTCTTTAGGTATTCCCCTGGGCTGGCCCATAGAATCTAGCTGTACATCGGGGTCGGTTTGATATTCTCTTTGATCTTTTTAATTGGGTATCTTGCGCATCAACGTTCACGGACTCCCAGTTAGTTATTACAACTTGCTGTATTAGCTGTACTCTGGCACAGAGCCCTTTCCATCCTTTTGATAATGCTGACCTGAGTCGCCGCCCTTGGCAGACCCAGAAGAAATCTACCACTGCCATCAACTGATCCTCATAAGGAGAGATTAGTGGTAGTGCCAGTGTCTGATTCTCGCATTCTCTAGGAGTAACTATTACTCCTGTACTTGACCCTGCTACCTGATAGATTGCTCTTTAAGGGTATCCGCATTCCAGGATGGATCGTTATTCAGGTGCCTTGTAGTTTCACACTTTCCCTTGAATTTTCCAAAATCCTGCTCCCCGCTTGTTATGTTGTAGCTCTCATACTTCTGCCCATAATCTATAAAATATTTCTCTGGTGTTTCCATTTTTCTAGTTTCTATGCTAATATCTAGTTGCTTGCACCACTCCCCCATCCTGTTTGGTTATAATACTTGTGGTGGTTGGGACTTCCTAAATACAATAAGCATTCCGCAGGGCAATAGGGTCTTTCTGAGCTCTTGAGGTAACAGAAATTCTGATTGAAGTCAGCGCAGTCTCTTTAACTGTGCGGATTTGGTACTACAATCAGTTCCTTTAATGGGTAAGGGGTGCATACTAGACAACTTTCTTTCTTCAGGTTTGATGCAGTATATTGTGCCCAGTTATATCAGTCATTGTCCAGCGCCTTCTTTCATGCTCTTTCTTCTGTTGGGGCCCTAGTAGGTAAGGGGGCTGGTGTACTGTTGGTGCTGTTTAGCCAATTAATTACATAAGTCAGACCTCAGGTGAACCATCTCTGGGAATCTCCAGTTTTGTTTGCATGTCCGATTGTGCTGGTAGGTGAGCTAACTATGCTAGCGGGTGTGTTAGTTATACCATTTGGTGAGCTAGTTATAGTTTCCCGTTTTTGCTTTTTATGCGAGGGGACAGGTGTGGTTCTTATCTTTGGTTCAGTTCTAAGTGCCCAAGGAATAATTACTTCAGCATTGCCTTCTGGGAATGTCGTACTCGTAATTACTACATCATATTGTTTATCTGGGTCCTAGGCTGTTGCTCTTATGTCTATGGTCCACCTGTCTCCTTCTTTTATTATCTTGATATCACAGTTACTGCTATCGCATGTGGTTTCCCCATAATCCTGATGATGGGTCCACCCACAAAGTCCATCATCTGACCTTATACTTTCTGTATTTACGTTGTGATTCTTGTCTGTTCAGGAATGGACATTCTAATCCTATCTGTTTCTCGTCTTTGTCTTGTGTCTGTTTTTCACTTATCAGCTGTTTTGGCCCCCCTCTTTTACCGGCATCCCCATGTCTCGGGGGGGACCACTGTAAAGCGGAGAAGTCGATGGTGGGGAAGCCTCCCCACTCATGGTTTCCTGGCGCTCCTTCATTGCCTGGGTTGGGGGTACGTGCCAGAGCAGATATCCCATTAGCAGCATCCCGCATGCCATCAGGCCCCATCCCCTGACCTTCCTAATTTTCAGGAGGGAGTATCTGTTGGCCTTCCGGTGCTGGATTGTGGTTTGTACTTGCCTCCATTTCCTTTTGGTTCCTGCTTGGACCCTCAACAGTCTCATCCTCCGCATGTCTGGGTGATGCTGGTTCCTCCTGGGACCCTGATGCAATGGTTCAGATGGTACCACGTGGTGCTTTCTTTCACCTGGATGGCCGTGGGTGTAGCTCGGACCACCTTGTATGGACCCTTTCGCCTGGACTCGTTCCACTTCCTTTGGAAGACCCAGATGTATACCTGGTCTCCTGGCACCATCGGACCGGGGACCTCTGGTCCTGTTCAGGTTCTCAACTTTTTTCCTGTAAATAGATGGCTTTATGTATAGAAGTTAGTTGCCTCATGTATATACCTTGAGCTCCATCTGGAGCTGTTCCAGAGAGTGACCTTTGTAGGGTCCTCTCCAAGCAGGCACAGGCATGAGTCAACTCGTAAGCATTTCATGCGGGGTTAGATGCGTGTTTCTGTTATTTTGCATGTGATAGCTCATCAGTAGTCCTGCGTAGCTCAGATGGTAGAGCATGGCACTTGCAACATCAGGGTTGTGGGTTCGATTCCCACGGGGGACCAGTACGAGTAAAAGTATGAACATGTATGCACTAACTAACTAACTGTAAGTCGCTCTGGATAAGAGCGTCTGCTAAATGACTAAAATGTAAATATTGTGCTGACATAGATTTTGTTAAGTTTGTTTATTCTCTCAACCATTCCCTGTGATTGTGGATGATATACACATCCTAGTCTTTGTTTTATTCTTTCACTGTTTTCTGTATGAATGCTGATCCGTTGTCTGAGCTGATCTCCATTGGTATGCCAAATCTGGGTATTACCTCTAGTCAGGAATTTGATCACTGTCCCCTAAGTCTACTGACGCTACTGCTTCTACCCATCTGCTGAATCTGTCTATGATTACAAGCATATATCTTTTGCCATTCACTTTCTTGATCATGTCCACATAGTCTATTACCAGATGCCGAAATGGTCCCTCTGGAACTGGTATGTGGCCTTTAGGCGTTGTTATGCCTTTGCATACATTGTTTAGTGCATTTTACTAGGGCATCTTCTACCCTTTGTCTGCAAATAGGGTGACCAATACCCTTGCTGTTTTATCTTCCTAATCACTTCCCCCCCTTGCGCAATGGTCAAAACCATGCGCATCAGTTATCAACAAATTTAATAATGTTGTGGGTGCTACAATGGTGCCCTCATGTGATCTCCACAGTCCTGATGCTTCCAGAGAGGACTGGGCGTGTCCTCTCTGCCGGGTCACACTTAAGTGGCGGTCCAGGACAGGTGCGCGACCCCTTCTCCACCAAAGACAGAAGATTTCCACACCTCTTACGCTCCGCTAAGCGACCTGCAAATTCAGCCCTTTTCTCTGATAACAAATCATAACATGATTTTTTTCCCCCCACATTTTGTTAAGTCACAGCCTTTTTCTAAAATGGATTAAATATTTTGTTTTGTTATCAATCTACACACAATACCCCATAATGACAAAGTGAAACAGGTTTTTAGAAATGTATTAAAAATATTAAAACGGATACCTTATTTACATAAGTATTCAGACCCTTTGCTATGAGACTCGAAATTGAGCTCAGGTGCATCCTGTTTCCATCAATTATCCTTGAGTTGTTTCTACAACTGGATTGGAGTCCACCTGTGGTCAATTTAATTGTTTGGACAATAAATAAACACCTTTTCCCACAGTTGACAGTGCATGTCAGAGCAAGCCATGAGGTCGATGGAATTGTCCGTAGAGCTCTGAGATTGTGTCGAGGCACAGATCTGGGAAAGGGTACCAAAAATGTTCTGCAGCATTGAACGTCCCCAAGAACACAGTGGCCTCAATCATTCTTTAATGGAAGAAGTTTGGAACCACCAAGACTCTTCCTAGAGCTGGCCGCCTGGCCAAACTGAGGAATCAGGGGAGAAGGGCCTGAAAATAGCTGTGCAGCGACACTCCCCATCCAACCTGACAGAGCTTGAGAGGATCTGCAGAGAAGAATGAAGAAACTCTCCCAAGAACAGGTGTGCCACACTTGTAGAGTCATACCCAAGAAGGCTCAAGGCTGTAATCGCTGCCAAAGATGCTTCAACAAAGTACTCAGTAAGGGGTCAACTGGTTTTGCTTTCTTTTTAGGGGATATTGTGTGTAGTTGAGGAACATTTAAAATATATATATACAGTATTTAAAATAAGTCTAATGTAACAAAATATGGAAAACGTCAAGGGGTCTGAATACTTTCCGAATGCACTGTATATGAATGCAGCTGCCACTTCATTGAAGCCATTAGATGCAGTTTATCATAGCGCCTTTAGGCGTTGTTATGCCTTTGCATACATTGTTTAGTGCATTTTACTAGGGCATCTTCTACCCTTTGTCTGCAAATAGGGTGACCAATACCCTTGCTGTTTTATCTTCCTAATCACTTCCCCCCCTTGCGCAATGGTCAAAACCATGCGCATCAGTTATCAACAAATTTAATAATGTTGTGGGTGCTACAATGGTGCCCTCATGTGATCTCCACAGTCCTGATGCTTCCAGAGAGGACTGGGCGTGTCCTCTCTGCCGGGTCACACTTAAGTGGCGGTCCAGGACAGGTGCGCGACCCCTTCTCCACCAAAGACAGAAGATTTCCACACCTCTTACGCTCCGCTAAGCGACCTGCAAATTCAGCCCTTTTCTCTGATAACAAATCATAACATGATTTTTTCCCCCCACATTTTGTTAAGTCACAGCCTTTTTCTAAAATGGATTAAATATTTTGTTTTGTTATCAATCTACACACAATACCCCATAATGACAAAGTGAAACAGGTTTTTAGAAATGTATTAAAAATATTAAAACGGATACCTTATTTACATAAGTATTCAGACCCTTTGCTATGAGACTCGAAATTGAGCTCAGGTGCATCCTGTTTCCATCAATTATCCTTGAGTTGTTTCTACAACTGGATTGGAGTCCACCTGTGGTCAATTTAATTGTTTGGACAATAAATAAACACCTTTTCCCACAGTTGACAGTGCATGTCAGAGCAAGCCATGAGGTCGATGGAATTGTCCGTAGAGCTCTGAGATTGTGTCGAGGCACAGATCTGGGAAAGGGTACCAAAAATGTTCTGCAGCATTGAACGTCCCCAAGAACACAGTGGCCTCAATCATTCTTTAATGGAAGAAGTTTGGAACCACCAAGACTCTTCCTAGAGCTGGCCGCCTGGCCAAACTGAGGAATCAGGGGAGAAGGGCCTGAAAATAGCTGTGCAGCGACACTCCCCATCCAACCTGACAGAGCTTGAGAGGATCTGCAGAGAAGAATGAAGAAACTCTCCCAAGAACAGGTGTGCCACACTTGTAGAGTCATACCCAAGAAGGCTCAAGGCTGTAATCGCTGCCAAAGATGCTTCAACAAAGTACTCAGTAAGGGGTCAACTGGTTTTGCTTTCTTTTTAGGGGATATTGTGTGTAGTTGAGGAACATTTAAAATATATATATACAGTATTTAAAATAAGTCTAATGTAACAAAATATGGAAAACGTCAAGGGGTCTGAATACTTTCCGAATGCACTGTATATGAATGCAGCTGCCACTTCATTGAAGCCATTAGATGCAGTTTATCATAGCGCACTGCTCTTTATTACAGGCGACAATTTTTGTACACATCACTGCATTCTCTATCAGAAAGTTGGTTGATCCTCTTCGATGTCAAATAGGTTTATATATTGCTATGTTTTCATTTGTAAAGCCCTTTAACAAAAAGTCCCACTGTACTTAACATAATTTCTAAAACTTCAGACATACGAGTTACCACACCCGGTCTCAGGGATGGCTAACACTGACCGAGGTAAAGACAGTTTCAGTTTGGATATTCAAGGATATTCACACTTTCAACCCTCTAGCTTTCAAACCATTTGAGCCACAGACTCCAAATAAGTGTCATGATGTTGGAAAAATTGTGCACAGGTCTTATTTTCACAATTAGGACATTCATTCGCTTTGCAAAGCTAATAAACGTGGAAATCAGAGCAGCTTTTTGTATTCCTAGTTGAATTAGTTAGAGAGCGTAAACAAAGTACAAACTTATTTTACATTTGAATTTCAATAGCTCCTTGGTCATTGGACCAACTGGATTCAAAAAAGGTTCAGAATGTCCACTGACTGCCCTTCTATATTGCACACCCTTTAGTTTGTCAATTTATCTCACATGATTTTACATACATTTTTCAAAATGTAAAATGTCAATAGCTCCTTGGTCATGTGACCTACTGACTACAGAAGTCTGGAGTGCAAAAAAGCTATAAAAAGACATTGCATAGCATCAGTGAATGGCTGAATATGTACACTATACATTGTTACAGAGTGTTAGGTGAAAAGAAAATGATAAAAAATATTGCAAGTTGATATAGATAAATAAGGAATATTTGCATGGTTAACTATACTATACAGGTCGATGGCAGAGAAATACTTAAATAGCTAAAAGTGCATATGATATAAGTGAGGGTAATAATAGTTTACTTAATATACAGTCTGGTTAAATGAACAGGTAAGTGAATATTTTGCATGGTTAAATTAACTGTACAGGTAAATGACAGGAAGAGACACTTAAATAGCTAAATGTGTGTATGATATAATTTAGGGTAATAATAATAATTCCCTTAAAATACAGTCCTTAGTGCAGGGTTTAATTACAGATAAATGCACGTATTGCACATTTGATATACTAAAAGCAATGAAAAAATATACAACTGACAGGATACTAATATGCATTCCTGAGTGAATGACTACATAAGTTCAGTCCAAGAATTACTTACAATATTGCACGTGATATGATATAACAACTGTACATGAATATGTATATACAGTCCTGAATGAATAAGTCCTGAGTGAATGAGTGATTTACAGACCAGAGTTACTCACGGATGGTTGAGGTGGTTTTGCTCACACCACACCACAAAGTCATTGATTGTGCTCCTGTACTCCTCCTCCTGCCCACCCCTGATGCACCCTACAATAGCGGTCATCCGAGAACTTCTGTAGGTGGCATGTTTCAGAGTTATATCTGAAGTCCGAGGTGTAGAGGGTGAACAGGAAGGGGGACAGGACCGTTCCCTGGGGGGGACCCTGTGTTGCTCACTACCCGTTCTGACACACAGCTCTGTAGCCGCACAAATTGAGGCCTACCGGTCAGGTAGTCCGTAACCCAGGAGACTAAGGGTGCTTCCACTTTCATCCTCTTCATCTTCTCACCCAGTAGCAGGGGCTGAATGGTGTTGAAGGCACTGGAGAAGTCAAAAAACCTAATCCTCACAGTGCAACCTGCGTTGTCCAGGTGAGAGTAGGCCCTCTGCAGAATGTTGTGCTGGTATGCGAACGGCAGGGGGTCCAGTGATGTACACACCAGTGGTCTGAGGTGAACGAGGACTAACCTTTCCAGGGTCTTCATGATGTGGGATGTTAGCGCCTGTCATTCAGGACAGTGGGGTGCGCCTTCTTGGGCACTGGGACCAGGCAGGATGTTTTCCACATCACAGGGACCCTTTCCAGGCTCAGGCTAAGGTTGAAGCGTCACTGGAGTATTCCACACATTTGGTCAGCACAGACCCTAATCACCCTTGGGCTGATGCCATCAGGGCCTGCCGCTTTCCACTGATGTAGTCTCTCCAGCTCTCTCTTCACTTGGTTGGTGGTGAAAGCCATCGGAGGTGGGGGGAAGGTGGGTGTTGTACATCAGTCCAGAGGGAGCGGGGGCAGAGGTGGGGAGGGGGTTGCTGATTGTCTCAACAGGGGTGTTGTGAGCAAAGTAGGGGTGGGACAGCTGTGAGGGTGTGTGTTCTGGGGAGCTGGAGGGGAGGTGGACAGGGCCATTATCGAACCTGTTCAAAAATGGGTTCAGCTCATTGGCTCTGACCTGGGTCCCCTTCCGTCTGCCCACTGTTTGACTTTTTGAAGCCATTGATATTTCTCATACCCTTCCACACCTCTCTCACCTGGCTCTGCCTCAGCTTGTCCGCCATCTACTCCTTATACCCTCTCTTCCCCTCAGCAATCCGCAACTTCAGCTCCCTCTGGACGCATTTCAATATGTCCCTGCCCCCTCCTTGAAGGCCCTCTTCTTCTCATTCAGCAGGGCCTTCAGGTCGCTGGTGACCTAGGGTTTATTATTTGGTAAACAGCGTACCTTCCTGGTGGGTACAGTATTGTCTACACAAAAATTGATATAGTCTGTTATGCAGTCTGTAAGTCCATCAATATCCTCCCCATGAGCCTCACAGAGCACATCCCAGTCTGTTGTTTCAAAGCAGTCCTGTAGGGCCTCATTCTCCTCCGGGGACCATCTCTTAATGGTCCTAGTGGTCGCAGGCTGCTGTTGGACCATAGGCCTGTAGAGTGGGGTGAGGTGGACAAGGTTGTGATCTGATCTACCGAGGGGAGGAAGTGCAGTGGAGTTGTATGCATCCTTCACATTAGCATATAACAAGTCCTGAGTTGTATTATTCCTGGTTGGGCACTTCAAACTGTTTGAACGTGGGCAGCACTGAAGAGAGAGATGCATGGTTAAAATCCCCAGAAATGGCAAAGAAGGCACTGGGATGCGCTGTCTGTAACCTCGCGATAGCAGAGTGGATGACGTCACATGCTGTGTTTGCGTTAGCGGAGGGCGGGATGTATACAATAACAGCAATGGTCTCTGTGAATTCCCTCTGCAAATAGTAGGGTCTCAGGCTAACGGCACAGTAATATGGCTTGGATTACACCATCTGTTGTTAACTAATAAAGCCAGCCCCTCTCCCTTACCCTTACTGGAAGAAGCGCTATCCCTGTCTGCTCTAATGGTCTGGAAACCGCCGATAGTAACGTTCTCTATGTGGATGTTATCATTCAGCCATGTCTCTGTAGCGATCTCACGTTGCCCATAATGATAGACGGTATAGCCGACTTGTACTTACTCAGCTTTGCCTTACACTTCCGTCACCTTTTCAACCTGTCCAGAATATCAAACTTTTCCCTGGGGTGCAATAGGGCTGAGTGTGCTAAATCCAGGAGCACACTCAGCACTAAAACCTCTGTAAAACAGTAGCACTCCATAATACTGAACTATTATAGTGCTGTTGCAAAATAAACTCATGAAAAACTCACAAAAAACATACTCAAACAACAATTAACGCACAAACAATGGGAGCTGCTTAACAGTCAACCACACAGGGCGGCGCCGATCTCAGTCAAGATATCACAAACTCTGTTGTTTGTCTACTTTCCTCTCAAGCTATTAGACTTAAATCTGTAAGTCTGAGACCCAGTAGGTGTGGACATTGCTGCACAGTGGACACCCACACTCAGAAGTCATTTGGGGAAAAAGAGTATCTGACTGACAGAGTAGTTAACAGTGATTACTATTATCTGTTTAACCCCCTTGTACCCTCAAACCCTTCCAGGACATTACACTAACAAGTAACCCTGATCCATATGACCATTCTTCTCATATTAGATTATGGCAATGTCATTTCTAGAACTGCATTTCTAGCTCCTGAGGGCCTTGATGCTCTGTATACTTTGCCATCAACACTGCACAAGATCACTGCAACTTATGTTTGCTTGTACACTGGTCATCCTTATGCACTCCATGCAATACTTGCTGTTGTTTGTAATAGTTATTTTCCTGTTTTTGTCCACATTTGTTTGGAAATACTTGTAACTGTCCTTTGTAGTTGGTGCATACAGCTGCATGGTACTGTGACATTAGTTGTCATGTTGTCCACTAAGCTGGTTGTTAGTCTAAAGCAATGGTTCCCAAACTTTTTATAGTCCCGTACCCCTTCAAACATTCAACCTCCAGCTGCATACCCCCTCTAGCACCAGGGTCAGCGCACTCTTAAATGTGTTTTTTTGCCACCATTTTATGCCACGCACACACTATACAATACATTTATTAAACATGAGAATGTGTGAGTTTTTGTCACAACCAGCTTGTGGGAAGTGACAGAGAGCTCTTATAGGACCAGGGCACAAATAATAATAAAATACTCAATAATTTAGCTCTTTATTTAGCCATCTTACATATGAAACCTTATTTGTTCATCAACAATTGTGAATAGGGTGTGCTTGAAAGGATGTGCATAATTCTGCAGTGTTGTATTGGAGAGACTGGAGAGACTCTGTCTTAAATCATTTTCCACACACAGTCTGTCTGTATTTAGTTTTCATGCTAGTGAGGGCCGAGAATCCACTCTCACATAGTCAGGTCCATAAATATTTGGAATGAACCAAGTTATTATCATTTTGGCTCTGTACGCCACCACCATGGATTTGAAAGGAAACAATCAAGATGAGCTGAAAGTGCAGACTGAAAGTCAGCTTTAATTTGAGGGTCTTTACATCCACATCGTGTGAACAGTGTAGGAATTACCGCATTTTTTATATGTGGTCCTCTCAATTGTTTTGTCTTCAGCAAGTGAAATGCATGCTGAATTAGGTTCAGGTCAGGTGATTGACTCGGCCATTGCAGAACATTCCACTTCTTTGCCTTAATAAAGTATGGGGCTGCTTTCGCAGTATGCTTAGGGTCATTGTCCATCTGCACTGTGAAGTGCAGTCCAATGAGTTTTGAAGCATTTGGCTGAATCTGAGCAGATAAACACTTCAGAGTTCATCCTGCTGCTTTTGTCAGCAGTCACATCATCAATAAATATAAGGGAACCAGTTCCATTGGCAGCCATACATGCCCACGCCATAACACTACCTCCACCATGATTCACAGATGAGGTGGTATGCTTTGGATCATGAGCCGTTCCTCAAATGAATGCTGAAAGTCTGCACTTTCAGCACATATTTAATTTCAACTCCAATATGCTGTGGTAGACAGCTAAAATAACTTTGTCAATGTCCAAATATTTGTGGACCTGACTGTAGTTATGTGGTTGCAAAGTGCATCAGTGTCTTAAAAGCGTGATTTGCCAGGGCAGGATACTCTGAGCACAGTCCTATCCAGAAATCTGGCAGTGGCTTCTGATTTAAATTACATTTTCACAGAACCGCTTGTTGCAATTTCGTATATATCGTTAAGTTGACTGGAGGCAGGGGATGAAAGGGATAACAAATCCAGTTGTTTGTGTAGTTCGTTTCGGGGAAGTACCTGCGTATTTGTGCACCCAGCTCACTCAGGTGCTTCACTATATCACATTTGACATTGTCCGTAAGCTTGAGTTAATTTGCACACCAAAAATCATACAATGATGGAAAGACCTGTGTGTTGTCCTTGTTAATACGGAGAAGAGCTCCAACTTCTTAATCATAGCCTCAATTTTGTCCCACACATTGAATATAGTTGTGGAGAGTTCCTGTAATCCTAGATTCAGATCATTCAGGCGAGAAAAAACATC
This sequence comes from Thymallus thymallus, assembly GCA_023634145.1. Lineage (NCBI taxonomy): Eukaryota > Metazoa > Chordata > Actinopteri > Salmoniformes > Salmonidae > Thymallus > Thymallus thymallus. The sequence goes on along the minus strand of CM042410.1, from coordinate 15,861,581 downwards.
ACCCAGATAGGCCAGCCGTGTGAGAAACTAGTCATGCAAGCGGTCAGACAAGTGTAAATTATGGTCAGTAAAGCTCCTCTCTCAATTAAAAAAAAAAGGTCAATACTTTGCCCCTTGATAACCAGCACACTTCTGTATGTTCTAAAAGCGGTACATGGTCGCTGCCTATATCATTGCATAATGCTAAAATACACGAGTTCAGGGGCCTTGCTTTAACAAAGTTAACCATTTTCACTGTAGTGTCCAAAACAAAAGTGTCTTTCAAACTGTCAGGCATTCCCTTGGCAGCGAGAGCCTCTCGGTGGATGTTGCAGTGTACCCAAGTGGTGTTGGGAGCAACTGCTTGCACACGCGTTACCACTCCACTATGTTTCCCTGTCATGGCTTTTGCACCATCAGTACAGATACCAACACATCTTGACCACCAAAGTCCATTTGATGTCACAAAGCTGTCCCGTACTTTAAAAATATCCTCTCCTGTTGTCCTGGTTTCCAGTGGTTTAAAGAAGAGGATGTCTTCCTTAATTGACCCCCCATAAACGTAACGGACATATACCAGGAGCTGTGCCAGGCCCGCCACGTCTGTTGACTCATCCAGCTGTAACGCATTGAATTCACTGGCTTGTATGCGAAGCAGTAATTGTTTCAAAACATCTCCTGCCATGTCACTGATGCGTTGTGAAACTGTCATTCCGTTATCGTAATTTAATATATTGTAATAAGCAACTGTCTGTTGTTCGGTGCTTTCCTGGGTAAGGGCAGTATCAGATTCACTGTCAGTGTCCATGCTAGTTACAAAAAGGGCTTTGTACAACAACAGCAGCATTAGCGCAGCTAGCTTGTTAGTTAACGTAATCGAATATCATCTGTGAAAGAGACATTAATTTGCCTGCCTGATTTGCACACTGCTACCAAAGACAATACAGTATTTAGATAGGAACAAGATGCTTCTCCAATAGAATTCCCAGATACCGCTTTGTACAGTCGTAGCCAAAAGTTCATCAAGAACTTCAAGGAGAGAGGTTCAATTGTTGTGAAGAAGGCGTCAGGGCGCCCAAGAAAGTCCAGCAAGCGCCAGGACCGTCTCCTAAAGTTGATTCAGCTGCGGGATCGGGGCAGAGCTTGCTCAGGAATGGCAGCAGGCAGGTGTGAGTGCATCTGCACGCATAGTGAGGCCAAGACTTTTGGAGGATGGCCTGGTGTCAAGAAGGGCAGCAAAGAAGCCACTTCTCTCCAGGAAAAACATCAGGGACAGACTGATATTCTGCAAAAGGTACAGGGATTGGACTGCTGAGGACTGGGGTAGAGTCATTTTCTCTGATGAATCCCCTTTCCGATTGTTTGGGCCATCCGGAAAACACCTTGTCCGGAGAAGACAAGGTGAGCACTACCATCAGTCCTGTTTCATGCCAACAGTAAAGCATCCTGAGACCATTCATGTGTGGGGTTGCTTCTCAGCCAAGGGAGTGGGCTTACTCACAATTTTGCCTAAGAACACAGCCATGAATAAAGAATGGTACCAACACATCCTCTGAGAGCAACTTCTCCCAACCATCCAACAACAGTTTGGTGACGACCAATGCCTTTTCCAGCATGATGAAGCACCTTGCCATAAAAGTGATAACTAAGTGGCTCTGGAATAAAACATTGACATTTTTGGTCCATGGCCAGGAAACTCCCCAGACCTTAATCCCATTGAGAACTTAGATAGATAGATAGATAGATAGGTACTTTATTGATCCCCCGGCGGGGGGGAAATTTCTTTGTCAAGCAGCTACAACAAAAACACAGGGCAGGTGCAAAATGCCACAACGGAAGTACACAAAAGACAGATACACGATACATAGAGCGGCAGTATGAAAAAGTATAGAAATACAAGATATCTGGAGTGCAAAAAAAAGCTATAAAAGGACATTGCATAGTATGAGTGGTTGGCTGAATATGTACACTATACATTGGTGGATGTTGGATGGTTAACTATACTATACAGGTCGATGGCAGAGAAATACTTCAGTAGCTAAAAATGCGTATGATATGAGCGAGGGTAATAATAGTTTACTTAATAGACAGACTGGGTAAATGAACAGGTAAGTGAAAATTTTGCATGGTTAAATTAGCTGTACAGTTAGGTATACAGTTATATTTACAGATAAGTGAATACTTGCATGTTTACACAAACTGTACAGGTAAATGACAGGAAGAGATACTTTAATAGCTAAATGTGTGTATGATATCATTTGGGGTAATAATAGTAATTCCCTTAAAATACAGTCCTTAGTGCGCAGGGTTTAATTACAGACAACTGCACTTATTGCACATTCGATATACTAAAAGCAATGAGAAAAGGTACAACTGGCAGGATACTAATATGCATTCCTGAGTGAATGCCTACGTCCAATAATTACTTACAATATTGCATGTGATATAATATAACAACTGTACATGAGTATGTATATACAGACCTGTATGAATAAATAGGTCCTGAGTGGATGAGTGCTGACGGACCAGAGTTACTCACGGATGGATGCATAATTGTTAAACTAGGTCCTAGCACCCCAACAGTTCCAGATCTATGTTGCCGACGGCACGGCACCCCGGTGAGGCATTATATAGTCTCATAGCCGCCGGCAGGAAGGGCCTCCTGTAGCGCTCTCTGGCACACCGTGGTGGGATCAGTCTGTGACTGAAAGTGCTCCTCTGCGTCATAACCATAGCGTGCAGAGGGTGGGTGACGTTGTCCATGATGGCCAGCAGTTTGGCCAGGATCCGTCTCTCCGCCACCTCCTCTAGAGTGTCAAGGCTCATCCCCAGGACAGAGCTAGCCTTCCTAATCAGCTTATTTACCCGAGAAGCATCACCGGCTTTGATGTTTGCTCCCCAGCACACCACTGCAAAAAAGATGGCACTGGCCACCACAGACTGGTAGAAGGTATGCAGTAGTTTACTGCACACGTTGAAGGACCTGAGCCTCCTCAGAAAGTAGAGTCGGCTCTGGCCCTTTTTGTACAGGGCCCCGGTGTTACCAGCCCATTCCAGTCTGTTGTCCATATGGACACCCAGGAACTTGTATGACTCAACCATTTCCACATCCCTCCCCTTTATAGGGACTGCAGTCAGTTGTGCCTTGGTTCTCCTGAAGTCCACCACCATCTCCTTAGTTTTGCTGATGTTGAGCTGAAGGTGGTTCTGCTCACACCACAACACAAAGTCACTGATTGTGCTCCTGTACTCCTCCTCCTGCCCACCCCTGATGCACCCTACAATAGCAGAGTCATCCGAGAACTTCTGTAGGTGGCATGTTTCAGAGTTATATCTGAAGTCTGAGGTGTAGAGAGTGAACAGGACCGTACCCTGGGGGGCCCCTGTGTTGCTAACTGCCCGTTCTGACACACAGCTCTGTAGTCGCACAAATTGTGGCCTACCGGTCAGGTAGTCCGTGACCCAGGAGACTAAGGGTGCTTCCACTTTCATCCTCCTCATCTTCTCACCCAGTAGCAGGGGCTGAATGGTATTGAAGGCACTGGAGAAGTCAAAAAACATGACCCTCACAGTGCAACCTGCGTTGTCCAGGTGAGAGTAGGCCCTCTGCAGAAGGTAGATGATTGCATCATCCACCCCGATGTTGCGCTGGTATGCAAACTGCAGGGGGTCCATTGATGAACACACCAGGGGTCTGAGGTGAGCGAGGACTAACCTTTCCAGGGTCTTCATGATGTGGGATGTTAGCGCTACAGGTCTGAAGTCATTCAGGACAGTGGGGTGTGCCTTCTTGGGCACTGGGACGAGGCAGGATGTTTTCCACAGCACAGGGACCCTTTCTAGGCTCAGGCTAAGGTTGAAAAGACGCTGGAGTATTCCACACAGTTGGTCAGCACAGACCCTCAGCACCCTTGGGCTGATGCCATCAGGGCCCGCCGCTTTCCACTGGTGTAGTCTCTCCAGCTCTCTCTTCACTTGGTTGGTGGTGAAAGCCAGCCCAGGTGGGGAGGTGGGGGGAAGGGGGGTGTTGAGGATCAGTCCAGGGGGGGCAGGGGCGGAGGTGGGGTCACTGATTGTCTCAGCAGAGGTGCTATGAGCAAAGTGGGGGTGGGATAGCCGTGAGGGTGTGTGGTCTGGGGAGCTGGAGGGGAGGTGGACAGGGCCAGTATCGAACCTGTTAAAAAATTGGTTCAGCTCATTGGCTCTGTCCTGGGTCCCCTCCGTCTGCCCACTGTTTGACTTTTTGAAGCCAGTGATATTTCTCATACCCTTCCACACCTCTCTCACCTGGCTCTGCCTCAGCTTGTCCTCCATCTTCTCCTTATACCCTCTCTTCCCCTCAGCAATCTGCAACTTCAGCCCCCTCTGGACGCGTTTCAATTTGTCCTTGTCCTTCTCCTTGAAGGCCCTCTTCTTCTCATTCAGCAGGGCCTTCAGGTCGCTAGTGACCCAGGGTTTATTGTTTGGGAAACAGCGTACCTTCCTGGTGGGTACAGTGTTGTCTACACAAAAATTAATATAGTCTGTTATGCAGTCAGTGAGTCCATCGATGTCCTCCCCATGAGCCTCACAGAGCACATCCCAGTCTGTTGTTTCAAAGCAGTCCTGTAGGGCCTCATTCGCCTCCGGGGAACATCTCCTAATAGTCCTGGTGGTTGCAGGCTGCTGTTGGACCATAGGCCTGCAGAGTGGGGTGAGGTGGACAAGGTTGTGATCCGATCTACCGAGGGGAGGGAGTGCAGTGGAGTTGTATGCATCCTTCACATTAGCATATAACAAGTCCAGAGTTTTATTATTCCTGGTTGGGCACTTCACGAACTGTTTGAACGTGGGCAGCGTTGAGAGCGAGAGATGCATGGTTAAAATCCCCCGAAATGGCAAAGAAAGCACTGGGATGCGCTGTCTGTAACCTCGCGATAACAGAGTGGATGACGTCACACGCTGCGTTTGCGTCAGCAGAGGGCGGGATGTAAACAATAACAGCAATGGCCGCCGTGAATTCCCTCGGCAAATAGTAGGGTCTCAGGCTAACGGCTAGCAGTTCAATGTCCGGGCTACAAAACTTTTCCTTAAGAGTAATATGGTTCGGATGGCACCATCTGTTGTTAACTAATAAAGCCAGCCCACCACCCTTACTCTTACCGGAAGAGACGCGATCCCTGTCTGCTCTGATGGTCTGGAAACCGTCGATAGTGACGTTCTCTATGGGGATGTTACCTTTCAGCCAAGTCTCAGTAAAACACATTAGGCTCGTTTCACGATAAATCCTTTGTCCACGAACAAGTCCCGCCAACTCATCCATCTTGTTATGTAGACACCTCACATTGCCCATAATAATAGATGGTATAGCCGGCTTATACTTGAACCTCCTCCGCTTTGCCTTACATTTCAATCCCGCCCTGCATCCACGGCGTCGTCTTTTCAATTCGTCCGGAATATCAAACTTTTCCCTGGGGTGCAGCAGCGCTGCGTGGGCTAAATCCAGGAGCTGGGCTCTGTTGTAAACAATAACAGTTGACGACTCCTGTCGACGTTCAGCTGCGATAAAATCCATAAAATCCATAATCCTGAACTGTTATAGTTCGACTGTAGCAAAATAGAAAATAAACGAAAGAAAACGAACTAAAACAACAATTAATGCACGAACAACGGGAGCTGCTTAACAGGCGACCACTCAGGGCGGCGCCAAAGTCTCTCAATCCTCAAGAGGTGGGTGGACAAACAAAAACCCACAACTTCTGACAAACTCCAAGCATTGATTATGCAAGAACGGCCTGCCATCAGTCAGGATGTGGCCCAGAAGTGAATTGACAGCATGCCAGGGCGGATTGCAGAGGTCTTGAAAAAGAAGGCTCAACACTGCAAATATTGACTCTTTGCATAAACTGAATGTCATTGTCAATGAAAGCCTTTGACACTTATGGAATACTTGTAATTATACTTCAGTATATAGTAACTACTGACATAAAGATCTTAGAACACTGAAGCAGCAAACTTTGTGGAGACCAATACTTGTGTCATTCTGAAAACTTTTGGCCACGACTGTAGGTGATGTCATGGCGACGTTGGCTAGCTAAACTCGTGCAGAAACACGTAATCGCGCCTAACGGTTGTCTTGCACCGAATGCGCATGTGCACTCCATCAAATCAAAGACACTCTGATATAAAGTTGTTTTTTAATTAAAATAAAAATGTGTTAGTTTGCCACTTTCACGAGGTTGGAGTAATAACGTATTCAACTACTTAAGACATTAGCTCGAATCTAGGTTGTGCCGTTAGATTGAGAAATTAACAACTAAGGAACTATTTTTCACTTCTCATTGACTCCTCAAACCCCGGCCTGGTCTGTTTTGCAAGCGATGCGCCTCTGAGTTTAGAGACACTGTGCTGCTACTACTTTTTGAGCATCAAACAACAATTACCTTCTAATAAGTTACAAAATCATTCTCTGAAGATGGTAAATCCTCACTGCAGAAACAATAAAGTGGGGCGTTCACATAACTCTAGGTCAATTTTCTAGCATTTTGAATTAGGAGCCAAACGATGCTGCCCTTTTATTTGGCTCACCGAAAAGACTCAGAACAAAGATATGTATAACTAACCCAAGATGGGCCACAGCCTGTCGTTTCCAATGGGAAGAAATCAGTCATAGTGGGAAGAATAAGCAAGAAGGGGGGGGGGGGGGGGCAGAGCCAAGCACGAGCTAATTTAATAAAATGTTTTTGACCTTTATTTAATTAAGCAAGTCCGTTAAGAACACATTTCTATTTGCAATGACGGCCTACCAACAGGGACAGACGTGGTACAGCGCCCCTGGAGCAAATCGGTTACTTTCGGTTACTGGCCCAACGCTCTGACCACTAGGCTACTTGCCGCCGTAACGAGATCCTATTGGCGCGTTGTAGCACGTATTTGGGGCCATTAACAAACTAGAACCGCCACTGAATACAATTGAAACAAATAGCCAAATAGAAAACTGCAGACAACAATGCTTTCTGCTACTAAGATCAGTGAAATGTAGGCTAAACTGACAACTGAGTGAAGAGCAGAAATCTCAACTAGCAAGCAAGTCGCAGTAATGAAAAAATGCGGGGGGGGGGGGGGGTTCTGGAAGGGGGGAGATTTTCGGCACAACACCGGCAAAAGTTCGATAAACCTACCGGTGTGTCCGAGTCGATACGTAAAATACCTATCCAGGCGTTGTCAAATTTGGCAGGAGTCAGCAACGCCTGGGCAGAGGAACGTTCCCAAAATCTGCACAGGACGACTGCACTTATTTTGGAACGTGCCCTTTACCTTACCAAGACCACGTTGCTACGTGTACGTTCAAGGGGGAGGGGCACGTAAACAGAATTCTAAACAAAGGAGAGCGAAGCAATTTTTAGTTCAACGTCTTTATAGAGAGTCGAAAGGTAAGAATATTAACATTTGTTAATGATTAGTTACTGCAAAAGTGTTTGACCATGGAGCTCTGGCAAAAATGCATGCATCGTTTTTTTCTTTGCCAATGCTATTTCGATGCATTTACCATCAGCGCTATGCAGCGCCATTACTGTGTACGGTGAATGGACAAAATGGCCATATTATTACTGAGGACGTGCATCTTACTCGATGTGTCCCCCACCATTCCAAACTAAATCGAATATTGTGCACTCCGTTTTTGTTTTATCGATGTTGGTCGACAATGTACAGTAACTTGCATTTGATGAGTGCACAGGCCATTATTGACGTTGCCTCGCACATGCATTGCAGAAACAGTGGGTGACTTTTACTACTTCATGATGTTACCATTGGATTTTGCTAAGTTGCTTTGTGTCAAACAACTGTATTGTGATTTTAATACAGTTTATAACTTACCTGGCTGTGCTAAGGAAATGTTTTAATTCCTCCACTGTGTTGCTATGGTCACCAGTTTCGAGTCATGCCTATACGTCGTGCAGCAAGGACACCAACCCAGGAGATGCCCCCCTCGGCTGCACCAGAGGGAGGTGAGTTCAAGACCCTTAACATGAACAGGAACGCTATGGCGTTCATATCAATGATGTGTATAAACCCTGGATTGCTGATGCTATGTATTGATATTTGAGAGGTTTGAAGCAACCGGTCAAACATAGTGGGACTCCCCAGTAGTAGGGACAGTAAAAAAATAGTATACTTTATACATTTTTTATGTTTAACTCACATACACCTTAATGCATACTTTATGTGAGCTAAACATACAAAATATATATCAAGTATAATTTTTTTAGATTACTAATGTTACTGTCCCCGATACTGGGGGAGTGGCAATGTGTCTAATATAATACATGTATGAAACAAGATATCTGTAGTGCAAAAAAAAAAAGCTGTAAAAAGACATTGCATAGTATGGGTGGTTGGCTGAATATGTACACTATACATTGGTGGATGTTGGATGGTTAACTATACTATACAGGTCGATGGCAGAGAAATACTTCAGTAGCTAAAAATGTGTATGATATGAACGAGGGTAATAATAGTTTACTTAATAGACATACTGGCTAAATGAACACGTAAGTGAAAAATGTTGCATGGTTAAATGTAGCTGTACAGGTAAGTATACAGTTGTATTTACAGATACAGTGGGGAGAACAAGTATTTGATACACTGCCGATTTTGCAGGTTTTCCTACTTACAAAGCATGTAGAGGTCTAATTTTTTATAGGTACACTTCAACTGTGGGAGACGGAATCTAAAACAAAAATCCAGAAAATCACATTGTATGATTTTTAAGTAATTAATTTGCATTTTATTGCATGACATAAGTATTTGATCACCTACCAACCAGTAAGAATTCCGGCTCTCACAGACCTGTTAGTTTTTCTTTAAGAAGCCCGCCTGTTCTCCACTCATTACCTGTATTAACTGCACCTGTTTGAACTCGTTACCTGTATAAAAGACACCTGTCCACACACTCAATCAAACAGACTCCAACCTCTCCACAATGGCCAAGACCAGAGAGCTGTAAGGACATCAGGGATAAAGTTGTAGACCTGCACAAGGCTGGGATGGGCTACAGGACAATAGGCAAGCAGCTTGGTGAGAAGGCAACAACTGTTGGCGCAATTATTAGAAAATGGAAGAAGTTCAAGACGACGGTCAATCTCCCTCGGTCTGGGGCACCATGCAAGATCTCACCTTGTGGGGCATCAATGATCATGAGGAAGGTGAGGGATCAGCCCAGAACTACACGGCAGGACCTGGTCAATGACCTGAAGAGAGCTGCGACCACAGTCTCAAAGAAAACCATTAGTAACACACTACGCCGTCATGGATTAAAATCCTGCAGCGCACTCAAGGTCCCCCTGCTCAAGCCAGCGCATGTCCAGGCCCGTCTGAAGTTTGCCAATGACCATCTGGATGATCCAGAGGAGGAATGGGAGAAGGTCATGTGGTCTGATGAGATAAAAATAGAGCTTTTTGGTCTAAACTCCACTCGCCGTGTTTGGAGGAAGAAGAAGGATGAGTACAACCCCAAGAACACCATCCCAACCGTGAAGCATGGAGGTGGAAACATCATTCTTTGGGGATGATTTTCTGCAAAGGGGACAGGATGACTGCACCGTATTGAGGGGAGGATGGATGGGGCCATGTATCGCGAGATCTTGGCCAACAACCTCCTTCCCTCAGTAAGAGCATTGAAGATTGGTCGTGGCTGGGTCTTCCAGCATGACAACGACCCGAAACACACAGCCAGGGCAACCTAAGGAGTGGCTCCGTAAGAAGCATCTCAAGGTCCTGGAGTGGCCTAGCCAGTCTCCAGACCTGAACCCAATAGAAAATCTTTGGAGGGAGCTGAAAGTCCGTATTGCCCAGCGACAGCCCCGAAACCTGAAGGATCTGGATGGAGGAGTGGGCCAAAATCCCTGCTGCAGTGTGTGCAAACCTGGTCAAGAACTACAGGAAACGTATGATCTCTGTAATTGCAAACAAAGGTTTCTGTACCAAATATTAAGTTCTGCTTTTCTGATGTATCAAATACTTATGTCATGCAATAAAATGCAAATTAATTACTTAAAAATCATACAATGTGATTTTCTGGATTTTTGTTTTAGATTCCGTCACTCACAGTTGAAGAGTACCTATGATAAAAATTACAGACTTCTACATGCTTTGTAAGTGGGACAACCTGCAAAATCGGCAGTGTATCAAATACTTGTTCTCCCCACTGTAAGTGAATACTTGCATGGTTACACAAACTGTACAGGTAAATGACAGGAAGAGATACTTTAATAGCTAAATGTGTGTATGATATAATTTGGGGTAATAATAGTAATTCCCTTAAAATACAGTCCTTGGTGCGCAGGGTTTAATTACAGACAAATGCACGTATTGCACATTCGATATACTAAAAGCAATGAGAAAAGGTGCAACTGGCAGGATACTAATATGCATTCCTGAGTGAATGCCTACGTAAGTTAGGTCCAAGAATTACTAGCAATATTGCACGTGATATGATATAACAACTGTACATGAGTATGTATATACAGACCTGCATAAATAAATAAATAGGTCCTGAGTGAATGAATGCTGACGGACCAGAGTTACTCACGGATGGATGCATAATTGTTAAACTAGGTCCTAGCACCCCAACAGTTCCAGATCTATGTTGCCGACGGCACGGCACCCCGGTGAGGCATTATATAGTCTAATAGCCGCCGGCAGGAAGGACCTCCTGTAGCGCTCTCTGGCACGCCGTGCTGGGATCAGTCTGTGACTGAAAGTGCTCCTCTGCGTCATAACCATAGCGTGCAGAGGGTGGGTGACGTTGTCCATGATGGCCAGCAGTTTGGCCAGGATCCGTCTCTCCGCCACCTCCTCTAGAGTGTCAAGGCTAATCCCCAGAACAGAGCTAGCCACAGACTGGTAGAAAGTATGCAGTAGTTTACTGCACATGTTGAAGGACCTTAGCCTCCTCAGAAAGTAGAGTCGGCTCTGGCCCTTTTTGTACAGGGCCCGGTGTTACCAGCCCATTCCAGCCTGCTGTCTTTATGGACTCCCAGGAACCTGTATGAACCAACCATTTCCACATCCATCCCCTGTATAGGGACTGCAGTCGGTTTGGCCTTGGTTCTCCTGAAGTCTACAACCAACTCCTTTTGTTTTGCTGATGTTGAGCTGAAGGTGGTTTTGCACACACCATACCACAGTCATTGATTGTGCTCCTGTACTCCTCCTCCTGCCCACCCCTGATGCATCCTACAAAGGCGGAGTCATCTGAGAACTTCTGTAAGTGGCATGTTTCAGAGTTATATCTGAAGTCTGAGGTGAACAGGAAGGGGGACAGGACCGTTCCCTGGTGGGCCCCTGTGTTCACTACCTGTTCTGACACACAGCTCTGTAGCCGTACAAATTGAGGCCTACCCGTCAGGTAGTCCGTGACTCAGGAGATTAATGGTTCTTCCACTTTCATCCTCTTCATCTTCTCACCCAGTAGCAGGGGCTGAATGGTATTGAAGGCACTGGAGAAGTCAAAAAACATAACCCTCACAGTCCAGGTGAGAGTAGGCCCTCTGCCAGTTGAGAACAAGTTCTCATTTACAACTGTGGCCAAGACAAAGCAAAGCAGTGCGACAAAAAACAACAGAGTTACACATGAGAATAAACAAACGTACAGTCAAATAACACAAGATAATCTATATACAGAGGGTGCAAATGTAGTGCAGAAAGGTTAGGAAGTTAGGACAATAAATAGGCCATAGTGGCAAAATAAGTTACAAATTAGAATTAACACAGGAGTGACAGATGTGCAAATGATGATGTGCAAATAGAGATACTGTAGTGCAAAATGAGCTAAAATAATAAATATGGGGATAAGGTAGTAGAGTGGGCTATTTACAGGAGTTGTATGCATCCTTCACATTAGCATATAACAAGTCCAGAGTTTTTTATTATTCCTGGTTGGGCACTTCACAAACTGTTTGAACGTGGGCAGCGTTGAAGAGAGAGATGCATGGTTAAAATCCCCCGAAATGGCAAAGAAGGCACTGGGATGTGCTGTCTGTAACCTGACTATAAGAGAGTGGATGACGTCACACGCTGTGTTTACATCAGCGGAGGGCTGGATGTAAACAATAACAGCAATGGACGCCGTGAATTCCCTTGGCAAATAGTAGGATCTCAGGCTAAAGGCACAGTAATATGGCTCGGATTACACCATCTGTTGTTAACTAATAAAGCCAGCCCCACTCCCTTACCCTTACTGGAAGAAGCACTATCCCTGTCCGCTCTGATGGTCTGTAAACCGCCAATAGTTACGTTCTCTATGGGGATGTTATCATTCAGTCATGTCTCTGTAAACCACAATAGGCTAGCTTCCCGGTAGTCTCTTTGCCCATGGACCAGCCCCTCAAGCTCATCCACCTTATGTAGCGATCTCGCGTTGCCCATAATGATCGACGGTATAGCCAGCTTGTACTTACTCAGCTTTTCCTTACACTTCCGACCGTCGCCTTTTCAACTCGTCCGGAATATCAAACTTTTCCCTGGGGTGCAATAGCGCTGAATGTGCTAAATCCAGGAGCTGGGTCCGGTTGTAAATAATTGAGGACTCGCTTGTACGTTCGGTACTGAGAAAAATAAAAAGTGCCTCAGTGATAAAAAGGACGGCTAAAACAGTAGCACTCCATAATCCTGAACTATTATAGTTCAACTGTTGCAAAAAAGCCTCACAAAACATGCTAAAACAACAATTAACGCACAAACAATGGGAGCTGCTTAACAGGCGACCACACAGGCGCCAATCTATGATGCACTAACTGCAAGTCGCTCTGGATAAGATCATCTGCTAAATGACTAAAATGTAAATTTATATATATATAGATAGAGAGATATAGGTCTCTCTCTATCTCATTGCTTCATACAGTATATGTACCCAGCATTGACAGGCTGAGTGAATACAGTAACCACTTGATTCTTGCCCCATATGTAGTCCCATTTGTCAGTGTCACTTATCATATCCTTTCATATTAGTGCTTATTTGAAGAGAGTGGAATCGGACCAAATATTTGACATTGTTCGGAGTTCTTGTTGTTCAGTGGTATGTAAATAAAGCTTGACATCTACTTGCTGAATTAACGTATTCAATCTCTTGTCGTTCCCCTCCCCACATCTCTCTCTCTCCAGAGCCTGATGCCAGTTCTGAGGAGTCTGCCTCTGTTGAGGAGGAGCAGGAGATGGCACCCGCTGCCCTAGTAGCCAAGGAGGGGGAGGGCACAGGGGAAGGAGAGCCAAAAGAGAATGGTGAGAAAGCTGATGAATCGACTGGAGAGAAGACTGCTGAGGGGGAAGAGTCTGAGAAGAAAGAGTGAGTTGCTTGTGCTCATACCCTGCGGATTTTGCTATCATATCGGTGTAGTTAACTGTTTAATTGCTCATTGTCTTGCTCTCTGTTTTTCTTGTTGGTTGCAGAGAGAAGGATGGAGTGAAAGAGAAAGTAAAGAAGCCGGTGAAAAGGGCCATTCCCGCTTGGGCCACCATGTCTGCCAGCAAGCGTGCAACGCTCACTAATAAGAGTACCTCCACCATGCAGCTGCCTAAGATGGACGACATCCTCATCGAGGCTATTGAGGTCTGTACACAACACACTTACCTTTGTATTACGCAGTAATCCCTTACTCCCCACGATTGCAACACCTGCAACTCATCATATTTCCTCTATGCAGTCCTGCAAGGAGAAGACTGGTGCCTCAGCCCATTCTTTCATGAAGTACATTGTGAAGAAGTACCCTAACCTGGAGAAGAGGAAATTCCTCCTCAAGAAGGCTCTCAAGAGGCAGTTGGAGAAGGGCACCATCAAACAGGTGAGGAGTCCTTATCACTGACCAAAGCTTACCATGAATTGCAAATGGCAGGCTATCTGAGTGTTTTAAATCTGTGGGTTACTTGTTGTGGTGCCCAATATCCTGTGTGTCTGGTATTTTATCTGTCTGCATACTGCTGTTGTTTGACCTTTTTATTCACTCTCACAGTTGAAGGGTAAAGGCCTTTCTGGAAGCTTTACCATTGGGAAGAATCCCCCTAATAAACCAACTGCTAAAGGGGTAGGTCATTTTCAGGCACATTTCTACAAATTTAAACAATTACAATTTACCATTATGTGATTCTTCCATTGGCTTTGAGCAGACATAATTAGAATATTGTATAATATTTAGTAGACACTTATATCAAAAGTCATGCTTGCGTACATTTTTCGTACGGGGGGTCCCAGGAACTGAACCCACTATCCTGACGTTGCCAGCGCCATGCTCTACTAACTGAGCTACAGAGCACCACTGTGTTTGACAGTGATTCTGATTGTGATGGTTTGGTGCTAGAAGCCGATCGCTGTGGCACCTGGGTTGAAGGCAGAGACCCTTGGGGATGCTCTGCCCCTGATCATCACACGGCTATGTGAGCCCAAAGAGGCGTCTTATATCCTGATTAAGAAATATGTGGAGCAGCACTTCCCTCAACTCAATGTGGAGCATAGGTAAGACTTTTTTATTGTTATATTGGATTGGGGATGACAGGGTCTGTTATTCTGTGTTTGGCGCATGCTAACTTACAGTATTACCTGACATGTTTAATGCAGTCTGAAAAGAAGGAACTGTGGGGTGTCCATTAGTGGTGTGAATTGGTGCAGGTTAAAATAGAATTTCCAATGCGGTCACTAATTAATTCCTAGGCCAGATATCCTAAAGAGTGCCCTGGTGAGGGCTGTGGACAAGGGTCACCTGGAGCAGATCACTGGAAAAGGTGCCTCAGGAACATTTCAGGTTAGTCTTCTATTAAATTCTGTGTACTTTATAAAGACTTTTGGAGTCTGATGTAGGATCTCCGTTGTATGAGGCGTTTATCTCACCCCCTCTTACTCTCTCACAGCTGAAGAGGGAAGGGGGCAAGTTTCTGCTTAAAGGCGGGCCCCTGGAGGACGCTGTCATGACAGCCATTGTGGCCATGAACGAACCCAAGACTTGCAGCACCACCACACTCCGCAAATTCCTGTTAGAGACTAACCAGGACAGCATGGAGTACCGCGTGGGTAAGACCTGCTACCTGACTCTCCTAAGAGAGAAACTGCTTTGGCAGGATGTGAATACCTACCTGCAACTGCAGGAGCTCACTCATTAGCTAGGTTAAATCAGAGAGATGTAAAGATGCTTTATTGACCCTGGGCACTTCTCTTCCCTCAGTGAACAACCTGAAGAGGACCCTGCAGAAGTGCAAAATGATGGGCTGGATGGATCAGATCACTGGGAATGGGCTAAACGGAACATACCAGCTCTGCTACCCTTACTACCCCAGGTAGAACACTACTATAGGAAGATGACTATGTGACGTATATTGCTGCCCTCTGTACATCATTGCATTGCATGTGCTATACCAGGAACAGTATTTTCTGAAGTTCACTCACCTGGAACAGAAAGGTTAGAGATCAGATTGTCTCTTCTTATTCCATAGCCCAGCCATTCTGTTCCCTGAAAAACAGAAAGCCAAAGAGCAGAAAGTGGCAGAGAAGGACAAACGCAGAAAGACGGTTGACTCGTCTGATGAGGAGGACTCATCCGAGGAGGAGGAGGAAGAAGACTCTGATGATGAACCCCCTCCTAAGAGGTGAGTCCAAGATCAAGTGGCTGAAATCCAATTAGGATATTTTGATTAATATTGTCATACATGGTGAGTTTCAAATGGTTCACTGCTAACAGTGTATTTGTACAATACTATCCTTAGGAAAGCTGTGAAGAGGCCACCACCTAAAGCGCGTCGCCCTCCCCCCAGCAAGAAATCACGGCCGGCAAGTCAGTCAAGGGCTAAGGGCAAAAAAAGAGCTGCCCCAGCCAAGAGATCTGCAACCCCAGCCAAGAGATCTGCACCCCCAGCCAAGAGATCTGCACCCCCAGCCAAGAAACCTGCAGCGACCAGTAAAGCTGCAGCCTCAAAGAAGGCCCCCACACCAGTCAAGGCACCCTCACCAGTCAAGAAAGCTGCACCTGCGAGCAAGCCTAAAAAATATATTGTCAAAAATCTGACGAGCAGGGCATCGAAACGGCCAGTGCCCAAAAAGTCACCTCCTGCAAAGAAGGCAGCAGCCAATTCTGCAGTGAAGGCCAAGCCAGCAGCCCGCAAGTCCCTGAGGGGGAGGAAGTGAGTTTACTATTGCCCAGCAGCGGAAGTTTAACTGTAGCTCTGAAGACAGCGGTGCTCAGCCTCTATCCAAGCTCTCTTTCGCGTAATTGTTTTCCCCGTTTGGGGCTGTAGTATTCTTCTCTGTAGGATTGGGATGTGGCAGTTATTAGTTAATGTCAATTTACTGTACTTGGGAACTGTTAAATATCTGTGAACCCTACTTTTAATTGCCATTGTGTAGATTGGCTTCTTAAAAGATGTAAAACTTCCTAGGTAAAAATTGTGACATTTCCATCACAACTTTTATTTCCCTCACACACTTGTGACTTGTCTTTTCATTTTTGCATTTCATCCCAGTCTACTCTGCAATGTTTTACCGGGACACATTCCATTTATCAAATAATTTGTTAAGCATTTTAAAAACTTTCTCCCTCTACAACATTTTTGATTTCTCTACATTAAATCTGGAGTAAACTAAATCTTAAAGGATATTGAGACTTATGTTATTAAGGGAATTTGAGAGCATAATAACAGCTAACTTTTCATTTAATGACTTTTTTTTATTTTTTTTATTCAGTTATTTAAATTCATGTTTGAGTGAAACATAAATTGCTGGGTCTGTGGTTAAAATACTTGGAGACTAACGGGTCAGGAAGCACTGTCATTGTGATCTTCAGTACTGCTACATAGTATTAGGGGATTTTTTTTAAAGTGTGTAAACAAACAAGCTAATCAAAGTGAATTGGTTGTGTCCTAGAAAGCACGAAGAAACCAGACCTATACAACATCTTTTACACTGTGTAATAGTGAAAGATTGTGAATAACACCGTTTTGAAGGAGCGTAGCTTGCGTGTACTCTATGCTTTTTCCCAAGTCATTATTAAAATGACTATATTTGTACTTCCTTCATTCTGTCATGGTCTCAAGGGGAGACAGGCACCAAATAGTGTCTGCTTTTGGAGCTAAAGTTTTAAATTTTAAAGACCACACAATACAATTCCATAGATGACAATTTGATTCACTCGTGAATAAAGTGCTGGATAGTGGGTTATTAAAATAGACCACAATTTATTAAGCTTATGTCAATACAGCCTATAAATAATTTTGTGAATTAAGTGGTTCCTCACATTCAGAGAGGTGCATAACATGTTTACCTATGCAAATGGAGAACATGTTGATGAACAAGTGGGAAATTATGGAATTAGCATACATTTAAATTGAGCATGGATGGGCTGCAGCAAGTCAGTACAGTGGTGTATTCATCATTAGTCCAAACAGTTAAAACTAGTTTATTTTGGACAAATTCAGGTAGGTCCCACGTTTGCTTCCGTTTCAGAAATGTTTTGCGACAGAAGTGGCGTAATGAATACGACACAGATCTAAACCTATACCTATGTTGCTCAATGAATGGAGGCCTACTTGAGGAAATGGTCAATATGGACATGCTAGAGAAAGACAAAGGGTTTTGTTTAAGGAAAATGTGGATGGCGCATCAATATAGGCTACAGGAATACATTTTGAGTATGGGCTGATTTCTATAGCCGCATCGTGCGTAAAAACATTTTTTTCATCTGAAATCTGTCTCGAAAGGTAAACGTTTCTAGTCACGCCCAAACATCGGTGAATGGCCAACTTTTGAATTAAGTCTGGGAATGCGCGTCTATGTGTGCGTCAGCTTTATGGTCAGGTAACTGACTGGGAGGGGAAATCAGTTTGGAACTGTGGCACGGGGTCCGGAGTGCGGAGGTGAAAAGAGCGTTGTGGACCTAAAGTAAGAGCTGTAATTAGCGTTGATTTATTGAGGTGTACTTTGCTAAAGGTGTACCTACATTTAACTTAATCCTTGCATAAATGCTTGCTCTTGCCGTTCATACAACAGACTAATGGTGATACCCGCATGCTCTGACTGTTGTAGGCTATGAAATAATTTTTTACGTTGCTGAAATCCACACCAGTAATAGGGATTTGTATGCTACTGACAATGTGTGGCGTGTAATTAATTAGAAGATTCAAACGAAACATTCGCAACAACCTACTAGATTGCAGGTGCGCATGGCATTTTCGGAATGGGCCAAGGGGCAGATAATGATGTGACAGTCTCGAGTTTTGGATATAGCTGAAGACTTCATATCTACCACCATACCAGTGGTGGTAAAAAAGTACCCAATTGTCATACTTGAGTAAAAGTAAAGATACCTTAATAGAAAATGACTCAAGTGAAAGTCACCCAGTAAAATACTAGTTGAGTAAAAGTGTTTGGTTTTAAATATAGGTAAGTATCAAAGTAAATGGAATTGCTCAAATATACTTGAGTAGCAAAAGTGTAAATCATTTCAAATTCCTTATATTAAGCAAACCAGATGGCACAATGTTCTTGTTTTGTTATTTATTAATTTGTGGATAGGCAAGGGCACACTCCAACATTCTTTAGTGACTGCCAGATCAGAGGCATCAGGAATGTTCTCTTGAAAAGTGCACAAATTTAAACAATTTTCCAATAGGGTCCAACTACGAAGTCATCTCTCAGAGCAGTCATCCCTCAGGGTCACTATGCTGCCGCCTAATGATATGTCATATCGAAAGGAACCATATAAGGAGAAGTGGGGATTTCGAAAGGAACCATTTAAGGAGAAGTGGGGATCTAAAGGACTCTTTTAACACTAGAAGCGCTGGAATTCCTTAACTAGAACTGCATTGACTTGATATTTCAATTATTATTTCAAATATTCAATAATAAATAATACATTGTACAATTAATAAATGTTTTTATAAGTTAAGGTATCTAACGTTAGCTAGCATTTACATTTACAAAAAAACGTTACATGGCTACCAGTAGAGACAGCTCACAGTGAGTGAATAAACACATTTTTTTTAATATGTGAAATTGAAGACATTTCAGTTGAATGCATTGTTGTAAAACTGACTAGTATCCCCCTTTCCCTTCCCTTTCTTTCCTTTTCTGTCATCTCTGCAGACTATGACTGAGGTCTTGAGTGGCACCTTTCGAAACCCCCACTTCTCCTTATATGGTTTCCTTCAAAATGTCCACTCCTTTTCGAAACCTCCACTTTTCCTGAGAGATGACATATAAGAAGGTGGCAGCATAGAGACCCTGAGGGATGACTGCTCTGAGAGATGTCGCAGCTGGACCCCTCCAATTTTCCCGTCCTGCTAAGCATTCAAAATGTAACTAGTACTTTTGGGTGTGAGGAGAAAATGTATGGAGTAAAAAGTATTGTAAATTATTTTCTTTAGGGATGTAGTAAAGTAAAACTACTTAAGTAGTACTTTAAAGTATTTTTACTTAGGTACTTTACACCATTGCACCAAACAGACCTGTTTCTTGCTTAAAATGAAAAGGTTTACTACCAGACAGTGCATATAACGCATCATTCACATGTCTAATGTTGATCATGCTGGGTGCTGTATTGCTCTATGCTATATTAAGAAGTCTAACTCAGGAGTGAGAAGGATGGCACAGTTACAAGGTCAGCTGAGGTAAGCCATATCCACTGACAGAGCAAAACACATCTTCCTCCTCCCCAAGTTGGTCACTACACTGAACAAAAATATAAACACAAAATGTAAAGTGTTGGTCCCATGTTTCATGAGCTGAAATAAAAGATCCCAGAAATGTTCCATATGCACAAAAAATGTATTTCTCTCAAATTCTGTGCACATATTTGTTTACATCCCTATTAGTGAGCATTTCTCCCTTTGCCAAGAGAATTCATCCACCTGACAGGAAGCTGATTAAACAGCATGACCATTACACAGGTGCACCTTGTGCTAGGGACAATAAAAAGCCACTCTAAAATGTGCAGTTCTGTCACACAACACAATGCCACAGATGTCTTAAGTTTTGAGGGAGCATGCAGTTGGCATGCTCACTGCAGGAATATCCACCAGAGCTGTGGCATTGTTTGGCAGTACGTCCAACCAGCCTCACAACCTCAGCCCACATGTATGATGTTGTGTGGGTGAGCGTTTTGCTGACGTCTACGTTGTGAACAGAGGACCCCGTGGTGGTGGGGTTATAGTATGGGCAGGCATAAGCTACGGACAACGAACACAATTGCATTTTATCGATGTCAATTTGAATGCACACCTTGACGAGATCCTGAGGCCCGTTGTCGTGCCATTAATCCGCCACCATCACCTCATGTTTCATCATGATAATGCACGGCCACATGTCACAATTGGATCTGTACACAATTCCTGGAAGCTGATAATGTCCCAGTTCTTCCATGGCCTGCATACTCACAAGACATGTCACCCATTGAGCATATTTGGGGTGCTCTGGATTGACGTGTATGACAGCGTGTTCCAGTTCCCGCCAATATCCAGCAACTTCTCATAGCCATTGAAGAGGAGTGGGACAACATTCCACAGGCCACAATCAACAGCCTGATCAACTCTATGTGAAGGAGATGCCACACCATATACTGACTGGTTTTCTGATCCACGCCCCTAGCTTTAATTTGTTTTTGTATCTGTGACCAACCGATGCATATCTGTGTTTCCCAGTCATGTGAAATCTATGGATTATTAAATTAATTTATTTCAATTGTCTGATTTACGTTTATGAACTCTAATTCTATAAAATCTTTGAAATTGTTGCGTGTTGTGTTATATTTTTGTTCATTATATTTGTTTGAAAAAAACGTGGATCCTAAGAGGATGAAATCTGAGTGGACACTACTTCCCTTATAATCTGTACCTTTTAAGACCTTGTTAATTGGTTACATTATGTGTCTATCTATAATCAACAATTGATAGTATGTGTAACATAGTCTTTCTTGTTTACATAGTATGTTGGCTCTTTTCACGTGGACGACTGCTGTTTGGACGATCGGATGCAGCAGTTGCGCACACAGCTTAAGTTTCTCAAAGTAGGTGCTGGTAATGACAGGTTAGAAAGAAACAGCAGTACATTAGCAAGTTTTGACTGTTCACAACTTATTATGGTGGAGATATGGAATTTCTAGACAGTCCAAAGGCAAAAATGAAAAGCGTTGCCTGAAATGTATTTTTCACAGACATGCAAGAAAAGGAGGTCTGTCCCTGAAATTCTCCATCAAAGGGGTGAAGATGTATGATGAAGATGAGACGGTAAGAGTTTAACTTCCCCATCTTGAAAGTCATCAACATTATTTTTTTTTATAATTCACTATATCACAACTCACAACTGTGCCTTTAAACAGCTTGGAAAATTCCAGAAAATTATGTTATGGCTTTAAAAGCTTCTGATAGGCTAATTGACATCATTTGAGTCTATTGGAGGTGTACTGTGGATGTATTTCAAGGCCTATCTTCAATATCAGTGCCTCTTTGCTCGACATCATGGGAAAATCAAAAGAAATCAGCCAAGTCTGGTTCAACCTTTTAGTAATTTCCCAACGCCTGAAGGTACCACGTTCATCTGTACAAGCAATAGTACGCAAGTATAAAAACCATGGGACCAAGCAGCCATCATACTGCTCGGGAAGAAGACGCGTTCTGTCTCCTAGAGATAAACGTACTTTGGTGCGAAATGTGCAAATCGATCCCAAAACAACAGCAAAGGACCTTGTGAAGATGACGGAGAAAACAGGTACAAAAGTATCTATAGCCAGAGTAAAACAAGTCCTATATCGACATAACCTGAAAGGCCGCTCAGCAAGGAAGAAGCCACTGTTCCAAAACCGCCATAAAAAAAGCCAGACCACGGTTTGCAACGGCACATGTGGACAACAAAGATCGTACTTCTTGGAGAAATGTCCTCTGGTCTGATTTAAACAAAAATAGAACTGTTTGGCCATAATGACAATCATTATGTTTGGAGGAAAAAGGGGGAGGCTTGCAAGCCGAAGAACACCATCCCAACCGTGAATCACAGGGGTGGCAGCATCATGTTGTGGGGGTGCTTTGCTGCAGGAGGGACTGGTGCACTTCACAAAATAGATGGCATTATGAGGAAGGAAAATTATGTGGATATATTGAAGCAACATCTCAAGACATCAGTCAGGAAGTTAAAGCTTGGTCGTAAATGGGTCTTCCAAATGGACAATGACCCCAAGCATACAGTGGGGAGAACAAGTATTTGATACACTGCCGATTTTGCAGGTTTTCCCACTTACAAAGCATGTAGAAGTCTGTAATTTTTTATCATAGGTACTCTTCAACTGTGAGTGACGGAATCTAAAACAAAAATCCAGAAAGTCACTTTTAATTTGCATTTTATTGCATGACATAAGTATTCGATACATCAGAAAAGCAGAACTTAATATTTGGTACAGAAGCCTTTGTTTGCAATTACAGAGATCATACGTTTCCTGTAGCTCTTGACCAGGTTTGCACACACTGCAGCAGGGATTTTGGCCCACTCCTCCATACAGACCTTCTCCAGATCCTTCAGGTTTCGGGGCTGTCGCTGGGAAATCCGGACTTTCTGCTCCCTCCAAAGATTTTCTATTGGGTTCAGGTCTGGAGACTGGCTAGGCCACTCCAGGACCTTGAGATGCTTCTTACGGAGCCACTCCTTAGTTGCCCTGGCTGTGTGTTTCGGGTCGTTGTCATGCTGGAAGACCCAGCCACGACCCATCTTCAATGCTCTTACTGAGGGAAGGAGGTTGTTGGCCAAGATCTCGCGATACATGGCCCCATCCATCCTCCCCTCAATACGGTGCAGTCGTCCTGTCCCCTTTGCAGAAAAGCATCCCCAAAGAATGATGTTTCCACCTCCATGCTTCACGGTTGGGAAGGTGTTCTTGGGGTTGTACTCATCCTTCTTCTTTCTCCAAACACGGCGAGTGGAGTTTAGACCAAAAAGCTCTATTTTTGTCTCATCAGACCACATGACCTTCTCCCATTCCTCCTCTGGATCATCCAGATGGTCATTGGCAAACTTCAGACGGGCCTGGACATGCGCTGGTTTGAGCAGGTGGACCTTGCGTGCGCTGCAGGATTTTAATCCATGACGGCGTAGTGTGTTACTAATGGTTTTCTTTGAGACTGTGGTCCCAGCTCTCTTCAGGTCATTGACCAGGTCCTGCCGTGTAGTTCTGGGCTGATCCCTCACCGTCCTCATGATCATTGATGCCCCACGAGGTGAGATCTTGCATGGTGCCCCAGACCGAGGGAGATTGACCGTCATCTTGAACTTCTTCCATTTTCTAATAATTGCGCCAACAGTTGTTGCCTTCTCACCAAGCTGCTTGCCTATTGTCCTGTAGCCCATCCCAGCCTTGTGCAGGTCTACAATTTTATCCCAGATGTCCTTACGCAGCTCTCTGGCCTTGGCCATTGTGGAGAGGTTGGAGTCTGTTTGATTGAGTGTGTGGACAGGTGTCTTTCATACAGGTAACGAGTTCAAACAGGTGCAGTTAATACAGGTAATGAGTAGAGAACAGGAGGGCTTCTTAAAGAAAAACTAACAGGTCTATGAGAGCCGGAATTCTTACTGGTTGGTAGGTGATCAAATACTTATGTCATGCAATAAAATGCTAATTAATTATTTAAAAATCATACAATGTGATTTTCTGGATTTTTGTTTTAGATTCCGTCTCTCACAGTTGAAGTGTACCTATGATAAGAATTACAGACCTCTACATGCTTTGTAAGTAGGAAAACCTGCAAAATCGGCAGTGTATCAAATACTTGTTCTCCCCACTGTACTTCCAAAGTGGTGGCAAAATGACTTAAGGACAATAAAGTCAAGGTATTGGAGTGGCCATCACAAAGCCCTGACCTCAATCCTATAGAACATTTGTGGGCAGAACTGAAAAAATGTATGCGAGGAAGGAGGCCTACAAACCTGACTCAGTTACACCAGTTCTGTCAGGAGGAATGGGCTAAAATTCATCCAACTTATTGTGGGAAGCTTGTGGAAGGCTACCCTTAACATTTGACCCAAGTTAAACAATTTAAAGGCAATGCTACCATATACTAATTGAGTGTATGTAAACTTCTGACCCACTGGGAACGTGATGAAATCAATAAAATATTAAATAAATAATTCTCTCTACTATTATTGTGACATTTCACATTCTTAAAATAAAGTGGTGATCCTAACTGACCTAAAACAGGGAATTTTTTTAACCAGGATTCAATGTCAGGAATTGTTAAAAACTGAGTTTAAATGTATTTGGCTGTAAACTTCCGACTTCAACTGTGTGTATATATATATAAATAAAAATGTTGCTTGCAAACTGATATTTGACACGTATTAATGGCAAAATAACATTCAAAACAGGCAAGGATAAATAATTATAATTTTATAATTTTTTGCTAAAAATGTGGTGCTCAAAAATGGGGCTCTGCCCTAAATGACGAATCGCCACTGATGAGAACTCATCTGAACTGACAGCAGCTCCTTCCTGCTTGCAGAGGGTGTCCTGTGGTCATACCTGCTATGCCCCCATCCTAAGAGACCTGGCTGTGGCTCTCTCATAATTTGTTTCTCTTCTGCACTGGTCACCCACCTAGTAGACCACACCTCCAATGGGAAATACCTGCTTGAGGTGAGCGGTCTTGTCAATTATTAATATTTGACTTGCTTTTAAGTTTCATGTATTTTCTACTAGCAATGTAGTAATTAGTGTTTTTCTACTAGAACTGCCACATAGAATGTAGCACCATTGCTGCCTTGATTGAGCACTACACAGATATCAAGGGGGAGCTGGACTGTCGGCTGAGTTGTGCCTGTGTGAACCACTGCTATGAGTGGGAGGAGAACATTGGTAAGGCACTGCCTTGAGCCATACACCAAGTGGTTTAAAAGCCATTTCTGATCATTGGATTGATCTATGTATTCCATTCTCTAAGAGACAGTGACCATATGTTACACTGATACCTTCTTAAATATAGTATAATTAATTCACTTGCATGCTTCACTTTTGTTATTGTTTTCAGATTTCTGATAGAAACACAACTCTAACTATTAAATTTACTTCTGTGAATTGTGATAAGTAGAGTAACATTTTGGCACTTAGCCTCTGGGATGTAGGGTTGTTTTAATGTCAAAATGCTATGTATGTTTGAGTATATTCTTCTTTTTTTAGCTACACCTAGTTCACCTATGTTTGAATTATATTATTTTAATACGTTTTAATTATATTATTTTAAGATATTTAAGGAATATGGTGTGTGTGTGTGTGTGTGTGTGTATAGACTATATAGGGATAATTTTTTAAAATAGATTTTGCAGACTAAGGTTTTTTTGTACATTAAGACAAAGCTGTTTTAAGCTGTTAAGCTGTTTTTTTATATGTGTTTTTTACAGCCGTCTTTTTAAGGTGTTTTATGAGGACTAGCAGTATTTCTTCATTTTGATTACAGAGAAATGTACTTGCTTAACACAAGTGTATTGTTGTGTTTTATTAGTTTATGCAAAAGGCATTGCCATATTGTATACTGTATACATATGCATAAATGAACACATATTTCAATGAACTTGATCTGTTGTTTGGGTATAAAAAAAATTATTATGGACTTTGGAAAGATTGGAAGATTATTCTTGGCACTTTATAACATGACGTGGTTTTATCGCAGACGTTTATGGTTGCCTAGCAACTTGGAACGCCGTGGGAAGACAGACAGACAGACAGCGAGCGATCTGATGGTCTTTGCTTAGCCTTTTTTGTTTATGTGCACGGAATGTATTAATTGAACGACATGTCATCTGCCAATCCTACATTTTTATAGCAACTGGTGGATATGTTAGCTAACGTCGGTAATGTTACAGGTTGTTTTTGCTTTTTTGCTTTGATATTTGGTCAATGTAAAATAGCTAGCTTAGTTAGCTACTGTAGCTAGTTAGCTATCATCCTGATTTGCTATCCTGCTTCTGTGACCAGACCAACAGGTTAACGTTAGTAGTATGTCAGCTGGAACGATGTTTGTCATAGCTGCTAGTGAGATTAATTGTTTAGCTGTTTAGCTACAAATTAACAGTATTCTAAAATATTTCATTGTTCTTGCCACTAGCTTGCGCAATGCCCGAAATGGATTCAACAACTGATGATTGATATTGATATTGACATTGGTAGCCAATAATATCAATTATGATATTGACTTTTGTAGCCAATATCAAGAGATCATTCTTATAGACAAACATTTGCCTTGCTAGCTTGTCACCAGTGCTTGCCTGATATTAGACATTCCAAGAAGACGGAGGCAAAAATGGCTTCAGAGTCAGTGAAGGTAGTGGTCAGGTGTCGGCCAATGAATGATAGGGAGCAAATCCTGAATTGTAAGATGGTAGTATCAGTAGAGATGAGTAGGTGTCAGTGTTTGATCAAGAAGCCAGGGGCGAAGGAGGAGCCACCAAAACAATTCACCTTTGATGGAACCTACTTCATTGACCAAACCACTGAGCAGATGTACAACGAGACCGCCTACCCTTTGGTTGAGGTAGGCCTACAATAAATCCTACTACATTTTCACAACTTGATTTTGGTGGATTTCAAGCAACAGCACCAGCTCTTGGGTTATTTGACACCTCTAGTAGAGATCTGAAACTAAATACATGTCACAGTTAGGAAAACAAGTGTGCCACTGCCACCTAAGCTATATCCCCTTGCTAATGACCTCGGAGCTCATCATTTAGAGAAGAGGCTGTCGTCAATCTACTGCTGAAGTTAATTGTAAGCATATAGGCCTATTGCTTAAATGTTCTACAAGCATGTCAATTTGTCTTTGCACTGTAAATTGATAATGTGATGGCTGTTAGACAGACTGTTCTTTCTACCAACAGGGTGTGACTGAAGGGTACAATGGAACAATTTTTGCATATGGCCAGACTGGAAGTGGCAAGTCCTTCACCATGCAGGGGGTGTCTGAGCCAGCAGCCCAGAGAGGGGTCATCCCAAGGGCCTTTGAACACATCTTCGAGAGCATTCAGGTACAGTCTTCACCTTCGATATTGTACTGCCACCAAGGATAAGTTGGTGGGGATCATTATTTCAGAAGTGGTTGTAAAAGCTGACCGTAGACAAGGCCTTTATATGACTGGCAGGGCCCATTGAGTGGCCAGGTTGTACTACTGTAGGTCACATGAATGTGCTTCATTATCAAGTGTTTCCTCAAGAATAGGTTCTTATTCATTAGTTGTCTTATGTGTAAGATAGTGTGCAGAAAATACAAAGTTCCTGGTGAGGGCTTCCTACTTAGAAATCTACAATGAAGAAATCCGAGACCTTTTGGGAAATGACACCAAACAGAAAATGGAGGTAAGAAACCATAGTACCAGAATATTAGAAGGTGATTGTCCCGTATAGCTCAGATGGTATAGCATGGCGCTTGCAACGCCAGGGTTGTGGGTTCGATTCCCACGGGTGACCAGTACAAATAAAGTATGAACATGTATGCATTAACTAACTGTAAGTCACTCTGGATAAGAGTGTCTGCTAAATGACTAAAATCTATGTAAAATGATTAAAATACTGCACATTTATGTTTCTGACATAGACATTGTTTCTTGCCATGGGATGATAGGAAAGGAACCACTTCATTGTGCGGTGGCCATTTGTTTTCCCGGCACAATGGTTGTTAACTTGGCGTCTTAAGAATTGGACAGGGGAGTGTGTGCCTGTTTGACTTTGTTAAGCTGTCCTCGTATGATGACAGGTTTGTTATTTGTGTGCGTGTACTTGTTGGCGGATGTCAGCTAAAGGAGCACCCAGAGCATGGTGTATATGTGCGAGACCTCTCCTTGCACACGGTGCACAGCGTGGGGGAGTGTGAGCGCATTATGGTGCAGGGCTGGGGGAATCGATCTGTGGGCTACACCCTGATGAACAAGGACTCCTCCCGCTCCCACTCCATCTTTACCATCCATATGGAGATCTGCAACACAGGTGATATCACCCCTCTGTCTGTGCACCACCACTACACAAAATTCACAATTCACAATCCGCCTCTACAGATGAGTCACTAATAGGCCCATTTTCAATGAGTAAAACAGAAACTAGTGAGGAGGCTAGAATGTTGAGTCATATTTCTGTCTTTTTGCAATCCATGGAACTAAAACAGCCCTATCAGTTGCAGAAATAACCTCTAACCCCATATACAGTACCTTCAGAAAGTATTCACACCCTTTGACTTTTTCTACATTTTGTTATTACAGTTTGAAGTTTTAAATGGATTAAAAATATATTTTTGGTCACTGGCCTACACACAATACTCCATAATGTCATAGTGGATTTTTTTTTTCCTCGAAGGTTTTACTAATTAATAAAACATTTAAAGCTGAAATGTCTTGAGTCCCTTTGTTATGTCAAGCCTCAATAAGTTCAGCAGTAAACATTTGCTTAACAAGTCACATAATAAGTTGCATGGACTCACTCTGTGTGCAATAATAGTGTTTAACATTATTTTTTAATGACTACCTCATCTCTGTACCCCACACAAATATCTGTAACGTCCCTCAGTCGAGCAGTGAATTTGAAACACAGATTCAACCACAAAGACCAGGGAGATTTTCCAATGTCTCGCAAAGAAGGGCACCCATTGGTAGATGGGTAAAAAAACATTCAATATCCCTTTGAGCATGGTGAAGTTTTTAATTAACACTTTAGATGGTATATCAATACACCCAGTCAGTACAAAGATACAGGCGTCTTTCCTAACTCAGTTGCCGGAGAGGAAGAAAACCTCTCAGGGATTTCACAATGTGGCCAATGGTGAGTTTGAAACCATTACATGTGATAGGATAACAACGTTGTTGAGCCATCCTCAGTTAAGTTACTCCACAATACTAACCTAATTGACAGGGTGAAAAGATGGAAGCCTGTATAGAATACAAACATTCCAAAACATGCTTCCTGTTTGCGACAAGGCACTAAAGTAATACTGCAGGGCTTTTTGACCTGAATATGTCAGGGATAATCAACGAGGGGCTATCTATGCGTTCTATGGAAAATAATGAACGACGTGGAAGGTGTGTTGCATGACGCGCTAGCAGAGTGGAACTGACCTTCCACAGAGTTGCATTATTTTCCGGAGAACGCATTGAGCCCTGAGTTGATTATCCCTTTTATACCATGGCTATAATTTAACACATTTGCCACTATAATTAAACTCAACCATGCGTTTATAGGGAAATAATGCACACTCTAGAATGACCTTCAAGCTAATCAGAAAAGAGTATTCAACAATGCCATGGTATAAACCGTGTTATGTTTGGGGAAATTCCAATACAACACATTACTGAGTACCACTCCATTTTTTCAAGCATAGTGGTGGCTGCATCATGTTATGGGTATACTTGTAATCATTAAGGACTGGGGAGTTTTCCAGGATAAAAACAGAATGGAGCTAAGCACAGGCAAAATCATAGAGGAAAACCTGGTTGAGTCTGCTTTCCACCAGACTCAGGGAGATTACTTCACCTTTCAGCAGGACAATAACCTTAAACACAAGGTCAAATCTACACTGGAGTTGCTTACCAAGAAGACAGTAAATGTTCCTGCATGGCCGATTTTTACAGTTTTGACTTAAATCTACTTGAAATTCTATGGCAAGACGTGAAAATGGTTGTCTAGCAATGATCAACAACCAATTTGACAGAGCTTGAAGAATTTTCAAAAGAATAATGGGCAAATGTTGCAAAAATCCAGGTGTTGAAAACTCTTAGAGACTTACCCAGAGCTGTAATCGCTGCCAAAGGTGCTTCTACAAAGTATTTACTCAGGGTTGTGAATACTTATATAAATGAGATATTTATGTATTTAATTTTCAATAAATTTGCTAAAATATATACAAAAATATGTTTTCACTTTGTCATTATGGGGTGCTGTGTGTAGATGGATGAGGAAAAACTATCTATTTAATAAATTTTTAATTCAGGTTGTAACACAACAAAATGTGGAAGAAGTCGAGGGGTATGAATACTTTCTGAAGGCACTGTACATAACATACTCACCAGCCAGTTTTAGGTACACCACCCCATTCACGAAAATGTATTGTTCCTACAGACAGTGAGTCACATGGCTGTGGCTTGTTATATAAAGCAGGCAGACAGGCATCGAGGCATTCAGTTACTGTTCGATTGAACGTTAGAATGGGCAAAACGAGTGACCTAAGCGACTTTGAGCGTGGTATGATCGTTGGTGCCAGACGTGCTGGATCCAGTATCTCAGAAACGGCCGCCCTCCTGGGCTTTAAACGCACAACAGTGTCTATGGTTTACCGAGAATGGTGAGACAAACAAAAAACATTTAGTCAGCGGCAGTCTTGTGGGTGAAAACAGCGAATGGCTAAAACCGTGCAAGCTAACAGGCGGACAACAAGCGGACAAATAACAGCGCTGTACAACAGTGCTGTGTAGAACAGCATCTCGGAATGCACAACTCGTTGATCCTTGTCAAGGATGGGCTATTGCAGCAGATGACCACACCGGGTCCCACTCCTTTCAGAAAAAAACAAGAAAAAGCGTCTCCAGTGGGCACGCGATCACAAACAATGGACATTTGAGTGGAAAAACATGTAACAACAGAGATTTCAGTTTACTTGAGTGGCCTTCGCAGTCCCCAGACCTCAACCCAATAGAAAATATGGAATGGGCTGTTTGCTGCGTGAATGTACTGCTGTCCTGCAGCAACTGCGTGATGCCATCGTGTCAGCATGGAGGGTCCGACACGGTACTAGATCGGTGTACATTATAAACTGTCCGGTGAGTGGAACATTAGGAACACCTGCTCTTTCCATGAGACTGATCAGGTGAATCCAGGTGAAAGCTATGATCTCTTACTGATGTCACTTATTAAATCCACTTCAATCAGTGTAGATGAAGGGGAGGAGACTGGTTAAAGAAGGATTTATAAGTCTTGAGACAATTGAGGCATGGATTGTGTATATGTGCCATTCAGAGGGTGAACTATTTAAGTGCCTTTGAACGGGTATGGTAGCAGGTGCCAGGCATACCGGTTTAATTGTGTCAAGAACTGCAACGCTGCTGGGTTTTTCTGTTCTTTTTTCTCTTTTTTGTTGTACTTTTACCCCTTTTTGTACCCAATTCCGTGATATCCAATTGGTAGTTACAGTCTTGTCCCATCGCTGCAACTCCTCTACGGACTCGGTGCTGCTAGGTTTTTCATGCTCAACAGTTTCCCATGTGTGTCAAGAATGGTACACCACCCAAAAGACAGCCAGCCAACCTGACACAACTGTTGGAAGCATTGGCGTCAACATGGGCCAGCATCCATGTGGAACGCTTTCAACAACTTGTAGAGTCTATGCCCCTACGAATTGAGGCTGTTTTGAGGGCAAAAGGGGGTGCAACTCAATATTAGGAAGGTGTTCCTGTGTTTTGTACACTTAGTGTACATGACATGTGTAACATAATATTCTGCATGTTGGTTGTGGTCGAGGAGTAGCTGGCTAACTACCAATGGAGACCAGTTGCTGCAAGGTGCCTTGTTCAATTACTCTCAGAGGACCTGCCTTTTACTCTGACCTAGGCTCAGAGGCTCCACCCTAGCTGTGACATGATATTGCCTCCCTCCCTAATTGACTATAATATTATTATTTAGCTGTATTTAGATGTGGACTGCAATTCTGCTGTTAGCTGCCAATGTTGTACACCATGATTGATAAACCGTATATACAGTGCATTCGGAAAGTATTCAAATGCCTTGACGTTTTCCACATTTTGTTACGTTAAAGCCTTATTCTTAAATTGATTTTTCCCCTCATCAATCTACATACAATACCCCAAGCTTGGCACACCTGATGCTACAAGCTAGGCACACCTGTATTTTGGGGAGTTTCTCCCATTTCTTCTCTGCAGATCCTCTCAAGCTCTGTCAGGTTGGATGGGGAGCGTCGCTGCATGATGGAGGCCACTGTGTTATTGGGGACCTTCAATGCTGCAGAAATGTTTTGGTACCCTTCTGTGCCTCGACACAATCCTGTCTCTGAGCTCTACGGACAATTCCTTCGACCTCATGGCTTTGTTTTTTCTCTGACATGCACTGTCAACTGTGGGACCTTTTTATATAGACAAGTGTGTGCCTTTCCAAATCATGTCCAATCAATTGAATTTACCACAGGTGGACGCCAATCAAGTTGTGGAAACATCTCAAGGATGATCAATAGAAACCGCATGCACCTGAGCCCAATTTTGAGTCTCATAGCAAAGGGTCTGAAAACTTATGTAAATGAGGTATTTCTGTTTTTATTTTTAATACGTTTGCAAAAATATCTAAACCTGTTTTTGCTTTGTCATTATGGGGTATTATTATTATTATGGGGTATTATTATATGGGGTATTATTGTGTGTCGATTGATGAGGACATTTTATTTAATACATTTTAGAATAAGTCTGTAACGTAACAAAATACGGAAGAAGGGAAGGGGTTTGAATACTTTCCGAATGCACTGCATATACACAGTATATCTAGATCTCAGGGTCCCAAAGAAGGGAGAGGAACTAGTACGGCAGATTATGACAGCTAACTCAGCCATAATGCGTGTTCTTGTCTGTGTTAGCCCTTGGCTTTGAGGCCAAACATTCACTGTCTGTGTCCTGTGGTCTCAGATTCAGTTGGCGAGGACCACCTGCGTGCTGGAAAACTGAACCTGGTGGACCTGGCAGGCAGTGAGCGGCAGTCTAAGACTGGTGCCACCGGGGAGCGGCTCCGTGAGGCCACCAAGATCAACCTGTCCCTGTCTGCTCTGGGCAACGTCATCTCTGCCCTGGTGGATGGCCGCTCCAAACACATCCCCTACCGAGACTCCAAGCTGACCCGGCTACTGCAGGACTCCCTGGGTGGAAACACTCGCACCCTGATGGTGGCCTGCCTCTCGCCTGCAGACAACAACTATGAGGAAAGCCTGAGCACCCTCCGCTACGCCAACAGGGCCAAGAGCATCCAGAACAGGCCCCGCATCAACGAAGACCCCAAGGATGCCCTGCTCCGAGAGTATCAGGAGGAAATCAAGCAACTACGCGCCCTCATCTCTGGACAGCTGGGCAATGGCAACCTTTCATGTGAGCACTATGTTTTTATCCACACTTTGTCTTACCATTGAAAGTAAGAGTTTTCACATAGAAGATCAAACTGCTAAAATTTGATTATTCTCAATTGTACCATTTTCATCAGCGCTTCTGGCTGGTCAATTGTCTGCGAGGCCCTCTGCTGGTCCATCAAGGCCACAGTCCAGCAGTACTGAGGAGGAGAAGGAGAAGATTAAAGAGGTAGGTAGGGTACTCTTCCACAGGGTTAGTTGACTGAGAGGCCGTTGAGTGGGAGGGGTAGATGAACTGACCTATTTGTGACCTTCAGGAGTACGAGGAGAAGCTGGCCTGGCTTCAGGCTGAGTATAACGCTGAGCAGGAGTCCAAGGCCAAGCTACAGGAGGACATAGCTGTTCTGCGCTCTTCATATGAGACCA
Organism: Thymallus thymallus; assembly: GCA_023634145.1. NCBI lineage: Eukaryota > Metazoa > Chordata > Actinopteri > Salmoniformes > Salmonidae > Thymallus > Thymallus thymallus. The sequence goes on along the minus strand of CM042410.1, from coordinate 15,828,101 downwards.
AGCTGTCCAGTCTGGAGAAGTCTAGGGCCAGCAGAGGGCACTCTATTACCATTGCTGGTACCATTACAACATCCCTGTCTACATTAGAATAACCAATTAATTATCACACAGTTAGACAACCATAGCCAAGGTTTTTAATACAATATTTTATTAAGACAAATACCTTTAGCACTCAAGTGTATAGATGGTGCTCTAGTACTTTACATGAAACTATGCCTTGTTTTCTCATTGCCTAGAGTCAGAGATCTCCATCCTTATGAAACAAGCTCTTGAGGAGGAATCCTGCTGTGTCACTGCTGCCCCACATGAGCTTACTGATTTGGAACCAGCCCTAGACAATGTACACATGCCTCAAGTTCCCAGTACTCATGGATAACAGGTTATGCATGCATTTTGTAGTAGTACACATCAGAGTAGAGCTGTCCCTGGGTGTAACTTCTCTTCTTGTAGGTGAGCCAGACACAGGCATCTCGCCAGGTGACCAGTGTCCAGACAGGGTCTGAGGAGGAGGAGAATACAGACTCCCCTCCCATTGGCACCCCAGTCCCTCTGGACCAGAAGCATGTTTTCGAGAGGTGAGTGACCACAAACACGCGCACACACACCCACAATATACCCTTTGTATAACATCATGTCCACTGGTGTGATAGTGTGGCTTGGTGCCCTGTCCTGTCCCCAGGCTGCAGCAGTTGGAGCAGGAAGTGGTGGGAGGGGAGCAGGCTCGGAACAAGGAGTTGCAGCAGAGACACCGACAGAGGAAGACCCTGGCAGACCAGAGGAAGAAGCAGCTGATTGAGGCCCTGGCAGAGAACCGTGAGGAGAGTGACAATGTGATGCTCAATGTCTACGAATCTATCCAGGAGGAGGTCCGTGCTAAGAGTCGGCTCCTAGAGAACACCCAGGGCAAGGTGGGACAACTTCATGGAAAATAAATGGCAGATTAATGATTTATCTACTAGCATGCTTGTTCCTGTACTAGATTTCTTACACACATTGTTATTATTGATTCTGATTGCCGATTCTGTTAAGAACATATTATGGCCTCCCGAGTGGGGCAGCGGTCTAAGGCACTGCCTCGCAGTGCTAGCTGTGTCACTACAGATCCTGGTTCGATTCAAGGCTGTGTCGCAGCCTGCCGCGACCGGGAGACCCATGAGGCGGCGCACAATTGGCCCAGCGTCGTCCGAGTTAGGGGAGGGTTTGGCCGGCCGGGATGTCCTTGTCCCATCGTGCAATAGCGACTCCCTGTGGCGGGCAGGGCGCATGCACGCTGACACGGTCGCCAGGTGTACAGTGTTTCCTCCGACACATTGGTGTGGCTGGCTTCCGGGTTAAGCGGGCATTGTATCAAGAAGCAGTGTGGTTTGGAGGGGTCGTGTTTCGGAGGACGCACGGCTCTCGACCTTCACCTAAGTAAACCTAAGCCTGTATGGTCTAGTTTTAAGTGGTGTTCTCCTGATGTGATTTCACAGCTGAAGGCGGCCAAGCTGGAGATCCAAGACCTGCAGGCGGAGTTTGAGCTAGAGAGGAACGACTACCTGGCCACCATCCGCAGGCTGGAGAGGGAGGGCCAGTTACTGCAGGCACTGCTGGAGCGCATGGCCCCTCTGGTCCGCCGTGACTGCAACTACAGCAACCTGGACCGCATGCGGAAGGAGGCCACCTGGGATGAAGACGGTGCCACCTGGAGGCTGCCTGAGGTGGTGGTGCAGAAAACAGCCCTGCCATCAGGTGAGTGTAGGACAGGGAGAAATTATGTTGTGAGGATTTCTTTGACGATAGGACTAATGTTAAAAATGTTTAGTGGATGGACTTTTTGTGTAGATTTTATATGTTGAGATTGTGTGGATAGTTGTTCCTGTTTTAGGTTTCTCATTCGCTGTCCCTTCTGTCTTTAGCAGTAGCTCCTTCAGCGCAGAGGCTTTCTGTACGCAGAAGCTCAGCGGCTGACACAGGAGAATCCTTTCAGGTGTTTACTCATCATTTTTTAAACTTTCCTTATGGAATATGAGAATTAAAACATAAAATGTCTATGGTCCTTCATCGTGGCTTATGTTTTGTGCAGGACGACGAGGACCGATATAAGGAGATGTTAAACCGCAGCGACAGTGAGAACTTCGCCAGCAACTACTTCAAGCCTAGGAGAGCCAACCAGCTGCTGGGCGGTGAGCCCCTGAAGGGACTGGGTAAGACCAGGAGCTACAGGCCCTTCCCCTGACCCCACAGCCCAGGCTACAGGAGGGAGAGCAGATCTGCTCACTAAAGATATACTGTGTTTACACAAAAAAACAATGTTAGGCTCTCAAAGCCCAGTGCATTTTCATATTATATATGGATAGGGCTTTTTTTCTTACTGGAAACTGCAGAGGGCACTCTTATCTGAATTAAACTGTCACAGGAGTCACAACTCAAATCAAATGTATTTATAAAGCCCTTTTCACATCAGCAGATGTCATAACGTGCTTATACAGAAACCCAGCCTAAACCCCCAAACAGCAAACAATGCAGATGTAGAAGCACAACTGTGACTGAGGTGTAATTAATGTTAACATAAAAACAGTCAAACTATGAATTGGTATTTAATGAAGTGTGCAGGCCGTAGGGGGAAGTGCCTGAAGTTATAAGAAAATAATACAATTCAGATACTTTTCGAATTGAACATTCAAATAAAGTGACAATTATAGCACCACATATAATACTATACCAACATACTGCTTGCTAGTACCACATTGTTTTATAAGGATCCAAGTCAGTTACTGGAAATATTAAAAATATCTAGCCTGCTATCCACTTAACTTCAACAGATCCTTTGCCCTATATTTGCTGTTGTCCCACTGATGACCTCTTCCCCTGCAGCAGTTCACTCAGCACCCCAGGGGAATGGGATGTCTCACCTGACCTCCAGCGGCTCCAACATCGGCCCCTCACTCAGCACTGAATCCCTCCTCCCTCGCCCCTTCCGCCTCGAGTCACTGGGGATCACCCCAACTAATGGCAAGGTGAAGAGGAAGAAAAGCAAAACCCACATCCCCTATGAGGGGAACTGAGAGAGCTGGGCTAGAGGGGCACTCTTCTGTGACCTCTCAATTTTTACCTGCCACCCTTTTTGACTCCTTGAGGCCTCACTATTTGTTGACTTGTTTAGGTAGAGTATTTCATTAATCCACTGTGATTGACCCTGTGTTGGTGGTGCACTATTGAACTTTTGCTAACCAGCAATATAATGACACTTTTACATGGACACTTGCTCTGGCAATGGGATGTTCCTGGTGTGTTTGGTTTTTTAGCACCTTTTTAAGTGTTAGTAAACATTATGCTACTAACGAATGACACACACCATAGTGCTTGCACTGACTCTTAATGCTGTGATATGATGGTTTATCCAACCCTAAATGTACTATTTATCACTGTTGTGGTTTTAGCTGCTCATGTACTTTAACTGTTAATACAATCTTTTTTCTGTTGATCTTGTTCATTTCATGTCTAGTACTCATTCACTTCCCAGAATGTGTCTGGTTGTGCAAAATATTTAGATGTGATCATCATTACCAGGAAGGTCATCTTAAGTCTTATCAGCAACAGTGAAGAAATGAGATCTGAGAGCCAAACATGTTAGACCAGTTTCAGTGTCACATCAGATGGATGACTCCACGAGTGCACTGGGGCCAGGGTGGTGTTGTCATAGCATCAGTGTTAACAGGCCACATGTGACCGTGAAGGTTATCCTCCTGTTTCCTGGCCTCTGAAAAGATGTGTCAAAGACACGTCTCCCTGTTGTCTGCAAACAAGACATGTGTGGTGCGACCTTGTGACCTCCAGGGAGCTGAGTGACACAGCCGACCTGAATTGGTTTTTACAAGCAATCTGAACCAGGCTTGCTTGGCAGCAAAATGTATTTAGCATTCCAGAAAATACAAATTTCAATAGCTCTGACAATTATGAATATAACATTTAAGTTAATGTCCCTAACCACATAAATTGCCATCACAATGGAAAATCACTCAGGGGTTCCATTTCGTCTAAATATCGATGAATCAAACCATCTCTTCTTTCTCTGTATCGTGCTTCCAACTTAGTCAATGGATATATTTTTTTAATCCATTGTTCAGTATGACTTGACCAACCGCAGTTCTTTGTTGCGAGATGTGACACCATTGTATGCAAAGTACTCCGCTCAGACATGGATACGGCTCCACTACAATAATACCTCACTGTGCGATAACACTGCAGTGGTTACCATAGAGACACTGATGATGTGATTATTACCAGATGGAGGGTTTCAACACTATATAAGATACTGACCTTTCTCTTATACTATTAAATGAAAAGAAAGAGCTCTTTGGACATCAAGAATGACCAGCACATAAAAGAAAGTACTGGTTGGTCTGTTCAGTAGGACAGGTTCATAGAGGTGCAGCCCAAGATAATCCGATAACACACAGACAGCTGAGTAGGCTTTCTCATTGTGGAAGATGGGTAGTATGACTGATAGCCTGTAAGAGAGGAGGGTGCACTGAGGGGAGAAAGGTGTAAGTATTTTTTTGATGATTTTTTTTTTTGCATCAAGTGTTTGGGGTCATTTTTTTTTCTTTAGGACTCTGTTTATAGTAAATATGAAAATATTTACATTACAGTAAATGGGGACAGTATGTGAAAAATGACATCCACTACAGAGGACATTTATTAACAAGCTCTCATTTAATGTGAACAATTTATATGTACCTATTAGAAACCATTTGGATATCAAACTCACAAAAATTCTACTTACACAATTACACACACTTACTATAAAATGTGCTAATTGTGATGGTAGCCATTTTGAAGAACCAGGAAACAGTCACACCCCCACATGTGATATCATTGAAAAGCCCAAAATGTCCTCTCAAAGGACAATGGGCCTTAACACAGTGGCATGTATGGCCTTTAGCGATTTGGACCAAAAACAAATGTCCATTTGAGAAGACAAAAATGTATTTTTCAGTCTCATGAATACAATAATTCTTTGTCTTTTTGTACAACAAATATTCTGTAATGGGGTTGTGAGGATTGGAGGAAAAACATGGCTGTAATTTAACAACAGAAAGTTCAGTCTGAAATAAGGAAATGGTCACAATCTGACACAAAATAGGCAAATACATGTTCTCATCTCATGCATACCATGAACACAGTCTGTTACAAAGCAATTATACCAAAAATATGTTTTTTATTTAACCAGGCAAGTCAGTTAAGAACAAATTCTTATTTACAATGATGGCCTACACCGGCCAAACTCAGACGACGCTAGGCCAATTGTGCGCCGCCCAATGGGACTCCCAATCATGTAGTGTAGTAGTAACTGTAATGACGTCTCTAGCACTGAGATGCAGTGCCTTAGACCGCTGTGCTACCTGTGCCAAGTGATGAATAAGCCTGTTGCATACATTCCTCTGTGATCTACTGTATGAGTGTGCAGTGACAGCAAAATCCTTGAAAAACAATTTACAAATATCATGTTATTAAACAGCTGACATGAACATCTAACTGCAGTAACAGGTTTTACAGACAGAAAAGGAAGAAAGAGTGGATGGACATCCCTTTTATATATCCATTTATCCACTGGGCAGAGATACGGCCACCTTCTCTCCGGGACTAGTCTTTCAGCAGCCCCAGCTTCCTAAGAGCCTCTCGTCTGTCTTCTCCCATGCTGGGCACCATCACCACACTGAAGCCCGGGCAGTGTGGGGTCTTGTGGGGGGACACTGGCTGGGCAGCAAGGGTTGTTTTCACCTGCTCTGGGGCTTTGATGGGAGCAGGTGGGGTGCAACGTCCATTCTGGGGAGGTTTCCGGTGGTCGGCCATGTAGCTACCAAGACCCACTCCAGAGCGCTCTAGGGTGGCAGCTTTGACCCCACTGGGTTTGGCCAGGTGTGAGAGCGGTATGGGGGGCTGCTCCTCACTTCTAGAGCGGTGGAGAAAGCTGCTGCTTTGTACAGGCCTGCTGTTAGGTCCTTGGGAGGTGGATGAGGGCTGGCTTCTTGTTGAGTTACCGTGGGGTGGAGCTTTAACTCCCACACTGGCTGAAGTTAGGTCCCAGCTGGATTGCGATTTGGAGGAGCACAGTGGCGTAACAGACTTAGGTTGGGACTCATTATTGTCTCTCAGGAGCCCAAGCTTCTGCAGGGCCTCCTTTCTCACCTTCTGGGGGTCTGACAAATGCCTGTCAGTGGGTGATGAGCTCAAGGAAGGGGCACTGGAATCTGTGGTGGGGTTGGCTGTACCTTTTTGGGTATTCAGGGCAACGTGGGAGGGTATTTTGGGTGGTTTTGGGAACACGACTGGAGGACTGTCCTTGTGCTTGCTGGGCTCCTGGGGGAGTGTGCTCTGGGCTGGGGTTACTGAGGGGCCTTTGGGTGTGCTCCCATGGTGCAGGTGAATGGGAATGGCTGATGAAGAGGGCTGCATGTTCCAGTCTCTGGTCTCAGCTGTGGCACTTTGAAGGGTTCTCTTCATGGAGGCACTCTTCCTCAGCTGCACTAGGGCCTCATAGGACAGAGGGCCCCTGGGTGAAGGGGGTGGTCTCTGACTAGGGTAGTCTTTGGGCTTTGATGGAGGGGGAATCACCACAACATTGACCTCAGGGGGTACACAATGGTGGTGGCCCTGAGATGGCCTGTTGTCCAAGGCAGTGACCTGGGGCTTTGGGTGAGAGTTCTCCTTATTTGGGGGTGTGCCTGGCCTGGCCTTGGAAAGGATGCAGGAGGTGCTGTTGGCCAGGATGCAGGGAGTAGGAACCAGGTAACCGTGCTCAGCCCTGGGATATTTTGATACATCTAAAAGACAAACAAAATTCTCATTAGATGCTTTTTTCCCCCTGCTGAAATGGATGAATGTACTGCAGTACTGCAGTCCCTGGGGAAGCCAGAAAAAAAAGCCATATTACAACCTATGTGTTGTGATAATTGCATTGTTTCCTCTATAACCTGTTAGTTCATATGCCTTGAAACCGTGATACACTACATGACCAAAAGTATGTGGACACCTGCTCGGCGAACATCTCATTAAAAAATAATGGACATTAATATGGAGTTGGTCCCACCTTTGCTGCTATAACAGACTCCACTCTTCTGGGAAGGCTTTCCACTAGATGTTTGAACATTGCTGCGGGGACTTGCTTCCATTCAGGAACAAGAGCATTAGTGAGGTCAGGCTTTGATGTTTGGCGATTAGGTCTGGCTCGCAGTCTGCATTCCAATTCAGCCCAAAGGTGTTTGATGGGGTTGAGGTCAGGGCTCTGTGCAGGCCAGTCAAGTTCTTCCCCACCAATCTCGACAAACCATTTCTGTATGGACTTCGCTTTATGCATGGTGGCATTGTCATGCTGAAACAGGAAAGGGCCTTCCACAAACTGTTGCCACAAAGTTGGAAGCACAGAATCATCTAGAATGTATGCTGTAGCGTTAAGATTTCCCTTCACTGGAACTAAGGGCTCTAGCCCGAACCATGAAAAACAGCCCCAGACCATTATTCTTCCTCCACCAAACTTCACAGTTGGCACTATGCATTGGGGCAGGTAACGTTCTCCTGGCATCCGCCAAAGCCAGATTTGTCCGTCGGACGTTTGGCATTGCATATGGTGATCTTAGGCTTGTGTGCGGCTGCTCGGCCATGGAAACCCATTTCCATGGCCGAACAGTTCTTGCTTCCAGAGGCAGTTCGGAACTCGGTAGTAAGTATTCAAAACGAGGATAGATTTTTACGAGCTACGCGCTTCAGCACTTGGCGGTCCAGTTCTGTAAGCTTGTGTGGCCTACTACTTTGCGGCTGAGCAGTTGTTGCTCCTAGATGTTTCCACTTCACAATAACAGCACTTACAGTTGACCGGGGCAGCTCTAGCAGGGCAGAGCTCTTCAGTGATGATTGTCTATGGAGATTGGATGGCTGTGTGCTCAACTTTATACACCTGTCAGTAACGGGTGTGGCTGAAATAGTCTAATCCACTCATTTGAAGGGGTGTCCACATACTTTTGTATATATAGTGTACATTCAGCCTTTTGCGAATTGAAGGAAAATTATGAAACAGAGAGATTAAAGATAATTTTGGGGGGAAGCTTGGCTTCTCTTGGCATCCATGAATACACGCCACTGAAGTACGGTATGTTGATATTCAAGAGGATCTAATTCCCTCCTGGGCAGGTCACTCACTGTTGAGCTTGTTTTGGCCCATGGAGGCAGAGAGGTGGGCCATCTTGGTGGCCACGTTGCCGGGGGTGGGCAGGCAGTCAGACTCATCATTGGACAGTCCACTGTCCTCCTCAGTCTCTAGGGACTCTATGGTCTCCTCTAAGAACATGAGACATGCCCTCTCCTCAGCAGACAAGTGCTCAAGGCTATTGTCACTCTGCAAGACACACCAGACCAATTTAAAAGACATACAAATGGTTGCCATGAGTTCATCTGACTCTGAGTGAGTAGAAAAAGGGGCTTCATTGCCAAAATGTCAAATTATCTCCCTAAAGCTATTGTCAATTCAGTTCATTCTGAGCTCTTTATTCTATGTGAGATGTAGTTTGCTTTCCTATGCAGGTTCAGGAATACAACTTGAGAAATGTGAGGATGACCAAATATACTTACAAATCCAGAGTTCATACTGACAACACTGTCACAGCTGCCTGCACTGTCCATGCCAGTGATCGTCCCTATGACGACGTCACCGGGCCATGTGTCGCTCTTTGGCATTGTAAAGTTGAAGGTAGTAATAGAAGTTGGTAGTGGAGAACCTTTCTTTCCCTGTCAAAAAGAAATACAAAACAACTTGATGCATGAATAAAATCATTAACCAAACTGTGAACTTTGAATATACCACTCATTACTATTTCTTATCTAATTGTCCACAAATAAAACTTAGTTAATCAACACACACACACACACACACACACACACACACACACACACACACACACACACACACACACACACACACACACACACACACACACACCTTTCTAAACCTTTTTACATCCAAGGGAGATCTCCGTTTATAACCTCTGAGTGATTCACACGGACCTGATGAATGGGTAGCAGAGCTAGTGGAGAATAACAGGGTATCATAGCTAAGTCTTTTTCTGTGAGATATCTTAGCTAACTTCTCTCCTGGCCACACGTGACTCAGATTACAGCACGCTACTCTAATCTCCTTCAGCAGGATCAATTTCAGCGAGAATGAAAGACAATACAAATGATATCCCTTCTTAACTCTGCATGCTACTTAACCATATACCTGTTGGTATAGATAGAGTAGCATCGCCTCTATGTTAAATTATGCTTTTGAAACATGTAGAATAATGTAGGTAACAATGGATCTATTGTTGAACATCGTAATTCACACATTTTTCCATATTGTGTGTGAATGCACAACTAACAAACAAACGTGAGATAAAAATATTATATTGAAGTAGCTCGTGGTGGTGTTGTGACTGAGACCATAATAAAATAATATCTGATTTAGAAGAAATGCCTCTACTCTGGTTTCAACACCTGAGTGGGGCTACTAAGTAGGTCAGTAGAGACACAATAGCAGTCCTGTTCTGTTCACTGTGGAGGTTTTGTCACGTTAGAGTGCTCCATCCTGACCAGGCCATTTCCCTGTGGAAGTTAAGGTCCCTATCCACAGGCATTTATGTAAAGTCTACATCCAACCTGCAATCTTCAGTTCATGAGCTCTGAATTTGAATGTGAAGTTTGTGATAACATTTGTTGTCTTTCAACCTGGCACAATCTGGACTGATCTCATGCAAACAGCAGGGCCGCAGCAGCTCATTCAACAAAGGATAGTACACAACTTCATCTATTCTGGTCAAAGGAAAAGTGGGCCAAAGGGGAATAACAATACAGTTGATACTGGATAGAAAAGTCATAAAATGCCTTATCTGTGGTCATCAGTCTCCTATAGTATAGCATATTTCAATGTATGTTTCACTAGGTGTGAGATATGCACAACATTGAGAGCTTGGGACTTAGGGTTCTATCTGCATTTTTGTTTTCCTACCTATATAATACTGTAAATACTGCAATTCATGTTAAATTCAAAATAATACAATATATAAATTGCTGACACCATTCAAACCAATGAGGATACAGAACTTTTTACATTTACATTTTAGTCATTTAGCAGAGGCTCTTATCCAGAGCAACTAGGGTTAAGTGCCTTGCTCAAGGGCACAGACTTTTTTCACCTAGTAAGCTAGGGGATTCAAACCAGCAACCTTTCGGTTACCGGCCTAACACTCTTAACCGCTAGGCTACTTTGCCGGCAAAACTATTATTATCACATACACTGGATAGCTCCACTGAATTTTTTTGTTTTACAGGGTCAGCCACAGTAGCACGGCACCCCTGGGGCGAATTATGGTTAAGGGCGTTGATCAAGGTCACATTGACAGATTCTTCACCTTGTCAACGCGGATATTTGAACCGGCAACTTTCGGTTACTGACTCAACGCTCGAGGCTACCTGATGCCACTTTAAAGTAAATTATCTCAGAATAAGCTTTTTGCAGATAGAACCTTATAGTCCCAAACTCTCAATATATTAAATTAATAACCTCCATTGTGTTTTGTACTATGTATTTCACAGATGTTTAACCAAGAGACACAAAATACTTGAACCATCATGCCCCTATCATGTCAATGTGTGTGATCAGCCTGCTCTATGACTGAAAGCAAAGTCTTTCTGACTGACATTTCCTCAGAATGACAGACCACAGATCATTTAGTTAATCATTACTTCAGCTCACCACTTCTGACATAGAAGTACATATACTTATTAGCCAGAACAATATTCATATCCACTGCTCAAAGGGCTTACTCAATTGGCTCAGCTCTTTGAAGCCGTTTGGCCATACTGAATCCAACCAATATGTGACTTTCACCTGACACACAATGAAAAACAAATGTGTCATTCCCCATCCATTTAGGACAAACTGTACTGTAAACATTGTTGCAGGAATTGTTCAGACATACACAGATTTACTAGCTGATATTCAACACCAGGGTTAATATTTACTAGCTGATATTCAACACCAGGGTTAAGATTTACTAGCTGATATTCAACACCAGGGTTAAGATTTACTAGCTGATATTCAACAGCAGGGTTAAGATTTACTAGCTGATATTCAAAACCAGGGTTAAGATTTACTATATCTATCTATCTATCTATCTATCTATCTATCTATCTATCTATCTATCTATCTATCTATCTATCTATCTATCTATCTATCTATCTATCTATCTATCTATCTATCTATCTATCTATCTATCTATCTATCTATCTATCTGTCTATCTATCTATCTGTCTGTCTGTCTATCTATCTGTCTGTCTGTCTGTCTGTCTATCTAACTATGATATGGCTCATATGAGTAAATGCTGGTATCTTGTCTTATTAATAGTAGCCATACAATATAGGCAAAATACAGTAGCCATGCAAATTGTTTACAGCAAAATATGAAGGCTATACATTTGTTTTAATTAATAATATCAAATAAAATATTAAAGTAATCTAGTCTATATTGTATTATAATTTCGCTTACCTGTAACTTCACAGGCTTTGTGCTAGTAGCACCACATTCCGTTAATCGCGCAGGTCTCGTCCGTCTTGACCTGTCGCCTGTACCGTCGGCGCTTCTGTTCAGAACCTTACTACTACGGGTGATAATAGACCACGTGCCACACATTATTAACCAATCAGAGCACAGTACACCTAAAAGTTAAGGCTTCGTTCAAGCTGCACATATATGGTTGCGTTTAGACAGGCAACACAATTCTGATATTTGTTTCACTAATTGGTCTTTTGACCCATCAGATCACCTCTGAAAAATATCTGATGTCAGAAGATGTGATGTGATTGGTCAAAAGACTATTAGTGTAAAAAGATCAGAATTGTGCTGCAGGTCTAAATGCAGCCAGTGTAGTTGTAGGTCTACCAAAGATGGTGGATAAATGAAGATAGTTCACTCAGGCCTTTTACCATAAAAAAAGAAGGTACATTCTGTTATACTTAACTGAGTATGTCTCCCATAGACGCAACGGTGGCCGATCTAGTTTGTTCAATTGCCGTATTCGAGAAGATCAAAACCGTAATGTATTATGGGTAAATTGTAAATGACTGACTGATTTCAGTGGCGATTTTAGCATGTAAATCTTGGTGGGGCAAACAAAAAAATGTCGTGGGTGATGTATGCCAGCAAAGCCACTACACAACACTATACATTAATTGCACTACAACGGTGACAAACGGTTAGGGCCTACATAAAGCTGTTTAAACAGCAGAGACCCAACAGCAGTCCCAACACCTTACCATTGCTACACCTGGCTATCAGTGGAGTCTTATCTAGAAGTGAAACAGTTAATTCAGCACCATTTTTATTAGTATGTTTTATTTATTTTTTTGTTTTACCTTTATTTAACTAGGCAAGTCAGTTAAGAACAAATTCTAATTTACAATGACGGACTACCGACAGGGTCAGCCCATGGTGCAAATTAGGGTTACGTGCCTTGCTCAAGGACACATCAACGGGTTTTTTTTACTGCCTTTCAAAAAAAAACATAGCTGATATGGCTGACTTGCATAAACAAATGTGGTTTCTACTGACAATTGAGATGTACAAACTATGGCATAAGGGGATGACAAGCGGATAAGAGGCAATCCGTAATTTAGATTAAGACATTAATGAGTGAGATAGGACAGACGTAGTCAATATAACTATTTGTTCAGCACTTTTGAAAATAATAAATAAAGGGGGGATATAAGCAGACAATGAAAGCTTTTACAATATTTGATGATTACATTTCTCTAAAACAGGTTATAGACTACATGTGCACCAGCAAGTCAGAACAGTAGGCTAAGTAATGAGGGGGAAAGGGACCAAATTATTAGGGTGAGGCACATGGGCTACTAACAGCTTACTACACAACATTCACTTAGTATTACTTTCTTAGCTACAGTATACATATCTCCCTGGCATATTACATAATTTATGCAGCAGCATACAATACATTTTTGGACTCACCTTTTTGTGCTGTGCTCACTTGAACAGTACGGTGGTGCGGTGGCCCTTCTTGGGGGCAAATTTTGTCATCAAACTTTGTCATTAAAGTCTGGCATTCTCTGTATTTATTGTGCTTCCAACACAACTGGGAACTGAAAAAAACAAGGTAAAATCATGATGATGTCAGTGATCTTCAGGTCATAGCTATAGAAAGAGGCCAGAGTTCCTGATTTACAATTACGTGTTGGATGACCGTTCAAAACTAATTTCTTCCCAAACTATTTTTTTCCCAAGTTCTCAGTTGTCTTGAAATCACTGAAATCAGATTACCCAGTTCCGAGTTAACAGTTGTTTTGAGCATGGCAGAAATCTTGCTGGATTGACAGCATGGCCAATGTTGAATGTGTTTCATTTTAAGCTTGGAAAAGAGACCCTTAAACCCAGAATTGGGACCACATACCCACTCCACTGAATAGCAGGCTAGTGATTGCTTTGCAATGCTTGCAATTAGCCACTGATTCCTTCCAAACTACTCATTGTTGAATTTGCGATTTCTAACTTGTTGCATAATGTTTATGTGCAATGGCCGATGATTATTTTTCTTCATTTGACAAGGATTAAAAAGGAGTAGATTGTTGACTTGATTCATGATGATGACTGCTAGCTAAGATTCTTAAAGTATGATGTTGACATGATCAGTCTAATCAAAGTTCCTGTAGATATAACGTGATTTGACATAATTTTTTCTGCGGCCAAAGACCTTGAGCCTTTTTGGATGGGCACTTCTAATATAAATCTGTAGCAGCACCCAAGGAGCTTGAATTTTCAAGATCTACCCTTAGATTTGGCAGTGACGTAGTGTCCCCATGAGTGACAGAACATTGAGCCAATCACGGCACAACTAGAGAACATTACCAATCGCTACGCTCTGTATTTTCCACTGGCCACCACAGAAAGCACTGAGCTAGGCTGAAACACCTGCATTTTGGAGCTGCCTTACTCAAGAAAGCAAAAAAGAGACTGGCTTTATTTACTCGATTCTAATTTTTATTTTTTACATTGTTTGCAAACTGATATGTGACACATATTAATGCTAAAATAACATGCAAAACAGGCAACCCTGTTGTTAAACATGTGGGGCTCTGCACCACCTGCCCTGAATGAGGGGTCATCACTGACTGATCTACAAATAATGAGTAGTTATTGATGATGAAAGTTGATTTGTAGATCAGTCAGCAGACAGTCGACTGCAATGTCGAACAAGCCCATTGAGTTTCATTGAACAGCAAGTTGGGTGACTTGCTTCTTCTTCTGTCACGGAGACTACTACATGTTTTAGGGCTGCTAACCTTGATCCTGGAAGCAGTATGCAATTTTGTTATAGTGTCTACAATAATGCCTACCACCAGTCTCTTATATTCACAGAATACCTGTTTGAGAATGGCTCTGAGTGTAGAGGTGTGTCACTGTTTTCAATCCCATTATTGGTGGTTGAAGGTTCTTTTAAAATAACATGTCTAATCAAGAAAATTGGCAATGATTCAATTAATTTAATCCTGTTTGCAAGATTGGGATTCATTATAGCTGCTTTTGGTCACTGAACCCTGGTCCCATGTTTCATGAGCTGAAATAAAAGATCCCAGAAATGTTCCATACACTCTCAAATGTTGTTTACACATTTGTTTACATACCTGTTAGTGAGCATTTCTGACAGATGTGGCATATCAAGAAGCTGATTAAACAGCATGATCATTACACAGGTGTACCTTGTGCTGGGGACAATAAAAGGCTGCACTAAAAAGTGCAGTTTTGTCACACAACACAATGCCACAGATGTCTCAAGTTTTGAGGGAGTGTGCAATTGGAATGTTGACAGCAGGAATGTCCACTAGAGCTGTTTCATGTTTATTTCTCTACCTTAAGCCGCCTCCAATGTTGATTTAAAGAATTTGGCAGTACATCCAACCGGCCTCACAACGTGTAACCACGCCAGCCCAGGACCTCCACATCCGGATTCTTCACCTGCGGGATCGTCTGAGACTAGCTACCCGTACAGCTGATGAAACTGAGGAGTACTTCTGTCTGTAATGAAGCCCTTTTGTGGGGGGAAATGTATTCTAATAGGCTGGGCCTGGTTCCCCAGTGGGTGGGCCTATTTCCTCCCAGGCTACTGTCATATACCTTTATATGTGACACAATATATCCACAGGAAAGCATAATTACATAAACTTTTCAAAGCTCTGATAGTGTGTTCAGATTTCTATCACCTGAAGCATGCGCAGAACCATGTAAACACATGCACGAGCTCAGCATGTATGCATGCTTCAGGTGATAGAAATCTGAACTCACTACCAGCGCTTTGAAAACTTTATGCAATTATACTTTTCTGTGGAATATAGTCTCACATTCCTACCGCCAAAAGGACCAACCGCATGGACAACCAGTAAAATATGTTAAAATATAATTTTATTCAACATTCTGGCTTGTAGGGGCCGTGAGAAGAATTCAAACGCTAATTACTGCCAGACGTAGAATTCAATGCAATTCAACGTTGGGTTTCCAGGTAAGAGCAAGGCCGTGGTGGCTTTCATTGGTGAAAGTATAATAAAGTGTCAGTCTTCCTCTAACATGCATTTACACTACCATTCAAAAGTTTGGGGTCACTTAGAAATGTCCTTGTTTTTGAAAGAAAAGCACATTTTTTATCCATTAAAATAACACCAAATTGATCAGAAATACAGTGTAGACATTGTTAATGTTGTAAATGACTATTGTAGCTGGAAACGGCTGATTTTTTATGGAATATCTACATAGGCGTACAGAGGTCCATTATCAGCAACCATCACTCCTGTGTTCCATTGGCACGTTGTGTTAGCTAATCCAAGTTTATGATTTTAAAAGGCTAATTGATCATTAGAAAACCCTTTTGCAATTATGTTAGCACAGCTGAAACTTGTTGTGCTGATTAAAGAAGCAATAAAACTGGCCTTATTTAGACTAGTTGAGTATCTGGAGCATCAGCATTTGTAGGTTTGATTACAGGCTGGCCAATAAAAAGAAAAGATTAAGATGGGCAAAAGAACAGACACTGGCCAGAGGAAGACCCTCTGGACGGCGCTTAATTGGAGCCAATTTCCTCCTACAACAGGACAATGACCCAAAGCACAGCTCCAAACTAGGCAAAAACTATTTAGGGAAGAAGTAGTCAGCTGGTATTCTGTCTATAATGGAGTGGCCAGCACATTCACCTGATCTCAACCCTATTGACCTGTTGTGGGAGCAGCTTGACCGTATGGTATGTAAGAAGTGCCCATCAAGGCAATCCAACTTGTGGGAGGTGCTTCACGAAGCATGGGGTGAAATCTCTTCAGATTACCTCAACAAATTGACAACTAGAATGCCAAAGATCTGCAAGGCTGTAATTGCTGCAAATGGAGGACTATTTTGACAAAACCAAAGTTTGAAGGACACAATTATTATTTCAATTAAAAATCATGATTTATAACCTTGTCAAAGTCTTGAATATATATCCTATTCATTTTGCAACTAATTCCATGTATGTTTTCATCGAAAACAAGGACATTTCTAAGTGACCCCAAACTTTTGAACAGTAGTGTAGATTTAACATACATAGATCAACATTACAACGATGGCATCACTTGATGGTCCTCACAATATTCCAACAATATGAGTGAGGGTAATGGGAGGTGAAAATGAAAAACTCGATCATGAAGTGAATGTTGAGATGCAAAGCACATTGTGTAGACAGTACCTGAACTGCAAATGTAAAATGATTCATCCCTTAGATTAACATTATATATCATAAAAAGTATATTCATATATCAATGCCAAGATTAAAAAGGTTCAACATTTTACACCATATGAAAATAAACAAAATCCAATCCCACTATGGGTAACGACATGGCATTGCATGAAATGTTAATGTTCCACACCAAGATACAGATCTCACACTGCATTAAATTAAATAAATAATTCAGTAATAGCCTATATTTGGAAAATAAGCTTATCACAGCACCATTGAAGAATTTAGGGTTGTATTGACCTATAAGGAATCTAGCTAAACTCTGCTATTTTCTAATATTATAGACATTGCCACTGCAAAATAATGAAAGAACAGCTTTTCCACCGAGTAACTGGGTTCATATTTGATCTTTTGCATCAGTTTTCAACGTTTTTTTTTCAAGTACTGGTGAGGCATCCACAAACAACAACCTTTAATTAATATTGTCATCGATGTGTAAAACCAAACGTGTATCATGCCACGGAAAAATATTTCAGATTTCTGTAGTAGTCCTGAAGAGTCTATCTAGCCATATTAAGCCTATTGTGCCACAAGTAAACACTGTCAAAGTAAGGCATTTCCAGGTTTTCTGCTCCATTAGTGTCAACAAAGTCAACACATGCTACATTACTGAGCAACAAGACTTCAACGAACAATCACCCACTGTGTGTTGGGTTTAGTGTAAAGACTTTCAAAACTGGGACTAAAAATGTCCCCAAAATAATTGTTAATGAGCTCATAACCTTGCAGTAAAGTAGCCTGTGAGCTGACAGCTGTAGTTGTAATACTGAACGGGTAAGACTGAACACGGTATCTGATGCTGGACCAAGTGAGGTAGAGGATCTTACAGACACCCAGAGTTGTAAGATGTAGGGGCTTGGGGGTTCGTGGTGGTCGTGAGGAAGTGCACTGACTCACACCTCTCCAAAGTTGGCGTGGCCCGTTTCCTTGGCATGTTCCCGGGCCTCCTTCTGTCCTACTAGGCCTGTCTGACACACCATGCAGCGCAGGGCAAAGCGGTTGACGTCTGTGAACTGCCGCTTCCTTCGCGCCTCGTCCGCCAGCTCCAGGGCCTGGGCCAGGACGATGTCGTCTGTGGTGGAGAAGATGGTCTGGGGTGGAGTGTCGGAGCCGGGCGTCTCCTTTTGCAGTGGGTCGTAGTGGATGCCGTCGTAGATGAGCAACACCCGTTTGTTGTAGCCAGCGTCCTCACCAAATCGATCCACACGCACCGTCTGTGTGTCCACTACACAGATCTCACACTGGTGGTACTTAGACAGGATGGACACCTCGATGGCTCCACCCCAGGTGTCGTCACGTCGGATCCAAGTGCAGTACTCCTCATTGGTCTTTCCCAACACCGCTTCAGAGTAAGCCATGGGGTTGCTGGACACAATCTGGGTGATGAGGCCTCGCATCTCAGGGGCACAAGCTGGGTCGTATACCCCCCCCTCTACCACGTAGGAGACACTGGTGAACAGGCAGGAGTTGTCTGCTGGAACAACCCGTCTGGCCAGCACAGGCAGAGACTCCATGCGGGGTCCCTTGGTTACAGCTGAATTTGTTGTCTGGGTCTTCATCTTGTTCTTCTCCTCCTCAACAATGAGAGTGTCTCCTGCAACAAATGTGTAATTTTCTTAATCAAATGCAGCCATGACATAGCAGGGTGAAGTCTATTCAGCTGTGTGAAAGTAACATTTGATTGATTCAAGTGAGAAGAGAGACATAATAGCCTACCTGATTTGATAGGATAGTCCCTGAGGTGAGCATCTCTGTTTCTGAGGTCCAAGCTGGAGGGAGGGTAACCAACCATGATCTTCTGTACATCACAGGGGACACCAGTCAGCTCCTCTACCTTGCTCTTCAGCTCCTGCACACTGGACTGATGGGTCAGGCCCTGCATTATGTGGCTCCCATTTTTGGTCTTACAACGCAGACGCAACATCCTAGAGGTCCTTAAACTGTGTGTGTGTGTGTGTGTGTGTGTGTGTGGGGGGGGGGGACAGCAACACAGCTAGACATTACTTACATTTCTAATGAAAAAGTGATTTGTTTCATGTCACACCATGCTGATGGCACTTTGGTGGAGCTAAACAAGTGGCGAAACTGCTGATCACAGCAGTGCTAGCAAAACAACTGACTGCAACCATTTCTTTGTTCTGCCAGTCACTAGTTAGCAAGCTACTGTAACTAGCATGTTATGGACACTTTCTTCTTCTGCTAGCAACAATACGAGACGAGCTGGCTTCAATGAAAATGGTCAACTCAAACTGTCTAGCTACACACAAGCAAACATATTCATGAATGAGCAATATAATTTATGAATTGATGTTGAGACTGGTAGTTAACTAGCTTGACGACTAGCTAGCATGGCTAGCTAGCTGGCTAACGTTAGCTGGCAAAACTGTTATGGTACTTTACACTAACTGACTAACGAGATTGCAGCCTCACTTTACATAACTAGGTTCACAGATATCAATACTACGTAATGAAGCTATTTAATTAATAATTTGACCATTATTTATTTGCTTACCTAATGAAAATTGTTCCCCTGCCGCGGACAATAAATATCCAATGACAGTCTCCAATGTGTACAACGTCAACTGTTGTCGTTCGTAATGTCGTCACTACACACAAATATGACGTATGCAGTAGCTTTGTTTCTTTCTGGCCAAAAAAGCGGAATGATACATTTTATTTTCCATTTAAAAATCTAATCAAATTGTATTGGTCGCATACAGATATAGTATTTAGTAGATGTTATCGCGGGTGTAGGGAAATGCTTGTGTTCCTAGTTCCAACAGTGCAGTAATATCTAACAATACACACAAATCTGGATGAGCAATGTCAGAGTGCAGAGTATAAATATATATATATATATATATATATATATATATATATATATATATATATATATATATATATATATATATATATATATATATATATATATATACACAGTTGAAGTCGGAAGTTTACATACACCTTAGCCAAATACATTTAAACTCAGTTTTTCACTATTCCTGACATTTAATCCTAGGTTTTAGGTCAGTTAGGATCACCACTTTATTTTAAGAATGTGAAATGTCAGATTAATAGTAGAGAGAATTATTTATTTGAGTGGGTCAGAAGTTTAGATACACTCAATTAGTATTCAGGTAGCCTTCCACAAGCTTCCCACAATAAGTTGTATGAATGTTGGCCCATTCCTCCTGACATAACTGGTGTAACTGAGTTAGGTTTGTTGTCCTCCTTGCTCGCACACACTTTTTCAGTTCTGCCCACACATTTTCTATAGGATTGAGGTCAGGGCTTTGTGATGGCCACTCCAATACCTTGACTTTGTTGTCCTTAAGCCATTTTGCCACAACTTTGGAAGTATGCTTGGGGTCATTGTCCATTTGGAAGACCCATTTGCAACCAAGCTTTAACTTCCTTACTGATGTCTTGAGATGTTGCTTCAATATATCCACATCATTTTCCTTCCTCATGATGCTGTCTATTTTGTGAAGTGCACCAGTCTCTCCTGCAGCAAATCACCCCCACAACATGATGCTGCCACCCCCGTGCTTCACGGTGTTCTTCGGCTTGCAAGCCTCCCCCTTTTTCCTCTAAACATAACGATGGTCATTATAGCCAAACAGTTCTATTTTTGTTTCATCAGACCAGAGGACATTTCTCCAAAAAGTACAATCTTTGTCCCTATGTGCAGTTGCAAACCGTAGTCTGGCTTTTTTATGGCGGTTTTGGAGCAATGGCTTCTTCCTTGCTGAGTGGCCTTTCAGGTTATGTCGATATAGGACTCGTTTTACTGTGGATATAGATACTTTTGTACCTGTTTCTTCTGGGATTGATTTGCACTTTTCGCACCAAAGCACGTTCATCTCTAGGAGTCAGAACGCGTCTCCTTCCTGAGCGGTATGACGGCTGCATTTTGTGCAGATGAACGTGGTACCTTCAGGCATTTTGAAATTGCTACTAAGGATGAACCAGACTTGTGGAGGTCTTGGCTGATTTCTTTTGATTTTCCCATGATGTCAAGCAAAGAGGCACTGAGTTTGAAGGTAGGCCTTGAAATACATCCACAGGTACACCTCCAATTGACTCAAATTATGTCAATTAGCCTATCAGAAGCTTCTAAAGCCATGACATCATTTTCTGGAATTTTCCAAGCTGTTTAAAGTAAACGTCTGACCCACTGGAATTGTGATATAGTGAATTATAAGTGAAATAATCTGTCTGTAAACAATTGTTGGAAGAATTACTTGTGTCATGCACAAAGTAGATGTCCTAACCGACTTGCCAAAACTATAGTTCGTTAACATGAAATCTGTGGAGTGGTTGAAAAATGAGTTTTAATGACTGTACAGTATATGATGGGATGTATAGACATTATGGACAGTATATGGATAGAATATGTAGTATATCTGAAGAATACGTAGGGTAGAATAGTATACAGCAATAGTTCAATAAGAAAGGCCTTGACTAGAATACAGTATATACAGTACATATGAAGTGGGTAAAAAGGTATGTAAACATTGTTAAAGTGTTCCATGACTATGTACATAAGGCAGCAGCCTGTAACGTGCAAGGTTGAGTAACCGGGTGGTAGCTGGCTAGTGACAGTGACTAAAGTTCAGGTCAGGGTACTGGGTGGAGGCCGGCTAGTGGTGACTATTTAACAGTCTGATGGCCTTGAGATCGAAGTTGTTTTTCAGTCTCTCAGTCTCAGCTTTGGTGCACTTGTACTGACCTCGCCTTTTGGATGGTAGAGGGGTGAACAGGCTGTGGCTCGGGTGGCTGAGGTCATTGATGATCTTCTTGGCCTTCCTGTGACACTGGGTGCTGTAGATGTCCTGGAGGGCAAGAAGTGTGCCCCCGGGGATGTGTTGGGAAGACTGCACCCCCCTCTGGGGAGCCCAGCGGTTCCGGACAGTGCAGTTGCCGTACCAGGTGGTGATACAGCCATTTCTAAAAAAGGACAGGGTTATCCCAAAAAAGACAGAGACTTATTTCCATTGTGGAAATTGTGGATGGATCCAGCTATGATACTTAGAAATGTTAACACTGTGACATCGACCCAGTTGGCAGTTTATTAGGTACACCCATCTAGTATCTGGCCGGACCCCCCTTTGCCTCCAGAACAGCCTGAATTCTTCAGGGAATGGACACGTTTCTCAATTGGTATCAAGGGATCTAATGTGTGCCAGGAAAACATTCCCCACTCCATTACACCACTGCCACCAGCCTGTACCGTTGACACCAGGCAGGATGGGGCCATGGACTTGTGCTGCTTACGCCAAATCCTGACTCTGCCATCAGAATTTCACACCACGAACCAAGACTGGTCACACCAGGCAATGTTTTTCCGCTCCTCGATTGCGTGCCCACTGGAGCCACTTATTGTTTTTTGCTGATAGGAGTGGAACCTGGTGTGGTCATCTGCCCATTCGTGACAAGGGCCGACGAGTTGTGCATTCCGAGATGGCGTTCTGCACACCACTGTTGTACTGACCCATTATTTGCCTGATTGTGGAAACCTGCAACCTCCTCCTTCCCCAAAATTCACACACAAAAAGGAGAGATCAATTACACCTGATTTAATATCTTTATTGACTATTTAATTTAATTTAATAAATATATTTTAATTTGTTTAACACTTTTTTGGTTACTACATGATTACATATGTGTTATTTCATAGTTTTGATGACTTCACTATTGTATGTAGAAAATAGTAAAAATAAAGAAAACCCTGGAATGAGTATGTGTGTCCAAACGTTTGACTGGTACTGTATATTATATTATATATCTAAAAAAATGTTTAATTGTAACGGGTTACACACTGACCATACAGTGCCTTCAGAAAGTATTCAGACCCCTTGACTTGTTCCACATTTTGTTATGTTATAGCCTTATTCTAAAATGGATTAAATGAAACAATATCCTCAACAATCTACACACAATACACTAAAATGACAAAGCGAAAAATAGATTTTTCTTTATTTTTGCAAATGTGTCATAAATAAAAAACAGAAATATCTTATTTACATAAGTATTCAGACCCTTTGCAATGAGACACAATATTGAGCTCAGGTGCATCCTGTTTCCATTGGTCATCCTTGAGATGTTTCTACAACTTAGGTGGACTCCAATCGTGGTAAATTCAATTGATTGGACATGATTTGGAAAGGCACACACCTGTCTATATAAGCTCCCACAGTTGACAGTGCATGTCAGAGCAAAATACAAGCCATGAGGTGAAGGAATTGTCCGTAGAGCTCAGAAACAAGATTGTGTTGAGGCACAGATCTGAGGAAGGGTACCAACACATTTCTGCAGCATTGAAGGTCCCCAAGAACACAGAGCAATTGGGGGAGAAAGGCCTTGGTCAGGGAGGTGACCAAGAACCTGATGGTCACTCTGACAGAGCTCTCGAGTTCCTCTGTGGAGATGGGAGAACCTTCAAGAAGGAAAGAAGAAACAAGATTCTCTGGTCTGATGAAACCAAGATTGAACTCTTTAGATGCCAAGTGTCTCGTACGGAGGAAACCTGGCATCATCCTTACGGTGAAGCATGGTGGTGGTGGCAGCATCATGCTGTGGGGATGTTTTTCAGCGGCAAGGAATGGGAGACTAGTCAGGATCGAGGGAAAGTTGAAAGGAGCAAAGTACAGAGAGATCCTTAATGAAACTCTGCTCCAGAGTGCTCAGGACCTCAGAATGGGGTGAAGGTTCACGCAGGAGTGGCTTCGGGACAAGTCTCTTTATTGAATCACAAGCGTGATTCAATAAAGTACTGAGTAAAGGGTCTGCATAAATGAAATATCAGTTTTTTATAAATTAGCAAACATTTCTACAAAACGTACAGTTTTTGCTTTTTCAGTACGGGGTAGTGTGTGTAGATTGAATAAGTAGTGTGTGCAATTTTAGAATAAGGCCGTAACCTAACAAAATGTAGAAAAAAAGGGGTCTGAATACTTTCCGAAGGCATGTCATGTAAGGTATTACATCCTTAGACTAGTAACAGGCGTTGTTTTTAGAATCATGTTTCGCATACATGCAAGAGGTGTATTTTTTGTTACAGTATTCCTCCACTTGTTCCAGAGGTTTGGCATGCAGAGAAATGATGATATGATGTGGAAGGCCAGAGGGACATGGAGGAGAGAATGATGACAGCTTCAGTGTCACAGGGCCATAGGGAGAGAATGAGGCACCAGCTGAACATGAAGGTGACTTCTTCGTCACTCAGAAGCGGAAACAGCCTCTAGTTTCTTCTGGGCTGTCATAGTCGATTCTTTCACACAGGGAGTCCTTCAAACAGAACAGACATGATTAATTTAATATTCCTGGTCTCTATCTATCACTGTGTTAACGCGTGTTGGAACAGTCTGATTAATCATTGTCTTAAAAGCAAAGAAGAGATGTCTCACATTACTACTAGTGTTTTGCCTCAGAAAAACCAATGGACAAACATCTCTGCTAGGGAAAATGTTTCTCGTGATACACCATCATCATTATACTAAAGAGGGAACAAAATTATTAGTACTATAAGTACTGAAAGCTGTGGAATATCAGACATTATAAACTGGGTGGTTTGTGCCCTGAATTCTGATTGGCTGAAAGCCATGGTATATCAGACCTTATACCACGGGTATGACAAAATATTTAGTTGCTCTAATTTAATTGGAAAACAGTTTATAATAGCAGTAAGACTTCTCGGGGGTTTGTGATATATGGCCAATATACCACGGATCTAGCTGTGGTGTATTGGCCATATATCACAAACCCCCGAGAAGTCTTACTGGCCAATACACCACAGCTAGATCCGTGGTATATTGGCCATATACTACACCCCCTTGGGCCTTATTGCTTAAACAGAAATTGGAGGAGTTCTGCAGGAATTTATCTAAAATACTCAAGACAGCTTTCTATCCAAGGCTGTAACGACACAGACAGACCGGGAGGGAGAAAAGGAAGACATAGAAATGGGGACACTAGCCATAGCACTGAACTCACAACAAACCAAAGCAAACCAACACACTTCCACCACAACAAGCAACTTTGAATATCTCAAAACATCAACATGTCTATATCATTGGTAGTAATGGCGCCGGAGGAGATGGCTACCGTTCTATGGGCTCCTAACAAACTGTGCTATTTTGTGTGTTTTTTTTCAAGTTGTTTGAAACTTATTTTGTACATAATGTTTCTGCCACCGTCACTTATGACCGAAAAAGAGCTTCTGGATATCAGAACAGCGATTACTCACCTCGAACTGGACAACGATTTTTTCTTAAACGAGTCGGACACAAAGGATTTACTCCAGATACCAGACCAGGCCCAAATCCCCGTCATTCGCATGAAGAAAAGACGCCGATACAGGGGATGCAGGTGCCTTGTTAGAATTCGTTGGCGAGTGGGTAAACCGCCTCTACCATCCGTCCTATTGGCCAATGTGCAATCATTGGAGAATAAACTGGATGAGATCCGTTCAAGACTATCGTACCAACGGGACATTGAAAACTGTAATCTCTTATGTTTCACAGAGTCGTGGCTGAACGACAACATTTATAATATACAGTTGGCTGGTTTTTCTGTGTATCGGCAAGACAGAACAGCTGCCTCCGGTAAGACAAGGTGTGGCGGTCTGTGTCTATTTGTCGAGAACAGCTGGTGCGCAAAATCAAATATTAAGGAAGTCTTGAAGTTTTGCTCGCCTGAGTTTATCTATATTTTTCGTAGCTGTCTATTTACCACCACAAACCGATGCTGCCACTAAGACCGCACTCAACGAGCTGTATAAAGTCATAAGCAAACAAGAAAATGCTCATCCAGAGGCGGCACTTCTTGTGGCCGGGGACATTAATGCAGAGAAACTTAAATCTGTTTTTCCTAATATCTACCACCATGTTACATGTGCAACCAGAGGGGAAAAAAACTCTAGACCACCTTTACTCCACACACAGAGACGCGTACAAAGCTTTCACTCGCCCTCAATTTGGCAAATCTGTCCATAATTTTATCCTCTGGATTCCTGCTTACAAGCAAAAACTAAAGCAGGAAGTACCAGTGACCAGCTCAATACTGAAGTGGTCAGATGATGCAAATGCTTAGCTATAGAACTGTTTTGCTAGCACAGGTTGGAATATGTTCCGGGAATCATCCAATGGCCTTGAGGAGTATACCACATCAGTCACCGGCTTCATCAATAAGTACATCGATGAGGGTGTCCCCACAGTGACTGTAAGTACAATCACCAACCAGAAGCCATGGATTACATGCAAAAGCCGCACTGAGCTAAAAGGTAGAGCTGCTGCTTTCAAGGAGTGGGACTCTAACCCAGATGCTTATAAGAAATCCCGCTATGCCCTCAGACGGACCATCAAACAGGAAAAGCATAAATACAGTATTAAGATTGAATCCTACTACACCGGCTCCGACACTCGACGGATGTGGCAGGGCATGCAAACTATTACGGACTACAAAGGGAAGCCCAGCCTCGAGCTGCCCAGTGACACAAGCCTACCAGACTAGCTAAACAACTTCTATGCGCGCTTCGAGGCAAGCAACACTGAAGCATGCATGAGAGCACTAGGGCGACTGAGTACTTTGAAAGGCTGGTCATGGTTCACATAAACACCATCATCCCAAAAACCCTAGACCCACTCCAATTTGCATACTGCGCCAACAGATCCACAGATGACGCAATCTCCATTGCACTCAACACTGTCCTTTCCCACCTGGACAAAAGGAGCACCTACGTGAGAATGCTGTTCATGATGATTACAGCTCAGCGTTCAACACCATAGTGCCCTCAAAGCTCATCACTAAGCTAAGAACACTGTATATCCTGACGGGCCGCCCCCCAGGTGGTAAGGTTAGGCAACAATACATCTGCCACACTGATCCTCAATACGGGAGCACCTCAAGGGTGCGTGCTTAGTCCCCTCCTGTACTCAATGTTCCAACACCATCAGGCCTGATCACCGACAACGATGAGCCAACCTAAAGGGAGGAGGTCAGAGACCTGGCCGTGTGGTGCCAGGACAACAACCTCTCCTTCAACGTGGTCAAGACAAAGGAGATGATCGTGGACAACAGGAAAAGGAGGGCTGAGCACGCCCCCATTCTCATCGACGGGGCTGTAGTAGAGCAGGTTGAGAGGTTCAAGTTCCTTGGTGTCCACATCACCAACAAACTATCATTGTCCAAACACACCAAGACATTCGTGAAGAGGGCACGACACCACCTATTCCCCCTCAGGAGACTGAAAAGATTTTGGCATGGGTCCTCAGGTCCTCAAAAAGTTCTAGAGCTGCACCATCAATAGGATCCTGACTGGTTGCATCACCGTCTGGTATGGCAACTGCTCGGCCTCAGACTGCAAGGCGCTACAGAGGGTAGTGCGTATGGCCCAGTACATCACTGGTGCCAAGCTTCCTGCCATCCAGGACCTCTATACAGGGCAAGGTCAGAGGAATGCCCCAAAAATTGCCAAAGACTCCAGTCACCCCAGTCATAGACTGTTCTCTCTGCTACCGCATGGCAAGCGGTACCGGAGCGCCAAGTCTAAGTCCAAAAGGCTTCTTAATAGCTTCGACCCCCAGGCCATAAGACTGCTTAACAGCTAATCAAATGGCTACCCAAACTTTTTGCATTTCACCCTGCTGCAATAAAATGCAAATGAATTATTTAAAAATCATACAATGTGATTTTCTGGACTTTTGTTTTAGATTCTGTCTCTCACAGTTGAAGTGTACCTATGATAAAAATTACAGACCTCTACATGCTTTGTAAGTAGGAAAACCTGCAAAATCGGCAGTGTATCAAATACTTGTTCTCCCCACTGTATATACATGCTATTGGACAAGAAAAAGGTCATTCTGCAAAAAAAGACAATCTAACAGCAACTTCAGAGGGAACCACACTGTGTTGTACACCCATCAATACAAGTCAGTTATTAAAGGGGACCGGAGCGTTGGTGGCGGTGTTTGCAAGCAGGGAAATGTGATCAGTGATAGCTTCCTACAAGTTAAATAAAAACTCACACTAACTACTCTTTTAAAGATGTGATATGTGACATCACATATTGGTTAACAGAACAGAGCAGAGCCTTGCCACTGAGGATAACATGCAATGTTACTTACAAGTGGTTGGTCGCGATGTGTGTTCACTGCCTTCACGTTAAGGTAAAACCTTTCTACTTTACAGCCTGGAGAAAGTTGCAGAGAAATTGATGTGACCTGTTCCTAATTGCCATACAAACTACAAGTGGTGATAGAGGAACAGGAACTTGATGTGAACATGCATAAAATAATTGTCAGAACAATTTGTTCTGCATTTAGTCTAATGAACACAAAGACTAACCATATGCAACAGGGGTGAGCTTGAGCACTGTGCGCAGTGGACATTTCAGGTAGGGCAGGTCATCTATGAAAGACAAAATTGTAAAATAAAGTGTAAATTACCTCTGGTTTGTGAAACTGTCAGTAAAAGTGTACTGTGCAGTGTGTGCTCACCCACCTGCAACCTTGTCCAGGAAGTAGGCAGGCAGCGCATGACAGCCTGGTGACAGATGACCAGCACGTTGCCTTGTCTCTCTAGCTCCATGATGACAGGCTCTAACCGCTGCACCAGGTCCTGGTAGGACTACAGGGAGGGAGGGTGGACACACTGAGCCTTAGTGATCACTCACCCTACCAAGAGCAGGGCTCCATACAAGTTGTAAGAGGGTCAGACTTTACCTCTCCCCCTGGGTAGCGGTAGTGGTACTTGTCCTGGTCCCTCAGGGCAAACTCTTCTGGGAAGGATTTCTGGATCATATCATAGGTCATCTCCTCACACACACCCTAACAGACAGGAAAGAGAAAATGTGCTTTGTCAGTTAAGTTGACAGGTCATGAGAAGTCCTTTATCACAGAACAAGTTAATTTTCATCACAAAAGGTGTCTACCTAAATTAAACCATCATAGTATTCATTATGTGGGACCAGTGACAGGTGAGAGATCAGAGGTAAAGTCAGTACTGACAGCTTCGATCTCGTTGAGGATCTTCCACTGTTCGTAGGGAACAATCAGCTCCTCAGCAGTCGGAATGGTGCGTCTCAGCTGGCTAGTCCGACAGTTCATGCTCCTCAATGAAGCTGTGCAAGGCATGAGCAAACTGGACCAGAGAGGGCAAAGGAGAAAGACACAGTAAAACAAGTGAAGAGAGATTAGTGTCAATAACAGGCCCATCCATCAGGGTACCTTTTACTGTATATGTCGTAACATGCTATTTAAGAGTACATAATAATTACATGATCAGATTACCAGTGTTTACTCAAATTCAAAGTACAGGAGCTTTAATGAGTATTTTCCATTAGCTGTAACTAAATCGAAATAGAAACTGATAGGGTCCACTGACTCAAATACAGGGGTCAGTGTCATGCTGACTCCTTTCTCTAGACTGGGCCCAACCGTTATGGAGGACAGGACACATACCCGTTTTCCTCCTGGGTAGAGCTCCAAGTCGCCTCTGATACGGCCCTCCTTGTTGTGATTGCTCTCTCCATGCCGGCACAGGTAGAGGGAGTGAGAGTGCACTTGGATGTTCATGAGGTAGTACACTATCTTACTCTGGATGTAGTCCTGCACCCGGTTCACCGGCCCACATTCTTCACCCTGATGAAGGATAGGTCCCTACAGGACACACAGTAACACAACTGTCTGTATTATGTCTCCACCTGGTGGAGAATTACTGTTAACGCCTACTAGGTATAACAACAAATGATCAGTATGAACAGTTCTTGCCTCTAATTGAGGCAAGCGGTCGCTTAGGGGCCCGGCCGCTAGGGGGCCCGGACCAAAAAAACTAAAACAACTCAGCTCAAGGTACTAAACGATATCATAACCGCCATCGATAAAAGACAGTACTGTACAGCAGTCTTCATCGACCTGGCCAAGGCTTTCGACTCTGTCAATCACCGCATTCTTATTGGCAGACTCAACAGCTTTCAAATGGCAGTCTCAAATGACTGCCTTGCCTGGTTCTCCAACTACTTCTCAGATAGAGTTCAGTGTGTCAAATCGGAGGGCCTGTTGTCCGGTCCTCTGGCAGTCTCTATGGGGGTGCCACAGGGTTCAATTATTGGGCCGACCCTATTCTCTATATATATCAACGATGTCGCTCTCGCTGCTGGTGACTCTCTGATCCATCTCTACGCAGATGACACCATTCTGTATACATCTGGCCCCTCTTTGGACACTGTGTTAACAGTAACAAGCTTCAATGCCATTCAACACTCCTTCCGTGGCCTCCAACTGCTCTTAAATGATAGTAAAACTAAATGCATACTTTTCAGTCGAACGCTGCCCGCACACGCCACTACTCTCGACGGGTCTGACTTAGAATACGTGGACACCTACAAATACCTAGGTGTCTGATTAGACTGTAAACTCTCCTTCCATACTCACATTAAGCATCTCCAATCCAAAATTAAATCTAGAATCGGCTCCTATTTCGCAACAAATCACTGCACCTGTACATAGCCCTTCTGTAAATAGCCCACCCTACTACCTCTCCATATTTATTATTTTTGCTCATTTGCACTCCAGTATCTCTATTTGCACATCATCATCTGCAAATCTATCAGTCCAGTTAGCAGTTAATGCTAATTTGTAATTATTTTGCCACTATGGCCTATTTATTGCCCTACCTTCCTAATCTTACTACATTTGCACATACTGTACATATATTTTATATTGTGTTATTGACTCTACGTTTGTCTATCCCATGTGTAACTCTGTGTTGTTGTTTTTGTCGCACTGCTTTGCTTTGTCTTGGCCAGGTCGCAGTTGTAAATGAGAACTTGTTCTCTACTGGCCTACCCGGTGAAAAAAAAAAAAAAAAAAAAAAACATATCAGTCGAGGTTTCAACTTACTATTGAGAGTAAGAATAGTAGAAAAACACCATGTGCGATTTGTAAATGTGGTTATGCATCAGCAGCTGTTCTGCTGATGCATAGCTGTTGTTATTGAGATCATCTCAAGCTCTGTCAGGTTGGATGGGGAGCGTTGAGGCACAGCTATGTTCAGGTCTCTCCAGAGACGTTTGATTGGGTTCTTGTCTGGGCTCTGGCTGGGTCACTCAAGGACATTCATAGACTTGTCCCGAAGCCTCTCCTGTGTTGTCTTGGCTGTGAGCTTAGGGTTGTTGTCCTGTTAGAAGTTGAACCTTCACCCCAGTCTGAGGCCCTGAGTGCTCTCGAGCAGGTTTTCATCAAGGATATCTCTGTACTTTGCTCTGTTCATCTTTCCTGACTAGTCTTCCAGTCCCTACTGCTGAAAAACATCCCCACAGCATGATGCTGCCACCACCATGCTTCACCGTAGGGATGGTGCCAGGTTTCCTCCAGACGTGACGCTTGGCATTTAGGCCAAAGAGTTCAATCTTGCTTTCATCAGACCAGAGAATCTTGTTTCTCATGGTCTAAGAGTCCTTTAGGTGCCTTTGGCTAGACAGAATCCACTCCACAGTAAAAGGCACATGGCAGCTCACTTGGATTTTGCCAACTCTACCATAAATGCCTGATTGGTGGAGTGCTTCAGAGATGGTTGTCCTTCTGGAAGGTTCTTCCATCTCCACAGAGGATCTCTGGAGCTCTGTCAGAGTGACCATCGGGTTCATGGTCACCTCCCTGACCAAGGCCCTTCTCCCCCGATTGCTCAGTTTGCCCGGGCGGACAGCTCTAAGAAAAGTCTTGGTGGTTCCAAACTTCTTCCATTTAAGAATGATGGAGGCCACAGTGTTCTTGGGGACCTTCAATGCTGCAGACATTTTTTGGTACCCTTCCCCAGATCTGTGCCTCAACACAATCCTCGGAACTCTAAGGACAATTCCTTCAACCTCATGGCTTGATTTTTGCTCTGACATGCACTGTCAACTGTGAGACCTTATATAGAGCTGGGCTCCCGAGTGGCGCAGTGGTCTAAGGCACTGCATCTCAGTGCAAGAGGCGTCACTGCAGTCTCAGGTTCAAATCCAGTGCCGTCCAAGTTTGGCTGGGGTAGGCTGTCATTGTAAATAATTTGTTTAAATAAAGGTTAAATTAAAAATAAATATAATAGACAGGTGTGTGCCTTTCCAAATCATGTCCAATCAATTGAATTGACTCCAATGAAGTAGAAACATCTCAGGGATGATCAATGGAAACTGGAGCTCAATTTCAAGTGTCATAGCAAAAGGTCTGAATACGTATTTAAATAAGATGTTTCTATTTTTAATACATTTGCAAAATAATCTAAAAACATGTTTTCACTTTGTCATTACGGGGTATTGGTTGTAGATTGATGAGAATTATGGAAATATTAGAACATGGCTGTAACGTAACAAAATGTGTAAAAAGGGAAGGGGTCTGAATACTTTCTGAATGCACTGCATTCTATTATTATTTTGTATTCACTGTATTCTATATTATTATTTTGTACACAGACAGTGTGTCGATTCAGAAACTCATTAGCTATTGAAGTAAACCTGTGAAATCAAGCATGAGAGAACCTGGTGTACTGCTGGAGTAATGAGATTGACTCAGATCTGACCATGCTGATGGAGACACATACTTGATTAATGAAAGTTTTTTCTTACATGAACTCAAGTGTGCAACGCAGTTGTGACTGCTTTTTCAGTATGACTCAGATACTACTGTACAATGTCTATACAGTATACCTACGAATGATACACAGCCCTGATGATTAAATTAGATACAGTAGATAAGGCAAAACAATTGAACTATCAAAGTGGTTGGTTGGTGTGATCAGACATCACTGGGTTAATTTATTGTCCTTGATTTCCCATGTACTGTATACTCAGATGAAAAGGGATAGTTCAAAGTTTGTGTTGCACCTCTTGTGTTGCATCTCAGGCATAGGGAAAGCCAAAACAACACCTGCAGACTCATTCTGTTCCAGTCATAACAACCTGAGGCAATCATGCAGACTGCAGAAGAATTGTTGCCATCCTGTCCATGGCCCTGCCTGTGCACAGCTCTCCTGCATTGAAGATGTTTCTCTGGGAGGCTTATCAGTACTGACAGCATTTCTTCTCATTCATTTTGAGCTCTGTTTTCGTGGCTTCGGCAGCGTTGGCCAAGCCAGTCTTTCTCTGAATGGTTGCTGACATGGTGAAGTTGTGCCAGGTTTCCAAAGGCTCTAGAAGGGCATGGCCCCAGACAATCTGAAACACAAGGTTGATTTATTCTAGCAGTAGGTCTAGGCCTAGTAACTGAGTATTTCATTTCTTAGTAACTGCTAACATTTTCATTTATATTCCCTGAATAAGAATTACTAATTGATTCACTATCTGAACAATATTCAATTAAATTAAAAGTTGATGTAACGGTATAAAATGTAAAAGCACTTCAAAAATTGCAATACATTAAGTAATAGGAGTCTGATATTAACTTTGGATTGTGCAATATCTGCACATTATTCTTTTAAAATGCCTTCAAGCTCTGTCAAGTTGGTTGTTGATCATTGCAAGACAACCATTTCCATTTTCAAGTCTTTCCATAGATTTTCAAGACGATTTAAGTCAAAACTGTAACTAAGCAACTCAGGAACATTCAATGTCGTATTGGTAAGCAACTCCAGTGTATATTTGGGGGGGATACTAGTCAGTTGTTCAACTGAATGCATTCAACTGAAATGGGTCTTCCGCATTTAACCCAACCCCTCTGAATCAGAAGTAGCCTTGTGTTTTAGGTTATTGTCCTGCTGAAAGGTACATTTGTACCAGTGTCTGTTGGAAAGCAGAATGAACCAGCAGACTGAACCAGGCTCTATTCCATTTCCTTTTATCCCCAAAAAACTCCCTAGTCTTGCCGATGACAAGCATACCCATAACATGATGCAGCCACCTCCATGCTTGAAAATATGAAATGGTTCTCAGAGCTGTGTTGTGTTGGATTTCCCTCAAATATATCACTTTTTATTCAGGACATAAGTTAATTTCTTTGCCACATGTTTTGCAGTTTCACTCTTAGTGCCTTATTGCAAACAGGACGCACGTTATTCTGTACAGGCTTCTTTCGTTTCACTCTGTAATTTAGGTTTTGTGGAGTAACTACAATGTTGTTGATCCATCCTCAGTTTTGTCCTATCACAGCCATTCAACTCTGGAACGGTTTTAAGTCACCCCTGTATCTTTGTAGTGACTGGGTGTATTAATAAATTTTCTTTATATACCCATCTACCAATAGGTGCCCTTTGCGAAGCATTGGAAAACCTCCCTGGTCTTTGTGCTTGAATCTGTGTTTGAAATTCACTGCTAAACTGAGGGACCTTACAGATAATTGTATGTATGTGTGGAGTACAGAGATGAGGTAGTCATACAAAATTATGTTAAACACTATTATTGCACACAGAGTGAGTCCATGCAACTTACTATGTGACTTGCTAAGCACATTTTTACTCATTAACTTATTTATGCTTGCAATAAGAAAGTGGTTGAACACTTATTGACGAGACATTTCAGCTTTTCATTTTTAATTAAATTTGTAAAATATAATTCCACTTTGACATTATGGGGTATTGTGTGTAGGCCAGTGCGACAATATCTCAATTTAATCCATTTTAAATTCAGGCTGTAAAACAACAAAAAGAAAAAGTCAAGGAGTGTGAATACTTTCTAAAGGCACTGTATGTCAGTAATGAAATACTGAATAACCCAAAATAAATAAAGCCCCCATAAAAGCTATACTACATTCTCTTAAATATCACAACATTTTCCATTCACACAAAAAGCTTATTTCTCTCAGCATGTTTACATCCCTGTTAGTGAGCATGTCTCCTTTGCCAAGATAATCCATCCACCTGACAGGTGTGGCACATCAAGAAGCTGATTAAAGCTGATTAAACAGTATAATCATTACACAGGTGCACCTTGTGCTGTGGACAATAAAAGGCCAAGGTTTTGTCACAAAACACAATGCCACAGATGTCTCAAGTTTTTACAGAGTGTGGAATTGGTAGGCTGACTGCAGGAAAGTCCACCAGAGCGGTTTCCAGATAATTTAATGTTAACTTCTATACCATAAGCCGCCTCCAAAGCCATTTTGGAGAATTTGGCAGTACGTCCAACCGGCCTCACAACTGTAGACCATGTGTAACCCCGCCTACCCAAAACCTCCACATTCGGCTTCTTCACCTGCGTGATCGTCTGAAACTAGCCACCGGACAGTTGATAAAAATGTGGGCTTGCACAACCAAAGAATTTCTGCACAAACTGTCCGAAACCGTCTCAGGGAAGCTCATCTGCGTGCTCATCGTCCTCACCAGGGCCTTGACCTGATTGTAGTTCAGCGTCGTAACCGACTTGTGGGCAAATGCTCACCTTCGATGGCCATTGGCACGCTGGAAAAGTGTGCTCTTCATGGATGAATCCCTGTTTCAACTGTACCGGGCAGATGGCAGACAGCGTGTATGGCATCATGGCGGTGAGTGGTTTGCGGATGTCAATGTTGCGAACAGAGTGAAATCCATCGTGGTGGTGGGGTTATGGTATGGGTAGGCATAAGCTAAGGACAACGAACACAATTGCACTTTATCAATGGAAATTTGAATGCACAGAGATACCGTGACGAGATCCTGAGGCCCATTGTCGTGCCACTCATCCGCCACCATCTCCTCATGTTTCAGCATGATAATGCATGGCCCCATGTCGCAAGGATTTGTACACAATTCCTGGAACCTGAAAATGTCCCGGTTATTCCATGGCCTGCATACTCACCAGACATGTCAACCATTGAGCATGTTTGGGATGCTCTGGATCGATGTGCACGACAGCGTGTTCCATTTCCCGCCAATATCCAGCAACTTCTCACAGCCATTAAAGAGGAGTGGGACAACATTTCACAGGCCACAATCAACAGCCTGATCAACTCTATGCAAAGGAGATGTGTCGCGCTGCAGGAGGCAAATGGTGGTCACATATCTGTATTCCCAGTCATGTGAAATTAGGGCCTAAGATTAGGGCCTAATGATTTTATTTCAAATGACTGATTTCCTTATATGAACTGTAACTCAGTAATATCTCTGAAATTGTTGTATGTTGCGTTAATATTTGTATGTTTATATGTCAAACCACACTGGAATGTCCAATTCTTTTATAACAATTTGTTCATTATTGTTTCCTATTCCATCCTTTCTCCATATCTTGAAATGGTTTACATTCAAATGGCCAGCGCATCTCTCAGTGTTCAGAAGGCACCCATTGGCTACTGTTTCTCCATGTGAGAGACAGGAAGTGGTCAGGTCCTGAGACATTCCAGATTCAGGCACTGGGTTACTGGAACTGCTTCAGCAGATGGGTTCAGGACACATCATTACGTAGCGAAGGATGTGTGTATCATTGATTGCCAAGAGTTCATGCTTGTGTATGATCACAATGGTATGGTGTGATTGTTAAAGTTAAATGTTCCTGGGAGGAAAGGCACAGAGATGCATAAGCGATCACTCAGTAGATTTGCACAGATAGCCAGCTGTGGATGGTAGGAGTTGGAAGTCTCCAGTGTCCAACAGTTAGTGGTTTAGCATTAAGGCTTGATCTTCCACAACTGTAGAAGAGACAACAAGGAGGGCACATTAAAAAAACACAGCACATATACTCACTTTTGGAAGTTAATACAAATGTACTACGAGGAAAACAACTCTAACAGAGTTGAAGAATCACTGTTTGGAAAACATCTCAGTGTTCAGCTACAACACTGTGGTATTAGAAGAGTCTCCACTCACTCGGATGTTGAAGCCGAGCAGGTCGCTGACCACAGCGGAGACCGCAGAAAGAATGACCACACGTGTGATGTTGTAGATGAGAGGGTTCACAGTCAGACCCAGCAGTCGGAAGGGGGTGTCAAGCTCCTGTGAAAGGGTTGGTATGAGAAGTTAGAGATGCTTTCACGGCATGTTATGCTCAAGAAGATGTGACTGTCCAAATATTCATAATGCGGCTAAAGTTTAAAGACAAGCTTACTTTCATTAGTTTTGTTGCAAGCTTCAGAACATTGTTCACTATGTTCAACATTTCTTTCTTGTTGGGCTTCTTTTCCATCTTAAGATACAAGTTGATCTGAAAGAATTGAGGAAATGTATTAATGAAAGTATTAAAGTGGTCTGTGTGTGTGTGCATGTGTGTGTGTATGTGTTGTAGGGGGCCTCACCTGTTCCGTCAGCAGCACTGATACGTTGCTGTATTTACAGTTGGTCTCGGAGCCCAGGGTGGCCAGGCGGAGCAGGAAGAGGATGAGAGAGGAACCCCACACTATGAGCTCCCAGTTGGTCTCGGAGTCCAGGAAGGTGTGGTGACTGTTCAGGAGCTGGGAGTTAGAGATAGAAAACGAGTAATGAGTTTCAACAGGTTGGAGCTTAACCAATGCACATTCTGTTTTACAACAGGCATTCATAACAAGGGGAAGGTAAATCATGGTGTTTCCTGGAATCCTGTGTATTTATCAGAGATACACACACTGTTTTTTATAGATATGTCTGACCTGTGTACATAAGATGAAGGCGATGGAGAGGGCCAGGAGGAAGATGGAGGAGACGATGACATCAACGGAACGCTGAGGCCCACGTCTCTGTGACGAACAGGAAATAATATTAGGGGACATGACGGTAAGACATTAATCACCCCCTAGTGGTCAAAGCCATACACTGAAGTATACCTAAAAAAGGCATAGGAGTAGTGAAAGTCAGACCTTGAGGAAGGAGCGGAGGGACAGCCACATCTTTATGTTCTGCACATTCTTCAGCCTGAAATGGGGGATTCCCCACTTCTTAGCCTTTCGTGCTGATGTGATGTGGTTGAAGAGTTTGGCGAAAACAAGCCGCTGTTGAAAGTGAACCATGCAAAAACGTATGTGAATGGTATTTTATGTTTTTGAATAATAAAAGTTCTAAATTTGCTTTATGAGTAGAGCATGACCCTAGGGTGGCAACACATACACTAAGTGATTTCAATGGGTCTTTCTCCATTCGGATTGTTTTATACTGTTCAATTCAACTTCAAACAAAACAAATTTCAGCACTTTTATCATTTTCTGCATTTCCTGCGCTCAATTGAGATAATTTCCACACTGCCTCGTAGGGCTGCACGATATGGGCAAATAATCAAATGTTGCAATTGCGACTTGACTTGCGATTGATAGAAAAACACTTGTGTGAACTGTTGGAATCATGGAAATAGAATGACTATTCTAATTCTATAGTTAGAATATAATAGTGGGCACTTTGATTACAGTGTTGTTTGACATGACAACGAATGATAATGCCAGGGAGGAATTATTGTGACAGGGTAGGAACTAAAGTATTGATAAGTGTTTCCTAGGGGACCATATAATCTTTTCTCTTAGCTACTTCATGTAGCTAACATATTCTTGCTTTGCGTATTCCTCTTTGATTTAGAAGATACTGTTGCATGTTGATTTAGGTCTACACCATCACTGTTATTATCATGCTGTATAGCTAAATATGTTTGCTCTTACTCAGTACATTTAGCTAGCTAGCTATTAGCGGCTAACAATTAGCGTCTCACAAGAGTTAGGCCCAACTTGCTCAGAAAATACAAACTAGATGTTTGCAGATGTAAGAAACACAAACTAATAGTGTCATTATAGAACACTAGTGGATTTATATTACGAAGCAAAGTGAAAACAGCATTGTTGTCATCAACATTGTTGCATGTGCTGCATTGTCCATGCAGACTGAACTCGTGTCTTGTGGTCGAGGAACAACAAATGCGCTCCTTGAGTGCCAGGGGGCGTGGCTAGGTCTGTGTGGAAAGCGGCATGGAAAGAGTGGAGAGAGATGACTCAAGTAGCGAAGTAAACTATAAAAATTGACATTACACATGGTGCATCACATTTAACAAACCAAACATTCAAATACCGGTATAGAAGGTAAAGTAAATACCCAAACCGGTCCCTGCATCAATACCGGTATATCATAAAATACAGTATACCGCCCAGCCCTACTACAGTGTGGGAC
Organism: Thymallus thymallus; assembly: GCA_023634145.1. NCBI lineage: Eukaryota > Metazoa > Chordata > Actinopteri > Salmoniformes > Salmonidae > Thymallus > Thymallus thymallus. The sequence continues at coordinate 15,789,257 of CM042410.1, read as the reverse complement.
AACATGTGCTGACCTGTTTGTAGGTCCTCTCTGCCACACACATCATGAAGAAGAAGAGTCCTGTGATGCAGAGCCTCTCCACGGTGGTGATGAAGAAGAAGGCGTAGGTCTGGTTGTTGGGTGGCCCCACCGCCATGACAGCCAGCTCTGCCAGGGACAGGGAGCTCAGGTGCTTCATGTCCAGCCGCAGTGCCAGGCGGAAGCCAAAGGGAAGCAGTACCAGTGTGGCAGTGACCAACCCCCCCAGGGCTAGGTAACCCATGCCCTGCTCCACCACCTTTACCTACACAGGAGAAATTACCTCTGTTAGGAGGACAGCGGCATGGGGCAGAGTACACAACCCTAATAATGTTTCTATAAATAGAATCAGACAGAACCCCCTTCCAGCCCTAAAGCATTACAGACCAGCATTCACTCTGTATTGAATGTGTGTTGATTGTTCCAAAAAGGCATCAGTGTGTGTAATGAAGTAGTCATAGGAGGTGTACCCGTGTGAGGATGATCCCACTGATCTCCAGTACTGACATGTCTGCTTTCTTGCACTCCCCCTGCTCCCAGATGATGACACTGACCCGGTCTCTGGATGGGTGGCACGCCTGCAGCCACGATAGATGACCCTGTTGGGAGAGAAAGTTGGGGAGATGATATATACCAACCCTTTTTGGGGTTACATATTGGGTGACAGGGTATACGTGTGGTGTAGCGCAAAGGAACTGTCCTTATGGACGGACCCACCTGCTGCAGGTTCTCATCATCACTACTGAGAGTGGTGGCCGGGGGGAGGGTCAGGCCAGGGCCGTACTGACCCTCCCCCTCACTGTCACTGCTGCCAGTGGAGGCGGAGTCAGGGCTCTGAAGAAGCTCCTCCCACATTGTGTCATCTGTGTCAGAAGCCGGGCGCGAGTCTTCGGACCTAAGGCGCTCCACTTCATGAGGTTTCACCTTAGTGTCCTTGGCACCTCCACTACTTTCCTCCTGTGCAAATAATAGGTCAAACTAAATGTCCCCCTTTCACTGGCTACAATAAACAGAGCAGGACTCACTGTCTCTTAAGGTTTACCTGAGGTGTTGAGGGGTTTGAGAAGGAGTGAAGACGTCTCTTCCTGAGGACAGAGGCAGGTGTAGTTCCAGCTACACCAGTACGTAGTTTTCCTTCCTCATCCTCCTCCTCACTGGAGAGATTGTCAGAGGCCCCAAAGCCTGACTTTCTCCGATTGGTCTGGAACAGCATCACAATCAGCAATAGAATCCGCAGGATAAACAGCAACACCACCTTGGTAGCCAAAATGTCAATCACAGACAAATCCCCATCGTAAAAGCCCCTCCCATCCTTACAACCCGATAGACAAATTCGCTCAGGCAACACAAGAGGAAACAAATACATTTTGAGATTCCCACACACTCGAAAATGGGAACTTCTGGAACCCTGGTAGCCCTTTACACTCGTACCCATAAATGGGATAAAAATTGCCGATTTTTCTGATAAGCGCCTATATTGGCTGTACAGTAATATGCTATAAATTGTCAGAGCTCAGGCTCTGCACTTCACAGTGCTTTATGGGTTTTGACTGACATCAGTTCTGAACTTGAGAACCTTGCGCGACAAAAAGTTGCCCACATCCCTCCCGCTAATTGGGCAACTTTTACAAATGTTTTGTTGTCTGAGTGAGGGAAATGCTGTAAATTAAGAGGACTCAATGGGATGTTGAGGATTATAATAAATACGGTTTCGATGTTAAACAAGCAAGTCAAACATTTGTGAAATACAAATGTGCACTTCACATATCCATATAATTTAAACTCATGTTATATACAGTGTCAACGTTTATGATCACTATGTTTGATGTACAGTTACAAGATGTCATGGCGTCATACCCTGGGTTGTTCTAAATAGAATGAGCCTATGTTTGTCTATTGTGAAGAAAATGCACACACCTGAATGCACTCATGACTCCTTTCTATGCGCACCAAAATTACAATCTGTTTCTCTGAATTGCCTTGTTAAAGTCTAACACTGTAAGATCGTATTTTATAAACGTAGCTAGTCATGATTGCAATAGAACAGGCTTTCAAATCATGCCCACCTGACCCAGACTGTGATTTATAATGGGCCATTTGTGGGTAAAACAACAACAGTAATTGGGCGTCAGGTAGCCTAGCGGTTAGAGCGTTGGGCCAGTAAAAGAAAGGTCGCTGGTTCGAATACCCAAGCCGACAAGGTGAAAAACCTGTCGATGTGTCCTTGAGCAAGGCACTTAACCCTAATTTGCTCCAGGGGCTGACCCTGTAGGTAGGTGGTCATTGTAAATGAGAATTTGTTCTTAACTGACTTGCCTAGTTAAATTTTAAAAAAAAAATTGTGTTATGGTGGGAATGCAGGGCTGTGTTCCAAACAAAACTACTACAAGTGTGCTTGCTCTAGAAGACCTCGAAGAAGCACCTTATAGTTGAAGACTCTTCTTTGATTCATAAAAGTGCATTGAAAATACTTAGGAACTCTGCACACTTTGGAGAGGTGTGTGGCCACTTGGACACCAGTTAGTTCTCTCACTTGTAATATATTTTGTGTTATGTTGCATCTACCCCACATTTTCCAGGAGATACCAGTTAGTCCTCTCACTCAAACCCTTATGTTGCACCTACAACAAAATAACATTCTTATCATGTTACTGAAAGTATCCAAAGTATTTTCAGATTGTGTTATCAAGAAATGTGACGAAAAGTACAGTAAATGTAAAATGTCCATAAAATCAACACTGTAATGTTTGGATTCAGTCTTGTGTCAGGTGAACTGTTGTGTCCTCAACTTTGGTCTAAAAATGTTCCCATAATCTCCAAACTGCTACCTTTCAATTGATACCATGGTTATGCATTTCATATTTTCTTCTGTAAGAAACAATTCAATTTAGCTTTATCCATATAGGCCAATTCCTAGAGTGTAAAGGGTTAACGACTGCTTGACTCACAAACATTCATTCTTACTTTATGTTCAGGTAGACAATCTGGTCATTGTTTATATGGCCTTACCCTTCTCTCCTCTGATCTGTACAACCTCTGATTTTCATCCAGCTGCCAAGGCTGCAGCTCAGTGTCCCCGTCGTTCCCCTGTCCCTCTGTTCTCTTCAATCCTCTAACCTTTCTTGGCCTGAATTGACGGTTGAGAAATGAGGGAACATGTTATACAGTGTGAGAGCAGTTTGCAAGAGTGTATGAAAGGGTGAGCACACAGCACAGTGTGTGTGTGTGTGTCTGTGTGTGTGTGTGTGTTATTGGCGCTAAGAGCCCTACCTCCTCTTTCGTGCAGGGCTGGTGCTGCTGCTGCTCACAGGGCTGACTGAGGGGCTCCGGTTGGACTCAGTGGACACTATCTGGCAGTGCACTGTCCCCAGCAACAACATCAGACACATGGGCCCAAATAGCTCACTAGCACTGGCTGCAGGAACCTCCATGTACAACACTGCTGCTGCCACTGCAGAGAGAAAGGCATTAAGTTACAGACCTATTTACTTTAGGTCTATAGATAGTCAATCGTATGACTTCTAAACAGTAGACAACAAGTATGAACTGACCCATGCCTAAAGTAATGTTAAGGTGAGATGTGAATTTACCTTGCATCAAGTAGAGCACCAGTATACAGTTGGAGATGGACCTGGAGGTCACCTGAATCCACCATTGGAAGAAGAAGGGGAAGAGGAGCACCCTGACCAGGCCCTTACGGGTCAACGCTGTCCATGGACTATCTGGCTTGGCCTTGCTGAATGTGGATCCTGGAATAGGAGAGAGTCTGTCTATAGTGTTGCATGCACCATATCCATCTAATAAGCAACATTGTGTGAAGGAGAATAAGATATAAGACCTTGTAATAAATGGATCCTCACCTCTTACTAAGTCAACATCAATGAGGTCTGGCTTGATGTGGCCAGACCTCTTTGGTTTACTGTCAATACCCTGTGGGGGTGACACTTCTCTTAGTGACAAATGCTGATCATATAAGAAATGTGTGCATGTTAGGCCAAATGTCATGAACTTACATTAAATTCTGCTTGCTCCAGAGATTTCTCCCAGACTTGCTGATCATATGCACCAATCTGTTGACACATGGACACACTTCAGTTTGTATCATCTCATGTAGAGGATTTTAGACCCTCATTACAATGTCAGTAAGTCTAGCATATCTTAGGGGCCATTTACATTAGTATGTCTAGTGAGATCTAGCCCTCTTCGACATCAGATTTGCAACTTTTATAATCATATTGCACATAGTGTTTCATGCATGAATAATGCAACAATTCACACATATGTGGATATTTTAAAAATCCTTTATTTTCAATTTGTCTAACACAGCAAGAATGCTGTCTACTTGTATTAAGGTAATTACTGTAATTCTTGCAGGGACATGTGACGTGGTCCCAACACGTTCTCACTAAAGCATACTTACCAGAAGCCCACTGGCACGCCCTGATAATAAAATGATGTGCATCGCAGTGGTAAGGCGCCGAGTTCCTGACATCTACTGCCACTTGTTGTGTACATTTGAATTCCCCATTGAGCGCCGAAAAAATGCGTTGAAATGTGGACTGACATTTATTGCGGTATTGTGTTGGGAAGAAAAGTGCGATCTTGAATATGAAAATTAGGGGCTCAATTCAATACAACCCGCATAAAATATCTGCCCCAATTGAGATTAGAACTCAACCATTGAGAGCCTCCCGAGTGGCGTCACTACAGACACTGGTTCCATCTCAGGCTGTGTCACAGACAGCCGTGACCGGGAGACCCATAAGGCGGTGCATAATTGGCCCAGCGTCGTCCGGTTTAGGGGAGGGTTTGGCCGGCCGGAATTTCCTTGTCCCATCACTGGACGGTGTTTCCTCCCACACATTGGTGCGGCTGGCTTCCGGGTTAAGCGAGCAGTGTGTCAAGAAGCAGTGCGGCTTGACAGGTTTGTGTTTCGCATGGCTCTTGACTTTCACCTCTCCCGAGTCCGTAAGGGAGTTGCAGCGATGGGACAAGACTGTAACTACCAATAGGATACCACGGAATTGGAGCGAGAAAGGGGGAAAAGTGTTTCTGTAAAATACATTTTTTTAAAAACGACTATTGGCCTATGAGCCAACTGTCTTAGTGGATTGCTCTACCATTTAGTCATAGCAGTTAGAAAAAAATACAACGAGTTGACATGACCATCATTGTCATCTATTTCTTGTTATGATGGACGTATAATCCTCATAGCCCAAAAAAATGTATTCGTGAAAAGCACATAGATGTGTGTGAAATGTTAAGCAAAAATGTTGAATATGGTCATATGCGGAAATGTTCCTTACTGCCTTTTGAAATGAGTGTAATGTCAGTAGTCTAGTCAGGTAGTGGGGTGGCAGGTAGCCTACTGGTTAGGGTGTTGGCCAGTAACTGAAACGTAGCTGGATCAAATCTCCAAGATGACAAGGTAAACAATCTGTCGTTCTGCCCCTGAATAAGGCAGTTATCCCACTGTTCCCTGGAAGACCATCATTGTAAATAAGAATTTGTTTTTAACTGACTTGCCTAGTTAAATGAAGGTTAAAAACATTTTAAAATAGTCAAGGATGCATCATGCAAAATATATTACTGGCACACTCCACTTAACAAGACCAGTACAAAATAAGGCGTGATGTCACCTGCTTTTACAGTAAGCTTTGAGGTGGTACCACCCAGCACATCTAGAAGCGAGTGTATTTCATAACGAACTCCTCCCTTGAGATGACGTATCATCACAATTTCAATGGTAGAGTTGAACTGCTATAGGGGCCAAAAAATGTATTACCACTAAAATATATCACTTTTGCAATGAACTGTCAAAATGAATACCAAAATTGACGTGTTTCACTATAACTAAGCTTAAAACATCTGTTTTTCGATGGTTGTATTTATTTGATGTTTTTAAATGAATGTTACTATAGCACTACCACTCAGAGGGGGGCATGTGCAGGCCCCCAGTGTCCGGTCTGGAGCATTAAGTCAATAGCTCCGCTTGTCATCTTAGCGGTGCCAAAAGCCCTGGTCTGCCTTAGAAAGTAAATTACGATAGCCAGAATGGCCACAATTTTTTTATGAAAGCTGCAGTGTTTGGCTCTAAAATCCCCACAGTTAATTATTTTAACGTTCACTACAAATCGAGATATTTAATTAAATAGTGATCCATTCTGACTACTACATTTGTCATCACACTAGACCAAGTGTTACTGCCACTTTCACCATGATCCTTAGCGATTTTTTGGAGCCATTCAGCAATATCACAGACATAAGGGGTAAACCAGACATGTCACAAGGGCTATAAAGCTGAACCATCCGTTTAGAACGTTTTCTCACCACCAAATATGGTAGTGAGAGGAAGTCCAGTCGTGGGTAGTGGAAGACGATGGAACTAGGTGAAACTGGGCCGACATTCTGCAAATGTTTTCATTGATTAAACATCTGGTCTCAAATTTGTATGTTCCCAAAATTAGAATATGTTACGAACAGTGTACTACGTTTTATAGACTTGACACTTTGCCAAAGTTTTAAAAAATTGCATTGTTTAGAAGTATTGAGTTTGTGCACACCTACACTTCACAGAGGGAGGCGTTTCCTAACGGAAATATGCTAATACATGCTACTGCGCGCCAATAGGATTTTTCTAACTCGTGCTTGGCTTTGCCCACCTCTTAGCTTTTTCTACCCACTATAAACGACACAGATTAAACAGTCTTGGCTTAGTTATACATATCTTCGTCAATATAGCACGCTTCAAATTCAAATACTTCAGGTGCCATCGGGAGTTTTCCGTAGGAATACGTGGATAACGTCAGCGCTAACACTATTGGTGCGTTCAAGACAACTGGTAACAATTTTTCCTCAGTCTTGGCTAGTTTTTTTTCTGAGTTCCTAGTTGTCTTGAACGGACTGACGTCAGAAGTGGGAGATTTCTGAGTTACCCATTTTTTTTACGTGTCATATCATCTACTGTTTTGACCTACCTCCGGAGGTAGTGTGGGAGACATCCCTTAAATAGATATTTGAATCTAGATATGTCTCTTTACACTACACAAGTATCTCTCCTGGACCTAGTTTGTAGTGTCAAAGTAGTGTAGTGTAAAGAGGCCCTTACCTTCTCTTGATACCATGCTATTCTTGCCATTGTCTTATGACTGTCGTGATGATTGTGTCAGGTCATTTCACGGGACAGATAAGATCAGACTGCAACCCAGGCTTGTCACCAGAAAACAAAGGAACTAACATTAGAGTTCTAGCAAAAACAAAGCCATTGTTGAGTACAAAGGGCATTAACACATAACATGTTCACTCAAACCAGAAACCATCATTGCTAACTGTAGCTTACTGTTTTGGGCTGTATTTACATGTGTTATGCTCAATACAAAACTAGATAGATAGATAGATAGATAGATAGGTACTTTATTGATCCCCGGGGGGGAAATTTCATACAAAACTAGCTGTATAGGCTACAGAAAGTCAACTGACTAAAACTTACCTCAAAGCATAATGTGGTTGAAGATAGTTGACACAGTCAATTGTCCAACTGTATTCAGGTGAAACTCTCTACTAGAGATCATTTCCAAAACATTAAAAGATCAGACAGTAGAACTATCATCCAGGAGCAGTAACACCCGGATGGCGCAGTATAGGATTGCAAGCTAGCTAGTTAGCTCAGTCTCGCCAGGCATCATCATTCAGGCAACCTCAGCTAGGCTATACTTTTCAACTCGTGCAAAACACGTTTAAACTTCTACATTTGCCACGATTCAAAATACATAAACAGAATCGAGGCACATTTAGCTAATCTAGAAACCAGTACAGTAGTTCAATATTAGCATTATAAACTAGCTACCATCAGCTCGCCTACTCTTCTTCAGCCCAGGAGTGGCTCGCCAAGGTAAGCTAGCCAGCTAGCAGCATCTCGACTGCGGGAATTGCAATGATTTATGAGCAATTTATATTTTATCAGTTGTATTTAAAGGCGAATTCCCAGGAATGCACACCGACACGGCTCTTGAGCGTCCTTTTTCCGGGTTAATCCGATAAATCTTAGCCTGCTTGTTTGTTGACAATTTTCAGAACTGTAAAATCTGTTCAGCCAGCGGCTATGCACTGCGTGTGTGGTCTGTAGAAAATCCACATACAAAACTTGACAGCTAGACTAGAGTGTAGGCCTTACCAGTCTGGACTTCTAGAATAAACATCAATGTATAGAATATATATATATATTTTTTTTTACATAATATAATATGTACAGTATACAGTACCAGTCAAAAGTTTGGACACACCTACTGATTCAAGGGTTTTTCTTTATTACAATGTAGAATAAAAGTGAAGACATCATAGTGAAATGATAGTCCCCCTAAGCGCAAACCAGATGGGATGGCAGAATGCTGTGGTAGCCATGCTGGTTAAGTGTGCCTTGAATTCTAAATAAATCACTGACAGTGTCACCAGCAAAGCACCCCCACACCATTACACCTCCTCCTCCATGCTTCACAGGGGGAACCACACATGCGGAGATCATCCATTCACCTACTCTGGGTCTCACAAAGACACAGTGGTTATCTCCTGTATACCCACCCAACCTTGTCACAACAACTACTGATTGGCTCAAATGCATTAAGAAGGAAATAAATCCCACAAATTAACTTTTAACAAGGCACACCTGTTAATTGAAATGCATTACAGGTGACTACCTCATGAAGCTGGTTGAGAGAATGCCAAGAATGTGCAAAGCTGTCATCAAGGCAAAGGGTGGCTACTTTGAAGAATCTCAAATATACTTTGATTTGTTTAACACTTTTTTTTTGCTTACTACATGATTCCATATGTGTTATTTCATAGTTTTGATGTCTTCACAATTATTCTACAATGTAGAAAATAGTAAAAATAAAGAAAAACCTTGAATGAGTAGGTGTGTCCAAACTTTTGACTGGTACTGTATATATTTTTACATTATGTTGATTTCCATAGCATTATGGCTTTTAAAATTTTTAGTTTTTGTTGTTTTTTGTCTACATTATTGTATTGTACTGTATTTGCCGCCTCTCCACACAGTTCCTGCTTGTCCAATACAATGATACATCTCTTACTAGTTTCAAACCTCATGTCACACATTAGTTCAATCTAACATCCTGAAAACTTGACCTTCTTATTGGAGCTGATGATGAAGAAGGGACTGAGACAGGCATAACAGGAGGAGAAGAACACCCTTTTGTCAGCCACCATTGGAGACAATGTAGCTACCGTCAGCATGTAAATCCATTGCACGCCGATAGGCCCTGGGCGATGCGGTAGGCATAGATGACCACCCTGCAGCCCGGGTCATTCAGCAGGTCGCACAGGCCACACACAGTCATGGCCTGGGGAGCAGCATCAGGTCAATGAAGGCGAGGTGGCAGAGAATCATGTCCAAAGGCTGGAGTTGGTGCTCAGAGCAGACGACCTGGGTGTAGGCCAGCAGCTTATGCTGAAGGATCCTCGATAAAGGCTAAGGTGACATTTGAATTGCTACTCATTTTCAAACCACTATGAGATCAATGTGAGTATCAATATCAATATGTTGAAATTAGTACAGGACTAATTAGAGCACAAGCTCATGCATGTTCTTCTCTAGGGAGTATATAATGTATTCTACATAAGTATATAATGTATTCTACATAAGTATATAATGTATTCTACATAGTAAGCAGAGGGTTTTTAATATGTTCCCTTCAAAGACCAGACATGGTTTTTCCCCCTTCAAATTACTTGATTTATTTATTTTTTATTGCAATGCCTCAAACAGGTTGTCAAAAACTACAGATGACTGTTAAAAAAATCTAGGTATACTCTCCCAGGAGTGGGACTTACAGGCATAAATAGTCATTTTAGTGGAATTCCAGTCTGTTTTTATGGACAAAGGTCTTTGCTTCAGCACTTTCATCTCTGATAGAGGAGGCAGCGTGACAGTGAGGCGTGTTTCACATCAATGGCATCAAACAAGCTCAACATCAATCACAAAGTAAAACAAAAACACATTGCTCATACTTACTTTTTCAGTTTGGGGTAACTATTTTACTCCTACGTCAGATCTTTTTGAATGGCAAAAATTACACACTTATCTTGTCACATCGTTCTCCATAGGGGGGCACTGTAGCCTTGGTGTTAGTCCTTACCTGGACCATAGCAGAAAGCAATTCAAAGGAACCATAGACATAGAGCAGTAGGCCCAGTCTATGAGTATTGAAAGTGACTGGTCAGACTGGGAATACATTGAGTATTAGACATAGGGTTTTGTCCCCATTCGAATGCTTTCTTTGCACAATAACTGGATACATACGTAGATACTTCTTGAGACTTCAATTTCCTTTTATTTGGTGTCATTCTGTCCTCAGTCCTGATTAAATGTTTTGGTGCCATATAGCCACAGCTGGAACAGATGCAGTCATCTGTATTGATCTCAGGTAATTTGAGGGTGATGGAAGAGAAGCATAAAGTCAGTGGACCATGCTGATCACCACCTACTCTCTTGGAGAGTATAAGCCATGGGGACTTTGATCTGGTTTACAAACAGACTACTGATCAGACTCCAACATCATAAAGCATACCTCTCAGTTAAGAGAACTGATGCATGCAAGGCCTTCTGAGATTATTTAATATATTGACAAATACTGATTTGACATAAACTGTACAGTCGTGACAGTTTTTTTTTGTAACATATTTTGACAGATGGATATGTAATCTTCACTTCAAGACTATTGAAAATGTTATGCAATTAAAATAAACAAAAATGCTTTTTCCTTATGGGGGAAAAGTTAGTACACCCCTACCTTTACCATCACATAAAATGGCTAAAATTAGAACTAGGTGTACCAACACAAGTGCAAATGATTAGAAAACATTAGAGAGAAACTTAGGAGGGTCCAGCCTTCAATAAAGATAAGAAAATTGGTCTGGTTTGGTCTTAACCATATGGGTGTGTGGTAACACATCATTCAAAGATCAAAATACCTACCCGAGGCCCTCAGAAGAAGGATTATTGATGCCCATGAGTCTGGTAGGGGTTACAAATCAATTTCCAAGCAATTCGAAGTACATCATTCCATTTCCAAGCAATTCGAAGTACATCATTCCACTGTCCGACGAAAATTCCAAACCACTGGCAAACTACCTAGGACAGGTCGTCCCACCAAAGTCAGCCCAAAAGCTGACCAAATGATGCTCATAGAAGTCTCTAAGAACCCCAGGGTAACATCAAGGGATCTACAGGCCTCTCTTGCCACAATCAATGTCGAATTGTATGGGTACACTGTCAGAAAGAGACTGCACAAACTTGGCCTTAATGGGAAGTCAGGAAGGAAGAAGCCTCTGCTCTCAAAAATAATATCAAAACACAACTGACACCTGGGTAAAGTCAGTTGTGTCTTGATATAATTTTTTGAGAGCAGAGGCTACTTCCTTCCTGAATGCCCTGACTCAGCCCCCTGCTGATCATAGCCACCAACAGGAAGATAAACAGCAGGTTGAGGTGTGTGTTGCAGGAGAGGCCCGTTCAGGACAGTGCCACTACACAATCTACTGTGTGAGTTAGGGACATTATTGTGGTCAGATATGGTTACAAAGATGAGGAATGTTGATTATTAATGAATTATGTTGCTATTAGATTATGGATTATAAAACATATAGAGCTAACATGTGAAATGCGTGGCAAAAGTATCTTGAACTCATGTACTCTAGTTTTGTTATTCGATTTTTCAGCATATAACATTATTGTTTAAGCTGTTTTGATTATTATGTGGCAAGCTTGAATTTACAGAACTGGAAGGTGATTAAACCAATATATTGCTAGATATGAACGTGTCTAGAAAATAGAAAAGAAGCATTGAAGCAGAGTTTGAGCCTTTTTTGTCACACAGTCCTATTAGTGAAATAGCCATGATAATAATCATTCCAGATCTGTCCTGTTATCGTTTTGTTTGTTCATTCATTATGCTCCTTCATCTTAATTGGGTGGAAGAATTATAACTGGTTGACTAACAGCACACTATAGCTGTCAAATTACTTCCAGCAGTCTATTTCATTGAAATTAACGCTTTGAATAGGGTCTGCAAAATGTCCCATTGCTGATGAAGACAGTTAATTGCCTCACAGAGACCCAGGTACAGTCTCATGGGAAAACCAGCTCTCTTTAGAACAAAAATGATACATTCACTCTCTGAATAGATATATCTGAATGAAATATGAGAGGGAAGGTTTTCAATTATAGGCCAAATACTAAAGATGAGGCTGCTAAAATGAAAGTATCTGATTGGTTGATATTATACATGTAGACATTTGCTTCTACTTTGATGAAGCCATATCAAATTAGATAAAGTTGCATGAGGAAAGATATGCCCTTGATTAAATAATTTACTATGGGTGATATTTCCATTTGCATGTAGTTATATTCTACCTCAGGAAAGCCCGGGCTGAGTAAAAGGAACTAGGAGGGGTTAAGGGTGTCTGAATGACAACTTGTGATTTCACAACCTCATGATTTACACTGGGGGCCAAATGTTTGGAATATGACTCATTCAAGGGTTTTTCTTTATTTGCACTATTTTTTACATTGTAGAATAAAACTGAAGACATCAAAACTATGACATAACACACATGGAATCATGTAGTAACCATTTTATATTTGAGATTCTTCAAAGTAGCCACCCTTTGCCTTGATGACAGCTTTGCACACTCATGGCATTCTCTCAACCAGCTTCATGAGGACCACCACAGGAATGGAATACCCAGAAATACCTCTGCTGCAGAGGATAAGTTCATTAGAGTTACCAGCCTTAGATTGCAGCCCAAATAAATGCTTCACAGAGTTCAAGTAACAGACACATCTCAACATCAACTGTTCAGAGGAGACTGTGTGAATCAGGCCTTCATGGTTGAATTGCTGCAAACAAACCACTACTAAAGGACACCAATAAGAAGAAGAGACTTGCTTGGGCCAAGAAACACGAGCAATGGACATTAGACCGGTGGAAATTTGTCCTTTAGTCTGAAGTCCAAATTTGAGATTTTTGGTTCCAACCTCAACCAAATTTAGATGGTTTGGGATGAGTCGGACCGCAGTGAAGGAAAATCAGCCAACAAGTGCTCAGCATATGTGGGAACTCCTTCAAGCATTCCAGGTGAAGCTGGTTGAGAGAATGCCAAGAGTGTGCAAAGCTGTCATCAAGGCAAAGGTGGCTATTTGAAGAATATCAAATATAAAATATTTTTTTATTTGTTTAACACTTTTTTGCTAACTACATGATTCCATATGTGTTATGTCATAGTTTTGATGTCTTCACTTTTATTCTACAATGTAAAAAATTGTGCAAATAAAGAAAACCCTTGAATTAGTAATATTCCAAACGTTTGGCCCCCAGTGTATGTACCAAGAGTGAGTCATTAGTCATCATGTGGCAATTACCACAAACATTTCATTTCATTCTTAAAGGGCTTTGTATTATGTGCCTGGCCACATATATCTTCATTTTAGATGCAACTTGTTTTTTAGATGCATTATATCAGTAGAGGTACTGTATGGCAGGTCATAAGTCACAGATATGGTCATGAATGTAGAATATTAATGACAAAGAATCTGACCTTGCCCATGTTCTTGTAGAGATCGCAACTGTGTCATACACCAACCGATAAACAGACATATAAAATCTAATACAGGTTGTAACACTTTATTAATGTTTGCTATCTGTCGGAATATACAATATGTCTGCAGTTTAATGCTGAAAACAATGCTAAATTAATCAAAGTCACTGATTTGAGTCCATAGTCACAGAGTAGAGAATCCAATTCTCCAATCTTTCTATTGACGATAAACTCCATGTTTCTTACTCTTCACACCACTGAAATCTGAATGGTTCATGACACAGACTCCGGTGGAATGAAGGATAGAATGCATGGCTAATTCCAGTCAGCCTATGAGTATTTTCCTTTGCCCCAATTCATAGCTGAGTACTTCTTTGAATCTTATCAGAAAACAAATCACAAAATTAGTCAAAATGGAACATAAAACACTGAGGAGAGAAGAATTCAGTTCAGTCCATGTGTCTGTGTATTGTGCGTGTGTAAAGGGTGTGCCAGCCTCTCCCTGCACAAGATGAGACCTGCTCCTGTGCTGTTCCATTCCTCCAGTGTGTTCCAGGCCCTGGTGAATGCCTCAGCCCTGCTAAACATGTAGAGACGGGACTGATTCTTCTGTGGCTCAGAATCACATAGTTTTGTATGTAATCCTGGACTTGGAACATTCTCTTTTTACTTTTTCAATACTGAGTAGAATATGACATTTCAATACATTTCAACTGCTACCTATCATCCAAAGGGTTGAATGTCTGTGTCACCGCATTCTCTCCCTATACATTGATACTGTACCTCTCAAATCTGACTCACCTTACTGGAGATTGACTTTTCAACTCTTGGTTCTTGTTTAATCTATACCTAAAAACAAAACATGACACAAATACAAATACCAAACATCAAACAACAGTCATCAAACACTTTGAGCCAGTTTTATCAAAATATTATTACAAATATTCAAGGACTGATTTAAGAGTAGTCATTGAAGGCAAACAAAATAAGTCAAGGTGTAATCCAGATCAATCCTTTTTCTGCAGTGCCTGATCTCAGTCTCACTGTCTTTTTACCTGCCCTAGGTAGAGGCATTTTAGCTTACAGCATGGACCAATGGCATTGCAGCAAAAAGGGCAAGCCTCGCCCCCTCTATCTTAAATCTGGTGAATGCCCTAATATAGCCCTCCTGGACAAATTCCGAATGACAGAATAAAATGTATCCCCCTCCCTTGAGAAACAAACTATCCCACCAACAAACATCTAACATTAGTTAATAGTATTGTTCGTTCCACATCCATTTGTACAATTCAGCATAAGAAATTATAATAACACATTATCATACTCAAAGCATAAACAATCATAAACTGTTGAAATGGATAGACCATTTTGGCTTTATTCTATTGTTATATACACAACACAGTAGTATGTTCAATAGCTTTGTCTTTGGCTGTATGCTTGACAACAGTATATCTATAGATGTGAGTTGTGCATCCTTGGTCAGAAATTCTATGGAAATGTGGGATATCATCAACCCACCCTTTCACTCCTCCCTCTCCTCCCTCTCCTCCCCCTCCTCCCCTTCCTTACCTACTCACCAGAGTGGAACCTGTCTGGACAGGTTGGCAATGGAATATGCTCGCTTTCTTAGTGACTGCAACTATTGGAGAGAACATGGAGATAAAAAGGAAACTCAATGCATGAAACTTGTATGCAAAACAGCAGTCATTTAATAGTCACAGGAAGCCCCTTAAAGAATGTGTGGCCAAAGAGCTCGTTTTTCATGTCATCCAACAATTTTAAACGTCTGGTGTTTGCTAAACGGCATTGGTACTTTGATTGGAATGGGTGGCTTTGGTCAGATTATATGAAGTAGAGCTTTTTTGCCACTCACACCAGTGGTGGGTTTGGCATCGAAATGAGAATGCAGAAGCAAGAAAGAACCCCATACCTTCTGTAAAATATGGTGGTGGATCTTTAATGTTATGGGGATATTTTGCGTCCACTAGTCCTAGGGCCCTAGGGTAAACGGCATCATGAACTTTACGCAGTACCAGGAAATACTTTACCAAAAACCTGTTTGCCATGGCCACCAGTGGATCTTCCAGCATAACAATAACCCCAAGCACACATCAAAATCCACAAAGAAATGGTTAAATGACCATAAAAACATTTTGCCATGGCCATTTGGTTTGAATTGAAGGATCTGGAAGGATTCTGTATGGAGCAATGGTCTAAGATCCCTCCAAATGTATTCTCCAACTCATAAAACATTTTAGAAAAAGGCTCAGTGCCGTAATCCTCGCAAGGCGAGGTATTGAAAGGAATTGAAAACATGGGTGTCAATAATTTTGACCCCTCCCTTTAAAAAAAAAAAAAGTAAATTCTCGTTCTCTGAGCAATTATATTACTATAAAATAAAACAATTAAAAAAAAATTGGGAGCATACAATATAGCTCAGTATTTTAATTATTTACAGTATTTCATAGTCATTTCTGCTAATCTTTATCAAGGGTGTCAATAATTTCGCATCCCGATGTACAGTTGAAGTCGGAAGTTTAAATACACTTAGGTTGACATCATTAAAACTCATTTTTCAACCACTCCACAGATTTCATGTTAATAAACTATAGTTTTGGCAAGTCGGTTAGGACATGTACTTTGTGCATGACACAAGCAATTGTTATAACAATTGTTAACAGACAGATTATTTCACTTATAATTCACTATATCACAATTCCAGTGGGTCAGAAGTTTAAATACACTAAGTTGACTGTGCCTTTAAACAGCTTGGAAAATTCCAGAAAATGATGTCATGGCTTTAGAAGCTTCTGATAGGCTAATTGACATCATTTGAGTCAATTGGAGGTGTACCTGTGGATGTATTTCAAGGCCTACCTTCAAACTCAGTGCCTCTTTGCTTGACATCATGGGAAAATCAGAAGAAATCAGCCAAGACCTCAGAAAAATAATTGTAGACCTCCACAAGTCTGGTTAATCCTTGGGAGCAATTCCAAACGCCTGAAGGTACCACGTTCATCTGTACAAACAATAGTATGCAAGTATAAACACCATGGGACCATGCAGCCATCATAACGCTCAGGAAGGAGACGCGTTCTACCTCCTAGAGATGAACATACTTCTGTGTGAAAAGTGCAAATCATTCCCAGAACAACAGCAAAGGACCTTGTGAAGATGCTGGAGGAAACAGGTACAAAAGTATCTATATCCACAGTAAAACGAGTCGTATATCGATGGTCTGATGAATCAAAAATAGAACTGTTTGGCCATAATGACCATCGTTATGTTTGGAGGAAAAACAAGCCGAAGAACACCGTCCCAACCGTGAAGCACGGGGGTAGCAGCATCATGTTGTGGGGGTGCTTTGCTGCAGGAGGGACTGGTGCACTTCACAAAATAGATTGCATCATGAGGAAGGAAAATTATGTGGATATATTGAAGCAACATCTCAAGACATCAGTAAAGAAGTTAAAGCTTGGTCGCAAATGGGTCTTCCAAATGGACAAAGACCCCAAGTATACTTCCAACGTTGTGGCAAAATGGCTTAAGGACAACAAAGTCAAGGTATTGGAGTGGCCATCACAAAGCCCTGACCTCAATCCTATAGAACATTTGTGGGCAGAACTGAAAAAGCGTGTGTGAGCAAAGAGGCCTACAAACCTGACTCAGTTACACCAGCTCTGTCAGGAGGACTTATTGTGGGAAGCTTGTGGAAGGCTACCCGAAACGTTTGACCCAAGTTAAACAATATAAAGGCAATGCTACCAAATACTAATTGAGTGTACATGATTGTAAACTTCTGACCCATTGGGAACGTGATGAAAGAAATAAAAGCTGAAATAAATAATTCTCTCTACTATTATTCTAACATTTAACATTCTTAAAATAAATTGGTTATCCTAACTGACCTAAGACAGGGAATGTTTACTATGATTAAATGTCAGGAGTTGTGAAAAACTGAGTTTGAATGTATTTGGCTAAGGTGTATGTAAACTTCCGACTTCAACTGTATGTGGCACATAGTTCTATTTCCACTTCCCCAGTTCCAAAAGGAGAGGAGAGGACAATGTTACAACATGCCTGGAATGCTGCAATGCAGGAAAGGAATACAGCAGCACCTCTATATTTTGCTCCCTGCCTGAATGAGAACATGTTTCAATTCTGTGATAGTAGATATTATATCAACATGAATGCACTGTTTTTGTAATGTCAGTCTACTATATTTTGGTGTGTTCTGATGTAATGTTTAAAAAGATTGCTGGCTCCATTTTGACTTCATACCCTGTTTGAGTCCTGAATAAAGCATTGAGGTCTATCATCCAGGATTCTCTAAACAATAGTGAGATTGACAAATGTTTTTATGCAACCATGTGATGAGAGCATATTACTCTGATCCAATTGAGGAGAGTGAATGTCAGATGAGCCCCTGGGTGAAGCAGGCCACACAGTAGACACAGGGATGGGGAGTTACAAGAGCCCTCTGAGGGCCCGGGGCCAGCCACAGCCACAGTCTCCTCCCAGCCTATACTTTCAGGTGAGATATGTGCTGCTGTGTCTGGACTTGCACAACATTCAAGGCTGGCTGCAATCTTCCTAGCAACGCATTTGATCAGAGAGAGTGCAGCTCTGAGTTTCACCTGTAGCCAACACATTACTCAATGCCAAATGTTGTACAAGCAGAGACAAATTAGAAGGGTAAAGCGGGGAAGCAAATCAGAACCCCATCACGAGGCAAGAAGACACTTTGTGAGAATTTGTGATAAGCCAAGCTGGCACATACAACCTGTGAATTGGTTTGGCAGAAAAATACACTCAGATTTGCTGCATCAATTCTGTTGTCGTCAATGTGAAGCTAATTCTCCTGAACAAAAATATAAACGCAACATGCAAACATTTCAAAGTTTTGACTGAGCTACAGTCCATTAGGCCATAATCTATGGATTTCAAATGACTGGGCAAGGGTGCAGCCTTTGAGGGCATAGGCCCACCCACTTGGCAGCCAGGCTCAACCACTGGGGAGCCAGGCCCAGCCAATCAGAGTGTGTTTTTATTACAGACAAAAATACTCACAAAAATACATACAACTGTGGTTGTGAGGCCGGTTGGACATACTTCCAATTTCTCTAAAACAACGTTGGAGGCAGCTTATGGTAGAGAAATGAACATTAAATTATCTGGCAACAGCTCTGATGGACATTCCTGCAGTCAGCATGCCAATTGCACGCTCCCTCAGAACCTGAGACATTTGTGGCATTGTGTTGTGTGACAAAACTGCACATTTTAGTGGCCCTTTAGTGTCCCCAGCACAAGGTGCACCTGTGTAATGATAGTTCTGTTTAATCAGCTTCTTTATATGCCAAAAGCTTCTTGTGCATATGGAACATTTTGGGTCAGTGTATTTGGAACCGGGAAGTGAAATCAATAAATATTTGGAAGGGCTGATATACATTAGATAGATAGATAGATAGATAGATAGATAGATAGATAGATAGATAGATAGATAGATAGATAGATAGATAGATAGATAGATAGATAGATAGATAGATAGATAGATAGATAGATAGATAGATAGATAGATAGATAGATAGATAGATAGATAGATAGATAGATGATGTCACCTCATCTGTCTTTCAGCAATGACACAGAAGAGACACAGCCTGGCAGCATGATAAAAAGTTCAAAATGTAAAACATTGGCAAGTGTTTCACCACAACAACAAATTTGGTAAGAAGAGAGGAATAGCCATAAAATATAGTAACTTCTTGAAACCATAGCTGTTATAAATTTTCCACATGGGAGATTCATAGACTGCTGTGGAATGTAGACAAGATGGAACACGCTGTGCCTGTCCTGAATCCTGGCAGTCTTGTGTTGTAGTGTAGTACTTCAGTCTTGTGTTGTAGAGTAGCACATCTTCTTCTGTGCCTGATAAAGGGGAATCCTCCCCCAGAGGGGTGGTCAATTACTCAGAATGAGGCTACATCCACTAGTCACTGGGGCTACTGACTTGTTGCCCAGAGGGTCTTACAGCAGTAAACTAAATAGAGTAAGACTATAGTGAAGTAAGACTATAGTGAATGCAACAAGACCTCTCTCTGATCCTCACCCATCTGATTATATTATGTTGTTTTAGATTGGTATGTCTTAACATAATAGTTCAAACAAGTTGCTGAGCATTTTTTACCACAAGGAATTGGTCTTGCAAATACCATGAAAACACATGAGAGGATGTCTTTACACTACACATACGCTGATGTACAGAGCTGATTCAGACATTTATGATTCCGCTATAAAACAGTCATAGATGGTTATCTTTGTCTTGGAGCAACAAATCAGAAATTGTGAAGTTATACATCATGGGCAGGGCATGTGCTGACATAGCAACAGCCTCAGAGCTCTCTCTATCTCTCTCCAGACTGGTCTCATAGACTAGACGTGGCATAGTAAATGTAACTCCGGGACACTCACATTTGTATGATATGTTAAGTAACAGAAAGTTAGGAAGTTGTTGTAGGTTTTGAAAAATTCATAACATATTGTATGAATTTCATTTCGAAACATATCATACGAAATGGATGATCGACATCCACAAATTAATACATACAATACGTAACGTAACATATCATACTAAATGGAGTGTCTTGGATTTACGTACAGAATAATAAATAAATAAACTACGTTGCTCTCTACCACCCCTATAGGTAAATGAAGGGAATACCTTAAAGAAAGGTCTAGACCTCAAAGAAGCAGTAGAATCACAGATTCTGAACTATTTCCCCTAAACAGACTGAAATATGTGTGAACGCTTCCTGCGCGAAAGGCAGGCGTCATGGAAACAAGCGCAGGGAGGCAGGAGGGTAGCGGGAAAATAACTTTTACTGTCAATACTTGGTGGATGTTCCGGAAAACAGTGGAACTCCAACTCACGTACACACACTCACAGTTTGGACAATCACCGACAGAGACCAGGGGGGAGCAGAGGGAATAAGACGCACAAACAATTAGTGACAAATGGGAAAAAGGTGTGAAAGGGAACAGGACAAACGGACACTGAAATGTGGATCGGTGATGGCTAGTACTCGGGCGACGTCGACCTATTCCGGCAGCCCGCCCCAGGGGAGGGAGCAACTTCGGCTGAAGTCGTGACAATATGGCACAACAAGGCCATACTTGCCAAAATGTAAAACATGAGGCACTAATAGTAGAGTGCAGCTGGAATATCTGTCTTGACCATTACATTTTCCCCTAGTGAGATACTCTGAGAACTACTTAAGTTGTTTTTTGGGGTATCTATACTAATATTTATATATTTTTTACTTTTACTGCACTACATTCCTAAAAAATAGATGTACTTTTTACTCCCATACAATTTACCTGACACCCAAAAGTATTCGTTACATTTTGAATGCTCAGGCAGGACAGCAATATTGTCTAATTCACGCACCCATCAATATAGCGCGTTGTCATCCCTACTGCCTCTGATCTGGCGGACTCACTAAACACAAATACTACGTCTGTAAAATATGTCTGAGTGTTGGAGTGTGGCTGTCTGTAAATAAATAACAAACAAGAGAATTGTTGGTTTGCTTAAAATAAGGAATTTGATGTCCAGCATTCACTGTTACTTTGAACATTTACCCAAGTATGACAATTGAGTACTTTTTCCACCACTGCCAGACACACATGGCAACGTGCTTTATGTAAAGCATGGGAATACATTGTCAGGATGGCATAGTGGCACATCCATAAGGCTGCTCCCATGGGGGTGGTGATATCACTGTTACATATACACACCGTGTGGAACTAGACCAGCATAAGTAATATGAAGCTTTGATTCTTCAAAGAAAGAGCAAGCTCTCTAACATGAATACACAGTAATCACTGGTACAGGTACTTTAGGCTACATTAACACATCAGGGTGGGTGAGATTAGCAGCTTTACTTGGAGATATTATGGAAAAGTAATTCTGCTTGTGTTGTCCCAGAGCAAGAGGAGCCAACTCTGCCCGCTCAACCCTGTATAATGATATCTGATGGGTCCTCAGTCACACATTTTATTACATCCCCTGCACAGGAAGCTGCTGAGGAGAGAAGGTCTCATAATGGAGCAAATGGAATGGCAACCTGGAAACCATGTGTTTGATGTATTTGATACAATTCCATTTAGTCCACTCTAATCATTACCACAAGCTCATTCTCCCCAATTAAGGTGCCACCAACCTCCTGTGATCCCCTGCAGCATGAGAGAGAGTTTTCAAGACAACATAGCAGTTTAATGTGTAGCACATAAATGTCATTCCAGTGCTCTAATGTTGAGTAAAGGTGCAATATGCAGAAATCACTCTGCCATTTTGTGGTTGCTAAAATTCGAATAGTTCACCTAATTTCAGTTTATGTGACAAAACAAGTGTAGAGAATCATTGTACCATATAAACCGCTGTGAAATATATATTCAACAACCAAACATATTGTATTTTAAGCTGTTTGAAGCTGGGGTACAAAACTGAAAGTAAAAGATGCAAAAACTAAACTTAAGAACAGGGAAGCATGTGAATTTGATCGAGTCGTCCAACAAGTTACATATTGCAGCTTCATTGAATAAAGTGAGTTTGGAAAGTTTGGTTTGTTACCAGTATTAGTACCACTATTTTGTGCAGTGAGGCTCAATGATAAAGAATGAGTGTGTAGGTGAACGCACCACCTGCTGACCAACAAAGGTATGGCTTCTAAGGTGCAACTGTAACTTGAAACTTGGAGGGAGTTTTTTTATTTATTTTTTTATTTTATTTCACCTTTATTTAACCAGGTAGGTCAGTTGAGAACAAGTTCTCATTTGCAACTGCGACCTGGCCAAGACAAAGCAAAGCAGTGCGACAAAAACAACACAGAGTTACACAGTAAACAAACATAGTCAAAAACACAATAGAAAATCTAAATACAGAGTGCAAAATGTAGTGCAAAATGCAGTAAGGTTAGGAGGTAGGACAATAAATAGACCATAGTGGTGAGATAAATTACAGATTATCATCATTAACATAGGAATGAAGGATGTGCAAATTATGATGTGCAAATAGATATACTGGAGTGCAAGATTTGTGAAAATAACAAAAATAAATATGGGGATGAGGTAGTAGTGTGGGCTATTTACAGAAGGGCTATATACAGGTGCAGTGATCGATAAGCAGCTTTGACAACTGATGCTTAAAGTTATTGAGGGAGATAGGAACCTCTAGCTTCAATGATTTTTGCAATTCGTTCCAGTCATTGGCAGCATGAACTGGAAGGAATGGCGGCCAAAGGAGGTGTTGGCTTTGGGGGTGACCAGTGAGATATACCTGCTGGAGCACATGCTACGGGTGGGTGTTGCTATAGTGACCAGTGAGCTGAGATAGGGCAGGGATTTACCTAATAAAGACTTATAGATGACCTGGAGCCAGTGGGTTTGGCGACGAATATATAATGAAGGCCAGCCAACGAGAGCATACAGGTCGCAGTGATGGGTAGTGTATGGGGCTTTGGTGACAAAACGGATGGCACTGTGATAGACTACATCCAATTTGCTAAGTAGAGTGTTGGAGGCTAGTTTGTAAATGACATCGCCGAAATCAAGGATCGGTAGGATAGTCAGTTTTACAAGGGCATGTTTGGCAGCATGAGTGAAGGAGGCTTTGTTGCGAAATAGGAAGCCAATTCTGGATTTAATTTTGGATTGGAGATGGTTGATGTGAGTCTGGAAGTTGAGTTTACAGTCTAACCAGATGCCTAGGTATTTGTAGGTGTCCACGTATTCTAATTCGGACCCGTCGAGAGTAGTGATGATAGTACGGTGGGCGGGTGCTGGCAGCGTTCGATAGAAAAGCATGCACTTAGTTTTACTAGCGTTTAAGAGCAGTTGGAGGCCACGGAAGGAGTGTTGTATGGCATTGAAGCTTGTTTGAAGGTTAGTAAACACAGTGTCCAAAGAGGGGCCAGATGTATACAGAATGGTGTCATCTGCGTAGAGATGGATCAGAGAGTCACCAGCAGCGAGAGTGACATCGTTGATGTATATAGAGAAAAGGGTTGGCCCAAGAATTGAACCCTGTGGCACCCCCATAGAGACTGCCAGAGGATCGGACAATAGGCCCTCCGATTTGACACACTGAACTCTATCTGCAAAGTAGTTAGAGAACCAGGCAAGGCAGTCACTTGAGAAACCAAGGCTGTTGAGTCTGCCAATAAGAATGCGGTGATTGACAGAGTCGAAAGCCTTGGCCAGGTCGATGAAGACAGCTGCACAGTACTGTCTTTTATCGATGGCCGTTATGATATCGTTCAGTACCTTGAGCGTAGCTGAGGTGCACCCATGACCAGCTCGGAAACCAGATTGCATAGCAGAGAAGGTGCGGATTCGAAGTGGTCAGTTATCTGTTTGTTAACTTGGCTTTCGAAAACTTTAGAAAGGCAGGGCAGGATGGATATTGGTCTATAACAGTTTGGGTCTAGAGTGTCTCCTCCTTTGAAGAGGGGGATGACCGCGGCAGCTTTCCAATCTCTAGGGATCTCAGACGATACGAAAGAGAGGTTGAACAGGCTAGTGATAGGTGTTGCAACAATTTTGGCTGATAATTTCAGAAAGAGAGGGTCCAGATTATCTAGCCCAGCAGATTTGTAGGGGTCCAGACTTAGCAGCTCTTGGTTGACAGAGAACCAATGACATCTGTGATCAGTCTTGTAAACAGAGGGGAATGAATGCACACCACACACAAGGCAAGAGGAGCTCAGAATGCCAGTGCAACGTCCTCACAACGTACACGCCTGGTGGGTTCACTTTACTTCAATGAGTGCCTCACATAAATACACTACATGACCAAAAGTATGTGGACACCTGCTCGAATCTTAATTATTCCTCCTCCACCAAAGCAGAGTTGCAAAGAGAAAGCCATATCTTCCTCTGTCCAGTGTCTGTGTTCTTTTGCCCTTAATCTTATATTTTTATTGGCCAGTCTGAGATATTGCTTTTTCTTTGCAACTCTGCCTACTGTAGAAGGCCAGCATCCCGGAGTCGCCTCTTCACTGTTGACGTTGCGACTGGTGTTTTGCGGGTACTATTTAATGAAGCTGCCCGTTGAGGACTTGTGAGGCATCTGTTTCTCAAACTAGCAATTTCTCGCATAGACTGTTCTTTGTTTCTGGCCATTTTGAGCCTGTAATCAAACCCACAAATTCTGATGCTCCAGATAGTCAACTAGTCTAAAGAAGGCCAGTTTTATTAACAGTTTTCAGTTGTGCTGACATAATTGCAAAAGGGTTTTCTAATGATCAATTAGCCTTTTAAAATGATAAACTTGGATTAGCTAACACAATGTGCCATTGTCCATTTCTAAGTGATCCCAAACCTTTGAACGGTAGTGTACATATTTTTATATTTAGTGTTAGAGAAAATGTACATACAGTATTTTCTAAAGGTCTCTCTTGATCAAAATGTCTGCCCCCATTGCTGTGAACGTCTCACAGAGCTCTAGCTTGGCTTCCTGAATTCGTTAGGAACTCCGTCTATGACAAACAGAAAGTGTTTTTTTTTGTTTAAAATCTATGAATTATTTTAGATTACGGCTATAAATCGATCTCTGAATGTACTACATCAACGGAACCACTATCTCCTGCTGCATTACGATGTAAAAATTCCAGGCATATGTGTTGTTAGTGGTTGTGATGTAGGATTCAGCCAGGAGTTGATGGACAGTCAGAAGGGCGAATGAAATGATAGGAGGGACATCTCAGCTTCAAGTGTCAGATTTCACATCCTGCTTCACACAGGCAGAATATACATACTCCTGTGTCCGTGAGAATCAAGGATACTGCTCAATTCTCGATTTATAAGAGAAAATGTTGGTCAGAACCGGTACCAGAACCACGCAGATCCCCTAAACAGGGGACTTTACATCGAAGAGGTTTTAATGTTTACCCTTTTCTTACCTGGACTTTCAGGTGCCACTTAAGCACTGTACCTTTGAACCAGTGCTGTAGGTACTCTAGTTGAACACCTTCCCTCTGCCAATAGGCTTTACAGGGGATGAAGTAGAGGACAAAAACAAGAGCCCAAAGCTGAAGAGTCTGCACCGTTCCAAGGCTGTCTGCACCGTTCCAAGGCTGTCTGCACCGTTCCAAGGCTGTCTGCACCGTTCCAAGGCTGTCTGCACCGTTCCAAGGCTGTCTGCACCGTTCCAAGGCTGTCTGCACCGTTCCAAGGCTGTCTGCACCGTTCCAAGGTTGTCTGCACCGTTCCAAGGCTGTCTGCACCGTTCCAAGGCTGTCTGCACCGTTCCAAGGTTGTCTGCACCGTTCCAAGGCTGTCTGCACCCTTCCAAGGGAGAGTTTTAAACTTTATTTACTCAAGGTGATTTTTCACTACTATAACTCAAAAGAAAGAGTGACAGAGTGCATGAGAACAGCGCAGCTACTAAACATTACCAATAGCCTTTGCAATCTGGTCTTTAGGACACACCTGAATAGGAAGCACCTCTGTCATGCTCTGTTGAAGTCAAACATTGTGAACACTATGAGTTGGACGCCATTATCCAGATACTTTTGCAATAACATGTTATAAACACATGTAGGCCTACATGTACAGTGCACGCCCATCTTAACTGAGCTAACCCACACATAATAGATTATATTAACTGGTTTTGGTTCTCTTTGTGCTGTGTGTCTTACCTAACTAATCTTGATGGCCGACTAATAGCTCTTCACAAAGACGCTACACTATTAGTCATGAACAGCGTGGGGTTCCTGAGCTTGACTGACACATCTTGAAATAATGATTGCTATTTTAATTCTGGTTTATGTGCCAGATATGCTTGTACTCCTCCTTACCCCTTACGAAGGCAAAGCCACACATTAGCTTAGAGCACGCTGTTTTGTTGTTGCACACAGAAACACTTCCAGGAACTGATAAAGAGATATAACAGACACTTGAGGGAATCTTGTTAGAATGTCATGTGGTGGTGGAGATGGAGCAAGGCAAATGCTGTAGGTTTAAAAGGCTCTCCTCTGCATGGAATCGAAGTCTTAAAAAATGTAGGATCACTGTGGTTGACCTGCTGATCAATTAGACCAAGCTGGATTAACATTCATAGCAACACACCATGGCAACACTGATTCACATCACTCTCCTGCAATATTACCATTACATAACATATCTGCAATGTAGCCCTTGAGTAATCAGTCCAAATGAATGACAGAATAATTGGCTCCTTTGTGTACAATAATACAATCTTCAGAGATAACATTTGTTGAAATGGAAGGAAAGTTTGTGGATTTTATAGCATTCTTTGTCAAAGATACATCATATTTCTCTGAAGCAAGCATCTGGCCAATCTGACAAGCTATAGCTAGAACAATAAATGTTACATACAGCACATATACAGCACATACAACCTTCATACATATACACTATGTGATTGTGTATATGTATACATACAATCACAGTAAGTAGCCTATTGGTAATGAGAGTACGCTGATTGCCTGAAGTGTTCAATCTCTGCCATACATTGTGGTCTCCATGGTTTTCTTTCACTGAAGGGAGAGGAGAGGCCACAAATGATAACAGTTGAGAACATTCTCCATGTGGTGTCCAATGAGCAGCGGCAAAAGTTCAGGTGTTCCAGTCAGACAACACCCACTGTCACAACAGTAGCTCATTATAAACTTGACCCAAGTCCTCTCGGGTCAGCGGTGCTTTTCTTCTTCTCTCCTCCCCTCATTCCCCAGGCACACATATCATTACACCCTCCATCCATGCCCACATAATCCTTGTCAGCATTTCATTTATTGACCAGTTAGACCAGCACTAATGTCTGCCTTCCAGATGCCCGTTGTGACCTCCATTGAGTCGACAGTCTTTATCTCCCTTATCACGAACCCCTACTCCAATCAATAAGATGGCAGGCTCTTAATCACAAGTAATTAGACATGGTAACTTTGTCTTGGTCACATTCAACTTAGGAAATGCTCTTGTGCATCTGCCAGGGGGATTTCATTTTGTGTGAACATTTTACCATAAGGATCCAGCAATCACCAGCAGGCACTGTTATGTTAAATGAGCCAAGGCAGGGATCAGGACCCCTTCACAGCATGGGATTAAGATAGTAACTAAAGGTCAACCTAGAAGGTCAACATATGTTATATTCACTGCATGCTGAGTACAGTACCTATCTAAAACAAGCATTTTACACCTGCGTTTTACAGGAGCTACAGGAATACATTCTACTGACTCTTCTCTAGCAGAAGAAAGCGTAGCCTAGTGGTCACAGCATGTTATGGATAGCACAGCAAGATAAAAATGACAGCCAAAAATACATACAGTATGTACCCTGTCTCTAATATTACATTTTCACTATGTGTCATTAAATCTAACATCATCCTTTCAGAGGAAAATTATGCTCCCTGCTGTAATCCATTATGAAAGGTTGTAAATAGGCTAATTTGTAGCTCTGACGGCAGTGACACTAGACTTGGCAATGATAGCTGCAATAGAGTAGCTGCAGCAGTGCCAGTCCACTGACTGATTTGATGAGAATACTGTGGCTGATAAAAGGTGTAGGTAAGTTTTCTCTGTAAACATTGACAAATTAAGAACAGCAAACCTTTGACTTTTTATCATGCTAGGTAGATGCAAAGGTCACTGCCTACAGCAGTTTCTTTCAATGTATTTTTCCATCTCCTCAAGACATATTTTGCTGTAATAGCTTATTGCACCAGGAAAGGATATTAGGTGCCAAGGCTTCAGCAACACACACATAATATTACCTATATGTGAGCCTGTTCATATGAAGGTCACTATAGAACGAAGGCACTATAGAACGAAGATTGTTGATTAAACTATTTTATATGAAATAAATACATCACAAAATCACTTGGTTCCATTGAACTACAGTAGGCCTATACATGTTGTGGAAATTAATCTCTATCATGTTTGAAATAAGGTTCACGTATTCCTCTGTTGTCATATCTGCATCCTTTCTGTCTGATGTTTACTTTAATCCTCAGAGTCAAAAGGGACAAACTGAAAATAGCCTGTAGAGCAGATTAGCTAAAGGATACAAGTTTTAAGAGGATGTGACTGTGTAAAATAAAACCCCAAGCATGTAAATAATGAAGGAAGTAAACAAAGTTAGTGATTTTATTGCCATATATCACTCTGTACCGTATTACATCTCCTAACACTGGCGGAGCATGACTGTCTCATTTAAATGTTAATATAATTCCCATCATTCATAATGTAATGTGTTCACTGGCATTTTTTATTGTTAATCTCTGTAGCATTGTACATGACAAACCAATTTACAAGGATTTGGACAAATTGCTTTAGCATTGTACCACACTACTACAGTATAATAGATCCAATATACTGTATTTCTCAGGTCACAGAAAGCTATTCATATTCAGCACAGTGTCTGTCTGTTCAGTTGAATCCTTAATATCATCTTTGCTATGGGAGTTTTCCTTTGAGCAACTATAAAACTATAGTGCACCCTAACCAATCATCATACCTATGCAGGAGAGTGCCTGCAAGATTCTCCTCTGCTGCCCAGTGGAGAAGGAGATGAAACCAGTGGCGTGGGAGGCCATGCAGTAATAGCCTTTGGGGAAATACTTGACAGATTACAGCTCTGAGGAGACAGAGACAGGCTTAATCTTGGTATCTCTGAAACCTTTCCAGGCATTACCAGAGTGCCCAGAGCGTAGCACGTGACACTTTCTCTGCTGCTGTATGTCTGCAATGTTTCCCTCCAAATATCTACAAGGCCTCCGTCATTCCTCCGGACAGGCAGCGCTACCGCCATTGGACTGTAACTCAGCCCCTAATGCCCCAATCTCTTCATCTGACATGGGTATAGCTGGCGACACTAATGATCCCTACTCTCAATAATGCATTGAAATGGTTCCCTCGCCGTTGGGTGGCTTAACCTTTGATGAGGCTCTGGTAGATCTCAGGGCGTAAAGAGGATTAGTTGATTCATGAAAGACATTGTAAAAGATAGGTTGCATCAGAGGACGGTCGTTATTTAGAGAATTTGAACAAGCCCAAACTTGCTTTTAAGAGTAATCTGATTCAATTTCAACATCTGTTTAATACGTTTCAGAGAAACTGTGAATTTAGAGCTATTTAGAGACTAGCATCCATAATAAATATTACAATTTACAACCATTGTTGCAACTGTACAATATCATGTATGCAGACACTGAGTAGGGCAACAAGGCTTCAGAGCTACAGCAAAATACTGAATAGGCACAGATATTTAGATGGCAACTACAGTGCATTTGGAAAGTATTCAGAACCCTTCCCTTTTTCTAAACTTTTACAATCTTATTCTAAAATTGATTGAATCATTTTTTCCCCCTCATTCATCTACACACTATAACGATAAAGCGAACACATGTTTAGAAATGTTTGCAAATGTATTAAAAATAAAACAAATACCTTATTTACGTATTATTTAGACCCTTTGCTATGAGACTCGAAATTGAGCTCAAATGCATCCTGTTTCCATTGATCATCCTCGAGATGTTTCTACAACTTGGAGTCCACATGTGGTAAATTAAATTGATTGAACATGATTTGGAAAGGCACACTGTCTATATAAGGTCCCACAGTTGACAGTGCATGTCAGAGCAAATACCAAGCCTTGAGGTCGAAGGAATTGTCAGTAGAGCTCAGAGACAGGATTGTGTCGAGGCACAGATATGGGGAAGGGTACCAAAAAAGTGTCTGCAGCATTGAAGGTCCCCAAGAACACAGTGGCCTCAATCATTCTTAAATAGAAGTTTGGAACCACCAATACTCTTCCTAGAGGTGGCCGCCGGCCAAACTGAGAAATCGAGAGAGAAGGGCCATGGTCAGGGAGGTGACCAAGAACCCAATGGTCACTCTGACAGAGCTCCAGAGTTCTGTGGAGATGGGAGAACCTTCCAGAAGGACAACCATCTCTGCAGAACTCCACCAATCAAGTCTCTGACTGTAAATGTAATATTTCAGTTTTTTTATAAATTTGCAAAAATTTCAAAAAAACTGTTTTTGCTTTGTCATTGAGGCATTTGATAAGTTAAAACAAAAATAATTTAATCAATTTAGAATAAGGCTGTAACATAACAAAATATCAGCCCCCCCAAAAATATCAATGCATAATATGCAGGCGCAGGAATGCGTAATATTTTTTCAAATGTCTACCCAAATTAAACCATGTATGCAAAATAAACAAAAGAGCGAGGAGTAGGCTACCTCGAAAAAATACACGGGGCGAGACCCGTAATAAATACAAGGGACGAGACCCGAAACACAAGTGCCACGAAAGCCAAAACAAAGCACAGGTACTCACACGACCAACGGACATTGGAACAATAATCGTATAACAATCCTATCACATATAACAATCCTATCAGGGAGAAATGGGAACCAGGTGTGCGTAATGAGGCAGTTCAATCACTCCTAGAGGCCGGTGACAAAGACGTCTGGAACTGGTGCACAGAATGAGCAACAGTACCGGAGGGACCCGTGACAAATTGAACAGACACAACTCTGAAAATGTGTTGCAAAGTTTATATCACAATGGGTCTCCTGGCTGTAAATCAGAAGCATTAATCGAAAAGTGCATGTAGCCCTTTCCTGCTGTCAAATGACCTAGTGGCCTCATGTGTGGAATGTTATTAATATTTTTCATAATATCATAGTTAATAAATATAATTATTTTTTTAAATGCTGAAAATCTGGTGTTTATATGTCAAACGGTTTTGCTATATTTCAGTCTTTTGTGATATATGTATATAAAGTGTAATAATGGGATGTAAACTCAAAATTGTATACATTTCAACTGTATATCTGACATGGAATAAATGTCTTCTTTTTGTTAAGCCCGTAACAATGTGTGTGAGGTGTATACGTTTGTTTAAAAGTAGATTTGTTTGAGACTACCAAGAAACACTCTAAGTGACCCTGATTTAGCCCACTGCAGTAAAAACCAACAGAACTTTGTTTTCCTCCCTGAAGGGATGTTTTATAAATTCATGACAGCACCGCGTCCGTTTTCCCTCCCATCGTCCTCCATATCTGACGTCCTCCAGACGCGCCTCTGGACAGATTGTGTTTTGAATGACAGATGAGAGGAAATGATTCATTTATCAGACAGGGTCCAGGCTGTAATCCCAGGTGCCCTGGTTATCAGACGGCTGATATTACACATCCTCCCCTGGCTGACGGTGGAAGCTGTTAATAGGCCTGTCAATAGATGTGCAGCGGCCCGGCAAATCCCGACCTCTTCTATAGGTTATCTTTCCTCCCTCCATCCCTGCCGACTTCTCTTGATTACAGCAAACAAGCTGGCTGCCTTTTAAAAGTGGACTTCCTGTTCTTAAAGACTGGTCATCCGCGCCACGTAATTCAAAAGTCAGTTCAAATAGCTGAGTGAAAGGTGGACAGTTTGGAATGAGGTGTAAACTGGCCTTTCAGGACTATAATGGTTTGTTGGAAGTGGAAATATGTGTTTGCACCCCTGGAGTGAGGATTTTCTTCAGCTTTCTACAGCATTGTGTGTGTGAATAAATGTTCTGTGAATCATCTCACGTTTCTGGCCACTTGACCAGTTTTATACATAGAAAATGATTACTGTGAACAGGCAGGTAATTTCAGAGGAGAAGTAACAGGAAGTTGTGTGGACAACGTGAGCTGCTGTCCATGGTGCTGAAAGGGCACATGTGCTAAGTGCACTGTTTTCCCTCACCAAAACACAATTCGAGCCACAGAGGGAGTCAGGCTCTCTATCTTTTTCGCAGAAATGTGACGATGACAGACTCACATTGTTATGTATGCCTTCCAATACAAGGCATCCAGCCGCTTCCAAAATCTGGTGTATTAAAGCCACACTTAGAGTGACCATGGATCCCTCTTTATTTCTCTTCCACTCTCTCTCTCCATTGTTTTAGGACATAGTCCCAGACTGTTGGGTAGACTTCAATAATGGAGCAATTAAATAATCTAATAAAAAGGCTGAAGGTGAGCGATAACAGACAGCAGTTCAATCAGAGAGCCATTGGTTGAACATAGTACTGTGATGGTGCCAAGGTCTGAGGTCCATGTCAGCCTCATCAGAGTCCATTGTCAAACTGTAGGCATTTTATACAACACAAAATCAAAATCTCCTCCAACTCTTCTGCTTTCAGATTTCTGTGGCTGACCTTTGTCACAATTTGCATTGGAGCAATTTAAAGTCTCAATGAAGGGAGATGGAGGTTAAATGAGGCTTTACAGAGAGCAGCTTCCCTTCCATTACTCTCCAACATGGCAATATTCTATAAACCTATATTTCTAGGACCTATATTTCACCACATTTATTTACAGCCCCAAGGTGTGTTGATCTCAGTCCTGTCGAATATGTACACATTATCTGAAAGCACATGAAAACGTATTCAAACCTTTTTCAACATCTTCCCTCAGGCCATTCCATGAATGGACAGAACTAAACCATGTGCATAAGGCAAAACCATTTGACTTCTGACCACAAACCACTCTGTAGGATGTGGGGACGTGCTGACTTGGCTGTTCTGGTCTAGTCCACCTGTTCACTACGGAATGACCTCCAGACCCAGGTAGCAGGTCACAGTAGGACTCATCAGCATCATGGTCCAAATCCAGATGAGAGGAGGAGAAAGGAAACCTTTGATGAAATAGTGATGAGTAATGAAAGGATAGAGGACAGGTGGAAGCATTCTAAAGTATACCTTACCTTTTTACACTTAGCTTATTGCCAGCTATGCCCAACATGTACTCTAATGAGCGTTTGTGTACCATAAATGGATTATGAAAGCAGGAGAACATTGATGCCTTTACTGAAGACTCACCTCTTCAGTATGTCCTATGATTGAGTGTAGTCTGGCCC
Organism: Thymallus thymallus; assembly: GCA_023634145.1. Taxonomy (NCBI): domain Eukaryota; kingdom Metazoa; phylum Chordata; class Actinopteri; order Salmoniformes; family Salmonidae; genus Thymallus; species Thymallus thymallus. The sequence goes on along the minus strand of CM042410.1, from coordinate 15,755,713 downwards.
AGGGTTGCAAGGGTGAACGGCAAGGCTCTGGAGCGACGAACCACTCTTGCTGTCTCTGCCTGGCCGGTTCCCGTCTCTCCATTGGGATTCTCTGCCTCTGACCCTATTACGGGGGCAGAGTCACTGGCTTACTGGTGCTTTCCATGCCATTCCTAGGAGGGGTGCGTCACTTCCTGTCCGGTTTGTCGCCCCCTCTGGCTTGTGCAGAGGGGGACTATACTCAGCGGACTATACTTCGTGGACTATATTCAGCCTTGTCTCAGGGTAGTAAGTTGGTGGTTGTTGATATCCCTCTATTGGTGTAGGGGCTGTGCTTGGTAGAGTGGGTGAGGTTATATCCTGCCTGGTTTGGCCCTGTCCGGGGGTATTGTCTGGGTATTGTCGGAGGGGGCCACAGTGTCTCCTGACCCCCCCTGTCTCAGCCTCCAGTATCTATGCTGCAATAGTCTATGTGCCGGGGGGCTAGGGTCAGTTTGTTAAATCTGATGTTATTATCCAGTGTCTTGTGTGAATTTAAGTATGCTCCCTCTAATTCTCTCTCTCTCCCACTCTAACTCCTCTCCCGGAGGACCTGAGCCTACCCGGAGGACCATGCTTCAGGACCACCTGCCCTGATGACTCCTATCTGTCCCCAGTCCACCTGGTCGTGCTGCTGCACCGGTTTCAACTCCTCTGCCTGCGGTTATGGAACCCTGACCTGTTCATTGGACGTGCCACCCTGTCCCAGACCCGCTGTTTTCATCTCGCTCTACCGCACCTGCGCTCTATTGCACTGAAAAACCAAGTGACATTCACTCCTGATGTATTTACCTGTTGCAACCTCCACAACTACTATTATTATTATTTGACCCTGCTGGTCATCTATGAACATTTGAACATCTTGGAGAAAGAACTGGCTTTAATGGCCATAAATTGTTATAATCTCCACCCGGCACAGCCAGAAGAGGACTGGCCACCCCTCAGAGCCTGGTTCCTCTCTAGGTTTCTTCCTAGGTTTTGCCTTTCATGGGAGTTTTTCCTAGCCACCGTGCTTCTACATCTGCATTGCTTGCTGTTTGGGGTTTTAGGCTGGGTTTCTGTATAGCACTTTGTGACATCGGCTGATGTAAAAGCGCTTTATAAATAAATTTGATTGATTGATTGATTGATGCCATTACTACAGCCATTCAGAAACAATTCACACAGAATGAATGCATCTTCTGTTTCATTACCTTCCTCCAGATCTGTGTTTACTTATTTGCTGGGCACAAAATATCAGCTACATGTCAGCTGTTGAAAATGCATGAGTGATGGGAGAGAAGGCTGTTTGAATATCACATTCACAGATCATTGGTTATCTTTCTATTTCCCCTCAGCTAGGGTCTTGTCCCCATGAGAATGGCTCTGGAGCCAATGGGGGTAATAACATGATGGATTATATGCTGGATCCTAAAATACAAAAATAATATGAGTGGACTAACATTAATGCAGGTACAGTATGTTTCAATAATATCTAGGATGTCTTATTCTATTGCTGCAGTTTTCTAAGTAGTCATTATTTAAGTGATAATGCCAGAGAAGCCGGTGTTTGGAGGATATACTGTCACGGGTTCGTCTCGGGTCTGCAAACCGTGCCAATACAGTATATCCTCCAAACACTGGTTCGAGGGCATTATCACTTTTTTTTACAACGGGTTACCAACACATTCAAATAATTAAAAACATTATTTTGATTAATTTATTCATACTATTTTACCCTTCGACAATATATAGTTCCGACACAAATCTAGGGTTGCTACCCAAGCCGGCTGGTCGTTCGGTTGCCAGAGACGCGACCCAGTCGTTCAGTCTTTTTGTTCTGTATCTATGGACGCGACCCAGTCGTTCGTTCGAAATGTTCCATTGCCATACTTTTTTTCAGTTTACATTTCTTTGTATATATCCATAAAGAATTATGCCAGCTGATTCATGATTTCGATTGGCTGAGAAACACTGCCTGCCTGCCTGCCTGCCTGCCTGCCTGCCTGCCTGCCTGCCTGCCTGCCTGCCTGCCTGCCTGCCTGCCTGCCTGCCTGCCTGCCTGCCTGCCTGCCTGCCTGCCTGCCTGCCTGTCTGTCTCGTTAATGGGACAGCTGGAGATCTAATTTGAATGTGAAACAATGTTGCAAATGTCGGAGAGACAGACAGCAAGGTCTAAAAGAAATGTGGGATAATGTCTAGATGCTTTTTATAGTGGAGATCAAGTTTATAACTTGCCTGGGTGGGCTGATGAGGCGCAGTCAGATGGAACAGAGAAACAGGCATTTTGACGTCATATATTTAGCTGGTGTTAACTTGTGAAATAGACGCCGTCTAGAATGCGCTTTTAACCAATCAGCATCAAGGATTAGACCCACCCTTTGTATAAAATGTAATACATATGTATATGCTGGCTACAGTGCATTATTACCATGGTCCTGGTTCTCTCTGATGTGATAAGCTCTTTGTATCCATAAGGCAGCTTCATGAATATGTAGCAGTAAATAATGCAAACAAAAACATACACAGTACACATTTACTAGGCAGCCAACAGTAAAAAGCTGTGTCCCCTTAAGGTACAGGTAACTGCCAAAATAAAGGAAACACTTGAGTAAAATGAGGGATACAAAGTATTTTGAAAGTAGGTTCTCCCACACAGGTGTGGTTCCTTAGTTAATTAAGCAGTTATCATCCCATCATGCTTATGACAGTTGGCCATTATTTTGGCTACAAGAAGAGATCTCAGTGACTTTGAAAGAGGGATCTCAAAGTAGCATAGGGGTTTAAAAGTGTGTGTCTGTGTGTGTGTGTGTGTGTGTGTGTGTGTGTGTGTGTGTGTGTGTGTGTGTGTGTGTGTGTGTGTGTGTGTGTGTGTGTGTGTGTGTGTGTGTGTGTGTGTGTGTGTGTGTGTGTGTGTGTGTGTGTGTGTGTGTGTGTGTGTGTGTGTGTGTGTGTGTATATGTGTGTCTCAGTCGCCAGATCTCAACCCAACTGAACACTTATGGGATATTCTGGAGTGGTGCCTGAGAAAGCGTTTTCCACCACCATTAACAAAACTCCAAATGATGTAATTTATCATGTAATAATGGTGTTGCATCCCTCCAGTAGAGTTCCAGACACTTGTAGAATCTATTCCAAGTTACATTGAAGCTGTTCTGGCGGCTCGTGGTGGCCCAACGCCCTATTAAGACACTTTCTTGGTGTTTCCTTTATTTTGTCAGTTACTTGTATTTGCCTCCACAATGACCGCAGTACAATTATTTTGAAACATGGCAGTACAGTACATCTTCCTGCTTGGTACTTGCATTTCATTAGGTTAAAACGTTTATTAAACTAGGCCCAGATTACTTTTCATGTAAGTCTCAGCACGTTTGAGTGACCAAAGATAATTGTTTTACAGCTGTTTTCCAGTTTTCCAAGATTAAAGTATAATGTTTTATAAATGTCTTGTTATAATCCAAAGATGATGGATGTGAAATGAACAAAGTACGAAACTAATTCAGTGTATTGGTTTAGCAGTCCTCTCAGACTTATTTATTTGAAAGTGTAACAGCTCAGGTTTTTGTTGTTATTTTCTGTCTGTTATGACAGCTTGATTGAGCAACCAGTCAGTTCAAAACGATTCCATTGCACTTCCCCTTCGCTTTTCTCCACAGTGTTGTGTTATGATAATATATTTACATGCAGTAGATTGCATCTAACTGTTCAATTCTGGCACTAACCATAAATAGGGCCATAAGCAAAGGCATCTGAACAATGCTTTGTATGGCAGACACATAATAACTGATGGCAAATACAGCATTAATGACCAACATGATCACTTTGCTGGGCAACTGAATTACAAACCAATTTGCAAGATGTTGTCCTTCATGTTTTCCCCTGTGAATTCAAATACCTCTCACATCACCATGATGGGTTTTCTTTGATACAACAATGGAGTGTTCAGACACTATAACTAAAATAACTCAAGTATCAGTCTTGTCCAGCTCATATTCTAATTGTATTTTAGATAGGCAGACGGCACATCTAATTAGATTATTATTATTCTCTCTGTTCCCTACATACACTCTCTTATTACTCTGCCAACCAGCTATGTACTGAACTACTATTTTCAACTCCTTCCTGTTCTGAAATGATTTGTGTTTTTAGAGTGCTCTGTGTTTTTGTCTGTGTAATTGGGGCTCTTGGCCAGTTCACCTGGAGTGGGCCAGTGTGGAGTACCTGCCATCTGTGCTGCTGTGGGGGAGCACAGCCAGACCAGGGGTCCGCTCAGGCTCAGGGTCCGCTCAGCATCACCAAGTAGAGGGTCTGACATCTCCACCGTCAACCATTGGGTAATGTGTGCCAGACAGCTGGCCGACTGACGGGCTCGGCTACTGCCCCCAGGAATACTGGCCGAAAGGTGTTCTGAGCTTTTCAGCAATGTAAGCAGTTCTCTGGTCAACAAACTCTGGGTTTGACTTTGAGGTGTATACAATGGCACCCACTGCCTGTTAATTAATTAAACCATGGTTGATTTTACCAAAACATTATTCTGTATTTGATGAATATTGTTTGGTTATGTTCTCTACCAGGCTATAGCAGAATAGCAGAATGTTATCTTATCCACAAAGTTTACTCTGAGGGTAGTTTATGCACATTTTCAAAAGATATATTCGGGATGCTGTCTCTACTAGTCTGATTAAAAGCAAAAATAGTTAATTGAACAATTGTGGTTGCAGCAATGAACCTATAGATGTCAGTGTTTTAAAGGGAAATGTGACATTTACATCTCCACATAGAGAATACAGTAAAAAAATATATTGGAACTTGATATTAAAATTATTTTCACACACCCCCTCCCCTCCATTTTATCCTTGATGGACACACTTGAGAACAAGAAACAAATAAATATGAAATGTATTGAATGATACTGTAATGTTGTAGTCTTTCTTGCTTTTGTCACTGAATGCATTAAATAAAACACTCAATAAACTGCAATAGAGCACAGTCTGTGATTGTGAGAGCATCAGATCGTGTGGACTAACTTGTCCATGAAGCCAACGCTCACTGTCAAAGAAAAAAGATTGCACTGAGCCCTCGCCAAAGGATGACGCGAGGGAGGTTGGGTTTAAACCGCACACACCGTACGTGAGATGCAAGTAAACTGATGAGAGTCCTGTCTTGAAACCTACCACCGGCATTCAAACACCGAATGGAAACGTGAAGAGTCTTTTGAAATGTCGCACAATAAAAGTATTTATGTTGAATTAGGGATGTGAGTTTAGAAACATGTAGGCTAAATGTCCATTGATCAAATGAGATAACTGTTTCAGCGTGATACATGATAATCAAAATTGTCGCATCCTCAACGTTTTTTCTCTCGGTATATGGACTTCACACCTGACCGTACCATTGTGGGACATTTTCCAACCCCAAAGGAAGGACACTGAATTCAGCAGATAATTTATTAATTCAACACACCAGACACATCATGACTGAGCCTTTGTACTGCTCAAGGTGAGTACCATTGATCATTGCAACGCATGAGGACGAAATGGCAAAGTTGGGTTACTTTGCGCGCCAGGACGGAGTGAAATGATAAGCGCGCGTCCAAAATAAATGAGCTACTGTTGTTCGAAATGTATTTACATACTGGTATATTATTTCAGGGTGTAGGCTATTCCAATGGTAACAATTCCGTAGAAGTCATGTTGAATTGAATTATAGGCTATTATGATATCATCTCGTTTTCCCAGACTGCGAGCTGCTGATGGGGTCATTACGCATGCAGCACGCATATGCTTCATGACTTATTTATATAAAGATAAAGTATTTGACTATCTGGAATATCTCAGATTCTGATAAATTCCGTATGGAATGGCTCTTTAGTGGTACTGCAAAATCCCGGACAGATTTATCTATATAGAGACATCATCAAGTATGATCATGAGAACACCAAGACAAGACCTCTGTGGGAAATTTGAGGTTTTTGAGGCAGGCACGTTACTTGATTGCCAACTGTCAGGGATTCTGAGTTTAGTCAGCAGCAGCACACACAACCTAAAGATCCTTTCATGAGACCTCCATCATCATCATCATCATCGTCCTCAGTGGGCATACATCAAAATGTTGATCCTCATAGAGATAATGGCATCAGGTACCATCTAACCAGTTATCTAATCCGATTGAGGGGTGTTTGGCCATTATCTGTAGTTGCCTGTAGTTTACTGTAGCTTCCACATCCATAGCCAGCCTTGGCACAGGAGTGAGAGCAGAATCCTTTGCTTTGATGGAGACAAAGTGCAAAGCGGAGAGGAGCTGGAGCCTAAACAGCCAGAGTAGATGCAGCTGCAGTGCAAACTTTCACAATGCTGTTGACCAAGCTCATCTCATCTTTGTTCTATGTGTGTGTTTGGATTTGGTGCCTTTTAGACTCTCCCAGTCAAGCAAACCAGATGGACCCAGGGCTCTCTGTGTTCCTGCTTATCTCACTGGCCAGTTGGACTGGCTTTTATTCAGTTGGTCCCACCAGAGCTGTAAAGCTTCTCACAGAGAGGGAGATTGGCCTCTCTCTGTTTGCTCACTAATGCCAGGCCGCTACTTTATCAGTTGCCTGCTAATTTTAGAATTTAAATGGGTCTTTATTTTTGTTCATTTTTTATTGCTATACATTTTTTTATTGCTATACTGTAATATAATCCTTTGGAGGTGACTATGAATTGCTTCCATTACTATCTCTATATTTAATTATTTGCAAGCGCCAATGGCAAACAGACTGCTATTTCCTGCAGCATAACTTTCTGTAATCTATTGAACCTGATGAGATAATATCTAACATCTGTCATGGACTCTTGTTTTCATTGCCTCTCATCAGTCATAAGTTCTCTTCATATCTTTAGATTCAAGGTTACAGCACTGGCTCGTGTGTTCTTTACCGAGGTATCATGATCCCCCTTTGAAAAGGATTACTGATTTAAACAAAGATCATTGATTAAAGGTGGCACGTTGAGTTCCCTCACATATGAGATATGCTGTATTTAGTGTGGAGTGATAGCCTGATCAAATGTTGACATTATGTAGCTATGGTTGTTGTGTGATCAAAACATTACCAGGAGCAATGTGGGTCAGCGGCAATGCCCTGTACTCTAGTTGAAGTAGTAAGTCAGGCAAATGAGTATATGTAAGACAATTACACGGTGTGTGACTGCACAGCAGCTCACTACCCAGAGCTGGAAACTCCCCTGTTGCCCACGGAGACACTGATTCAACACAACTTCCTCAGATGCTACAGCCTGAGGAGAAGAGCATATGTGAAAGAGGGAGTGTCACAAAGACAGTCAGGGAGAGACAGAGAATAAGGAAGATAAATAAAATCCCCCAAATGAAGAAACATTTCCTGTAGCTGTTGTGTTCCCTCTCTTCTCTTCGGTCCTCCATCCTCCCTCAAGCACCTGTTTATTTAGAGTCTGAGCCAGCATAGGGGTAAAACGGCTGTACATGTACAGTATATTCAAAGTAGTGGAGAGTGTGGGAGGAGAGATACAGGTGGAGGGAAACAGGCTGCTCACCTGCCATATGGTACCTTAGGCAGTTCACCGCATGCAGTGATTGCTATCTTGCAATATGGCATGACACCTCCAGATTGTTATCATTATTGTCAATGTAAATGCTGCTGTCACAGTGCTGTTATACTGGATGCTCTCTTACAGGCTACTTCCATGTTGATTTGTAATCCCTGGCACTTTGTGATGGAATTGTGCCAGTGTAAATGGGTGAGCCTTTTTAGATATTAGGTGAGACCCACTGATGAATTAGTGAGAGAATGAGATCTATGGCGGTAATGACGGGACATTGAATAGATTAGCAGGGTTGAGAACTAGATAAGAGCAGAGGTGAAGAGATATACAGGACTCTAGGAGGGAACTTGGCAGTGTCGCACATGTAATGTGAGGAGGAAGCAACTACACATTTAGGGTAACATGATTTGTGCAGCAAAGTCAGTCTCTATGCTTTTATTCCCTGTACCGTGCCCTTGACTCAGGCATCAGTGCAGAGTTTCAATGTAGGGGCAGGATGGACCCTGCAGACCATGGGAAGAAGCTAAGCTGATGCCTTTATTTGCAGAGCTATGTGTGTGTGTCACCTCCTTGGCCTTATTTACATTTAGGATTAAATCTAGAATGGGTGCTACCGGTGCACCGGAGACTCCAGAGAGGAAGTTGTGAATAGTAGACAGCATGTATTGTCTCGCCTCCTCTTCCCTGTTTGCTTGCTGTGTTTCTCTCTGGGCTTCCAGTGATTTTTTGTCAGCAGTGAAGGTAGCAGATGCTCTGTAAATCTTTGATCGTAATTATTCGTGCCAGCTACCTCCATCATTGGCGTCCTCCTCCCTACACAGCCATATGGGCCAGTAGAGGGAAGCTGAGGAAACATACAGGTCTGAATCAGTTATCATTGGCTTTGTGTCCATGTCCATATCAGGGTGTGTGTGTATGTGTGAATTTGCACTGTGTATGTTGTTTCTCCCTCATATACTGTACTCTGTACATGGAAGTCTACTTTGTATATGGAAGTCTACTGTTTATCAGTTGAGAGAGCAACATCTGCACTGCTATGCTTCACTTTTCTATCCTGAATGATTGATGCCAACAAACCTTACACAGTATAGCAAACTACACAGTCATAACTGACTCTGACTGAAACAAATATAGCTGATCTACAGGGACAGTTACAATAACTGTAGGATGTTGTAAGCTATACCAAAACATTTATTCATGGCAGAAATGGACTGTCATATTGTACCAGCACAAAACTGTCTGGGTATCTAGCTGAGAGAACAAATCCAAACAGAACTCAATAGATGTTCCTTGTCCCTGTCCCAACCACACTGGAGAAGAGAGCTTGTATTTCACTGGCTTTATTCCCTATTCCCGCCAGCTGTTATTCCAACAGTGCACTCGTAGCCTTACTCTTTCCCTTGTTCTTTTTCTAGTCACTACCGATGGGTGTGTTGTAGCAGCGTACAGACGTGCTCTGGCTACAGCAGAACACAGCGGGCCTCTGTCTTTCACTGAATGCTGAATTATACAAGACCTGGTATTGTACTTGGGCTGCACAGGTCACTTTAACTTTCTCCTTTGATTGCCATCATACAGGACATTAAACATGCGCGATCCCTAATTCAAAAGCCTATTTCAGGTCACCATTAGCCAGTAGAGATCCACAGTGAAATGTACGGAAGCCAGGGAAGATCATTTATGAATTAATCTGACTATTGCAATATTGAGATGCTCTATATTTCCATACGGACCCAGAATTCTGCAGTGTTGCAGAAATGTCAGTTTTATCGCTGTGCATAATTCCATGCATTGTCAGAGGTCACTGATTGTGTTTTAACAATATGCTTGAAGATATTCCTTTCCCCAACCTTGGTTCACCACCCTGTGGTTTTTATGAGTGTAACATTCTGGATTGATAGAGTGCTCTTTTATGGTTCCCAAAGACATCATCTGCTACCCTGCCATAATTCTTAATGCTTGGTCTCTAAAGCTAGCAATCTGAGAATTGTTCACTAAACAACACAATTGATATAAAAAATACATTTAATTTGCATTCTTTTATTTATAACAAACAATCCAACAAACTATTCTATCAAAATAAAATAGGCCTATCCAATAATCACAGTATTGAGTGGCTCAAATGAACATCCATATGTCATTATAGCCATTTTAGGGCTGAATGTGGGTTTGTAAGAAGACCAATAACAGCAGAATCCATAGCCCCAGGCCTGGTCCTCCAATGAGACCACAAATAAGACATGGAGGAGTGATCACAAAACATTTATTTTACCATAAACCCCACATGTCCCATGTGATTAAATCTGACATTAATTTAAAAGTCATCGTTAACAAAGACGACATTTTCATGTCCTAATTCCTCTCCCCCCCGCTGTAGGTACCAGGGTCAGCCTCTGGGTCTGGCTCTCTGGCTCGCTATCCCCCCCATCTCCACCACGTATGACCTACTTCTGTCTCCGCATCATTGTAAACAGATCTACTAATTGCCTTCATTTATTCATTTGGAAGTCAAGTTATGTTGGGGCTGGCGCCCTCCCAGTTCATTCATGTGTAACGTGTACAATTCTTCCCTCCCCCCATGACTCATCCACATGGATTTGTGGCAGACACCAAGACAAAGGTATCCCATCAGGCTTTGTGATTTAGCCAATGATTAAATGAGTGACATTTTGAAGAGTGTGAGACATTTCTGCAGTGTCCCATTGTGACTGACCTAGAAGTGCGGCACATGACAATATAGCGAACAGAATGCATTGACAAGCTCTAGAAGGAATGAAGATATCTTTATGGGTATATGGCTTTGTTAAGGTTTTGTCAAAGCCCCTGATATTCCACCCTAACACCTAGAAGTGGGGAACATTGATGCACAGCAATTCTCTGGAGGTAGTGCAGGTTTGATATGACTAGATCACATACAGATGTTAATTTGATCAATATTTTGTTGCTGAGAATTGTCCTTTTGTTGCTGAGAAATGCAGATGAGTTTTGTGACAGAAATTCACTGAAAACCTACACTAACACCCGGTTATATTAACAGTATTGCACTTTTAATGTAGCCTACATTTGACCAGCTAATAGCCTAACCATCGATTAAGCAACATTATGGACTAAACCTGTTCAAGTGCTGTTGCTGCAGGAATATTTTGCTGTGAAAATATTTGTCAAATTAAGATCCTATATCTGTACACTCCTGTCCCTGTGTTATTACTCTGTTTTGTCCAGCCTGATCAGACTACACCACAAGAGACACCGTTTTCATCACATCTGATGAAATAACTCAACTCTATTGTTGACTCAGTGTAAGAACATTGTGTCTGTCCTGCAGCCTGAAAGATGGTGTCAGAGTCTGACTGATTCCAATCTTCTCACATTTTATCAGGCTGTGCCCAGCAGGAGCCTCAGAGGTTGCTGCAAATGGAACGCATTGGGCCACACTGAGCCATAAAGTACAATAAGCACTGTGCATGAAGTGCACAAAGGGGGAGAAGGAGACACATTTCTGTGATCATTTTAGTTTATGTTTATGTATGGTTACAGATGGTTACCCTCCAATGAATCACACATAATAAGATACTGAAGAGTTTATGCCAGAATGTCACCCCAGTGCAGGCTGAAAACATAGACACAGCCCTGTGGCTCTTGGTGGGGGTCTTAAAGTCAAATTAAACATGATGGCATGGAATTTTGACTCTGATTGGTGCCCGCCACCGTAGCCAGAGGCCTGAGCATGTTCTTCTATGAGTGTGTGTGAATGAGTCACGTCTGGGCTGAGGCTGGGGTTGGCAGGAGCGTGTCTGACTGACGAGGCAGTGTATTCAGCAGGGAGGTTTGCAGCCAGCAAGATGCTGTCTCTATAATCTAGGGTAAACAGAGCAGCATTACTGCACGGCTCAGACGTGACTGAATCGAGAAGAAATATAAATGGATGGGCAGCTGTTGCTTCCTGCTTCTGGCCCACCTTGTTATGTTTGGCTTGATCTTCACAACACTGATTTAACCTCTGTAGGTCTCTGTATTGCGGAACTAAAATTGAGGGATTACCTATCATTTTGCACAGACACAGGCACAATACTTGAGGCGCAACTAATATCTTAATGCAAATTATGTTGAGGTTCATAACACTGAAGTTTGTCATGTGATTTTGGATTGAATGATTTAGAATAAAATAATGAATTTCCCAAACCACTGAACACAGCAACTCAAGGTGGTGTCCCATGATATTGTAAACTGGGAGTTTAATATAGAGTTTGAAATGGGGTGTACTCCTGGGGGGATAAAAATTAATAGAGACAATCCATTTGCTTGCACAACCTGTTAATGGAATTCACTCTCTGCATGTACAACAATTAAATGCTGCATAGAGACGAACCAGATTACCCTGAAGCCATCATAAAACAGAACTACGGCTCACACCTGTGTGTGAATCATGTAACAGGGCCCAGAGACTCACTAGTCACTAGGCTATTCATTATATTTCACTACAACTGAGGCCAACTGAATACAGTATGTTATTATATCAGCATATAAACTAGATCAGGAATGTCTCAGAGTAAGGGTTGCAAAATTCTGTGAACTTTCAATCATTCCCTGGTTTTCCAGAAAACCTGGTTGGAGGTTTCAGGATTTCCTGCTAATTCTGGGAATCCTCCTACCGGGACTTTGGGAAAACCAGGGAATTTATTGAAAAGTTCCAGAAATTTTCCAACCCTACTCAGTCTACATCATGCAGATGTGAGCAAGGGAATATCAGGAGAAGGACATGTGACATCTTTGTTCAAATCAAAAGAGAAGGAATGTCTAGGGAAGGAATGTCTAGGGAAGGAATGGTTAGGGAAGGAATGGCTAGGGAAGGAATGGCTAGGAAAGGAATGCTTGGTAGAGCTACAGTAGCCAAGGTTCTGATAGTAGCTATTTTAGTATGCTTCTTTTGCTCTCCCTCCCAGAGGCCACAGGATTTACATTTTATGTGGATTCTGCACAGCACAGCCTGCCTGGGCAATGACACATTTTATTTTGATCTGGATATAGAGAGTTTTTTCATTTTCCTTGTAACATCCAGCCTTAAATTTGTAGCTGACATGTATTACAACCGAATAACTGCATGATGACAGGATGACAACAGAACAGGGCAGCAATGCCAGTGCCAGTATGTACACAGTGCACAAAACATTAAGAACACCTTCCTAATATTGAGTTGCGCCCCAACCCCCTTTTGCCCTCAGAAAAGCCTCAATGTGTTGGGGCATGGACTCTACAAGGTGTCTAAAGCGTTCCACAGGGATGCTGGCCCATGTTGACTCCAGTGCTTCCCACAGTTGTGTCAAGATGGCTGATGTCCTTTGGGTGGTGGACCATTCTTGATACACATGGGAAACTGTTGAACCTGAAAAACCCAGCAGTGTTGCAGTTCTTGACACAAACCTTTGTGCCTGGCACCTACTACCATACCCCATTCAAAGACATTTAAATATTTTGCCTTGCCCATTCACCCTCTGAATGCCACACACACAATCCATGTCTCAATTGTCTCAAGGTTTAAAAAGCCTTACCTCCCCTAGGGTGGCAGGTAGCCTAGCGGTTAGAGAGTTGGGCTAATAACTGAAAGGTCACTGGTTCAAATACCTGAGCAGACAATGTGAAAAAAACCTGTCAAAGTGTCCTTTAGCAAGGCCCTTAACCCTAATTTGTTTCAGGGGCTGACCCTGTAGGTAGGTGGTCATTGTTAATTAGAATTTGTTCTTAACTGACTTGCCTAGTTAAATAAAGGTAAAATAAAAACAGGAGGCTGCAAAGGGGAGGACACCATTCCATTGATTCTGTTCCAGAAATGATTCTGAGCCTGACCTCCCCAATTAAGGTACCACCAACCTCCTGTGATCTGATTGAATTGGATTTAACAATTGACATCAACAAGGGATCATAGCTTTCACCTGGTCAGTCTTTGTCATGGAAAGAGCAGATGTGCCTAATGTTTTCTACATATAATTGGATATGTGTTGTATGTTGTAGAGAACAGGGAGAGAATACACAGAGTATCTGTTTGCCAAAGGGACCAGAGGAAAAGGGGACACACCAGTGATTTTCCCCCTGATGTCTTTGAGGCAGGGACAGATGGAGAGGAGATGCTGGAGTGGAGCTGGAGAAAACCCAGACACCACCGTGTCAGTCCTCCTGTCCTGTCTATTCTCCCCATCCCTGGCTCCTACACAACACACACTGCCGGACATCCTGTTAGTAGTTAGCAATGAGTGCAGCCATGGCCACTGCTGTCCACTGAGAGGACACGCATGACCATTTTTGTTTAACCTTTATTCTAACCAGGAAGTCTCATTGAGATAAATTATCTATTTTCCTATCTTAAGGGGACCTGGGACAGAGAAGGCAATTGTTTCCAAGCTAAAGGCTTTGAGCTGGTCAGATGCTTCCGTACCATTCCACTGGGAAGCTGAATGGTTTGTGAAGCAGCGAGGCTACAGTAGAGAGCTGTTGGTCTGGCATCAGACAGGACAGAGCATGTGGCATGTGGGGGCTCCACAGCCTTAGAGAGACAGCTTGGCTAAGCCTCTAGAGCTGCTGGGACTCAGACAAAAGAAGCGGGTGCAGGCAGATGTGGGCTCCTAATTTACAGTCCTCTCCTCCGCGCATGGCACTTTTATTACTACTATAATGGACTGGGATAAAGTGAGTTTATGTATGAAGCTAACAGTTCTACATCATTGTGATCAATGTTCCCTACCCTAGATTAATAAGGACTCATATAAAAAAGGAGGCCCGGTAAAAGTGCCATTTGTTCTCCAGGTCCAAATTTACTAACCAGGTTATCTAACCAGAGTGAGAATGTGTTTTATTTAGACAGATGCAAACTCAAAGCACACAGCACATGATGATGAATAGCTTGTGAAAAGAAAGAAAGTCATGAATAAAGATTTTTTTTACAAGGCTTTCACTCTCCTTTCGCTAATCCACTCATCCATCCACTCATCCATCCATCCATCCATCCATCCATCCATCCATCCATTCCATGCAGTATTCTAGGGGCATTGTTTGTCCCCTGGTTGAAACATCTAAATAAAATATGCTAATGAAGTTAAAAGGGGAAGTGAAAGGGTTGATGCTGCCCGACTCTGAATCCTTAATGATTCTCCACCATCCCTGGAAAAGGCCTGATTAATTTAGGAATGTCGGCCGTGCTGGAGAGAGTGATTAATTCCTGGAGGGTTTAACCATTTAGGAGAATAAGAGGGAGGGATGAAAATAAAACAGGCAGCTGGAAATATGTAAGCATAATTAATACATTTGGATCCTATTTAATTAGCTGTCTAAACAGTATGTAAAGCACAGAGTCACTGTTTGTCACTGCTTTGTTGAAGTAATAGGCTACAGACCTCCCTGGCAGAGATAATGAGCCCCTGCAGACAGGGAAGGAGCGAGACCACCTCTCCTGCTAATCTAGCACTCTGTATTGATTGCAATGGGGATAGACGTCTACACTGCTCCTGTGAAGTGATTACTGGAATTATATGTTCTGTTGATGTATGTTGTGTCTGAGAACGCAGAGGGGGAGAGAACAACAAGGTGAAAACATTTCCAGATGGTATTTATCAGCCTGTATCTCTTCTTGTAAAATGAAATCTCTTGTCATTGTAAAATGTTGACCTTGTAAACTTAGGGGGAGGTTATTCATTAAATAAATATTCATTTATTTGAACAAAAACGTTATATGAATAAAACCCTGTTTTATGAGTCCTTGCTAAATGTTTATAAATGGTTTATTATAACGCCTTTGATTTGTTCTAGGTCATCTCAAGTCTAAAACAAACTATTTCCCTTCTCTTTCAGGATGATGTGAAGACCATTGTTGAGGATATCAACTACAGCGCAGCCTGACTTAGAACAGTCTTATTTATTCCTACCCTACAGCTCTAAACATTTAGTCTGGACTTGCCATCTCTTAGAAGTCCTATGGGTATGTGGACGTGTTTGGATATAGGATGGACTTACTGCGGCAGTACTAAGGGGCAGTCATGGTCCCTGACGTGGTGGCTGTTGGTCCTGATCTGCCTAGCGATGGGCCAAGGCCAGTCCCAGTCCCTCAACACCTTCCAGTCAGAGAGAAGGGAGTGGACCCTGAACCACCTGATTGTGCACAAGACCACTGGAGCTCTTTATGTTGGTGCTGTCAACCGGATCTACAAGCTATCTGCCAACCTGACCCTCTTGGTCTCCCATGACACAGGGCCTGAGTACGACAACAAGGCCTGCTACCCTCCTCTTATAGTGCAGCCCTGCTCTGAGCCCCTGGCCTCCACTGATAACATCAACAAACTGCTGCTCATAGACTACTCCCACAACCGCCTGCTGGCCTGTGGCAGCCTCTACCAAGGCGTCTGTAAGCTAATGCGACAGGAAGACCTGTTTATCCTGGTGGAGCCCACTCACAAGAAAGAGCACTACCTCTCCAGTGTTAACCAAACAAACACCATGTATGGGGTCATCGTGCCCTCTTCGCAGGGCCAGGACGGCACCCTGTTCATCGGCACGGCCGTGGGTGGGAAGCAGGACTACTTCCCTACCATCTCCAGCCGTAAGCTGCCCCGTGACCCAGAGTCCTCTGCCATGCTGGACTACGAGCTCCACACTGACTTTGTCTCCTCTCTCATTAAGATCCCCTCTGACACGCTAGCTCTGGTCCCGCGCTTTGACATTTACTACATCTACGGCTTCGCCAGCGGGAACTTTGTCTACTTCCTGACCGTGCAGCCAGAGACCCCAGAGAACGGGATCCTTGCTGGCAGTTCCCCAGGTGACCTGTCCTACACAACCCGCATCATACGTCTCTGCAAAGGGGACAAGAAGCTCCACTCTTATGTGTCTCTACCAGTGGGCTGTGTACACAAGGGAGAGGAGTATCGCCTCCTACAGGCCGCACACCTGTCCAAGGCAGGGAAGGTATTGGCCAGGTCCCTCAATATCAGTGCCCAGGATGATGTCCTCTTTGCTGTGTTCACCAAGGGACAGAAGCAGTACCACGAGCCCCTGGACAACTCAGCCTTGTGTATCTTTACCATCCGAGACATTAACGCCCTCATCAAAGAGCGCCTGCAGTCCTGCTACCAGGGAGAGGGCAACCTAGAACTACACTGGCTGCTGGGAAAGGACGTGCAGTGCACCAAGGCGGTAGGTATCTGTAGCTACCTGAAGAGGGCTTTGCAACCAGTCCCTTTATTAGCATCTAGCAAGACAGGGGTAGACCAGCACTGGCTCCTCTGATGTAGTATACAGACACATTATTCAGACAGTGGGGGTGACAGGTTAGAGAATTGAATATTTAAAGCTTTTTGATTACCCCACAGCCTTGATTACACCAACAGTAGCTGAGAGGCAGAAAGGTAGCCCCATTCAAAGTTTTTTTATATTCCACAAGAGCAACAGAGTAGTAAGTGGGGGAGATTAATTTACAATTCTAATCAGAGGAATTTTGTATGCAGCTTTGATTCTATTCAGAGGTTTAGGTTCTCCCTGCATGGCGCAGTGGTCAGAGCAGCACGCTTCTTCTCTGAGCGTCATGAGTTAGCGGCAGTGCTGGGCAATTATTTTTTTTGTTGTTGTGTGAGTGCAGAGGAAGGCGTTCTCAGGACCTTTTCAAATGTTTGAAATTGAAGTCAGTCAGTCAGACAGTCAGTCAGTCAGTCAGTCAGTCAGTCAGTCAGTCAGTCAGTCCTCTCTCTCTCTCTCCATCAAGGTTGTTATTAAGCAACACAACCTCCCATTTCGCCAATAGTCACATACTGCCTCTTACCCATGTCAACACTGTTCCAGTGCAGAAGAAAGCAGAAGAGATTCTCTCTCGATGCAGGAAATGAAAGTACAAATGTGTTTACCTAAAAAGTGAGATTTCGATTCTGCCTGACAGGCCATTAGTGGAGGTTTGAGGTGGGTTGTGCTAGATGTAAAAGGACTGCTTAGCATGTGAGCCTCTTTGATCCTAAATCAAAACCTGACATCTCTGGGGCTGTGTGTTTGTGTGATGTCAGATCAAGCAATTTAAAATCACAGAAACCGGCACCAAATACATGGCGTTCTCATGTTTGCCAAGAGTAATTAAAATGCTCAACAAACACACTCTCCTGGAATTGTTGACAAATTTAACAGCCCCAATATCTTTTGAAGTCGCTGCCTTGAAAACCATGGTAATTGCGTTAAACAAATGTGAAGATTATTACAGTAGTCTTTATTAGCTTTCACACTCTGTCTCCTTCTCTTGCTCTCTGTCTCACTCATCTCTCCCCATCTTTCCCCATCTTTCTCTGCAGCCTGTGCCTATCGATGATCACTTCTGTGGGCTGGACATCAACCAGCCCCTGGGGGGCTCCCAGCTGGTAGCTGGCCTGACGGTTTACACTGAGACCAGGGACAGGCTGACCTCTGTCACCTCCTACGTCTATAACGACTACAGTGTGGCCTTTATCGGCACCAGGAGTGGCAGACTGAAGAAGGTAAGCATGAGTAATACACTGACAGATTTAGCAGGGGGATTCTTTCTCCACAGTCACGTAAGCAGCCAACATTTAGAGACCAATGAGGATTTATCATCAGCAAAAATAAATCAACAGCCAAGACTAGCAATATCATAGATTCTAGCCCCTAGGCTTTAATCGCTATGCAAGAGGCACATTGTCATTTTGACAGTCTTTCTTGATATAACCGTATTGACATAAATCAAGATAGGGGAGGATTATTGTACATAAAAATGAGAACATGTTGTTGATGTTGTGACATTAGCCAGTGGGGCACAGTGTCAGCCTGTCTGGCACACATGAAGGATAGACTTGGAGCAGAGTCTCACATAACTAGACAAGCGCTCCTCTGCTTTCTCTTCCCTCGATGTGTGTGTGTGTGTACCTTGGGTCCATGTAAGGACAGGGTTTGTCATTACACTGACAGAATGCAGAAGCATGATGTAGACTCCTGGGAGCGCCCATTGAACAGTACATCACATCTGCACTCCTATTCCATCATCCCAAATGGTCACGGAGAGTGGAATTGAGGCATGACAATAAATGCCATTAGGAGATCAGTCAGGCAATAATGCCATTGGAAAGGGCAGGCTCAGCACACTAGAAGGTCAGGGGTCAGAAGATCAAAGGAATAAGCAGCTCTCTCACAGTCCAGCATCTGGGGATGTCACTCATCACACCCAGAAACACCCATTTCCAACCCGACTGGACATACATTTTATCAATTAAATATGTCTGTATGTTTTGTTTTTTGAGTGTGGTCTTCTTGGGTAATTTCCTTCTAGATTGACTTGTCCCACTGTCTAGCCTATTGTGTTTTCCTGACTCAATCTCAACACCAATGGTGAGTATGCCAGTAATCCCAGACCAACATAGTGTGCCACCAGTGACGGTACGGCTCCATTCTAAAGAGATTAAATACTATAATGCACCTTAGTGCCAGCAGGTGATGGCTTACTTTGACATAGTAATTCACTTACCAAGAAGAGGGCACGAGAAGGACATGAATAGATCCAACATTCTCCTCAGTGGTTAGCTATAATCACTTAGTAGTATTTCCTTTGGATTAATATGATAAGCACACAGCTCGGCAAGTCGGTTAGGACATCTACTTTGTGCATGACACAAGTAATTCTTCCAACAATTGTTAACAGACAGATTATTTCACTTTTAATTCACTATATCACAATTCCAGTGGGTCAGAAGTTTACATACACTAAATTGACTGTGCCTTTAAACAGCTAGGAAAATTATGTCATGGCTTTAGATGCTTCTGATAGGCTAATTGACATCATTTGAGTCAATTGGAAGTGTACTTGTGTAAAGCCAAACATAGGAAGTACAAGCCGGCTATCCCGTCTATCATTATGGGCAACGTGAGATCGCTACATAACAGGATAGATGAATTCGAGGGTCTAGTCCATGGCCAGAGGGATTACAGAGAAGCCAGTCTATTATGTCTTACCGAGACGTGGCTGAATGATAACATCCCAATAGGGAACGTCACTATCGGCGGTTTCCAGACCATTAGAGCGGACAAGGATAGCGCTTCTTCCGGTAAGAGTAAGGGAGTTAACAACAGATGGTGTAATCCAAGCCATATTACTGTTAAGGAACAGTTTTGTAGCCCAGACATTGAGCTGTTAGCCGTTAACCTGAGACCCTAGTATTTGCAGAGGGAATTCACGGCGGCCATCGCTGTTATTATTTACATCCCGCGCTCCGCTGACACAAACACAGCGTGTGACGTCATCCACTCTGTTATCGCGAGTTTACAGACAGCGCATCCCAGTGCCTTCTTTGCCATTTCGGGGGATTTTAACCATGCATCTTTCTCTTCAACGCTGTGGTGGCCAGTGCCATCTTTTTTGCAGTGGTGTGCTGGGGGGCCAACATAAAGCTGATCAGGAAGGCTAGCTCTGTCCTGGGGATTAACCTTGACACTCTAGAGGAGGTGGTGGAGAGAAGGATCCTGGCTAAACTGCTGGCCATCATAGACAACTTCACCCACCCTCTGCATACCATGGTTATGATGCAGAAGAGCACCTTCAGTCACAGACTGATCCAACCACGGTGTGCCAGAGAGCGCTACAGGAGGCCCCTCCTGCTGGCGGCTATTAGACTATTTAATGCCTCACTGGGGTGCCGTGCCGTCGGCAACATTGACCTGGAACTGTTGGGGTGTTAGGACCTAGTTTAAAAATTAGGCATCCATCCATCCGTGAGTAACTCTCTGGTCTGTAATCATTCATTCACTCAGGACTTATTCATTCAGCACTCATTCATTCAGGACTGTATATACATATTCATGTACTGTTGTTATATCAAATTACGTGCAATATTGTAAGTTATTATTGGACTGAACTTATGTAGTCATTCACTCAGGATTGCATATTAGTATCCTGTCAGTAGTATCTTTTTTGCATTTTGTATATCGAATGTGCAATACGTGCATTTATCTGTAATTAAACCCTGTACTTAGGACTGTATTTTAAGGGAATTATTATTATTACCCTAAATTATGTCATATGCACATTTAGCTATTGTGTCTCTTCCTGTCATTTACCTGTACAGTTAATTTAACCATGCAAATATTCACTTACCTGTACATTTAACCAGACTGTGTATTAAGTAAACTATTATTACCCTCACTTATATCATACGCACATTTAGCTATTTAAGTATCTTTCTCTGCCATCGACCTGTATAGTAAAGTTAATAATAATATAATATTTTCACCTAACACTCTGTAACAATGTATAGTGTACATATTCAGCCATTCACACATACAGCGGGTGAAATAAGTATTGAACACGTCACCATTTTTCTCAGGAAATATATTTCACATTATTACACATAACTTAATTTCTGAACTTATTTGTTTTAGTTTCTTTGTATGTATGTATTACTTGGGTTGTTACCAACATCTGGTGAAAATGTCATGTCAATAGCACCTTTGGAAATATATTTACTGAGAAAAATGGTGACGTGTTCAATACTTATTTCACCCGCTGTACTATGCAATGCCTTTTTATAGCTTTTTGCACTCCAGACTTCTTGTATTTTTATACATTTTCATACTGCCGCACTATGTATCATGTATCGTGTATCTGTCTTTTGTGTATTTCGTTCTGGCATTTTGCTCCTGCCCTGTGTTTTTCGTAGCTGCTTGACAAAGTAATTTCCCCTCAGGGATCAATAAAGTACCTATCTATCTATATATCTAAGACAGGGAATTTGTTACTAGGATTAAATGTCAGGAATTGTGAAAAAAAAGTTTAAATGTATTTGGCTGTAGGTGTTTATTTTTTTATTTATTTTTTTGTCCAGGAGGGGAAAGGGCAGTGTGGAGTGCAATAGAGATTGCATCATCTGTGGATCTGTTTTGGCGGTATGCGAATTGGATAGGGTCCAGGGTGTCTGGGGTGATGGTGTTGATGTGAGCCATGGCCAGCTTTTCAAGGCATTTCATGGCTACAGATGTGAGTGCTACAGGGTGGTAGTCATTTAGACAGGTTACCTTGGCGTTCTTAGGCACAGGGACTATGGTGGTCTGCTTGAAACATGTAGGTATTAGAGCCTGGGTCAGGGAGAGGTTGAAAATGTCAGTGAAGACACTTGCCAGCTGATCAGCGCATGCTCTGAGTACGCGTCCTGGTAATCCATTTGGCCCTGTGGCCTTATGAATGTTAACCTGTTTAAAGGTCTTACTCAAATAGGCTACGGAGAGAGTCATCACACAGTTGTCCGGAACAGCTGGTGCTCTCACGCATGGTTGAGTGTTGCTTGCCTCGAAGCGAGCATAGAAGGGCAGCTATGTCTATATATCCTCTGCTTTTCATGAGTTCTGCTTGCATTAGGACACTGAAACATTTACCATTCTTACTACACACCCATGAGCATAAAGGCTAAGACATGCACACGTGCGCACGCACACACACAGGGATGCATATAGACAAACAGGATGTGACCGTTGAATAGCGATTAAGAAAATGAAGTCCAGATGAGTGCAGGAATCGCCCCCCAAAACAAAGGGAATGGATGAGGGGGTATTCATGTGGACAGGAACGAGAGAACAGGAAGCAGGGCCCTGAAGGAGAGCCCAAAAGCTCTTAGGGGAAAACACAATGACCTAGATGAGTCTGTGGTCATGTCCTAGAAATGGTGCTATGGGGGCTTGGAAGCTAGCCACAATGTAGAATGTTAAGTTCAGGGAAAAACTCAGGGATCATTCAGCAGACCTCATACCTTTGGGCCAACACTGACACACATGCTGTATGTTTGTTTTGCTTTGTCAGACGAGCACTCTCACAAACACAAACACAAACACACACAATTAGAGTGCACTAAGCCTAGTTAGTAATCATGTTTGGCAATTGCATTTACAAACATACAGCTGGTCAATGTTAGGGATCAATAAAGCCCTCTTAATAGCAGTGATGAGATGTCTGACTGATTAGAGCAGGTGTGTAATACAGAGCTCTCACTAAACACTTTTCCCTTTAGGCACTGCAGCACCGTCCTGTCTTAGCAGGACAGACACACACTCCTCATCAGCATTCAACCAAAGTCAAAATGGATACGGGTTAATCAATGTCCACTCCAGTCTGTCAGCTAGAATTTGCCCAAACACACAGCCGTTCAACCCTGAAGGTTGCCAGACGTACTGGCCTTATGTCACTGTATTTCAGTCTCTTAGAAAGAGATGTTTGGAAAATATAATACCAATTTGTTACTAGTGTCCCTACTACCATACTGTATCTAGTGTCCCTACTACCATACTGTATGTAGTATCTAGTGTCCCTACTACAATACTGTATCTGGGGTAAAGGAATAAGGGGGACTGGGTGGATACTAGACTAAAACTTATAGGCTAGCTGAAGAGATTGCTCCCAGCCTATTATCTATATGGTAGAATACACTTAACACACTTGGCCCATGCTAGTCACATCTGGTCACATTTAGTGGGATTGGCAGGCCAACGACATGTACTGTAAACTGATCACCTTTCATACCAACCTCAAGGGAAATGGAAAGTTTACAGGAACATTTATGTACTTTAATATGTACCTCTTCTAGAACCCTTTCACATTGATTCCTTGATCATAATAATCTCATAATCAATCCTCTATGTTAATACTTAAAGGAGGATAAATGAGAAATATGTGACTCCAGGAAGTTGTCTTGCAACTTTCAAACTACCTATTAGGCCCTTTTTGTTGATGACATCCAAGCCTATAGGTTTGTGTTTTTAGTTTTAAAGGATGGAAGCACAGACAAACAACCACTGAGAAAAGCTGAAAAAAAAAATCAGCAAACCATGCAAACAGAGCTAGGAGGGAACAAGTTGTTTTCATTAATAAGAATTACGTGGGATCATATGAAATTATTAGTTATTTGACTTTCTTGTTTGTATCCAATGTTGGTCTCTAAGGGGGTTGAGATTAGTTCCTTCTGTCAGTATCAGGAATGAAAACACACTGTTGTAGGCCTAAATGTGATCCAGGAGTGAAATGCATGTTTTCTTATAGGTTAGTTTGGACATTTAAAGGGATAGTTCACCCACATTACAAAATTACACATTGGTTTTTGTACCCTGTAAGCAGTCTATGTACAAGGTATGACAGCAATCTATGCTTTGGTTTAGTTTCCCTTGCAGTATCTGGCACTGTTTCCAAATGCTTTAGTGACTATAAGTGACTTTGGTGAGCTTCACATGATGGGTGAAAAATACTAATATTGGTCCCGTGACTTGAATGGGATTTGTGCCACAAATGCAAAAAAGTTAGTATTTGGAAACATTGTCGGGTGAACTAAACCAAAGCATGGATTGCTGTCATACTTTGTCCATTGACTGCTTACATGGTAAGGAAAGAGTAGAAAAAGGCATTTAGTCAAATCATTAGTAAACAGAAAATGTGTTTGTGTTAAAATCTCGATGTTGATCTGGGGTTAACACCAGTGGGATTGAAATTGACACCACTTGTAGTAAATAAATGAAGTGCTTTTTGAATCATAGTGGAATCAACACAGCGTGGTGTTACCATTAAGTCTCTCAGAGTGAAAAAGACGTGGGAGGGGCTTCATTATCATATTTGCCAGCATGCTTTGTTGAAGGTTAAGTCTTAGAATAGTTTGTTTTAATACCTGTGTTTCTGTATGCACATTAATTGATAAATTGATCTTATGCTATACAAAGATAAATAACTTACATTTATCTAAACTAATCCAATCTGTAAGGGGTTTGATTGATCACACCTGTTACTGAGTGTCACGTGATGGTGCATAGGGAAACCAAGGCGCAGTGCAGGGATAGTAGTTCGACATTTTATTGATACTATGTAAGAATGTTCTTTACTATGTATAACAAGACAAAATGAGAACTACTGAAAACACAAAAACACGAATTGCCAAAACGTCACATTCACAAAACAAAACACGAATGAACAGACGTAAATCCAACACACTTATTTTTCACCGTGACATGCGAAATACATCGACAACGACCCACACCAGAGTGAAGGACAGACAAACATATATAGGATCCCTAATTAGAGACAATGCGGTGCTCTAATTAGGGATCCAACCCAAAACCCACACAGAAACAGAAAAGAAAGACACTGTCAGACTCTGACCATAGCTACATAGAGAAGCAAATAGGCTTCCCTATGGCCAGAGCCTGACACTGAGATGGTTATTCCAGTTTAGATCGTTTTTAAGTCTATCACCATAGCAGTCATTCTGAGTGCAGGTCGTGTGTGATAAAATATTTCAATAGGAATTACTAATTACTAATCACTTCACAAACCAGCCTATTGTGACTTGAAGGTCTGATGTTGGCCATGAGCCAGGATTTTCAGACCACAATGATGAGGATAACTACAGTGGGGAGAACAAGTATTTCATACACTGCCGATTTTGCAGGTTTTCCTACTTACAAAGCATGTAGAGGTCTGTAATTTTTATCATAGGTACACTTCAACTGTGAGAGACAGAATCTAAAACAAAAATCCAGAAAATCACATTGTATGATTTTTAAATAATTAATTTGCATTTTATTGCATGACATAAGTATTTGATCACCTACCAACCAGTAAGAATTCCGGCTCTCACAGACCTGTTAGTTTTTCTTTAAGAAGCCCTCCTGTTCTCCACGTATTACCTGTATTAACTGCACCTGTTTGAACTCGTTACCTGTACAAAAGACACCTGTCCACACACTCAATCAAACAGACTCCAACCTCTCCACAATGGCCAAGACCAGAGAGCTGTGTAAGGACATCAGGGATAAAATTGTAGACCTGCACAAGGCTGGGATGGGCTACAGACAATAGGCAAGCAGCTTGGTGAGAATGCAACAACTGTTGGTGCAATTATTAGAAAATGGAAGAAGTTCAAGATGACGGTCAATCTCCCTCGGGCTGGGGCACCATGCAAGATCTCACCTCGTGGGGCATCAATGATCATGAGGAAGGTGAGGGATCAGCCCAGAACTACACGGCAGGACCTGGTCAATGACCTGAAGAGAGCTGGGACCACAGTCTCAAAGAAAACCATTAGTAACACACTACGCCGTCATGGATTAAAATCCTGCAGCGCACGCAAGGTCCCCCTGCTCAAGCCAGCGCATGTCCAGGCCCATCTGAAGTTTGCCAATGACCATCTGGATGATCCAGAGGAGGAATGGGAGAAGGTCATGTGGTCTGATGAGACAAAAATAGAGCTTTTTGGTCTAAACTCCACTCGCCGTGTTTGGAGGAAGAAGAAGGATGAGTACAACCCCAAGAACACCATCCCAACCGTGAAGCATGGAGGTGGAAACATCATTCTTTGGGGATGCTTTTCTGCAAAGGGGACAGGACGACTGCACCGTATTGAGGGGAGGATGGATGGGGCCATGTATCGCGAGATCTTGGCCAACAACCTCCTTCCCTCAGTAAGAGCATTGAAGATGGGTCGTGGCTGGGTCTTCCAGCATGACAACGACCCGAAACACACAGCCAGGGCAACTAAGGAGTGGCTCCGTAAGAAGCATCTCAAGGTCCTGGAGTGGCCTAGCCAGTCTCCAGACCTGAACCCAATAGAAAATCTTTGGAGGGAGCTGAACGTCCGTATTGCCCAGCGACAGCCCCGAAACCTGAAGGATCTGGATGGAGGAGTGGGCCAAAATCCCTGCTGCAGTGTGTGCAAACCTGGTCAAGAACTACAGGAAACTTATGATCTCTGTAATTGCAAACAAAGGTTTCTGTACCAAATATTAAGTTCTGCTTTTCTGATGTATCAAATACTTATGTCATGCAATAAAATGCAAATTAATTACTTAAAAGTCATACAATGTGATTTTCTGGATTTTTGTTTTAGATTCCGTCACTCACAGTTGAAGAGTACCTATGATAAAAATTACAGACTTCTACATGCTTTGTAAGTGGGAAAACCTACAAAATCGGCAGAGTATCAAATACTTGTTCTCCCCACTGTAAGTCATAACTAAAGGCCAAATTTATAATATATGGTCAAAAAGGGTTTACTTAGGTCACATGGTGAAGGCTATGGGAATAAAAGTTATTAAATGCAACAACCATGTCTCTGTCACTTACAAACACAGTCATGGGTGGGTATCTCTCAAATTCACTCAAAAAGGCAGGCTGGGAAATATGCAAATAAGACTTTATACCCTACAGTGTTAAAACAACACTTATTTACAAAACATTTTCATCATTACATGACTGGTTGATGGGGTAGCAGTCATCCGTTGATCCTTGTAAACTAGCCACTTTTCGTCATGTACATTACTTCTACCACAAACTCTGGCTGAACTAGGACAGCTTCCAGATACTGTGCACATGTCAGCAGCTACCAGCAGGCTCATTATAAAACCAATGAAATGCTCCTTCTCTCATTACAGACTGTGGGCATAAAGAGAGATTGAAAAACTGTTGTAGTCCCACAAGGCCAGGTTATAAACCCATGTATAAATGGATTGAAATCAAACTCTGGGCTGGTCAAAAGGTCACCATTTCCTCTGAGCTCATAAATTGGACCATGTCGACCTCCTAATGCCCTGCTAAATACCACTGGCACAATATCTCTATGGACAATTTTTTTGTTTTTTACGATAACATTTTGCGAATGGAACTGGTACAAGCTTTGGTTTCTATTTATGAGATAGGGAGTGTGGGATTGTGGTAAGAGAGACCGAGGATGAGGGGGAAGACAGAGAGGGGGCCAGGGAACCACTAAATAGACAAGGAGTTAAAAATAACAACTTTCTATTGAGTGACTGGTTAGGGGGATGAAAGTGTCAAATCAATGGTGGACAGAACTGGTTAAATTACAAACGGAGCAGAGTGGACACCATGATCCTCTGGTGATCCTTCTGAGAGAATCCCCTGACTGTGTCCCTAAATTACTGCAGCTCTGGAGCTGCATGCCAGGCGTTGGTCTCCTTGTCACAGAGGGATTGTCCTGTAGGATTCTCCCATCTCAGCCCAAGAGCTGTTTTTCTCTGTACTCCCCTTTGTTTTCGGTGGGGAGCCCAGCCTGCAGGAGAGGGCTTCTGACTGGAAGGTGGAAGGGTTGATTGATTGGTACAGTTTTGGAGCCCAGGGGATTCAATCATTTAATCCGTTTGTATTGATTGCTGCTGTGTCTATTGAGAGAGCATTGTGAGTCTGCCAGTGGCTGTGTGCACTGCCCTGGCATGCAGGGAGATTTGCTGCAGTCCAACCTGAGCTTGGTGCTAGAGATTTGTACTGTCCAAATAACCAGAATGTAGGATGTGTTGTTTATTATGGGCTTCTCACATCTGAACTCTAATGTCTATTCCTCTGCCTAGTCTCCTCTCATACTGTATTTAGAGGAGTATCTTTATCCAAAAAAGTACATTGAATGATATTTGCATGCTGAATTCTTAGCAGCCATTAAACTTGAGATTAGATGTCTAATTTTCTCTCGGTTGTCGAACTTGAAGGTTTATAAATTTTGTCTGTCAAGACTCAGAGTAGATGTGATAAAAATGTAGATAGATAGATAGATAGATAGATAGATAGAGAGATAGATAGATAGATAGATAGATAGATAGATAGATAGATAGATAGATAGATAGATAGATAGATAGATAGATAGATAGATAGATAGATAGATAGATAGATAGATAGATAGATAGATAGATAGATAGATAGATAGATAGATAGATAGATAGATAGATAGATAGATAGATAGATAGATAGATAGATAGATAAGTACTTTATTGATCCCCAGGGGGACATTTCTTTGTCAAGCAGCTACGAAAATGCCAGAACGAAGTCTGGAGTGCGTAAAAGCTATAAAAAGACATTGCATAGTATGAGTGGATGGCTGAATATGTACACTATACATTGTTACAGTGTTAGGTGAAAAAAAAACTATAAAAATATTGCAAGTTGATATAGATAAAAAAGGAGTATTTGCATGGTTAACTATACTATACAGGTCGATGGCAGAGAAATAGCTAAAAGTGCGTATGATATAAGTGAGGGCAATAATAGTTTACTTAATATACAGTCTGGTTAAATGAACAGGTAAGTGAATATTTTGCATGGTTAAATTAGCTGTACAGGTAAATGACAGGAAGAGATACTTCACCACTGCAAAAAATATACACCACTGCAAAAAATATGGCAGAAGGTATGCAGTAGTTTACGGCACATGTTGAAGGACCTGAGCCTCCTCAGAAAGTAGAGTATGTACTGTTATGTGTGAAGCAATTTAGATTGCTAAGACTACAGTATTCCATAGGTATTGTTGGTTAAAACAATAACTTTACTTCATTTTCCAGCATGTCTGTCTCTCTATCCTCCAGATCCGAGTGGATGGGCCTTCTGAGGGCGGGGTGCAGTATGAGACCCTGACCGTGATGACAGATGGCAGTCCTATCCTCCGAGACATGGCCTTCACTCTGGACCGCAACTCTCTCTACGTCATGTCTGAAAATCAGGTGAGGAATCTCCCATAACCTGTAGGGGACTTCTGAGAATGCTACAGACTTTGTGGCACAGCAGAAAGATTAGCATACCCCAACTCCAGAGGTTGGGAGTTCAAATCCCAGGTGGGGTCATATTGAAAAGCCAGCACTAAGTGGTAATGTCAAATGTAATCATATTGATTAAATATGTTTACACTATTTTAGCGTACCACTTACCTTAAAATCCCCATAACATTTATTACTGTAGTCATAGCATTATATTGACATTAACAAGACCATTTACCATGAATAGAATGATGTACGTACTGTAAGGGTTCTAAGTTGTGATGAAAATAAATGGATGATTAACAAACATTATTATGGCTTAGGGTTATGTGTATTATATACACTACTGTTCAAAAGTTGTCCTTGTTTTTTAAAGAAAAGCACATTTTTGTCCATTAAAATAACATCAAATTGATCAGAAATACAGTGTAGGCATTGTTAATGTTGTAAATGACGATTTTTTATGGAATAGCTACATCTACTCCTGTGTTCCAATAGCACGTTGTGTTAGATAATCCAAGTTTATCATTTTAAAAGGCTAATTGATGTTAGCACAGCTGAAAACTGTTGTGCTGATTAAAGAAGCGATAAAACTGTCCTCCTTTAGACTAGTTGAGCATCTGGAGCATCAGCATTTGAGGGTTCGATTACAGGCTCAAAATGGCCAGAAACAAATTACTTTCTTCTGAAACTCGTCTGTCTATTCTTGTTCTGAGAAATTAAGGCTATTCCATGTGAGAAATTTCCAAGAAATTGAAGATCTCGTACAAAGCTGTGTACTACTCCCTTCCCAGAACAGCGCAAACTGTCTCTAACCAGAATAGAAAGAGGAGTGAAGAGGCAACTCCGGGATGCTGGCCTTCTAGGCAGAGTTGCAAAGAAAAAGCCATATCTCATACTGGCCAATAAAAAGAAAAGATGAAGATGGTTAAAAGAACACAGAAGGCCAGCATCCCGGAGTCGCCTCTTCACTGTTGACGTTGAGACTGGTGTTTTGCGGTTACTATTTAATGAAGCTGCCAGTTGAGGACTTGTGAGGCATCTGTTTCTCAAACTAGACAATCTAATGTACTTGTCCTCTTGCTCAGTTGTGCACCGGGGCCTCCCACTCCTCTTTCTATTCTGGTTAGAGTCAGTTTGCACTGTTCTGTGAAGGGAGTAGTACACAGTGTTGTACGAGATCTTCAGTTTCTTGGAAAACATAATTGCAAAAGGGTTTCCTAATGATCAATTAGCCTTTTAAAATGATAAACTTGGATTATTTAACACAACGTGCCATTGGAACACAGGAGTGATGGTTGCTGATAACGGGCCTCTGAACGCCTATGTAGGCGTTAACAACATTAACAATGTACACACTGTATTTCTGATCAATTTTATGTTATTTTAATGGACAAAAAAATAGCTTGTTTTTAAAAAACAAGGACATTTCTAAGTGACCCCAAACGGTATTGTACACTATATATACACAAAGTATGTGGACAACCCTTCAAATTAGTGGATTAGACTATTTCAGCCACACCCGTTACTGACAGGTGTATAAAATCGAGCACACAGCCATGCAATCTCCATAGACAAACACTAGCAGTAGAATGGCCTTACTGAAGAGCTCAGTGACTTTTAACATGGGATGCCACCTTTCCAACAAGTCTGTTTGTCACATTTCTGCCCTGCTAGAGGTACCCCGGTCAAACGTAAGTGCTATTATTGTGAAGTGGAACAACAGCTCAGCCCCAAAGTGGTAAGCCACACAAGCTCACAGAACAGGACCGCCGAATGCTGAAGCGTGTAGCACGTAAAAATCGCCTGTCCTCGGTTGCAACACTCACTACCGAGTTCCAAACTGCCTCTGGAAGTAACTTCAGCACAATAACTGTTTGTTGGGAGCTTCATGAAATGGGTTTACATGGCCGAGCAGCCGCACACAAGCCTAAGATCACCATGCGCAATGCCAAGCGTTGGCTGGAGTGGTGTAAAGCTTGCCGCCATTGGACTCTGGAGCAGTGGAAACGCATTCTCTGGAGTGATGAATCACGCTTCACCATCTGGCAGTCTGATGGACAAATCTGGGTTTGGCGAATTCCAGGGGAATGCTATCTGCCTGAATGCATAGTGCCAACTGTAAAGTTTGGTGGAGGAGGAATAATGGTCTGGGGCAGTTTTCCATGGTTCAGGCTAGGCCCCTTAGTTCCAGTGAAGGGGAAATCTTAATGCTACAGCATACAATGACATTCTAGACGATTCTGTGCTCTCAACTTTGTGGCAACAGTTTGGGGAAGGTCCTTTCCTGTTTCAGCATGACAATGCCCCCGTGCACAAAGCACGAGATTGGTGTGGAAGAACTTGACTGGCACCTTTGGGATGAAATGGAACCCTGACGGTGAGCCAGGCCTAATCGCCCAACATCAGTGCCCGACCTCACTAATGCTCTTGTGGCTGAATGGAAGCAAGTCCCCGCAGGAATGTTCCAACATCTAGTGGAAACCATTCCCAGAATAGTGGAGGCTGTTATAGCAGCAAAGGGGATACTAACTCCATATTAATGCCAAGGATTTTGGAATGAGGTTCGATGAGTAGGTGTCCACATACCTATGGTCATGTAGTGTATATAACGAGAATTGAAAATAGCAAACATGAATTTGATCCGAAATATTTGTGCTTTCCTTCATACATCGTGGTACTAATGTACATGTTTTATTCTTCTCTGACATTATATTATATGTATACTCCATGGTGGGTTTTGTGTAAGATACGCAGAGCATGTTCAGACAGATGGACAGATGCTCTAATTACTCACCCATGTGAACCGGCTAACGTATCTCATACTACACACATCCCATAGAAACTACTAGACTAACGTATCTCATACTACACACATCCCATAGAAACCACTAGACTAACGTATCTCATACTACACACATCCCATAGAAACCACTAGACTAACGTATCTCATACTACAGACATCCCATAGAAACCACTAGACTAACGTATCTCATACTACACACATCCCATAGAAACCACTAGACTAACGTATCTCATACTACACACATCCCATAGAAACCACTAGACTAACGTATCTCATACTACACACATCCCATAGAAACCACTAGACTAACGTATCTCATACTACACACATCCCATAGAAACCACTAGACTAATGTATCTCATACTACACACATCCCATAGAAACCACTAGACTAACGTATCTCATACTACACACATCCCATAGAAACCACTAGACTAACGTATCTCATACTACACACATCCCATAGAAACCATTAGACTAACGTATCTCATACTACACACATCCCATAGAAACCACTAGACTAATGTTCTTAAGGGCGACAGGTAGCCTAGTGGTTAGAGTGTTGGGCCCGTAACTGAAAGGTTGCCGGATTGAATCCCTGAGCTGACAAGGTATAAATCTGTCGTTCTGCCCCTGAACAAGGCAGTTAACCCACTGTTCCTAGGCCATCATTGTAAATAAGAATTTGTTCTTAATTGACTTGCCTAGTAAAATAAAGGTTATAAAAAATAAATGTATCTCATACTGCAGACATCCCATAGAAACCACTAGACTAACATATCCACTAGACTAATGTATCTCATACTACACACATCCCATAGAAACCACTAGACTAATGTATCTCATACTACACACATCCCATAGGAAAGACATTTCATTGGTTTGTGGATTTTTTTTGGTGTTCTCCAGTTGGGCCAGCATCACAGCAGCTAGCAGAGCAGTTATTGTTGGCATATATCCTCTGGACTCTTTAGAGATAAGAGGGACAAGTGGTAATCACTTTCAACTCCCATCAAGTGATTGTTCTGGCACAGTCACATGGCATTGTGTAATGGGATTAGATTTCAGTAAGACCAAAAGCCCTGCTATCACTGCTACACTCACTTGTCTCCCGACTGTTGGAATATATTTTTAAACTAAACTGATGGACAAAGAGGTAGAGGGTGTTTGGACAATACAGGTGGCATAAATGAGTTCAATGTGTCTGGAAATAATCTCTAAATGTCAAGTGAAGGCAGAAATGAGGTTTTCTGTGAGAAATGAGGGAGAAACGGGCAAAGGCATTGTACAGAAGAGTGTGATAGACTGGAAGAGACATCACTTATTGATGAGCCCTGGTTGTTCAAGGAAACACACAGGCTCCCTTCAAGGAGATACTCTTCTCATTCAGACTGTAGTATGAGAACATGGACGCATGTAACCAACCAAACTAGCACATGGCCATACACTCTCTCCCTCCTAATATTGGAATTATACAGTCTGCTTGTGGCTTTTGGCCCCTAGGGTCCAGGAAAGGAGTAAAGCCTTCCTCCCTTTCTCTTATTCCAATCAGGCCTTCCTAGAGCTTTCCAGAGGAATTCCAGGAGGAGAGTGGCTTGCTGGGCTGCTCTCTCAGATTTCCTGCTTTCCCAGGCGATTCCAGAGTATTGGGATTTTGGGATGTCTCTGAGCCAAACAATAGAGAAATTATGTGGAATGAGGAGCGAGGCACAGACAGATTTGACTGAGATCAGGTGACTCTCCCAGAATAACAATGAGCCTCTCTGTCTCCTGCCGAGGATGATGATGCAGAGGGGAGAGGAACAGTGTGTGTGTGTGTGTGTGTGTGTGTGTAAGTAGTTTTAATCCTACCAAGTGGCTTTATAATAGTTGATCTGTTTAATGTCCTCCGGTTGATTATTTGTTGAAACATCTATCCCTGCTTCACGTTGAGAAGTATTGTCCAAACATACACACTCTTCATTGAATCGTAATGGTCTGTCTGTAGCATGGGGTCAGAGGTTTAAAGCTGGCCCATGACATTCACTCAGAGGAATACAACTTGTATTGGCTACAAGGCAATCTCTCTACAAGTGCTGCTCTGTAAAACTTAAAATACTCGCCCAAATTCCTTCAACTCCCCCAGTTTCATATTTGCTGTTTTGTGTGTAACTCCATTTCCGAGATCACCATTGTTAAGGACACATTAGATCATGAATTCACCTCTTATTCCCCTTTTAGTCAGTATAATTAACCTGAAGGCAATAGCTATAACTCAGGTGAAATGTAACATCATCATACAGGTTACACATCGTACATACACAGTATAGGCTGCCTGTAGTGGTTATAGAGCAGGGCTCTCCATCCCTGTTCCTGGAGTACTAATGTCCTGTAGGTTTTCGCACCAACCTTGATCTAGTGCACCTGATTCTAATAATTAGCTGGCTGATTAGCTGAATCAGGTTAGTTACAACTGGAGTTGGATCGAACCCTACAGGAGGGTTAGCGCTCCAGTAACAGGGTCGGAGAGCCCTGTTATAGAGGCACCCATGAGCCGTCTCGTTAAGGGCCAAAGGCAGAGGAGGAAATGCTTCGTATTTGTGCTTTTTGTTGAGCGTGGTTTGGTCTGACTTTGTGTGAGCTTGTTTGGACAGGAAGGGTTATCAGTCTCTGTCCTGGCTTCCCCCTGACCCCTCCTTAAACCTTTTGTTATCCCTGTCAAGGGGTCAGCAGCTGTGACCACAACAGATCAGGGAGGAGAGCAACCTCTAGCCATGTCCATCAGTGCCCTCTGTCTGTCCTCCCACCCACCTTCACCCAGCAGATCGACTAGTCACATAATAAGCTGATGGTTGATGAATATGGTCAGTTTATTTCACTTTCACTTGTAATGCTTACATTTAATTGACAATGACAACTTTTGAAGGCAGAGGGGAAATCACATTACTAGCGTTAGCGCAATGATATGCTAGCTGTTCCCATAGACTTCCAGTCATTGAGCCAATGACTATCCATTTAAAAGATGTGTCTGCAGAAATATTTATACTTTCTTTTGCAGCGGTGGGCAAAATTAATATAGGAGAAACACTGCTGTAAGAGCATGATATAAGATGATGAGAATTGCATAATATAGCCAAAGCTGACAGTTGCAGAGTGGATCAGAGTATATGACTCTGTTAATAATAACATACCACACCACTATTATAACCATCCATGGTTCTCTCCCTCTCACTTTATCTTGCTTGCATCTCTATGTAGTGTGTACTGTAAGTTTGTGTTAGAACTATCCTGATCTGGGGTGGCAGGTAGCCTAGCGGTTAGAGCGTTGGGCCAGTAACTGAAAGGTCGCTGGTTTGAATACCTGAGCCGACAAGGTGAAAAACCTGTTGATGTGTCCTTGAGCAAGGCACTTAACCCCAATTTGCTCCAAGGGCTGACCCTGTAGGTAGGCTGTCATTGTAAATAAGAATTTGTTCTTACTTGCCTAGTTAAATAAATACAAATCTTGCGAGCTTAAATTCTGTTTTGCTACACGGATACAAACGGATATCCGTGTAGCAAAACAAAATGTAAGTTCGCAAGATCAGGATGGTTGGTACGAGGCTAGGTTTGTGCTGTCCTGGAAATAAAATTAATTAATAAAGATAATTATCTGAAGCGTTCATCAAGTGACTGCCAATGACAGTTACATTTCTAGGGATTTCTAGGGCTGTACATTTATGGGAGTGGTCCTAAAACAAAAATCTGCTGCCAATGTCATCTCATTGTGATTCACAGCTGTGCCTTTATGCTCAGGTAAAATCTGATGGACAAATAAACTCCCATCATCTGAGCAGCACCAGAGGCACACTGTTGGCACGGTAACAGCAAGGCCCCTCTGTCTGTCTGCTCCTTCCCCTTCTCAGCTAGTTTAGAAGAGGCTGATCTGAGTTGGGCTGGTTGTGTGGATTACTATTCCTGCATCATTACTCTTACACCAACCCCCCCCCCCCCCCCCCGTAATCCCTATCCAACCCTTCTCAAATGATTTTGCTAATGGAATGCACTGTTCTGAACTCTTTAAAAATTTTGCGGGAAGTGGCAGATAATCAGTTTTGCTAACACTGACCTGGGAGGGAACCCACTTACGCTATCAAGTGCGGTGGAGACGCTCTAATCCATAATCCACTCTTCATTTGTGATTGCTTACATCAGGAAATTGCTTGCATGGTCCGTCAAGGGGGGGAATAATAACAAAGTATAAAATGCTTCAACCTGTTTGTGTATGCATTGGCTGGCACTGCCCACTCAACAGCAGTGTCTGTCACAGCAACTAATGGGAGCATATGCTTTGCCAGGTGTCCACACAGAGAGGTGGTGGTGGTGTTGTGTGTGTATGTGTGTTGGCTGATCTAGGCTGTGAGCTCACTCATGGAGATCAGGCTTATCTATGCTGTCACTTTACTCCTTTCTCAGCCTGTTTGCCAGAGCTTCCTCTGTTGAACCCCCCACAATCAATAAGCTGAATCAATCTGATTTCACAGACTACCAGGCTTTTCTTCATTTCCTTAGATCATGTAAACTGTGTTTCATGGGTCAAGCCAACAGGAAATACACTTTTTCAGTGGATACATGACATTTATCACATACCACACACACCTAACCAGCTAAACAAGTCTAGAATCAATTATATAGAACAATCTTTTTTACACTAATTGTAAATGATATGCTCTTCATATCTATGTGAATGTTGTAGCCTCCTTGGCCTTTGTGCTGCATCTGAGCCTTCCTCTGTTGTGTTGTAGGTGACCAAGGTCCCAGTGGAGGCATGTGAGCAATATGGGACCTGCGGAGAGTGTCTAAGCTCTTGGGATCCTCATTGCGGCTGGTGTGTCTTGCTCAACATGTAAGTTCTCTACCACACTACTCTTAAAAGGCACGAAGGCCATGGTTTAAAACACCAATCACATAACTTACCAACAGCTGGAATTTAGATGGAAAAAAAATAGTAAGAGTTTATAAAATCCCTCCAATAGAAAATGATGCACACAGATACAGACAGACTGTCTGTCACTGCTGGTATGGGGGGACAGAATGAGATAATGGGGACAGAGTACAGAGAGATTACAGGGAGTAGACAGGGTAACCCACTGGGCTGCTGCAGCATCTATACCATTTCGGTCTTTGAGAGAGTGGGCTTTATTTTTAATTAACTGACTGGCATGTTAGCTTACGTAATAGAACAGGACAGACCAGAAGGGATTCAGAAGATTAAAACTCAGGTAGTGTTTCCGAAAATGTACTGAAATAGACCTCAGAAAGGATTTAATATGCAGTATTATATGTCATTTGCATTTCAGCATCATTATCTAAACTGCAGAGCATTCTTATCACCCTACTTGACTAGCAAAACACAGAATGGATTTATCCTACTTATACTGAATAAAAATATAAACACGTAAAATCTTGGTCCCATGTTTCATGAGCTGAAATCAAAGATTCCATATAAGCTTATTTCTCAAAAATGTTGTGCCAAATTTGTTTGCATTCCTGTAAGTGAGCATTTCTCATTTGCCAAGATAATCCATCCACCTGACAGGTGTGGCATATCAAGAAGCTGATTAACCTCTAAAGGATCGTGTCCCACCCTCGGGACGTTTGAGCTAACGTGCGCTAATGTGATTAGCATGACGTTGTAAGTAACAAGAAAATATCCCAGGACATAGACATGTCTTATACGAGCAGAAAACTTTAATTATTGTTAATCTAATTGCACTGTCCAATATACAGTAGCTATTACATTGAAAAAATGCCATGCTATTGTTTGAGGTGAGTGCACAGTTATGTACTTGAAAATGAATCAATAAACCAAGAGGCACATTTGGGCAGACTCGATACAACATTTTGAACATTAATGCAATGGTTCATTGGATCAGTATAAAACTTTGCACATGCCCTGCTGCCATCTAGTGGTTAAAATCTATATTGAGCCTGGACTCCTAAGTAATATTATGGCCTTTCTCTTGCATTTCAAAGATGATAGGCCAAGGTTTTTTTTATATACGCATGTTTTTTTCTTTGTATTATCTTTTACCAGATCTAATGTGTTATATTCTTCTACATTAATTTCACATTTCCACAAACTTCAAAGTGTTTCCTTTCAAATGGCATCAATAATATGCATATCCTTGCTTCAGGTCCTGAGCTACAGGCAGTTAGATTTGGGTATGTCATTTTAGGCAAAAATGTGAAAAGAAGTGTTCGATCCTTAAGAGGTTTAAACAGCATGATCATTACACAGGTGCACCTTGTGCTATGAACAATACAAGGCAACTCTAAATTGTGCAGTTTTGTCACAAAACACAATGCCACAGAAGGAGCATGCAATTTGCATGCTGACTGCAGGAATGTCCACCAGAGCTTTTAATGTTAATTTCTCTACCATAAGCTTCCTCCGACGTCGTTTTAGAGAATTTGGCAGTACGTCCAACATGCCTTAGAACTGCAGACCAGGACCTCCACATCGGGCTTCTTGCGATACCACCTGTGGAATCGTCGGAGACCAGCCGCCCGAACAGCTGCTGAAACTCTGCACAAACTGTCAGAAATAATCTCAGGGAAGCTCATCTGCGTGCTCGTCGTCCTCACCAGGGTCTTGACCTGACTGCAGTTCGGCGTCGTAACCGATTTCAGTGGGCAAATGCTCACCTTCAACGGCCACTGGCACGGTGGAGAAGTGTGCTTTTCACAGATGAATCCCGGTTTCAACTGTACCGGGCAGATGGCAGACAGCGTGTATGGCGTTGTGTGGGTAACCGGTTTGCTTATGTCAACGTTGTGAACAGAGCGCCCCATGGTGGCGGTGAGGTTATGGAATGGGCAGGGATAAGCTACGGACAACGAACATAATTGCATTTTATCGATGGCAATTTGAATGCGCAGAGATACCGTGACGAGATCCTGTGTCATTCAATCACCAAGTTTCAGCATGATACATCAAATCAAATTTTATAAGGTCACGTACACATATTTAGCAAATGTTATTGCAGTGTAGCGGAATGTTTGTGTTCCTAGCTCCAACAGTGCAGTAATATCTAACAATTCACAACAATACACACAAATCTAAAAGTAAAATAATGGAATTAGGAAATATATAAATATTAGGACGAGCAATGTCGGAGTGGTAATACAGTAGAATAGAATACAGTATATACATATGTAATGAGTAAAGCAGTGTGTAAACATTATTAAAGTGACCAGTGATTCCTTGTCTATGTATATAGGGCAGCAGCCTCTGTTACGTCCCTCTCGCTCTCCCTGTTTCCTTCTGTTCTGACTCTGTTTTCCAGTTTGGACACAGGTGGCGCTGATTGGGTCGTTAGCTGACAAGGGGCACCTGGGTTGATTCAGGAGTTGATAAATCCCATTGTTCATACCTGACGCTCGCTGCTCTCAGCCTGCACCCTGTTTTTGGTTGGTAGTATTTTTGGCTTTACTTTTTGGTTAGATGCACCATTCAACACTTACACCTTATTCATTCCACTTGCATCCAAACACCACCACTACACTCTTCATGTCCACTTTCACACCTCACAGTTACTATTGTTTGTATAGTTTTGTTTTGTTTAGTTATTTAATAAATATCTATTACACCCTTAACTCTGTCAACGTGTGGACTCCCTTGTTTGTCACTCTCTATGAGCCGGGTTGTGACAAATGGGGGCTCGTCCGGGATGTGATTCTCGTCTGGGATGTGTGAGGTCCTGGGATTTTCGCCTTGTCTTTTTTGACTATTAGCCCTGGATTGTTTGTAGTTGGTTAGCGCTAATTGGTGACTCTTTGGTGAGTCCTATTGACTCTTTGGTTCTGGTATTGTACCAGAGTTTGTCTGGCTAATGGGCCATTTGTATGCGCTATTGGGAGTTGCATGTTGACACCAATCGGTATTCTCCTGTTTTGGTTCAGAGAAGTTAGTACTGTTCTCTAGAGTGTTGGGTTGAAGGTAAGTTGTCTTTGCAGTGCCTGACTATGAGATGTTTTAAGTGAAATATATTGTCTTCTCCCCTGTTAGGAATAGCGGCGTGTTCCCATTGGGGGCATGTTGTGCGTTGTTTGTTATTTTTGTGTGGTGTTAGCGGTCAGAGCGGTTGTCTCGGGGGCACATCCCTGGTCTGGAGGCAGTCCTTCATTCCAGTGGGCTTTAGTGAATAAATACCCACCGCAAAGCCACTGAAGACTAGGGGTGAGTTTATTAACATAGGATGTGGGGATTCTTCATGTAACATTCTCACTTGTTTTACTGTAAAGACAGCTGTATCCTTTCTTGTTTTGGAGTTGATGTGTTTTGTTGGTGCAGTGTAAAGTTGAGGTAGCCTACTACTTTATTTTGGGTGTAGTATCATGGCTTCCATTGATGATTTTGTTCTGGCTCCTTCTGAGGAATTGCTTCTGCAATTTACGAAGGAACAGCTTTTGAAGTTGAGTGACCACTATCAAGTTGAGATTAGCGACAAACGTCTAAAAGATACGGTGAGGTCTATTTTGTCGGCTAGTTTGTTTTCAGCTGGTATTTTGAAGGCTGGTGTGAGTGATCCAAGTCCACCTGTAACAATCCCACCTATTGTATCTAGTGTTGGCTTGACATTCGAGCAGCAAAAAGAGTTACTTTTATTGCATTTGGAAAGAGAGCAGTTGAGCCAACATAAACAAATCGAACTGGAGAAATTGAAGCAAGACATGGATCAAGCTAGACTGCGGTTACAACACCACCGATTAGAATTGGTGAAAGATGGAAAGCTTTCAGGCGAGTTTTATATTGAGGATGACTATTCAGGCTCCCCAAGGGGACGCTCTTTTGGTCACTGTCCGTCTTTTGATGTTACTGCTAATCTCCGGTTGTTGCCGAAATTTTCAGAAAAAGATCCTGATCTATTTTTCACACTATTCGAACGTGTCGCAAACTCTCGGGCTTGGCCTGACGCAGATCGTACGTTGATGTTACAGTGTGTTTTGACCGGTAAGGCTCAGGAGGCTTACGCCTGTCTTAGTGCTGCAGATAGTGAGGATTACCTCAAAGTCAAAACAGCCGTTTTACATGCTTATGAGTTGGTCCCCGAAGCATATCGTCAGCGTTTTAGAAATTTGAAAAAACTGGAAAAACAGTCTCATGTTGAGTTTTCACGTGACTTGTTAACCCAGTTCCATCGTTGGTGTACTGCATCAGCAGTCACTAGTTTTGAAGATTTGTGTAACCTGGTTGTCCTGGAACAATTAAAAAACTCTGTTCCTGATCGTTTGGCTACTTACATAAATTAACGTAAAGTACAGACTGCGTCTGAAGCTGCTGTATTGGCCGATGAATACGTATTGACCCACAAAGGTGGTGTTGGGGGTTCCCCTATGCGAGATTGGGGGCAGAGGAATACTTTAAGTGGATTTCGGCCTGTGAATTCCTTTGGTTCTGTTCATGGTTCTTTTCCCTCTAAACCCGAGCGGGGTTTACGTGGACAGAATGATGCAAGTAAAACCTGTAATTATTGTCAAGGTAAAGGCCACTGGAAGAACGAATGTCCTGTCCTTAGTAGGAAGGCCAACAGATTTGGCAGCACAAATGTAAAACCTGTTGTGTTAGCGGGGCCTGTTCCTCATGCTAACTCTGTTGCACAAGAAGAATTGAAAAAACCTTCTAGTACTGATTATTCACCTTTTATCTCAGAGGGTTATGTATCACTACTAGGAAGTGATGTGCCAGTGCCGGTAAAGATTTTGAGAGACACCGGTGCCTCTGAATCCTTTGTTGTGGAGTCTGTTCTGCCATTTTCTCTGGAGACGGATACAGGTATCAGTGTCCTGATTCAAGGGATTGGATTGACTACATTGGCTGTACCCTTGCACAAAGTTAAACTCACATCAGACCTAGTGCAGGGTGAGGTTTCCCTTGGTGTGCGTCCCTTCCTACCAGTGGACGGCGTTGATGTGATCCTGGGTAACAACTTGGCTGGTAGTCGTGTCTGGGGTGAGGTATCTCCTCTTGTGTCTCATACTCCTTCCCATGGAGGGGAAATTGATGAAAATGTACAGAGATTCCCAGAGGTATTCTCTGCATGTGCTGTGACTCGTGCTAAAAGCCGTGCTGACCCAGTAGTTAAAATAGACCCTACACAACAAAAGCTTGACAATTGTGACCATTCATTAAATGACTTACCCTTGCCACTATCCCGTAGTGAACTTGTTACGGAGCAATCTGTTGATCCTTCCCTAAAAGGGTTATTTGATCAAGTACTCCCAGTTGAGGAGGTAAGAAGTGCGGCCCAAGGTTACTTTATTAGAGATCAGTTGTTGTTGAGGAAATGGATTCCCCACAGCAGACATTTTGTGGGTGAAGCTGTTATCCAGATTGTGATTCCCTCAAAGTTTCGAGATCTGGTTTTGAAAACATCTCATGATGTTTCTGGACACTTAGGGGTTGGTAAAACCTACGATCGTGTGTTGCGTCATTTTTATTGGCCTCGTTTGAAGAAAGATGTTTCTGCTTACATCAAAACGTGCCATGTTTGTCAGATGACTGGAAAACCAAATCAGGTGTTAAAGTCAGTCCCACTACATCCTATTCCTTTTATAGGCCAGCCATTTGAACATTTGATTATTGATTGTGTTGGTCCATTGCCTCGGTCCAAGGCTGGTAGCGCCTACATGCTAACTGTGATGTGTCAGGCTACAAGATACCCTGCAGCCTATCCCCTTCGTAACATTACCACTAAGTCTGTTTTGAGGGCTTTGTCACAGTTCATTTCAATTTTTGGAATACCCAAGGTCATTCAGAGCGATCAGGGTTCCAACTTCACTTCGCACCTATTTGCAGCAACTTCGAATAAAACATAATCAGGCCAGTGCTTATCATGCGCAGAGTCAGGGAGCTCTTGAACGTTTTCATCAGACTCTGAAGTCCCTACTACGAGCATATTGCACTGAATTAGAACGTGACTGGGAAGAGGGTTTACCTTGGCTGTTACTCGCTGCTAGAGAAGTTTCACAAGAAAGCACCGGTTTCAGTCCTAACGACCTGGTTTTTGGCCATACAGTGCGTGGTCCCCTTGCCGTATTAAAAGAGGATTGGAAGGTGGTTGAGCCTCCCGCGAATTTGTTGTCATATGTTAACGGTTTCCGACACAAATTGTATGTAGCTTGTGAAATGGCTAAGGAAAATCTAACGTTCTCTCAGGCGAGGATGAAGAGATTGTTTGACCGGCGATCAGAACTTCGAGAATTTAGCCCTGGGGACCAGGTTTTAGCCCTACTGCCTCTGGTAGATTCCCCTTTTCGGGCCAAATTCAGCGGCCCATATACTGTGGTTCGTAAATTGTCTGATTTGAACTATCTGATTGCTACCCCTGAGCGCAGGAAGACAAATCAGCTTTGTCATGTAAATCTGTTAAAGTCCTACTATGATCGCATGTCTTCTGAGATGGCTAGTCCAGGAAAAGATATAAAAGTGGATGGGGTTAGCCCTGTCCTTTTGGCAGACTCTGTTAGGTCCGCTTCTCCACCTTTAGGTACTGAGGAGGAGGGGGTGCCTGGCCCTGATGATGGAATATTGCAGGGTAGGTTGACGAATTCAGAGTCCCTTGCAAACTTGGAGCGTTTGTTGGGACACCTCTCTGAGAACTGTCAATCAGAGTTGACTAAATTGATCACTAGTTTTAAGCCCTTGTTTGCTGACACTCCTTCGCAGACACATCTGGCCGTGCACGATATTGATATAGGAGATGCTGTTCCCATTAAACAACGTTTTTATCGCGTCTCCTTGGAGAAGCAACGCCATCTAGACTCTGAAATAAAATACATGTTGGAAAACGGTATCGCTGAACCATCATTTTCCAGTTGGGCTTCTCCGTGTCTCTTAGTGAGCAAGGCGGATGGTTCTGTTAGATTCTGCACCGATTACCGGAAGGTTAACAGTGTGACAAAACCTGACTGTTACCCACTTCCACGCATGGAAGATTGTGTTGATCAGGTTGGTGCCGCCCAGTTTGTCAGCAAGTTTGATTTACTTAAGGGTTATTGGCAGGTGCCTTTGTCATCAAGGGCTCGTGAAATATCTGCCTTTATAACTCCTGCAGGTCTTTTCTCCTACACGGTCATGAGTTTTGGCTTACGCAATGCTCCTGCTACTTTTCAGCGGCTTATGAATAGGGTGATCTCTGGACTTGACGGCTGTGCTGTTTACCTCGATGACGTAGTTGTTTACAGTGACACCTGGGAGCAACATCTTGTGCGCATACGTGCACTGTTTGAACGTTTGGCTGAGGCCTGTTTGACCGTGAACTTAGCTAAATGTGAGTTTGCCCAGGCAACAGTTACATACCTTGGCCGAGTGGTCGGGCAGGGTTGTGTCCGTCCAGTGCG
Source organism: Thymallus thymallus (assembly GCA_023634145.1). NCBI lineage: Eukaryota > Metazoa > Chordata > Actinopteri > Salmoniformes > Salmonidae > Thymallus > Thymallus thymallus. Next base: position 15,711,463 of record CM042410.1, on the reverse strand, counting down.
GGCTAAAGTGGATGCGATTGATCTCTTTCCACCCCCTTGTACAAAGAAGGAACTGCAACGCTTCCTAGGCATGGTTGGATATTACCGGGGGTTTTGTCTAAACTTCTCTACTGTTGTAGCACCTCTGACTAATCTCTTAAAGAAGAGGACTGAGTTCATCTGGTCTCCTTGTTGTCAGAGTGCTTTTGAAAATGTGAAGCTGCTTCTTAGCTCTGGCCCTGTGTTGGCTGCTCCACGACTGGAACAGCCTTTCAGTCTATATGTGGATGCCAGTAATGTTGGGGCTGGTGCCGTGTTGCTTCAGGCCGATGAGGGAGGGGTAGAACATCCTGTTAGCTATTTCTCCCGAAAGTTTAACAGCCATCAGTTGAACTATGCAGTGGGGGAGAAGGAGGCCCTTGCCTTGATCTGGGCTTTGCAACATTTTGAGGTTTATGTAGGTTCGGGTCTGGTCCCTATTGTGGTTTACACTGACCACAACCCCTTGACTTTCTTGCACACCATGCTTTGTCCCAATCGTAGGATTATGCGTTGGTGTTTATTCCTGCAGGCTTTTCATTTGGACGTGAGGCATGTAAAAGGTGTAAATAATGTGGTGGCTGATGTGCTTTCTCGTGCCCCAGTCTAGCGTATAGGGGACACCTTCTTAAAATGGTTGCCATTCAGTTTTTAATCCTTCCAGGTTGCTCTGGCTATTGCTCTCCTGTTTCCCTGTCTCCCTTTACTTTCTCTTAAATTGCTTCCAGGTACCGTGGTTGCTGAGGTTGGATGGGGACAGGCGTGGAGGTGGTCGGTGTCATGAGCGTCTGGGGAGGGTTCCTACTGTATGGTGTGTACAGAGTTTAGTTTAGATTTTTATTGTTTTTTGGGTTTTGTTAACAGATAATTGCATTTGGGTGATGCAGTTTGTTTTGGGCCCTTGGTCAGGTCCCACTTTTTATGGGAGGGGGTGTTACGTCCCTCTCGCTCTCCCTGTTTCCTTCTGTTCTGACTCTGTTTTCCAGTTTGGACACAGGTGGCGCTGATTGGGTCGTTAGCTGACAAGGGGCACCTGGGTTGATTCAGGAGTTGATAAATCCCATTGTTCATACCTGACGCTCGCTGCTCTCAGCCTGCACCCTGTTTTTGGTTGGTAGTATTTTTGGGTTTACTTTTTGGTTAGATGCATCATTCAACACTTACACCTTATTCATTCCACTTGCATCCAAACACCACCACTACACTCTTCATGTCCACTTTCACACCTCACAGTTACTATTGTTTGTATAGTTTTGTTTTGTTTAGTTATTTAATAAATATCTATTACACCCTTAACTCTGTCAACGTGTGGACTCCCTTGTTTGTCACTCTCTATGAGCCGGGTTGTGACACCTCTAAGGTGCAAGGTTGAGTAACCGGGTGGTAGCCGGCTAGTGACAGTGACTAAAGTTCAGGGAAGGGTACTGTGTGGAGGCCGGCTAGTGGTGGCCTTGAGATAAAAGCTGTTTTTCAGTCTCTCGGCCCCTGCTTTGATGCACCTGTACTGACCTCGCCTTCTGGATGATAGTGAACAGGACATGGCTCGGGTGGCTGTGACACTGGGTGCTGTAGATGTCCTGGAGGGCAGGCAGTGTGTCCCCGGGGATGCGTTGGGCAGACCGCACCCCCCTTGTGGGGCCCCAGTGTTGAGGATCAGTGAAGTGGAGGTGTTGTTTCCTACCTTCACCACCTGGGGGCAGCTCGTCATGAAGTCCCGGACCCAGTTGCACAGGGCTGGGTTCAGACCCAGGGCCCCAAGCTTGATGATGAGCTTGGAGGGTACTATGGTGTTGAAGGCTGAGCTAAAGTCAATAAACAGCATTCTTACATAGGTATTCCACTTGTCCAGATGGGATAGGGCAGTGTACAGTGCAATGGCGAATTTCATCGTCTGTGGATCTTTTGGGCCGGTAACAAATTGAAGTGGGTCTAGGGTGTCAGGTAAGGTAGAGGCGATATGATCCTTAACTAGCCTCTCAAAGCACTTCATGATGACAGAAGTGAGTGCACAGCCACATGTCGCAGGGATCTGTACACAATTCTTGGAAGCTGAAAATGTCCCAGATCTTCCATGCCCAGCATACTCACCAGACATGTCACCCATTGAGCATGTTTGGGATGCTCTGGATCGACGTGCACGACAGTGTGTTCCAGTTCCCGCCAATATCCAGCAACATCGCACAGCCATTGAAGAGGAGTGGGACTACATTCCACAGGCCACAATCAACAGCCTGATCAACTCTATGCGAAGGAGATGTGTCGTGCTGCATGAGGCAAATGGTGGTCACACCAGATATGGACTGGTTTTCTGATCCATGCTCCTACCTTTTAAGGTATCTGTGACCAACAGATACAGTGGGGAGAACAAGTATTTGATACACTGCCGGTTTTGCAGGTTTTCATACTTACAAAGCATGTAGAGGTCTGTACATTTTATCATAGGTAAACTGTGAGAGACGGAATCTAAAACAAAAATCCAGAAAATCACATTGTATGATTTTTTAATAATTAATTTGCATTTTATTGCATGACATAAGTATTTGATCACCTACCAACCAGTAAGAATTCCGGCTCTCACAGACCTGTTAGTTTTTCTTTAAGAAGCCCTCCTGTTCTCCACTCATTACCTGTATTAACTGCACCTGTTTGAACTCGTTACCTGTATAAAAGACACCTGTCCACACACTCAATCAAACAGACTCCAACCTCTCCACAATGGCCAAGACCAGAGAGCTGTGTAAGGACATCAGGGATAAAATTGTAGACCATACAAGGCTGGGATGGGCTACAGGACAATAGGCAAGCAGTTTGGTGAGAAGGCAACAACTGTTGGCGCAATTATTAGAAAATGGAAGAAGTTCAAGATGACGGTCAATCTCCCTCGGGCTGGGGCACCATGCAAGATCTCACCTCGTGGGGCATCAATGATCATGAGGAAGGTGAGGGATCAGCCCAGAACTACACGGCAGGACCTGGTCAATGACCTGAAGAGAGCTGGGACCACAGTCTCAAAGAAAACCATTAGTAACACACTATGCCGTCATGGATTAAAATCCTGCAGCGCACCCAAGGTCCCCCTGCTCAAGCCAGCGCATGTCCAGGCCCGTCTGAAGTTTGCCAATGACCATCTGGATGATCCAGAGGAGGAATGGGAGAAGGTCATGTGGTCTGATGAGACACAAATAGAGCTTTTTGGTCTAAACTCCACTCGCCGTGTTTGGAGGAAGAAGAAGGATGAGTACAACCCCAAGAACACCATCCCAACCGTGAAGCATGGAGGTGGAAACATCATTCTTTGGGGATGCTTTTCTGCAAAGGGGACAGGACGACTGCACCGTATTGAGGGGAGGATGGATGGGGCCATGTATCGCGAGATCTTGGCCAACAACCTCCTTCCCTCAGTAAGAGCATTGAAGATGGGTCGTGGCTGGGTCTTCCAGCATGACAACGACCCGAAACACACAGCCATGGCAACTAAGGAGTGGCTCCGTAAGAAGCATCTCAAGGTCCTGGAGTGGCCTAGCCAGTCTCCAGACCTGAACCCAATAGAAAATCTTTGGAGGGAGCTAAAAGTCCGTATTGCCCAGCGACAGCCCCGAAACCTGAAGGATCTGGAGAAGGTCTGTATGGAGGAGTGGGCCAAAATCCCTGCTGATTTTGCAGGTTTTCCCACTTACAAAGCATGTGTGCTTTTCTGATGTATCAAATACTTATGTCATGCAATAAAATGCTAATTAATTACTTAAAAATCATACAATGTGATTTTCTGGATTTTTGTTTTAAATTCTGTCACTCACAGTTGAAGAGTACCTATGATAAAAATTACAGACTTCTACATGCTTTGTAAGTGGGAAAACCTGCAAAATCGGCAGTGTATCAAATACTTGTTCTCCCAACTGTACATATCTGTATTCCCAGTCATGTGAAATCCATAGATTAGGGCCTAATAAATGTATTTCAATTGACTGATTTCCTTATATGAACTGTAACTCTGTATGTTGTTGCATGTTGCGTTTACATTTTTGTTCAGGTACTTTAGTGCAGTTTCTACTGCCACTTCCATGAGCTACTATTAACTATCTAGCTACTATTCCCTGAATGAAATACTCAACTTGTCTCTCCAGAGTAAAACAGGGGGTTAGAAAATGCAACATGCAGTCACTGTGTATGCCCACCCAAAGCATGTGGAGGTAAAGCACGACGTGCCCTACAAAGGAGTGTGTGTGTGGTGTGTTAATGTCTAAGGGGCTAGGACAGGAGAACAAACAGCTCTATCAGACATGACATGGAAGGGGAGATGAGATAAAAGGGAATGAAAGGTTGTCTGGGATGAAATGGCTGTCCAGAGTCACTTCAATTAATGAGAGGCCAAGAAGTTAGTGTCTATTCTCCCTGTGGATGCAGGCTGTATCAAGGAGACTGCAGGAACAACAACCGTCCATTCTGCCTTCATTGTCTTGTAATTACAGTGGAGGTCTCTGTGCGCTTTGAAGGCTCTCGTGAGATGTCACCCTCGACAACATCTGAGAGTTCACTAAGCACCGTCTAATCCCACAGTGGGCATGTAAAAAAAGAGACACGCACTGTTGTTAAATCCTTGTTAAGAGGAAGCGTGACCACTGAGAGATGCAAACCTTGAGAGCCTCTCATTGTCTTAAGTGCAATGTTTTTGTGTGTTTGTGTGCATTTTTCTAAATCTCCATGTCCCAAGCTACCACAATCTCTTGTTTAAAGAGATGTATAACCCCAACACAAAACCCCATTCATCCCGTCTTACAACCATCCAGAACTATCCAATCACACTGATGTTCAAATTTTCCTCTATCTAACATGTACAGTAACCAGTAAGAATTAATAATGTCCTGGTTCCCATCCATAGGTGTGCCAGAAGAGACCGGTGTCAGAGAGCAGAGGAGCCCTTTCGGTTCGCCACTGATATCGAACGCTGTGTGAAAGTTATCGCTCACCCAGACAGCATCGCCGTGTCAGCACACAGTGTGCCTGTGAGTCAAATCTTAACCGTTCATTCAAACTGATTTTTACACTTGATGGTGGGAAGTGGTCCTGAGTTTTTCTTGACAGACCAAACAAGCTATCCCTCTTTCCTCCTCTGCTATAGCTCCTGTTGGAGGTGAGCAACGTGCCTGACCTCTCGGCTGGAATCAGCTGTGCATTTGGTGAGCAGGCGGAGATGGAGGGCCATGTCAACGGCAACAGAGTCATGTGTCTGTCCCCGTCTGGCAAGGAGGTCCCACACATACCTGAAGGACAAGGTGAGAAAAGATATAGCTCCGATATAGAACCTATTTCTCTGTGTTCCTCAGTGATACATATGTGACCTATTTTACAGAGGAACAGCAGTCTGAATAAAGCCAACCACTGTATAACCAAAAACCTGGAAATCCATAGATCTACTCAAAATCAGATGTATCCTTGACCCCCCCCCCCCTCTCTATCAGACTGGTTGGGTGTGGAGCTGCGTCTGAACTCTAAGGAGACAGGTCAAATGCTGGGCAGTACAGAGGTCAAGTTCTATAACTGCAGCATGCATCACACGTGAGTACAACACTCCCGGCCCACACATTATCTGATCCATTCAATAGATAGTAGAGTAAAGCCTCATTAAGGACATTGATGTATGCAACCGCACTTAAGTTCAGGCAGATAGGTAACCCCTAAATTCAGATTTAGGTCAACCTTAGGCAGCCAACCCCGCATTGTTAGCTTGTTTGGTTCTGCTTAATGTTTCTAGACTGGTTCCCTGAAGAGCAATGTACATCAGGGATCATCAACTACATTATGCAATTTATCATACCGCACTGCCCTTATTACAGGTGACAATTTTAGTACTCATAACGGTATTCTCTACCAGAAAGTTGGTTGGCCCTCTTTGATGTCACATACATTGCCATGTTTCCATTTATAAAGCCCTTTTACAAAAAGTCCCACTGTACCTAACATCATTAATAACTTTAGACATGCTAGTTAACACACCCGGAACTCTGGAAGTTCCTTTGTTCTCTACTGAGTTGAATAAATCAGGTTTTAGTTTCTTGCAACTTATTTGAGGAATAAGCTTCAAAATGTTCTTAAATTTGATGCTCTGGTGCGTCTAAGGCAATTCAGAAAGCTGATTGAGGACCTTATTACCTATTAATGTTTTTTATTTTGTATTTATATTTTGATGTGTGTATTTTCTGTAATTCATGTAATTCAAGGCTCATCTGTAAAAGAGACCTTGATCTCAATATGACTCCCTGATAAAATAAAGGTTCAGCCGCTGGACGATTTTATCTTGAGGGGTCCAGAACATAATTACAATAATTTGTAGACTGCAAATTGACCGCAAGAAGCTAAAAGAGATATAACATTTGTCTATCATTTCAAACCTTGTATACTGTACAATTACATATATCTATGTATTATGCGTGGGAATACTTTGGTGCAGATTTTCAAAAAAAGTTGGGGGGGCCAAATAAAAATCACCCGCCAGTTAGGGAACCGTAATGTACAGTACATACTGAGTAGTACAAGTACATACTGTACATCTATACATAGACTATATATACAAAAGTATGTGGACACACCTTCAAATGAGAGGATTCGGCTATTTCAGCCGTTGCTGACAGGTGTATAAAATCGAGCAAAGCAATCTCCATAGACAAACCTTGGCAGTAGAATGGCATTACTGAAGAGCTCATTGACTTTCAACGTGGCACCGTCATAGGATGCCACCTTTCCAACAAGTCAGTTCATAAAAGTTCTACCCTGCTGGAGTCGCCCCGGTCAACTGTAAGTACTGTTATTGTGAAGTGGAAACATCTAGGAGCAACAACGGCTCAGCCGCGAAGTGGTAGGCCACACAAGCTCACAGAACGGGACCGCTGAGTGCTGAACCACGTAGCGCGTAAAAATAGTCTGTCCTCGGTTGCAACACTCACTACCGAGTTCCAAACTGCCTCTGAAAGCAACGTCAGTACAAGAACTGTTTGTTGGGAGCTTAATGAAATGGGTTTCCATGGTCGAGCAGCCACACAGAAGCCTAAGATCACCATGCGCAATGCCAAGCGTTGGCTGGAGTGGTGTAAAGCTCGCTGCCATTGGACTCTGGAGCAGTGGAAATGCATTCTCTGGAGTGATGAATCACGCTTCACCATCTGGCAATCCAACGGACGAATCTGGGTTTGGCGGATGCCAGGAGAACGCTACCTGCCCCAAGTGCAAACTGTAAAGTTTGGTGGTGGAGGAGGAATAATGGTCTAGGGCTGTTTTTCATGGTTCGGGCTAGGCCCCTTAGTTCCAGTGAAGGGGAAATCTTAATGCTACAGCCTACAATGACATTCTAGACGATTCTGTGCTCCCAACTTGGGTGCAACAGTTTGGGGAAGGTCCTTTCCTGTTTCAGCATGACAATGCCCCTGTGCACAAAGCGAGGTCCATACAGAAATGGTTTGTCAAGATCGGTGTAGAAGAACTTGGCCCACACAGAGCCCTGACCTCAACCCCATCGAACACCTTTGGGATGCTGACGGTGAGCCAGGCCTAATCGCCCAACATCAGTGCCAGACCTCACTAATGCTCTTGTGGCTGAATGGAAGCAAGTCCCCGCAGCAATGTTCGAACATCTAGTGGAAAGCCTTCCCTTAAAAGTGGAGACTGTTATAGCAGCAAAGGGGGGACCAATTCCATATCAATGATTTTGGAATGAGATGTTAGACGAGCAGGTCCACATACCTTTGGTTATGGAATGTAGCTCTCTGGCAGGTACAGTCAGGTCCACTTTAACATATTAAATAAATAGAAATGCAGTCCAAAGCTTCATCACATCCAATTCATCAGAATGAGGTGTCCATTAGCACCTAGCGACCCTTTCTGGTCTATAGTGTGATTAATATGTCAGTCTAAACAGCCTCCCCCTTCTCTCCCCTCCCCCTCTGCCTCACACAGCACAGCAGCATCACATCAGCCTCCATGATTAATTATCCTGTGTCTGAAAGGGCCGGCAGGCCAGTTCTATTAATACAGAGCTGTTACAGATCATACTGACTTACTGTGTGCTCATGGTCTCTCTGAAACACGCTGCTGTATTAACAGTATGCGTCAGTGGTACAATGTTGAGGAAACTAACTCTGCTCTCTTCATGCACTGTTTCTTGGATGGATCATTAGAAACGTATGTTCCCTAAGCGCATATGTTAGGCCACAGAGTCTCTGGAAGCGTTTGGATGTATGTGGGCTGCTTGGTCATAATGATGTGTGTAACGTGTCAATCTATCCCTCCCTCTGTCTCTGCCCTGCAGGTGTCTGTCCTGTGTGAACAGTACCTTCCGCTGCCACTGGTGTAAATACCGCAATCTGTGTACCCACAACCCCTCCAGCTGCTCCTTTCAGGAGGGCCGGGTCAATGCCTCAGAGGTAACTACATGGCTATGGATAAACATACACCAGATTCTCTAGAATGCAAATGAACGCATGTTTACATTTATCCATGTTTATCTTTATAATTTAATGGAACTTGATAGAAGCCTGCTGATGCTGTCTGACCTTTGACTCCTGACGTACATTCTACAGGACTGCCCCCAGCTGCTGCACTCTGGAGAGATCCTGATCCCAGCAGGGGAAGTGAGACCCATCACCTTGAGGGCCCGGAACCTTCCCCAACCCCAGTCTGGCCAGCGGGGGTACGAGTGTGTGCTCCACGTCCAGGGAACCAACCACCGCGTCACCGCCCTTCGTTTTAACAGCTCCAGCGTGCAGTGTCAGAACAGCTCGGTACGTACTGTGTGACCTTCTCTAACACTCCCTCTGGGACCAGCCTCAGCTTGGCTGTGCATTATCCAGGATCATTATCTCTAGTCTAGTGAATTAGGACTGAGGTAGTCTCTGAGCGCAATCTGAATCTGATCTCATCCCCTTGAAATGATCTCAGTCATGCCGTGTCTTGATTAAATAAGAAGTAGGTTGTCTGCAGTGGAAGGACTAAAACAGACATTTAATTTATGTCTGAATCCTAACATGTCTGTGTCATTCAAACATACATCTAGGTCCTTGTAATAGGAACATAATAGCTTCCCTTGAGAACCAACTTCTCAGATAGTTGACAGTGAGGATGAGTGGCAGACAGGGCCACACACAAGGCCGGCCCACTCATTAGGCAAGAATAGTTGATCGCCTACGGCGGCACTTGAATTTGGGGCTGCATTTTGACAATTGGCTGCTGCCCTCCGGCCCCCTGATCGGCTACTACACCCCCGGCGGGGGGGTGGGGGCAGAACGTCCAGGGTCGCCCCTGGCCACACAGACTACATTTTAATGCATCTATAACTCACTCTCCTCTTTCATGTCCAGTGAAAAGCCAATTTTCCTCAGCTCTAGATGAACAGCCTGTCTAGTCGTTGCAGAGTCCTGTCCCAATATGGGCACATCACAGCGGAGAGGAGCAGACAGTGATGACAGAAATAACAGGTGGTTTGTTTGCTCTCTCTCTCTCTCTCTCTCTCTCTCTCTCTCTCTCTCTCTCTCTCTCTCTCTCTCTCTCTCTCTCTCTCTCTCTCTCTCTCTCTCTCTCTCTCTCTCAGTACATCTATGAGGGTGTAAGGATTAGTGACCTGGCAGTGGACCTTTCTATTGTTTGGAACAGCAATTTCTTAATCGACAATCCCGAGAAGATTAAAGGTGCCTGTGCCATCCATTATAGCCCACGTCAAGACTTTCACTCTGCCTTCAGATAAAGTTCACACTCACGCTCTACTGTGTTATTATTAATTACACATTTGTGCTGTGAGGGTGAACTTTTGTGTTTACCATTTTGGTTTCTGTTAGAATTCTTGTTGATTATGTATTGTTAGGTTCTGACAAACAGAGTGAAAAACTAACAGACAACTAGTCAAAGGCTGTCCTACCTTATCTGTGACTGAAACCAGACTGTTGCCCTTCTTCTATCCATAGAATACATGAGATTTATCAATAACATGTTCTGACAGAATGTAAACTTTTTGCGCTCACTCAGTAGATTCCATCCATTCAGTTCTAATAGTGTAAGAAATCTCATGTTAGAAGTTCGAATCCAACAGTATTTGGTTGTAGAACAGTGGCATTCAATATCTAAATACTGTCAAATAATCAAGCACTGAATGTAATTCAACTGCGATCCTCCTCTATCCCACAGTGCACCTGTATAAGTGTGGTGCCCAGCGGGATAGCTGTGGCATGTGTCTGAGGGCCGAGAGGAAGTTCCAGTGTGGCTGGTGCAGTGGAGAAGGCCGTTGCACCATGAAGCAGCACTGCCCACCCTACTCCAGCCGCTGGCTCAACCTGTCCGCCAGGAACGTCAAGTGCACCAACCCACGCATCACTGAGGTTGGTTAATCACTCAGTGTGATATTGCGAGGGGTGAAATTGAGTGTAGAGGCAAAAGACAAATAGGAGAGGAAGGATTTGAGTAATGGTAACATTTAATGGAAACGGCAACACACATAGAACAATAACCCGCGAGGGTTGAAACAAAATACACAGGGTTAAATAGTGACCCTGATAACCAATGTGGAACAGGTGTGGGCCATCAGGGTGTTACTACCATCTTCCCCCGACCGCCGGTTAGAACGCCGGCGAGGATGATCGTTGGAGAGGAGGAGGACCCGCCGCTCTGCGCGGGGCATTCGTTACACTCAGACCCTTTCCTTTTCCTGCAAACCTTTACTTTAACCTTCATCATTATCCATCATAGGGCCTTCGTGATAAGAGGCCTTCTCAGAAATAACCAGTAAAAACCATTGGGATCAGTCCTTAGACATGACCATCATATCCTCCTTCAAATCAGTACAACACGATTAAGGAAGGACTATACCAGACATCCAGCGTGTGCCACATAGAGTACAACGGCCATGAGCCATGCACTATGCAGTCTATTTTGTGAGTCTTTTTGGCCCTAACTCCTTCTTTAGTACGAAAGAGACATAGTGGGTCAGACAGACATAGAACTACTGCTCCCACTTCAAAGAGCTGCAAGCCTTTGAAGTCCCTGTCACATTATTAGTGTTTCAGTGGCAGTCTGAGAGTGAATTGATTCAGATCCGGTCTGCTACTGCCTGCTGCTGGGAACAGGGATAGAGCTGCGCTACAGACCTGAAAGGTCTTTGTGTGGTCAAGTCATTTGAAGGAGAGCTTCTGAATAGTTATCTTTGTACATAGTGATGCAGTGCAAGTTGTCATGTTTTGAAAATGTAATGCTACTTCTGTGAACCTACATGTCCTACACATGGATATTACTTAAAGGCTGTTTACTTAACGGCTGTTTACTTAAAGGCTGTTTACTTAAAGGCTGTATACTTAATGGCTGTTTACTTAACGGCTGTTTACTTTAAGGCTGTTTACTTAAAGGCTGTATATTAACAGCATTGGTGATGATTTTAAATATTGTAAATTCCATTTATATGCAGATGACACTGATTTATTCTATTGCTCCAACAGCCGAACAAACATTAATGCAGTTGGAGTCCGATTTTAAGATACCACGGGAGTCTCTTTTACAGCTCAAACTTGTTTTAAATCTTAATAAAACAAATGTTATGTATTTTTCTAGGTCTAAACTCTCAGTTAGAAACACTCTTGCAATTACTAGCCTGGATGGTACTCAAATCGATCAGGTCTCTGCATATAAATAATTAGGCGTATGGTTAGATGATAGGCTCTCCTTTCAAAAACATGTTACTGAATTGTGAAAAAAGTTCAAATTCAAGTTTTTACAGAAACAGGGCCTGTCTGTCCTCTGCAAATAGAAAATAAATTGTTCAGGTTACTTTTTTATCCGTTTTAGATTATGGTGATGTTATCTATATGCATGCTTCGGCAACCACATTAAAACCACTGGATGCTATTTACCATTGTGCACTCAGGTTTATCGGGGGGGATAGTTTCAGAACACGTCACTGTATTCTATACCAAAATGTGGGTGGGGCCCCTCTGTCTGTGAGGCGAGAAAAACATCCTCTTCTGTTTATTTATAAAGCACTCCTTTTAAAACACCCACCATATATTTCAGCATTAATTTCCACTAGACGTACTAATTGTAATACCAGATCACAGTCATGGATTACATTAGAGACGCCTGCAGTCTACACAGATTTGGGTAGAACTGCCTTCAGTTCCTTTGCACCTTTTCTGTGGAACAAATTGCAGACCCACCTCAAGCTAGACACTTTGGTGCCCCTTGCCAATTTCAAAAATATTTTGGAGGATCAATATGATGTTGTCTGTGTTTGTCTCTGTTGAACGCTATATTTTTCTTTGTTTTTCTTGAAATGTTTCTCTGTTTTTGTATGTTTTGAGATCTTTCTTCTCCAAAATGTCTGTCTGTGTGTCTAAATTGTACATGTTAACATTTACACAGAGCACAGCCGTAAAAGGGATCTAGGTCTCAGTCTGTTTTCCCTGTCAAAATAAAGTTTAAATTAAAAATTAAAAAATTACTTAACGGCTGTTTACTTAAAGGCTGTTTACTTAATTTACTTAAAGGCTGTTTACTTAACGGCTGTTTACTTAAAGGCTGTTTACTTGACGGCTGTTTACTTGACGGCTGTTTACTTGACGGCTGTTTACTTGACGGCTGTTTACTTAAAGGCTGTTTACTTAAAGGCTGTTTACTTAACGACTGTTTACTTAAAGGCTGTTTACTTAAAGGCTGTTTACTTGACGGCTGTTTACTTGACGGCTGTTTACTTGACAGCTGTTTACTTAAAGGGTGTTTACTTAAAGGCTGTGCTTGAACTGCATCATTTCTGATTGACATGTTTTCTACCTATTAATTTATCCTCTCACTTCATTGGCAAAGAGCTATGAAACACTAATATACAGTGTTCTGAATATCACACTTCTTCATGCCACGGTCTCCTCCCTGTAGGTGAGCCCAGTAGCAGGGCCTCCAGAGGGGGGAACATTGGTCACCATACAGGGCATGAACCTGGGCCTGTCCTTCTCAGAACTGTTGGGGAATGTGGAGGTGGCAGGGGTACAATGCACTCCACAGGAAGAGGGCTACATCACTGCAGAACAGTAAGAACCAACACGCACAGAAGCACACAGTCAGGCACTTACACACACACACACACACACACACACACACACACACACACACACACACACACACACACACACACACACACACACACACACACACACACACACACACACACACACACACAAAGAATAGAACCAATGATAGAAATAAAAATAAACAGCTTGCTGCAGGCTTGCTTTGGTGTACTGAGGAGTAGAGAGCAGAGCTGTTTAATGTGTCTTCGTGAGGCACCACTCTAATTGAAATGAGCTGCATGTCACTGACTGCAGGGACAATCTGTTAGCCATGCGTTTCTCTTACAGCCATGTCATGTGATTGGTCCATGGCTGAGGGCCCCTTATTTATATCCTTGTATAAAGGAACATGATTGGTCCGTGGCTGAGGGCACCTTATTTATATCCTTCTATAAAGGAACATGATTGGTCCATGGCTGAGGGCACCTTATTTATATCCTTGTATAAAGGAACATGCCAGCAGAAAATTGGAAAACTCGCCCAACATAGCAGAGGGTGTCGAGAAGAGGATTCATTGGGTCCTGTTATTGTCGGGGTAAAAGGTTTATCCCTAAGACATTTCTGGGAATACTAATTTAGGCCCCACACAGTACTTTAAAGCATGGCATTACAACCATTATTTTTAATGTAGGTCAGTTTTTATAATTACTTATTCATTGCATACTTTATCTTATTGACCTGACAATTTATAGAGAACACACTGTTGCCATGGTGACCGAGGTAATGTTGGGTGTAGTTTATCATTGCTATTCTATTGGTTTTCCATTAGGAAAAAAGATGGCCTTCCATATTGACCTACCACTACCATGAAAGTCTACCTCAATCACATTGAATGGAGTCCAACAGAAAATAGCACTTTTTGTTCACTTGAAAAACGTGTACAGCAAAGTAATCACTCTCTCTCTCTCTCTCTCTCTCTCTCTCTCTCTCGCTCTCTGTGTGTGTGTCTTGACAGGATTGTGTGTGAGATGGACTCTACGTCTCAGGGAAGTGCACCTGGTCCAGTCCAGCTGTGTGTTGGTGAATGTAGACCAGAACTACGAACAAAGTCCTCCCAGCTCTACTCCTTTGTGGTATGATCTGCATCTTGAACCATACATAGAACACATCTCTCTACTACAGTATTATTGCTCTGGAACAGTTTGCTCTCATACACTATCATATGAGTCATCGACAACAGAGTTTACAAAGTGCCATGCCATGTGGAATATTGAAAAAAGTATATTTTCCCAGACCCCTACCATGGTGGGACTGACCCCTGGCCGAGGGCCTGAGTCTGGGGGCACTAAGGTCACCATAGTGGGGGAGAACCTGGATGCTGGTAGCAGAGTGAACGTTATCTTTGGAAACCAGACCTGTGAGCTGTACAGGTGAGTGCAGAGGAGAAGGCCAAAATTGATCCTTGAGCTGAAGCTCCTACAAAGATTCTTATATAAAAGTGGGGACTCGATGAAAGTGCCTGTGGAAAGTCTGAAAGCCAGGACAGTGCATTGTTCTCTACTCTTATTTTTATGGTATCTTTTTTAAAAGGCCCTGTGCAGTCAACTACGTGATTTTCCTGTGTTTTATATACACTACATGACCAAAAGTATGTGGACACCTGCTCGTCAAACATCTCATTCCAAAATCATGGTCATTAATATGGAGTTGGTCCCCCCTTTGCTGCTATAACAGCCTCCGTTTTTCTGGGAAGGCTTTGCTTTGCTGTGGGGACTTGCTTCCATTCAGCTACAAGAGCATTAGTGAGGTCGGGAACAGATGTTGGGTGATTAGGCCTGGCTCGCAATTCATCCCAAAGGTGTTTGATGTGGTTGAGGTCAGGGCTCTGTGCAGGCCAGTCAAGTTCCTCTACACCGATCTTGACAAACCAATTCTGTATGGACCTCGCTTTGTGCACGGGGGCATTGTCATGCTGAAACAGGAAAGGGCCTTCCCCACACTGTTGGCACAAAGTTGAAAGCACAGAATCGTCTAGAATGTCATTGTATGCTGTAGCGTCCCTTCACTGGCACTAAGGGGCCTAGCCTGAACCATGAAAAACAGCCCCAGACCATTATTCCTCCTCCACCAAACTTTACAGTTGGTACTATGTATTCGGGCAGGTAGTCTTCTCCTGGCATCCGCCAAACCCAGATTCGTCTGTTGGACTACAAGATGGTGAAGAGTGATTCATAACTCCAAAGAAAACGTGTTTTCACTGCTCCAGAGTTCAATGGCAGAGAGCTTAACATCATTCCAGCCAACGCTTGGGATTGCACATGGTGATCTTAGGCTTCTGTACGGCTGCTCGGCCATGGAAATCCATTTCATGAAGCACCCGATGAGCAGTTATTGTGCTGATGTTGCTTCCAGAGGCAGTTTGGAACTCGGTAGTGAGTGTTGCAACCGAGGACAGACTTTTTTTACACTACGCGCTTCAGCACTCAGCGGTCCCGTTCTGTGAGCTTGTGTGGCCTACCACTTCGCGGCTGAGCCATTGTTGCTGCTAGAGGTTTCCACTTCACAATATCAGAACTTATATTTGACCGTGGCAGCTCTAGCAGGGCAGAAATTTTACTAACTGATTTGTTGCAAAGGTGGCATCCTATGACGGTGCCACGTTGAAAGTCACTGAGCTCTTCAGTAAGGCCAATCTAGTGCCAATATTTGTCTATGGAGATTGCACGGCTGTGTGATCGATTCTATACACCTGTCAGCAACGGGTGTGACTGAAATAGCCTAATCCACTCATTTGAAGGGGTGTCCACATACTTTGTATATATAGTGTTTATTTCCACTATGAGTTTGGATTAATACTGTAATACTGTGAAAATTATGATAATGCTCTCTTAGTGTAAGAGCTGTTTGAAAAAAACGCTTTAAATTTCTACCTGTTTTGGTGGGATGGAGTTTTGGCCTGCCTGGTGACATCACCAAGAAAATAACATATTTTTGACTATTTTCATTTAAAACAAGCACAGAAGGTACTTAATTTTAACCCAGAAGTGTTGATATTTGATCATGAGAAAAATATGACTGTATTGGACCTTTAAAGATCTAAATGGCCCTCATTGTGAGAGTCAGGAGGGTGAGGAAAAGGCACTATTAGCTAGAAATCCTCTAACTACCACATTTCATCTCTAACGTGTTTCTATCGAGGAAGAGGCAGGGCAGGCAGTAATGCTCGCTCGCCCTGCATGGTAATGTGCATAACTCACTGTAGTAGAGTTAAGATTCCCATGTGGTAAAGAGTAGGCACAGACAGAATCAAAGGAATTTAACCTTGTTGGTATTCCCTGTTGGTTTTCCAAGGCGGACAGTGTCGAAGATTGTGTGTTTCTCGGCACCCTCTGTGACGGGCGCTGGCCTGGTGCAGGTCAGCCTCAATGTAGATCTGGCCAAGGTGCCAGGAAGCCTGAGCTTTGAGTTCATTGAGGATCCCACTGTCCAGCGCATCGAGCCTGAGTGGAGCATCACTAGGTACAGAAAACACCCCAGCTAAGAAGTTGTGTATGTAATAAACTGATATTTTTATAAACTATTCATGTTTTCCCCCCATTTGTTTTAGCTGTATATTACTGAGGGATAAGGTGAGTGAAGATGCAAGGCACCACAGCAACCTGCTTTGCTGGCCTTCCTGCCAAAGGTTATGCATTATAATTGGTGCAGGGCTGGACATGACTTGAGGACAAAGAGACAGCCAGCCAGGGAGAAGTGGTGCAGTGGAGTGGCTAGTGGCTTTCTGCTCTGTCAACTGACAGAGGATTTCACAGACTTATAATTAAAGTCCCATCGTCTCATCATCTGTGTGCAGTCACAGCATGTGGCCACCAAAGCTTAGGTATCCTTTGAAGTGTGGGAATGATTGGATCCATCTCAAGCTGACTAGCCAGATGTTCCGCTTTTCCATTTAGTTTCTCTCTTCTCTTCAGGTCAGTCCAAGTGATATCACTGCTATTGTGTTTGTGTTACATGTAACACAATCAGGTAGCATTCAGGAAATGCCAGCCTTGGATACCTTATAGATGAATAAACAGGATGCCAGCTGGCATAACTGTTCCACTTGGCTCTAACTGGCCAGAACAATTTGATGTTTTCCTGGTACCAAAGATGCATTTATGCTGAAAAGCTAAATTCAATGCAAATCAGATGCTTTTGATAACCCCAGGAAGGCATTTTTTTCCCAGATCACCTATTCAGTGGCCAAGATGGGGGTGTAAAATGGTGTATGTGTTGTGTTTTCTAGTGGACACACTACCCTGATGGTGACGGGGACCAACCTGGATGTGGTGCAGGAGCCGAGGGTCAGGGTCAAGTATGCCGGTCACGAGTCTGTCAACGTGAGTCGGTCCAGTATATTGTATAGTCCTGAGAAATGGTGGCCAATTCTAATTGTCATTTCAAAAGTGTTGACAAGTATTTCTCTGTGCTTGTCTGTCTCTGTATCTCTCCCCAGGTGTGTAAAGTGCTCAACACCACCACGATAAGCTGCTTTGCTCCCTCCCTGAAGGCAGAGTACACACAGGAGCAAGAGTCAGTGAAACACGTAGAGGAGTTTGGTTTTGTCTTCAACAACGTGCAGGCCCTGCTCACATACAACAGCACCCGTTTCATCTACTACCCCAACCCTTACCTGGAGCCCCTCAGCTTGTCTGGGGTGCTAGAGCAGAAACCTGGCTCCCCCATCATACTCAAGGTAGGACTGCCCAGCCCAACCTAGAGCAGCCTATAACTTTGTAGCACTACTGTCATAAGATGAGGAGTTCTATCTACTGACCTGACGGATATGGGGTTTCTCTCTCTGTGTTGCAGGGACGTAACCTGGTGCCCTCGGCATCTGGAGGTGCCAGGTTGAACTACACTGTGCTGATCGGGGACACTCCCTGCTCCCTCACAGTCTCTGACACACAGCTCCTGTGTGAGCCGCCCAACCTCACAGGCCAGCACAAAGTCCTGGTCAGTTTGTCTGTCAGACTGTCTAAATCCAGGTCTAGATAAACCATTATGTAAAATAATTTCTGTGTAACAATTAGAGAAGAATTTAGGGAAGAATTTTGATAGGACTGTCTGGGAGTGGTCTGAATGGGGAGGAGAAAACTATCTGTTATTGGCAGACAGGTTTGGAACTCTTTTTGTAATTGGTCTATTAACTTATTTACCACCCGGTGATGTCACCAAGCAAGCCAAAACTCCACCCATGGAAAACCTGCTGATTAGAAGGTCTTGAGTAGATTGTATTTTCAACCAGCAACTATCAGGAAATAACACAAATTCTTTCAGACTTTTTCTGTCACGAGTGGGTGTAGAGAGAGACCAAGACGCAGTGCAGGGATTGGAGTTTGACATTTTATTTATACTATGTATAAATCCACTCATATGTACGAACTGACAAAACCCACAAAAAAAAAACACGATATACAAAAGTAACGTAACAAGCACGATGTACACCAACTGAAACACACTTACCGTGACTTTGGAAGTATAATGACCCACACACAGGTGGCTGTGAGTGGTGCCTAAATGCAATCCCCAATCAGAGACAACCTTGTACAGCTGTCTCTGATTGAGGATCATACCTCCCCTAGTTAGGGTGTGAGGGCTCGACTGTGGTTCTACCACTCCCCTTATTGGGAGTAAGGTCTAACCACAGCCAAACCCTCACATTTACAGTGTTATTTTAATCAGCTGTTATACAATATGATACAAAACACAGGAAAAACTGCATTTTGACTGCACTGGGCCTTTAAGGCAAATGCAGCTTGGCCAAGGTCAAACAAATATATAAAAAGGAAACTATTGTTCAGTATGGTTTACCTATGTGTTACAGTTTGCAAGATGGCCTATGTACACGTGTGTTTATTGTCTATGTACAGGTCCAAGTTGGTGGTCTCCACATCTCTCCTGGTGCAGTCCACATCCGTTTAGACAGCCTGCTTACCTTGCCTGCCATCTTCAGCATCACGGCTGGAGGAGGCCTGCTGCTCATCATCGTCTTCATCGTCCTATTGGCCTACAGACGCAAGTCTCACGAGAATGACCTCACTCTCAAACGCCTGCAGATGCAGATGGACAACCTGGAGTCCCGGGTGGCTCTGGAGTGCAAGGAAGGTGAATCTGACCAGCACATGTTATCAGACAATCTCAACTACCCATACAAGAGAGCAATATAATACTAGATTCCTCCAATCATTCTCTCTCTCTCCCTCTCTCTGTACTTGTGCCTAGCTTTCGCTGAGCTGCAGACTGACATCAACGAGCTCACCAGTGACCTGGACAGGGCTGGGATCCCCCACCTGGACTACCGCACCTATACCATGAGGGTCCTTTTCCCTGGCTTTGATGACCATCCTGTACTCAGGGAGCTGGAGGTATCCAACAATTACCAGCGTTACAAACCTGGCCACACCTACCCCTTACCATCTACTGCGTCTGTACATTATAGAATCAGAACATCTAACAAATACATCCACTATGCCTATATATTGACAAATACTTGTACAATTGAGACAAAAGAGATTATATACCCCACGCAAGATCCCTCTACTCTCTAACTGAGGGTTGTGTGTGTGTAGGTGTCTGGGTGTGGGCAGCAGGGTGTGGAGAAGGCTCTGAAGCAGTTTGCCCAGCTGGTGAATAACAAGGTGTTCCTGCTGACATTTATCCGTACTCTGGAGCTCCAGCGCTCCTTCTCCATGCGTGACCGAGGCTATGTGGCCTCGCTCATCATGACCGCACTGCAGGGCCGCCTGGAGTACGCCACAGACGTGCTCAAACACCTCCTCTCTGACCTCATCGAGCGCAACCTGCAGAGCAAGAACCACCCTAAACTACTGCTGCGCAGGTACAGACAGAGAACACTTGTTACCTGTTTTTCTGAATGCAGAGAACCTCATATCACACAGAATAACTGTCACAAATGGAAAGAGAGCGAGAGTGAGTAAGAGAGCGAGAGTGAGTGAGAGAGCGAGAGAGTGTAGACAGCCATTGTCAGTCTGACTTTTCCTCTATGTGCCACTCATGAAACATTCAGCTGTAGCTCACATTTCCTCCCCTCCACCTCACTTTATTCGGCACATTGTTTTCCCAGGACTGGGAGAAGCCTGCTAAATCTTTCATAGGAGGCACTCAATCTGAGACACGCTCTTTAAATATAGGGATGTGTTAACATGGGAGCCAGCATGGCTGACCTTGTTAGCCCAAACATTCTGCACTTATTTTATTTTATTTAACCTTTATTTAACTAGGCAAGTCAATGAAGAACAAATTCTTATTTACAATGACGGTCTACACCAGTAAAACCTGGACGTTGCTGGGCCAATTGTGTGCCGCCCTATGGGACTCCCAATCACGGCCGATAATGGAATGCAGGCAATGGGAAAGAAGTGACAGCCAGGTATATGTATGACAATGAGCATTGAGCAGGAGCTAGGAGCTAGAAGCAGAGCTGCCATGTCTATCAGGTATATGTATGACAATGAGCATTGAGCAGGAGCTAGGAGCTAGAAGCAGAGCTGCCATGTCTATCAGGTATATGTATGACAATGAGCATTGAGCAGGAGCTAGGAGCTAGAAGCAGAGCTGCCATGTCTATCAGGTATATGTATGACAATGAGCATTGAGCAGGAGCTAGAAGCAGAGCTGCCATGTCTATCAGGTATATGTATGACAATGAGCATTGAGAAGGAGCTAGAAGCAGAGCTGCCATGTCTATCAGGTATATGTATGACAATGAGCATTGAGCAGGAGCTAGAAGCAGAGCTGCCATGTCTATCAGGTATATGTATGACAATGAGCATTGAGCAGGAGCTAGGAGCTAGAAGCAGAGCTGCCATGTCTATCGGCACCATCTTTCGAGAAGGAAAGAGATAGTTAGTAATGGAGCTATAGTTTTAACTCTAGAGGGAGGCAAACAGTTAATATTTAACAGTTAGATCATTGAATGTTTTATCAGATAGAACATACAAGTATGTTTTAGTGTATTTTTCTATACTTAATAAATCACTATCTTGCCCATACAGCGTCTGATGATGGGATGAGTGCTGCTGACACAGTGAAAGGAGAGAAAGTGGCCAGAAATTGGCTTTTGCACAATTATGTCATGACCCAAATAGGTTCTGCTCTATAGCAGCAGCACTCACGTTCTGGTGAGTTAGTCCTCTGAGACCATGCAGAGCAGTATGTTACTTTTATATAAACTAACTCACCATGTTGTTTTTTACACAACATTGGGTTGTCTACTGTCCCTCTTAGGCATTCTCTCAACCTAAATGGTCAGACCACTCTACGTTCCGACATCTTCCTCTTAAAAATGTATCTGTGTCTGTTCCTTTCTTGCAGAACCGAGTCAGTTGCAGAGAAGATGCTGACAAATTGGTTTGCCTTCCTACTTCACAAATTCCTTAAGGTAATATCAATGACTTGGAACCTCATCACTGCAGATGTCAGCATGATATATCACTGAAATCCTCTAATGATTGTTATTGATTATACACCAGACAGATTTCTATATATGTGTTGGGATTAAACGTGTGTCCCATGGTGTGTGATATGGATGTGTTTTATGAACAATGTAGAGCAATAATGTTCACCTCAGAGGTAATCAGGTATCATTGATCTCTACAAATCAACACTAAGAAACCTGGAGTTTATTATATTTGATGACTCATGCTCTGTTCTCTGAATACCAGTCATATGAGGGGGAACAGCTCACAGGCATATCTCTCTCCTCTCCTCTCCTCTCCTCTCCTCTCCTCTCCTCTCCTCTCCTCTCTCATCCTCCTTTCCTCCCTGGACAAAGGAGTGTGCAGGTGAGCCTCTCTTCATGCTCTACTGTGCTATAAAGCAACAAATGGAGAAGGGGCCTATAGACAGCATCACCGGGGAGGCTCGCTACTCCCTCAGTGAAGACAAACTCATCCGCCAGCAGATTGAATACAAGACCCTGGTGAGCCACTATACCATACAACAACTTGTCTTTGATGTCAGATTCCATTAAAACCACTTGGAATATTTTCTTATTTATAGTTACCACCATAAAAGTGAGATTAAATATTAACTCATGGTGCCCTTATGTTAAAGCTCTGAATAGGATAGGAGAGAATTCATTGGCTAGATAATACAACAGTAAAGAGCCAAAAGGACAGCTAAGAGTTAAAAGAGATCTAATCAAGGCTACACAGTCCCAGTTTCTGCTTGGCCACTGGGGAAAATGGTCCGTAGCTAAAGCAGAAGTTGGATGCAGCAGCAGTGTGGCTCATCCCAAGGCATTAGCCTGAGAGCAGCCCAGTGACAAGATGACACCTCTCTGATCGCCCTGTCGGAGAGGTTGTGTCTCATTACCCATCTAATGCCCCACTAGAGCTGGCAACCCAACATCCAGCTGAAAGTGTGAAATTACATTTCTGGCCAAAGCTGTGAGAGAGATGGCACACAAAGAGAGGATAGCCTTTTCCATGCAACCAGTAGGCCAATTTAAAGAGAGGGACAGTGAATAGTAATAACAGCACTCTCGGGTCCCTCCTCAGACTCTGAGCTGTGTGAACCCTGACAACGAGAACAGCCCTGAGTTCCCCGTCAAGGTGCTCAACTGTGACACCATCACCCAGGTGAAGGAGAAGATCCTGGATGCTGTCTGTAGGAACATGCACTTCTCCCAGAGGCCTCGGGCTGCGGACATGGACCTGGGTGAGACAGACTGGCTCCAGTCAGAATGAATGGAGGACATACAATAATTAATAAACAAGTGATTATTCACTGTCTGCTTGTGTCTGACTTATTGAACCTTGAAAAGGGACTCATAGATGCACACCTGTTTTTTCCCCACCAGAATGGCGCCAGGGGAGAACGGCACGTGTGGTCCTGCAGGATGAAGACATCACCACTAAGATTGAAGGCGACTGGAAGAGACTCAACACCCTCATGCACTATCAGGTCAACCCACTCAATCCCCAATCCCCATCACACAGTTCACTAAGATGAATGTACCGTCTGTTGTCCTCAATGCTGCCTCTGGCCATAGTAAACCAAACTGATCCACCTCTCTCATCTCCTGTATGAGTCAGCTGCCTCCTGCTACGGGTAGATTACGGGGGGTGTTCATGTTAAACAGCTCTAAATAGAGCACATTACAGTCCATTACACTGCACTCACAAATGCTCTGACTCTGGGGTGCAAAACATGTTTGCATTAAGCCAAGAGAAAAATACATCCAAATGTTGATAAAATCTATCAAGGAAATGAACAATTTCCCTTGATTACTTTTAGTCTCTATGGGGGAAATGCTCCCCTCTGCTGCGTACCTGGTTCTGTGACAGCCCGGTCTGTGGGAATTCTGCTCATGCTCTGAGACTGCTTTACTGCAAACGGCATGCACACCTCTCTGACCTTCTTCTCCCCTACCAATCCACCACAGGAGGCTGCTGGGGGGAGGATGGCTCATAATAATGGCTGGAACGGAGTGAAGAAATTGGTTATTATGAGCTGTCCTCTCCCCAGCAGCCTCCTGTGGTGCGTTGGTAGGGGAGAAGAAGGGTCAGAGAGGAGTTCAATTACCATTCCAATTATTCCGTTCCATCCATTACTGTAAGCCCGTCCTCCCCAATTAAGGTGCCAACAACCTCCTGTGCAACCCACACACTCACTCCGTTCTACCACAGCAGGCCACCTTGTGACTTGGTGTCCAGGTTGAAGCTCCAGACCTTCAGCGACAGGGCCTTCTCCAGGGTTGATCCTAGGTTCTGGAACTCCCTCCCTCCCGCCTAAAGACCCACCTCTTCACCATGGCCTACCCACTAAGCTCAAGTTCATTATACTGTATATCACAAATTGTAAATGGAATAACTTCTATAGTTCTTCATTGGGCCAAATTCATCATATCAATGTCATGTTCTGACCCAATAATGTTGATTTGGGAGTGGGTCAAACAGACATGAAACCTTGTGTTTTCTGTATGAATCCTGCAGGTGTCAGACCGCTGTGTGGTGGCCCTGGTGCCCAAGCAGATGTCCTTGTACAACCTGCCCTCCTCAGCCAGCTTCCCACGCAGCACCAGTAGATATGGTCAGTCAGTCAGGCCTGACCTGGAGCCACTCTCACCACTAAACCACTTACTTACATATTCATTATTCTACCGGACCGACTGAGATAATGTTTTGTGACCGTCTGTCTGGGACCCTCTCTCTCTGCAGATGTACCGTTCCGCTCCAACCCCACCAGTCCTGACAGCCCTCACTCCCGCGTGCCCATGCTCACCCCGGACATGGAGAGCGGGATGAAGGTGTGGCACCTGGTCAAGAACCACGACCATGGGGACCAGAAGGAGGGCGAGCGCGGCTCCAAGATGGTGTCCGAGATATACCTGACCAGGCTACTGGCTACTAAGGTATTCCCTCACTCTGCCCCCAGAGCAACTTAGCAATTACAGATTCAGTAATTTAGTCCCATTGCTATGGTGTGTTTTTAACATTGCTGTGGTGTTTTCTTTAGGGTACGCTGCAGAAGTTTGTGGATGACCTGTTTGAGACGTTGTTCAGCACTGTGTGCCGGGGCAGTGCTCTTCCACTCGCCATCAAGTACATGTTTGACTTCCTGGACGAGCAGGCTGACAAGCACGGCATCCATGACATGGACGTTCGCCACACATGGAAAAGCAACTGGTGAGGGAGTGCAGATTTAATGTGCTACTTGAAAGCAATAATAATTCTATGCTGATCGTCTAAATATATAGACTAGTAAACTGTTATTTCTCCTCCTCCCTCTGCCCCAGCCTGCCTCTGCGCTTCTGGGTGAACGTAATCAAGAACCCCCAGTTTGTGTTTGACATCCATAAAAGCAGCATCACAGACGCCTGTCTGTCTGTGGTGGCCCAGACCTTCATGGACTCCTGCTCTACCTCAGAGCATCGCCTGGGCAAGGACTCCCCCTCCACCAAGCTACTCTACGCCAAGGACATCCCCAACTACAAGAGCTGGGTGGAGAGGTGAGATGAGTGTGTGTTTTAGCTACATCACTCAACTGTGATATTATTAAAAGATTCATAGTTATTCTTTTACACTGAAATCACAGAGGAAGACTGACTTTAGTGTCCAGACTACCTTTATAGCTTACAGTCACACGTGGGCCACCCTCAGCACCATTGGCAGAAAATCGGAGACATCTGCTTTTCAGGGGAAAAGGTAGAGAGCCTGTGACACAATTTCCGATTTTGGATATGCACTTCCTGTTAACAGTCCCCTGTGAAACATATACCCACTGGGCACACACTCGTTGAATCAACGTTGTTTCCACATCATTTCAATGAAATGATGTTGAACCAACCTGTGCCAAGTGGGTAACAGCTAGCTACTAGCTTACGCTCTGAAGTTGTTTTCATCCGCAATATTAACAAGGCAACACTCCCTCTTAATTCCTCCTCCACATTTACTGGATTGGTTGAACAGTACAGAAGAGAACCTCTCAACTGTTATTTTTTTATCTCGTTATGACCAGAATGTGGAGTATGTAGTTCCAGGCGTTTCTTTTCTGCCTGCTATGTTAGGTTACATGTTGGCTGACAGAACAGCTCTAACCCCCAGACCTGATGGCTGCTGACAGTACAGTGTGTTTCTGTCTTCCTCTAGGTACTACGCAGACATAAGCCGCCTACCTGCCATCAGTGACCAGGACATGAATGCCTACCTGGCCGAGCAGGCCCGCCTTCACTCCAATGAGTTCAATGTGCTGAGTGCCCTCCACGAGATGTATGCCTACGTCAACAAGTACAGCCAAGAGGTGATGCTCTATACATCAATATCTTTACAAAATACAATAGGGGGCTAAGGTGGCATCCAAAGCAGGGGCATCTAGATTCAAAGTAAGTTAAAGTATCCCTTAGCCTGTCTATGTGTAGTAACAGGGGGGTATTTGCAGCACAAAGTACAGTAACCTTGTGTTTCCCTGCCTGCTTTGCTGATTTCATGTCTGTCTTGTATGTGTGTGTGTCAGATCACTGAAGCCTTGGAGCAGGATGATCAGGCCCAGAAGCAGAGGCTGGCCTACAAGGTGGAGCAGATCAACGCAGCCATGTCTGTGGAGAGCTGAGGCAGACAGACAGAAAGACAGACAAACAAACAAGACACAGGTCACATGCTACCAGCAGAGCAGGTGAAGGGAACTGAACGATACCATAATGCAGCCTGAGTGGGAAGAGCACAGATAGACAAGCAAATTCACCAAGCATTGCTGTCCTCTCTCTGTCGGCTGCAATGGGGCCACATGTGGAGTTGAAAGGGATGAGCAGGCAATGAGAGAAAACTAAGCAGTACTACAAAAACAAAATACATGCATATCATAGCCTTGGCCTTGGACTGACGTTTCCTTTTCAATGGACAAGTCTAATGTTGTGTCATAGAGACTTTATTAAGCCTTATGAAGGCTATATGAAGGTTACAGTTAGTGAACTCTGCTATTAGGTGACATTAAAATGTTATCTCCATGTCATCCAAAGTAGCAGAATATTTACCAGACACTCACTTTACCAGACACACTCTGAGCACTCTATCATAAAAACCCACACAAAACTCTTATTACAGGGTGTGGGGGGGGGGGGTCATTTCCATTATGGCATACTTTGGGCTGGATTCAATCAAATCTGCCTTAGAAATGTTTACACAGTAACTCTGCCTACTGCCTGTGCAAACATGTGCCTAAATCTGGGAACTGGATCCATTGCGAGGGGAGGTAATCTGGTGCCTAAAACCTTTCCATGAGTCTATCTGAATGTATTTATGCTGTTATGTAAATACTGCAGTGCATATTTAATTGAATTAAGCCATCGGAATTTGTAAAGAGAACCAATCTGGATAGAAAACCATTCCAAATATATCCCTTATTTAAAAGTATAACTTCAGCCTGTTGACCCTTGCTCTTAGTCCTTAAAGTTTCTCATGTTTCATACTATGTAAAATGCCCTGTAGACAAAGTAGAAATTATATATAGAAACGTTTAACAATGTGGTCTTAAGTTATTAAGGCACTCTGGGGATGACAGAAATTAGGGAAGTGGGTTTCTAGACCATTTTTTTAAACCAACTGTATATTAGAGGTGACCCAAAGTAGCCAAATGGACCTTTGGGGTTCATTCCATAGAGCTGGAAGATTAATGACACTTCCTGTGGGTCAGATCAGTTTTCTCCTGGTTTATGAGACCTCTCAGCCATCATTCAATGTTTGCATTGAACATGATACTTGAATTTCAGTAGATCATTGCTGTGTGTTATACTTTCAGAGAATCCTCAAGTTTCTACATAGCATACTTTCCAAGGTGGAAACTCAAGATTCCTGTTGTATCAAGTAGACTGTACCTTTCTTTTAAATATGTCCCATTAACATTTTTAAAATATGAGATCAAGATGAGAGAATAGCCTTTTAAATTGTTTGATTTTAACATGTTCAAATTACATTATTTTTGCTACTGCATTCACTGGGTGCCATCTTAAATATTATCATTATAAAACTGGGCTCTTTAATTCAGGTTTTCTGTTTGTTATGTTTATCTGCACTGAAATCATTCATTACTCTCTTGATGATTTCTCCATTATTTTACAGTCATTTTGACCAGTTACTTGTCCTGGGCAAGGTTTCCCAAAAGCATAGTTCATCGTTAGACCCTTCTTCTTAGGAGCATCATTAGATCTCCAATCGGTTTCCAAAAACCATTGTTATTAACGGTGCACTTGGAAATGCTCGTAATCCAACACCTGCCTCAGTTCACTTGTAGAACAGCTACAGTGCGTCCTTAGATACTTTTTGCCCTCCCGCATCACTTTATACACAGAAGATATCCACCAAACATAGAACCACATGGTTTATCCGTTTCTGTTTCTATAACTTCAGAACAAAGTTGACAAAAAATACAAAGTTGCCGATGTATTTGCAATTGATGCAAGCGACGTATAAAAATATGCTTCAAATGAAAACTGAGATGAATGCATTAAAATATCAGTAGGCAATAGGCCTATTTCATTAATATAGAAATACATTTCATTTTCAATCAATTGAGTTATATTTTGCTAGTTGTATGCTACGGTCTGTATTTGTCTCAATATATTTAATGTGTAGCCTAACGTACGCAATGAAATGCCAAATCGGTGATTTAGTGCATTTTCACGAATGTCATTGTGTAAGCGTTATAATAGGCTCATATTTGCAGGCGTAACTGGTAATATCTCTCTAGAAGTTGATCCGTCGTCAGTATTGTTAAATAATTATAATGTTGAGGAAAGATTTGCATGGAGAAAGCTGATCTGAGAGCCTATCGGTATGGGAAACGCATGTTACATATTTGGGCGATGTAGGAAAGATTCATCATTAAAACACACTTAAGCCTAAATTCCATCATCGGGAAACCCGGCCCTGGTCATTTCGGTCAACTTTGGAGGGCAGTCCACAAATAGATATCTGTAAAAGAGTAAAAAAGTAGGCGTTACAACAAAATAAGAAAACCCATGTCCTGTTTAAGTGTTAAATGTTTAATGTGTGACGTTTTTATGATGATAATTTATAAATGTGTGGTGCAATAAACTATAATAAATGTTACCATTAAACCTTTTTTAAACGATAAATTATTGTATAAATATTGTACATACAAAACACTACTATTTTGCAAGCAAATTATTCACTTTGTATTGTTGCTATACATTAAAATGTCAACTGATGGAAAACATTTGTCTGGATTCTTTTACAGCAATTATGTGTTTTTTAATTAGCATAAATTAGTCATTGCTAGAACGTGTAGGCCTTGATTATATGTTACACTACTAGCTTACGGATATGCATATTATTCTTTACAATATTCAGATGTCTTGACGCTGACTTGGCCCTTCTGCCTCACAATGAAGCTAACATGCAGTGGATTTTCTACTGAAGCATCTTGTGTTTCATAATTCATGGCCACTCCACTCCATGTTACCATTCTTACACTGAGCCCAATGTCTGATGCGGTTATTGGCAAGCCCAATGTCTGATGCGGTTACTCTACTCATCATGCTTAGGCTGCATTAGCATTCAAATTGAATAGTGTTGTAAATTGGTATCGGTTTTGCCTGGAGTAGTTGTCTGAACAGGGCTCCCACAGTCTGATGTCAGAGGTCGACACTGATCTCTGGGATATTGTCCAACTGTTGTCCATTAATCTGGGTAATTGCTAACATTGATTTGGCCATCTCCATTATTGATGCCTTTAGAGCTCAGAAACCAGAGCTTGGAAAAGTAAATAACAACTTTAGTTAGGTCTGTCCTATTTTCTCAAAAAAATTGTCCTGGGTATTTTATTCAGCTAAGATAAATCATTTGAGCAAATAAAAGAGAGATTGGATTCTCAGAATCTCTGAAAATCAATTTGTGGAAAATAGCTTGATTTAAATAGGAGCCACAAACTTGGCTATATTTGAACAAATAATTTTTTTTGAATTAGAGATGGTACTTGACCATTTGTCCTACAGCCAGCACACAATTCTACAGTATATAGGTACAGTAGAAGGGGCCTCAAGGGTACTTACTATAGGAGTCATTAGTTATTCATACTAACCCTTTGGGGCTCTATGTTAAGGAGTGGGGGAGAGGTACCTTGCCTTTAAGACCCAATGCTGACAGCCTGACTTCTCTGTCTGTCGGAGAGCCTCCATCCAGCAGTTAGCATCCAGCTCACCTACCTGAGAAACACTGGGGAGCATCATTCGAGCTCACACCTTCTCCACCCACAGACAGACAGATGGAGACTGACAGACGAGCAGCAGACAGAAAGCCCTATTATTTGCCATATGAATGCATGGCCAGAAACCGACTGGATTTATTCACACTACAGTAGAGCTACAAGAAACACACTGGCACTTTAATCACAACCAAACCACCATACAATCTGAGAGTGCATTTCCCCTGCTTGATGGGAACATAAGTAAGCCTACAATCTGGCTGCTTCAATAGTCCAGATCTCTTCTTCCTCCATAGCCCTGGCTGCATTATGTTTGAGCCAGGGAAAGCAAGACCTTGCTCTCACTGCAGATCTTGGAGAATACGTCAGCTCTTAGCTATTACTGTGCAGTAAATACTAAATGAGAAAGACCTTGGGGTCTCTTTGGACCCTGAGAAACAGAACAGTCAATGTAAAGTGTAGCCATTCTCTACGCACAAATACAAATCATACTAGTATTTTCTATTACTCACTCAATATCTCACCTCACTTTTTCTCACGCACATAATAAATGACGTAGATTCACATTTACAAACACACATTCTGCCATAATGTAGTTGAAAATAATTGTTTATGAAAAAAAGGGCTAATTATAGCCCTCATATTCAGTGTTGTTTGATAGATGGATAGTATTTTCTCTACAGTAGACTGCTAGACCTATAATGTTTGTTGTTTGTTATTTTCCAGTCTGGTGCCCAGGCTACCTCTTCAATACTCATAAACTGGTCATATCTCATGGTAAGTCAACCTAACCTTTTTTCACACACTTGCAAGAGGTGTCACTACAGTTCCTGGTTCAAATCCAGGCTGTATCAAATCTGGCCGTGATTGGGAGTCCCATAGGGCAGCGCACAATTGGCCCAGTGTTGTCCAGGTTTGGCCAGGGTAAGCTGTCATTGTAAATAAAAACATTTTCTTAACTAACTTGCCTAGTTAAATAAAGGTTAAATAAAAAAATACAAATATATATTTTTTTCAAATATATAGATTCATGCACACAAGTCAATAATAAATGTTCATGCCACTAGACGGGAGCATTGAGATGGCTACAAAATGTATTTCTTAGGCTGGGAGGTGTAAATTGCATTACAGACATCTTTCATCAATGCCTGAAAAGTGCTTTTTCAATTAAATGTCCATGTATCAGAGAGCACTTAAAAAAGTATTGATCCATCCTCAGTGAGAAAAAAAACAATGCTGACAAACACAACTCTCTCTTGAGTAGGGAAAATACTGTTGAGGCCTGGATAGAGAGGAACTGTGCTCGTATCCGGACCCATTATTTTAAAAAGTCACCATTAAAATGGTAGACTAATGACTTACTGCAAAAGCATTTGTGTCAATCTATTGGTCTTCATTTATTCTAGTTAGCTATATGGCTATTATTGGCAACGATATAAGAGATGTAATCATTCTCTATATCACCCTGTGTAATCTCTTATTGAGTAACGATTACATATTCCCTAAACATCATATATGTGTAGGTACACAGTGCCATTTTGCTGCATCAGGTATAATATTGATTATGGTAGTCTGATGGCGCCATCACCTGGCCAAGTCCATTATCACAGTCTCAGGATAGGAATAAAAAACTAGGAAATGAATAGAAATACCCCACAATGTGGCATGCTCCCTTTATTGTAACATTTCGACAAGGTGGTCTTCTTCAGGCTAGCAATCAAACATATGGGAGAATGCAACAGCGTGCGGGCAGTTCTATGCCTTTCGTGTGACTTTCTTCCACCCTACACCTAGAAAGTTGTTGGATGTGCAAACACTATGCTATAAAATCACTAGGCTATAAAATCATCAAGATTGTTAATGTCTGTTTGTGTGTTGACATGAGTTGCTCTGGATACATTTCTGTCTATTCGTGAGAATGTGTGTGTAAATGTATGCTAGTGTCTGTGTGACAAAAAAAAGTGTCTGTCTCATCAGTGTTGCCTGATGGTAGAATGCAGCTCCTGAGCTGCACAGGGTCACATAGCCATAAGGTTAAAGGTCACACGCCAATGGTAGCACAGCCCCAGTCAGTCAGTTCTCTGACGATGTAAAGTCCTCTCCTCAACTCATTTCTCAACTCCCATTTGTTTTTCCTCCATCTTCTCTCCACCTTCTTTTCCTCTTTCCTCTCTTTTTGTTCTTTCCTACCCTCTCCTTCTGCTTCCTCCTCACCTCACACCACGCAGATAGATTGGGGTTGAACGCTAACATGGGGTTGGCTTCTTGTTTACCCAATGTTCAACAGCTCAGTCTGAAATTAAGCCCTCCCACTCTAACAACCCCTCCCAACTCTTCAGCAGCGGAAATCACTTCAAGACTGGTTCCCTCCATCACAGCCAATCACAGATGATTGTGGGATTTATGGTTCCTGCTCTCAGAAGTCTATAAAATGTGTGTGTTTTGCCTCATAAATTCAAATAAATCAACAAACACCCACTCAGTTTGTTGTTTACAGAGGAGAGATGGATAGTGTCTCTTTGGTCTCAACTAATTCATGAATCAGTCAAGCCACTTGTCAGTAACAAACGGTCTGCCAATATTTATTTTCTTCCCACAAAAGGACGTCACATTATTAAAGAGTCCCCATTTACAACTTCCTGTGGAATCTGGCTTCTGCCTCAGGCTCTTCCACTTACAAATACTGTAATTATCTGATGTAAGTTCTCCCTCAGTCCAAAAAGAAAAGCGCTGAGGAACACCATCAGTACAACAACACCAATATTCTAACAGTTTCAACTACAATTCTGTCAGATTTTCAAAACATACTTATGGTCTGAAATCCCTGATAATGTCTCTACTTAACTTGTCACCTTACAGTGAAATACATGTCTTATTAATTAAAACGGTGCTTATATTTCTTACATTGCAACAACAACAAAAATGGTCACCCATTGCTATTCCAGTGCTAGCCTTATTAGTGACTGAAACAACCCACTTGAAGAAAATTATATGCTTTTGGAGCTAATCACTGATGACCTTTTATGCCTCATTAAAACCTGAGTTGTGACAAAAAAAGGTCTACATATTCCTCATTACATTAGTCCAATGCTAATGTAAATACCTCATTATCTCATTAGAGGGAAACATGTCTCAGAGGATAACATGTCTCGCTAGCAGTGATGAAAAAACTACCCAATTATCATACTTGAGCAAAAGTAGAAAATAGAAAATGACTCAAGTAAAAGTGAAAGTCACCCAGTAAAATACTACTTGAGTAATTATGCTTATTTATTTTTAATCCCGTCACCACAGGAGGCCTTTGCCTTTTAGTTGGCCGTCATTGTAAAAAATCATTTGTTCTTAATTTGTTCTTAACCGACTTGCCTAGTTAAATAAGGTTAAATACAAAATCAGAGACAGATCAGAGGCAGTAGGGATG
Organism: Thymallus thymallus; assembly: GCA_023634145.1. NCBI lineage: Eukaryota > Metazoa > Chordata > Actinopteri > Salmoniformes > Salmonidae > Thymallus > Thymallus thymallus. Next base: position 15,678,271 of record CM042410.1, on the reverse strand, counting down.
ACCAGGATGTTCTTTTGATGTATGTGAATTGGTTCATTTTCATGTCCTGCTAAGCATTCAACATGTAATGAGTACTTTTGGGTGTCAGGGAAAATGTCTGGAGTAAAAAGTATATTATTTTCTTTAGGAATGTAGTGGAGTAAAAGTTGTTGAAAATATAAATAGTAAATTACAGATACCCCAAAAAACTACTTAAGCAGTAATTTCATGTATTTTTACTTAAGTACTTTATATCACTACTCGTTAGTAATGAGGATAACATGATTACATGATAACACGTTTCATTAGTAACAAGGATAAAATGTCTCTGATGGTAACATGACTGATTTTAGATTACATGAGGATAACATGTCTCATCAGTGGAGTTTGATTACGTCAATGTATGTATAACGTTATTACATATGTAAAGATATGAAAATAGAAAGTATTATTTCCGAATATGCTGTTAAATAGAACACTAGAGTGAATATTTAAACCCCTGTATGAATAGAACACTGGTGGAGGAGGAATTTGTGATGTAACACAAAAGTATAATGGGTTACTAGAGATAAAGTAACATAATATTGAGTATATATAATGGGTTACTAGAGATAAAGTAACATAATATTGAGTATATATAATGGGTTACTAGAGATAAAGTAACATAATATTGAGTATATATAATGGGTTACTAGAGATAAAATAACATAATATTGAGTATATATAATGGGTTACTAGAGATAAAGTAACATAATATTGAGTATATATAATGGGTTACTAGAGATCAGATGAAGTAACAATACAAATATATATATATATATATATATATATATATATATATACAGCTTGCACACCCACATGTTCAGAGTGGTCCCTTTATGGATCATTTGATAAAGATAAGGTTAAAGTATTGTATGACAGTCTGAAGGGTCTGGGAAATAGAGTCTCAGACAAAGATTGGTGTATATCCACTTTTGGTAAAGGTACTGACTTACCCCTAACCAATAAAACTATAAATAGAACCAATGAATGTTGAACATGATTTTCTGTTAACTAAGGCTACAATTTAATGATATCCCAAATTATGAAGTTCTAAACTAATTTGTGAGTAGGCAAAATAGAAATGCCTCTGTTTCCCTGTCCATGCTATCTCTGGTGCCAGACATCATATGAGCAGAGCCCGCCATCTACAGGGACAATGATAAACAGTGCCAGCCCATTTAACCCTTTGACGCGTACAATCACGTATTTGTACGCGTCAAATCTCAAATACGTGATTGGAATAGTAGCAACAGAACGTATGATGCAACAAACGCGTCTAATCACCATTGTTGTCTGAACAGCATCTACATATTTTTTAGTACTGATGGGAAATAAAGGTAAACAGGGATGAAACCATTTTAGGGGGGTTTGTGGGGGGGGTTCATTTCATTTGTGGGGGGTTTTCAAGTCCATGGAGGGTAGAAATTGGGGAAGGTATCGTGGGGGCGGGTATGATGCAGGAAATATTACTATGGTGGAGGATTTATCAATAAATGGGGGGCTAACACAATAGAAGTTTATACGCTAAATAAAAACTAACCGCCTGGAAAGGGACGTGTGAGCTGGCAACCGTGAGGTACCAAAGTTACAATCTAAAGCCATGTTCAAGACAACTGGGACCTCGGGAAAAAACTAGCTCCGACTGGGAAAAACAGTTTTGAACGGTTATCCAACCCGGAATTCCAACTTGGGAACTCGGGCCTCCGACTTTCCGACCTGAAGATCATTGACGTCATGATTTTACCTAGTATTTTTCAGAGTTCACAGTCAAGTGAACTATCCCTTGTTATAACATCTTTGGTCTGACAGACGCTAATATGACAAACAGAATGCATTGTATGATGTCAACAAACATGGTGCCACACATTAGCTCATCATAATCAGTACAACATTCAAGTACTTTACACCCATCATATGTGTCCATTACAATCTATGCAAGAATCGGAATGCATGATTAGTCACCAGTACTTGAAAACATGTTAATAAAACAGTAAATACATGATCCATACATACATATGGTGTGCTAGAGCAGAAACGACAACACGATATACAGAAAATAAGGCACTCACTTTGATAGGAACGCGCACATGTCCAAAGTCCAATTTGTAAGACAAACAAACATGAAGGCAATGCGGATTTGAAGGGCCTAGCAGATTTGTTAAACAACAGGTTTGTCACACCCTGATCTGTTTCACCTGTCTTTGTGATTGTCTCCACCCCCCTCCAGGTGTCGCCCATTTATCCCTGTTCTATGTTTGGCTGTTGCCAGTTCGTTTTGTTCATCAAGCCTACCAGTGCTTTTCCCCTTTACTCCTGTCTCTCAAAAGTGCCTGTTTTCTTGGTTTGCCCCACTACTCTGGATTACTGAACTCTGCCTGCCCTGACCCTGAGCCTGCCTGCCGTCTTGTACCTTTAACCCACATTACCGAACTCTGCTTGCCCCTGACCTGTCTTTTGCCTGCCCCTGTTGGTATAATAAACATTTGTCATTCCAATGTTGTCTGCACCTGGGTCTCACCTGTACGCTGCTAAGGTTTCATATTTTTACTGGTTTATGTCCCAGGGACAGTGTGTACAGAACTGCATGTCAATGCAACAGATCAAAATGACAATGATTACAAGAGAGGGGCTCTGGGATTGTTTACTTTGGAAGGTGCCTATTCAGCTTGTCGGAGTATAATTATGTATGTGCATGGGTTTATCAAAACTTCCTGCCCACGCTGCAGTAAAATTTTTCTAGGACTGATTACGATGTTTATTTTCTTTCTTCCAGGACTGATAGAATGTCCGCTACAAAGTTTTTTTTATGTGTTTGCCAATGGTTCTGTGTCTCTCCCTTTGAGGGGCTTCCTGAGGCAGGTGCCTTAGTAGAGCAGTTATTGAGACTGTACTGTGCAGTGTAAAGGTGCCCGGATCCAGCTATTGAGGGAGCTCCCAAATTAAGTAAGGCCTGGCCATTTTGTTTGTTTTTACCCTACGATTTTTACCACACACACGCCAGCACCAACACACAACCCACCTTGATAAGAAATGACTGAAAAACCCAACGTAAACCTTAAACACAACATTTTTGAAATTGAAATATCTTTAAATAATGTCTGAGGTACAGGAAACACTCACTTAATAGTGTTGAATAACCTCTTACCTCTGTTCTGACTTTCTGGTGAGGCCTGATCATCCTCACTAGAAAGACTTGAGACATTGGGTGAGATTTAAATGGGCTATGTAAACACTAGGTAATTAGGAAAAAGTGTATAATTTATTAACAGTCCTATTTGGGATTTAGAAGAAGAGAAGGAGAGAGAGAGAGTGTTGCCCTTGAATGAGGGACACCTGTCTCTAGACTATTCCTTGAATTACCTTATGGGATACAATTAAGTTAAGATGGGGTCATCAAGGGTTGTAATTCTAAATGTATTTGTTATTTTGATTCAACAGGCATGGTTGTTGTTCCAAAGGGGGAATTACCAGTCCCCTGGGGCCCTTTGGTAAATATGCAAATTGATTTGTTTTTGTCTTGCTTCAATAACATATCTCAAATGATTGGATCTGCTGGATGGTCGGGATTTCTCCCTAAGGATTAGCCCTCTGACTCTCTGACACATGTTACTCTGCAGTGAGATTGCCAAAATGATAGGGGAGCTTAAACCAATTTGGAGGGGAAAAAATAGTTTCTACTGTGTTGTTATTCTTTTTCACATTTGTTTTAGAAATCTGTATTAAGAATATTGGTATTAGTAATAATTTGTCGTACAGTGAATCATTTGTCTGGATTTTCTGAATCAGAAATGCCCTAAACTAAACTGTTCTGGTCTGTCCTCTCTCGAGGTTATGTGGAATGTGACCACAGATGGTGTCTAGATGCATGGAAGGGATAATTTGACCAAGAACAGTGTGAATCTCAACCGCCCCTAACCGAGCCAGCCTTTTCTCTCATGCCTTTTCTCTCAGGAGTGCGACATGAGTCCACATGGAGTGAGCATGGAGAGAGATCCGTCCAAACTTCTTTCATGCTGCTGGAGTACTGGTAGAAAAATGGACAAAGACATAATGGACCATAAAGGACAGTGGAGGCTCAGGTGAGAGACAATATCAAGGGCCATCCACTTTGAACATGTGCCATTGGAGGATGAACTGAAACGCCAGAAGAATGCCTGGAGGGAGGGGGGTAGTCAACCGTGCCCGTAACTGATTTAGGCGAAATGTAAAGTACTTTAGACGAGAAATGCATTCAGATACCGAAAAGCTCCAGCTGAAATGTCATTGCCAGAATCCATAAATTAAATTGTGTAATGAAGCATATGTGTAACTGTATGAAGCAAAGGTCTTAAGTTAAAACATTCTACTGCAATGGTTTTACAAGTACACCCCAGAATGAAAGGTTTGAAAGTGTCTGTGGTTTTAAGTGTTGATTTTGTTTACTTATTACTTACTACTTTGATTGTAGATTTTAGCTTTATTATGATGATTATGAATGAAATTAAATTCACTCCCACCTTTATTATGATTTATTATAACTATGTATTTTGATTTAGAAGCTCAAATCCAAATGCTTGCATTAAAATGTAATGATGATTATCACAGATAATATTTGTGTTTTTCTAATAACCAATTTCTTGGTTCTATGTTTGTGATTTTTTAATAACCAATATCTGGGTTCATGCAAGTGACTGATTGAACGAATCCTCGCTATTAGTATCTGTAACCCTTGTTTTGAGAAAGAAAGATATCTCAGTTTCAAGGTCTCAGCTTAGAGAGAAGAAGCCTCGTGAGGTATTGGTCTGTCACATGCATGACCCAGTATTGGTTGGTCACATCCATGCCCCGACGAATTGAGGCTGTTCTGAGGGCACTCGATGTAGGCCTACTGTTACTTTAGAAATATAGACACGGCTAGAGCGACAGAGACTGTATTTTCCAACTCCCTAAGCTACAAAAGATGTGGCCAACAGTCATTATACTGTAAATAAATAAAAGCTGTATTTAATGCCTAGTCTTTAAATCATAGTTAAATGCAAGGAGGATAAATGCCTTCCAGATTGTCTCTCACAGGCTGGAGAAGGACTGCACATCTGTATTGGTTTCCTGGGCTGAGACGATGACAGACTGGGCTGCAGCACGCCATTTAAGACAGACTATAGCTGGAGTCAGAGAGAGAGAGGGAGAGATAGAGAGCAGAGAGAGAGTAGAGTAAAAAGAGAGAGATACAGAGACAGAGTTAGAGAGACAGTGAGAGAGAAACAGATAGAGGAATTTGCCCTGGCACTTCCAACTGCCCTTTCACAGTGGAAAAAAGGGTATTCTGTGCTTTTACTGTCATATGAGAAGTCATGATTCACTGGGACCAAAATGCCTCTAACTATATAACAGCCTTAGTGAATGTTTTACTGCTGTGACATGGGCAATGTTCCCCAGCTGTGGTGTGTCCATATACCCAGTTACCAATGCTACCGCATTGACCACCCCAGTCCTACCTCATCGACCCCCCTATCTTACTCCATCAACCCCCCAGTCCTACCCCATCAACCCCCCAGTCCCCCTCCCAGGATGAGGGCAAAGCTCAGGCTGAGAAGAAGCAAGGGGCCAACTACCCACCTCAGCCACCGGGTAGTTGGCCCCTTGCTACTGAATGTTACTGATCAGGGTTTGGTTAGGGGGATGGGGGACAGGAAGGAAATGGGGTGAAGGGAGAGAAAGGAATTGAGGCCAAAGCAGGGACAGGGGACGTTAGGTATCAGGTTACAGGCCTGTTTCTACAGCATCAGAAAATACAAATGTTAAGGCTTGTGTAGGGAGATCTAAACCCCTAAAAGTCTAAGCCTTTGGGGGAGGGTTAAAGCTGGTCATACCATGGATAATTTTGCTATTTGATTTTTAATTTATGAATAAAATATATTTAAACATTTATTTGATAAAATATTGAATTTCACCTTTAGGAAGGGCTTTCCCAAAAATGTTGCCACAAAGTTAGAAGCACAGAATCATCTAATGTCATTGTATGCTGTAACGTTAAGATTTCCCTTCACTGGAACTAAGGGGCCTAGCCAGAACCATGAAAAACAGCCCCAGACTATTATTCCTCCCCCCCAAAACTTTACAGTTGGCACTACTGTATGCATTTGGGCAGGTAGTGTTGTCCTGGCATCGGCCAAACCCAGATTCGTCCATCGGACTGCCAGATGGTGAAGAGTGATTCATCGCTCCAGAGAATGTGTTTACACTGCTCCAGAGTCCAATGGCGGCAAGCTTTACTCCAGCCGACGCTTGGCATTGCGCATGATGATCTTAGGCTTGTGTGCGGCTGCTCGGCCATGGAAACCTATTTCATGAAGCTCCCGACAAAATGTTATTTTGATGACATTGCTTCCAGAGACAGTTTGGAACTCGGTAGCGAGTGTTGCAACCAAGGACAGACTATTTTTTTAAGTTCTCGCCGGTCCCGATCTGTGAGCTTGTGTGTCCTACCACTTCGTGGCTGAGTCATTGTTGCTCGATGATATTTCCACTTCACAATAACAGCACTTACGGTTGACCAGGGCAGCTCTAGCAGGGTAGACATTTTACGAACTGACTTGTTGGAAAGGTCCTATAAGAGTGCCATGTTGAAAGTCACTGAGCTCTTCAGTAAGGCCATTCTACTGCCAATGTGTGTCTATGGAGATTGCCTCTTTTTTTTGTGGACAAAAAAAAACCTCCATAATTTTTTGAGATTGAGACACAGTCCATACAAAAATATGTATACCTCTAACTTAAACCATTCACATCGATGGGGCTGTAGTGAAGCGGATCGAAAGCTTCAAGTTCCTTGGTGTCCACATCACTAACAAACTACCATGGTCCAAACACACCAAGACAGTCGTGAAGAGGGCACGACAATGCCTATTCCGCCTCAGGAGACTGAAAATATGCTTTTATGAGTGATAGACTCATGATAGACATTTAATTTTATGACCTTCAGGCATTCTAACTTTTAAGTTATTAATTAGCCAACATAATCTGTATGAATTGAATGTTCAACAAAATAACAATATTTTCTAACTATGTTCAACTATACACCAAATACAAATCCATTCTTTCTCTTCTAAAGGGGTGGCAGGTAGCCTGGCAGGTAGCCTAGTGGTTAGAGTATTGGGCCAGTATCTGAAAGGTTGCTGGTTCAAATACTTGACAAGGTAAAAAAAAAAAAAACTCTCTATGTGTCCTTGAGCAGGGGCACCATACTACTAGGGGCACCATACTACTATGGCTGACTCTGTAGGTAGCCTGTTATTGTAAATAAGATGTTGTTCTTAACTAACTTGCCTAGTTAAATGAAGGTTAAATATAAAATAATTTTGCCCCCCTTAACCCCCATGCTCCCAGTAGAGAAGGGGCACTAAGGAAGGGTTAAAGTAACCAGTGAGAGAATGAGTGTGGGGTTGGGCCTCAGCGAGGGAGGGGAGCCATATAAAAGCGCCAGAGCACAAGTGGCTCTTTATCTGCCTTGCTCACAATAGTAGGAAATACTAACCTGGTCTGGCCCACATCTTCTCTCTAACACACTCAAACTAGACTCTCACGCAAACAGGAGGAGAATGACAGCAGCAGCATCCACACAGAGAAGGAATGAGACCCACAAAATGAAGGTTTTCGCTTTGCTTTTCATCGCCACACTCTTTCACGGTAAGTAAAAACTCATACATCCAGGCTTCCCATGCTGAAGTTGAAAGAAAGCATGGCCATCTACAGAGATAGGGAGGGTCAGGGTAGAGACTCTTCAGAAGTATATTTGTGCCTAGAGTATAGACTAGTCTTCACATGGCAGAATAGAAGCTATTGTCTGGAACATAAACACTGGCAACATGCCTTATGGTTTTGCCTGCTATCTCCATCTGATCTATCACATTTCCTGCCAATCAAAAGAGACCTCACTTGAACTTTGAGCCAACCGAACATATGCCTTTGTTCTGATGGCAACACCAAATTGCATTACAACAATAGCAGTTATTTATGTTATACTTAATTGCATTAGACTTTTGTTGCCGTGGAGGATGACACATTGACATGGTCATTTGTTTAATCTGAATCTCATGTTTATGGGATTTATTACAAATAATGTCATTGGTAGTGGAAGTATCAGATGCAATTTCTAGTAGAAGACAGCTGGTTCAGCTATGGAAAGTAGCTCGATCTGAGGAACACATGCATGTAGATTACTGTTGAAAAGGAAAAAATATGTTTACACATATTTTAAAGAATCTTAAGAATGCCTGGACACTTTCATATATCAAATCAAAATGTATTTGTGAAATGCTTATTTACAATCCCCTTAACCAACATGCAGTTAAAAAAAGAGTTAAGAAAATATTTACCAATTAAGCTAAAGTTAAAAAATCAAAAAGTAACACAATAACGAGGCTATTTACAGGGGTACCGTTTAGGCTAGCTGACATAAATTACTGGTAGCAGAATACCTTACAGTTGTTCCAAGCAGTGTGAGGGAGAATGCATGGGTGCAAGAGGTAGATAAGCAACAGGAGAAGCAAGAGGTAGGGACAGAGAAGGAGAAAGATGGAGAGAGGGAGAAAATAAGGGAAAAGAACAAAGCAGTCTATAGTTTGTTTAAATTCTGTATTTCCTGAGAAGAGCCAAGTCTTTTTGCTTTGTAACAAGTCAAATGTATTTATCGCTGGGTGCTACCATCAACTTTAGAGATGTAGAAAAGAGAGGGCTGTATTATGTAAGCACTATGCAGAATTACTATAATACTCTGGATTGAGTCGGAACTGAAAGACAGAGGTTAGCATTGCTGTAGTAGCAGAGGCTTGTGAGAGATGGGGTTGGAGAAAGGATTCAAAGAGCTACAGCCAAACAGCAGTATGAGGGAAACTACTAAGGTGTTGTGGAACCTCAAAAGTTGATTCAGTTGTAACTTTTTAATGTCACCTCCAAAAGTTCAACTAAACAAAACAGAGAATAGGTGGATCTCATATGTAATCTCTCCACCTCATTACGGCTTCACATGATGACATTATAAATGCCTGCCGGTCTGAGTTTGAATTAGAGTGAAGTGAAGTTTCTAACTAACAACTAACAGGTTGTGTTTGCAAACGCACTACAAACTATTAAAGCCATATGCTTTTCCTTGGTTTAAGGAGGCTTACTAGTTTCAGAGAGAACTCGACCTGACCTCAGGGCCTGTAATTATGTGAATTGTTTTTAGCAACATCAACTGAACACTCACATAGGAACTATGTCCAACAACAAAGCAGCCACTCCTCTCATAAAGTAAATAACATATGGCCTATGGCTGAAAACCCAGTCCAAGTCCAGCACCCAATCTGAGCCAGAGGTTTCTTCTAAATACCTACTCTGGCATACACACATACATAACAGAATTTAACAGATTTGTTTTTATCTCAAAGGCAACACCTGGACTTGTGATAATGATGTTGGTCTATTCCAGGCTCCTCTTCTCAGTACTCAACTATATGGGCACTTTACATTACAGCACATAATCAAGTAGTAATAACAAATGTCTTAGCAGATGTTATTGCGGGTGTGGCGAAATGCTTGTGCTTCTAGCTCAGATAGTGCAGTAATATCTAACAAGTAATATATAACAGTTTCACAACATAGTATACCCACATACACATACATATAAGTAAGGAATGAATATACAGTTGAAGTCGGAAGTTTACATACACTTAGGAGGAAGTAATTAAAACTCATTTTTCAACCACTCCACACATTTTATGTTAACAAACTATAGTTTTGGCAAGTCGGTTAGGACATCTACTTTGTGCATGACAAGTAATTCTTCCAACAATTGTTTACAGACAGATTATTTCACGTATAATTCACTATATCACAATTACAGTGGGTCAGAAGTTAACATACATTAAGTTGACTGTGCCTTTAAACAGTTTGGAAAATTCCAGAAAATGATGTCATGGCTTTTGAAGCTTCTGATAGGCTAATTGACATAATTTGAGTCAGTTGAAGGTGTACCTGTGGATGTATTTCAAGGCCTACCTTCAAACTCAGTGCCTCTCTACACAAGTCTGGTTCATCCTTGGGAGCAATTTCCAAACGCCTGAACGTACCACGTTCATCTGTACAAACAATAGTATGCATGTATAAACACCATGGGACCATGCAGCCGTCATACCGTTCAGGAAGGAGACGCGTTCTCTCTCCTAGAGATGAATGTACTTTGGTTCGAAAAGTGCAACTCAATCCCAGAACAACAGCAAAGGACCTTGTGAAGATGCTTGAGGAAACAGGTGCAAAAGTATCTATATCCACAGTAAAACGAGTCCTATATCGACATAACCTGAAAGGCCGCTCAGCAAGGAAGAAGCCACTGCTCCAAAACCGCCGTAAAAAAGCCAGACCACTCTTTGCAACTGCAAATGGGGACAAAGATCATAAGGCAATGCTACCAAATACTAATTGAGTATGTAAACTTCTGACCCACTGGGATTGTGATGATAGAAATAAAAGCTGAAATTAATCATTCTCTCTACTATTATTCTGACATTTCACATTCTTAAAATAAAGTGGTGATCCTAACTGACCTGAGACAGGCTATTTTTACTAGGATAAAATTTCAGGAATTGTGAAACTGAGTTTAAATGTATTTGGCTTAGGTGACAGAACGACAGATATACGGGACCCAAAAGCGGACACGGAGGCAGAGATATGATTGACTGTTTAATAGGATATATGGGGCAAGACAGGCTCGTAGTAAATGACAGGCAATGTTCGTAACAGGGGATCTGAATAGCAGTCGTCCAATAAGGAGAGTCAGGTTCGTGGTCGTAGTTCAGGCAGCGTTCGGTACCGGGGGTCAGAAGGATGGCGGTACAGAGGAGTAGGCAGGCTCGTAATCCGTAATGCAGGCAGAGTTCGTTTGGCAGCAGATCAGAAGGTCGAAGGCACATGAGGGGCTAGACAGAAACGTAATCCAACAGGCAGGTAGAGGTCCAAATACCGGGAAACAGACTGGCAGAGTTAGTAATACAGGAAAGTGCTGGAAACGACTGACTAGGCAAGACGATCTGGCAAAACCCCAACAGAACCCAAGGGACTAAATACCCAAACTAATTAATGATGGAGATAGGGTGCACCTGGTGTGGGGAGGGGACAAACACAGACAGGTGAAACATATCAGCACATGACATTAGGTGTATGTAAACTTCCGACTTCAACTGTATACATACTAATTATAGTAGAGAAAATTATTTATTTCAGCTTTTATTTCTATCATCACATTACCATTGGGTTAGAAGTTTACATACACTCAATTAGTATTTGGTAGCATTGCCTTTAAATTGTTTAACTTGGGTCAAACGTTTTGGGTAGCCTTCCACAAGCTTCCCACAATAAGTTGGGTGAAGTTTGACCCATTCCTCCTGACAGAACTGGTGTAACTGAGTCAGGTTTGTAGGCCTCCTTGCTCGCACACGCTTTTTCAGTTCAGTTCTGCCCAATTCTATAGGATTGAGGTCAGGGATTGTGATGGCTACTCCAATTCCTTGACTTTGTTATCCTTAAGCCGTTTTGCCACAACTTTGGAAGTATGGGTCATTGTCCATTTGGAAGACCGATTTATCGACCAAGCTTTAACTTCCTGACTGATGTCTTGAGATTTTGCTTCAATATATCCGCATAACCTTCCTTCCTCATGATACCATCTATTTTGTGAACTGCACCAGTCCCTCCTGCAGCAAAGCACCCCCACAACATGATGCTGCCACCCCCGTGCTTCACGGTCCGGATGGTGTTCTTCGGCTTGCAAGCCTCCACCTTTTTCCTCCAAACATAACGATGGTCATTATGGCCAAACAGTTCTATTTTTGTTTCATCAGACCAGAGGACATTTCTACAAAAAGTACGATCTTTGTCCACATGTGCAGTTGCAAATCGTAGTCTGGCTTTTTTATGGCGGTTTTGGAGCAATGGCTTCTTCCTTGCTGAGTGGCCTTTCAGGTTATGTCAATATAGGACTCGTTGTACTGTGGATATAGATACTTTTGTACCTGTTTCATCCAGCATCTTCACAAGGTCCTTTGCTGTTGTTCTGGGATTGATTTGCACTTTTCACACCAAAGTACATTAATCTATAGGAGACAGAGCACATCTCCTTCCTGAGCGGTATGACGGCTGCGTGGTCCCATGGTGTTTATACATGCGTACTATTGTTTTTACAGATGAACGTGGTACCTTCAGGCGATTGGAAATTGCTCCCAAGGATGAACCAGACTTGTGGAGGTCTTCAATTTTATTTCTGAGGTCTTGGCTGATTTCTTTAGATTTTCCCATTATGTTGAGCAAAGAGGCACTGAGTTTGAAGGTAGGCCTTGAAATACATCCACAGGTACACCTCCAATTGACTCAAATGATGTCAAAATCTTCTAATGCCATGACATCATTTTCGGGAAGTTTCCAAGCTGTTTAAAGACACAGTCAACTTAGTGTATGTAAAATTCTGACCCACTGGAATTGTGAAATAATCTGTCTGTAAATAATTGTTGGAAGAATGACTTGTGTCATGCACAAAGTAGTTTGTTAACATGAAATCTGTGGAGTTTAAGTGTAAGTGTATGTAAACTTCAGACTTCAACTGTATACGGATGAGCTGCATTGGACTAAGAACAGTAGAATAGTATAGAATACAGTATATACATATGAGATGAGTGATGCAAGATATGTTAACATTATTAAAGTGGCCAGTGATTTCTAGTCAACGTCTATAGGCAGCAGCCTCTAATGTGCTAGTGTTGCTCTCTCAGATCCACTGATTTTCCACAATTCGTTTTAAGGGTTTATTATAAGACCTATAATAAGAGTTGAAAAAGAAAAAGAAATCGACCAAAATAAATTAATCATTCTAAATGGAAAAGCATTCTGTCCTGATATTGTCTAATCCCGTCTGGATATGGCAGTTATTCAATACCACCTCCAGAGGCATGTTAGTAATTAGTCTGCAGGAGATATGAAATCTCCTTGCGATTCTCTCTGGACTGAACCAATGTCCAAACGTTTACGGATTTACTCTGTCCAGACAGGAATAGTTCAGGTAATGTATATAGCAGTGAAACTGTAATCAGTGGAGTGAAATACATACACAAGTAGAAACAGATGTGTGTACTGAATCCTGACTGAAGTCCCTAGCACTTGGATGCCATAGCCCCAGGGTGGGGCAGCCATGGGAGCAGCACAAGGGCATGATTGAAAACATGAGATCCTCCATCCTCTTTCTGGGTTTAATGCCAGGGAAAAGTGGGCTGGGTTGGTTCTGGGACAGAGACAGAGGTCAAGATAGCAGGTCAGGATTCTGCTGTTTCAGAGGCAAGAGCTGCAATGCTGTGTTTATACCCCGAGGGACTGAGGTCCAATGTCACATTCCTCAGCCACTAAAAGCAGCACTTTCAGATGCAAACTCCTCAGGTCCACTTGGAGAGTTGTACTATAGAGAAACATGAAGAGTGACTAGATTCGCCATTAGAGCGAGGTTTTATTCAGCATCGTTCCACCTGTAAAAGCACAAGAAAGAGGATTGACACCCACCATCTCAGATTGTTCTGAAATTGTTTCTGTTGTTAGAAACAGATGAAATTAGCATTCATGCAACATTATTTTGTTGAAATATAATTTGATCTCTAAGAAATTAATTTTAATTTATAAGATTCATATAATATTCAATAAATATAGTATCTAACATCAGATTTAGACAAAATACATTTAAACAATGGGTTAGACTAATTAGACCAAACTAATGGTCAAAAGCGAAACGAAATCCCCATGCCAATCCCATCCCAACAACAAGTATATCGTTTCAGTTCTGACGAGTAGTATGGAGTTTCTTCATCCTATGCAATGTATTCCCAGTGAATTTGGTGATGTTTTTTCCCCCCTTGTTCAGAGAAATTAGTCTTTGAAGTTGTACCATCCTACATCCTGAGATGACCAGGTTCTGACCACTAGATGATGCTGTTTCTGCTCGCAGTAGGGTTGGGATTGGCGTAGAGTGTGGGGGGGTCCATGGGTGGCCTTTGACAATTTATGTGGATTCTTCATGTCTTACTCATTGTTAGATAATAGTTTGATCCAAATCGGATGTTAAGTACTATATTTATTGAATATTATATTAATCCAAAAATTTGAATGGCTAATTTGGGTGCAATCAATTAGCTTAATTTATCAGATCTCACATTATATTTCAACAAAAGAATGTTTCAAGAATGGTAATCTTATCTGTTTCTAATTACATAGTTTTTTTCAGAATAACACTACTGACCATATACACTGTGTGTGAATGGTGGGTACTGCTAATTTAAGGTTTTTGTTTGACGTGGTGGTCCACTTTCTCCTGCAGACCATTATCACCTCAGTGATAAGCTTACTCTGCCCCTGCAACTCCAGCAGCAGAGAGTATAGCCTACTGTAGGGTCAGTCTGGTTGTCTGCTGCTGGCTATGGGACGAGAGGGCCACTACCCAGCTCTGAATGTTGGTATGGCGTGTTGCGTTACAAGGGAGGGGTGCGACAGGGGACTAGAGGTCTTGGGGAGGATGAGTAGAACAGATGGGGGGTTACCTGCAGTTTAGCCAGCTTGTTCCCCTCCAAGGTTTCTGCTGCTGCCTAATTCCTCCATTCGGAACTCCCTTGAGACGAGTAAAAGTCTGAGGATATCCAGACCTCAGCCGACACTGACCAATATGGTGGGAAAATCTCAGAGAGCAGGGCAGTCAGGGCCCATGGGAATAACATCTGAACAGGTCTGGGAGTCACTGTGCATATTTGATGATATAGGGGGGTGAATAGGTTAAGTCACTCATGGCTACACATTAGTGCTCCATGCAACACATTGTAAAGAATAGATAAGAAGAATATAGAGGGGATGCAACAAATCCCAGACACACAGTTTTAGCTATAGCTGGGATTCCTGGGTAGAGGGCGGAGGAGAAGCCATCCTGTGAGAATCAGAGAGGAAGTGTGCTGTCTGATATAGCTAACCTCCTGCTCAAAGCAGCATGGCAGCTGACCCCACAAGACCCTACTGTATCCATTACAATACAAACCAAAGGTGATGACTACATACTGGCCCTATGTTCCCCAGCTATGGTAAAGGTTATTTACACTTCACCATTGACATACAGTGGGTGAAATAAGTATTGAAGACGTCACCATTTTTCTCAGTAAATATATTTCCAAAGGTGCTATTGACATGACATTTTCACCAGATGTTGGTAACAACCCAAGTAATTCATACATACAAAGAAACCAAAACAAATAAGTTCAGAAATTAAGTTATGTGTAATAATGTGAAATGACACAGGGAAAAAGTATTGAACACATGAAGAAGGGGAGGTGCAAAAAGGCATGGAAAGACAACAGCTGAAAACTATCAGTAATTAAAAAGCAATCCAGCCCCCTGTCAGTGCAAATTAATATCAGCTGGTTCAGTCCCAACTGATGGCCTACAAAAAGGTCTCATTGCAAGGTGTCACACAAGACACATCTCATGATGGGTAAAAGCAAAGAGCTGTCTCAAGACCTTCGCAACAATGTTCCAGTGAGCACCGTTGTGGCCATAATATGGAAGTGGAAAGACAATCATTTCACCATAAATTTGCCTCGACCAGGTGCTCCTCGCAAGATTTCTGACAGAGGAGTGAAAAGAATAATCAGAAGAGTTGTCCAAGAGCCAAGGACCACTTATGGAGAGCTTCAAAAAGACCTGCAATTAGCAGGTACTGTTGTCTCAAAGAAAACAGTAAGTAATGCACTCCACCGCCATGGCCTGTATGCACGCTCACCACGCAAGACTCCATTGCTGGAAAAAAAGCATGTTGAAGCTCGTTTAAAGTTTTCTGCACAACATTTGGAAAAGCCAGTGAAATACTGGGAGAATATAGTGTGGTCAGATGAGAGCAAAATTTAACTGTTTGGATGTCATAATACACACAATGTTTGGAGGAGAAATGGCACTGCACATCACCCTAAAAACACCATACCAACAGTGAAGTTTGGAGGTGGGAACATCATGGTGTGGGGCTGCTTTTCAGCAAATGGTACTGGCAAACTTCACATAATTGAAGGAAGGATGAATGGGCAAATTTACTGGGACATTCTTGACAAAAATCTGCTGCCATCTACCAGGATGATGAAGATGAAACGAGGGTGGACATTTCAGCAAGACAATGATCCCAAACACACAGCCAAGGAAACTCAATTGGTTTCAAAGAAAGAAAATAAAGCTGCTAGAATGGCCCAGCCAATCACCTGACTTAAATCCCATTGGAAATCTATGGAAAGAACTGAAGATTAAGATTCATAGAAGAGGCCCACGGAACCTTCAAGATTTGAAGACTGTTTGTGTGTAAGAATGGGCCAAAATCACACCAGAGCAATGCATGCGACTAGTTTCTCCATACAGGAGGCGTCTTGAAGCTGTCATTACCAACAAAGGCTTTTGTACAAAGTATTAAATAAATATCAGTAAGTGTGTTCAATACTTTTTCCCTGTGTCATTTCACATTATTACACATAACTTAATTTCTGAACTTATTTGTTTTGGTTTCTTTGTATGTATGGATTACTTGGGTTGTTACCAACATCTGGTGAAAATTTCATGTCAATAGCACCTTTGGAAATATATTTACTTAATACTCAATACTTATTTCACCCGCTGTATAGTGAGGATCATCAGTGAAGACTAATGGCTATATAAAATCTTCAGGGCTGTCCCCAACTAAAAAAAATATTGGTGACCGAGAGTCATCTTTTCTGTCGACCAATCGATTGGTCAAAATGTTTAAACATTTATTATTCCATATATAGATACACCCTTTGTTTTAATAAAATTAGCAATATGTACTGAACTTGTCTGATGCTTTGAGCACACTGTTTGATTAAATAATTAAGACACACAAATGATTCAAGACAGAGCCAGAGATCAATATTGCCTAACCAGAAGAAAAAACATGTTCCCAACCCTCCTCCTCCAGCTGCTGCTGGCCTTTGCAGATTCTGCCATTAGGCTCCTGAAGTTGCCGGTAATAGGCTACAACAGGCGTCGTCAACATTTTCCATTTAGAGTGCCAGTGTATTTTACAATTTCTACCGATCTGCATGCCAGTTATGATTTCATTTATAATAGTCTTTGCATCTCAAAATCATTTATGTTGTTAATCTAAATTATATCTAAATCTAAAAGAAAATAAATATATACCCCCGGTCAAAAGTTTGGAATATTACTCATTCAAGGGGTTTTCTTTATTTGCACTACGTTTTACATTGTAGAATAAAAGTGAAGACGTCAAAACTATGACATAACACATATGGAATCATGTTGTTACCAAAAAAGTGTTAAACAAATCAAAATATATTTTATATTTGACTTCAAATAGCAACCCTTTGCCTTGGTGATAACTTTGCACACTCTTAGCATTCTCTCAACCAGCTTCATGAAGACTGCCACAGGAATGGAATACCCAGAAATACCTCTGCTGCAGAGGATAAGTTCATTAGAGTTACCAGCCTCAGATTGTACCCCAAATAAATGCTTCACAGAGTTCAAGTAACAGACACATTACAACATCAACTGTTCAGAGGAGACTGTGTGAATCAGGCCTTCATGGTCGAATTGCTGCAAAGAAACCACTACTAAAGGACACCAATAAGAAGAAGAGACTTCTTGGGCAAAGAAACACTGGACATTAGACCGGTGGAAATTTGTCCTTTGGTCTGGAGTCCAAATATGAGATTTTTGGTTCCAACCTCAACCAAATGTAGATGGTTTGGATGATTCGAACCACAGTGAAGGAAAATCAGCCAACAAGTGCTCAGCATATGTGGGAACTGATGGAAAAGCATTCCAGGTGAAGATGGTTGAGAGTGACAAGAGTGTGCAAAGCTGTCATCAAGGCACTTTTTTGGGTTATTACATTGGCTAAGCATGGCCTGTCTACAACGAACTTGAAACATTGCATCATCTATCAACTGTGTCCGGTCCGAAGCTTGCGTTAGCAAATCTGCAACATAGCATAAAATATTCAGGGCCCTCAGAGTTTCCCGGCGCCAGTGAGCTCGGGACAGACACAGCTGTAAGCTATTTTTGCAAGGGATAAGTAGTAATCAGGTATTTTATGACGTTATCACTGGATCAGTTTCATGGGGTATTGTATGTAGGCCAGGGACACAAAATCTTACATGCTGTAAGAAAACAACATGTGTAAAAAGTCAAGTGGTGTGAATGCTTTCTAAAGTCTCTGTATAACTATTGATACTAAGTCATTTGAACAAGATACTAAGTTGTTCAAACAAGTAATTTGGGCTTCAAGTAATTCAATTGTCACAAAACTTCAGGACAAACCAAACACAAGTGACAGCTGTAATTAACAGTTGCTAGCCTAAGTACTGTCACGGTGAGGAGTGAAGGGACGATACGTGGAGCGATCGTGGAGTGACATCCTGGAGGCGGCGGGACGCTGACCTTCGCTGGAGGCGGTGGGACGCTGACCTTCGCTGGAGGCGGCGGGACGCTGACCTTCGCTGGAGGCCTCGGGACGCTGACCTTCGCTGGAGGCCTCGGGACGCTGACCTTCGCTGGAGGCCTCGGGACGCTGACCTTCGCTGCAGGCCTCGGGACGCTGACCTTCGCTGCAGGCCTCGGGACGCTGTCCTTCGCTGCAGGCCTCGGGACGCTGACCTTCGCTGCAGGCCTCGGAACGCTGACCTTCGCTGCAGGCCTGACCTTCACTGCAGGCCTCGGGCTGCTGACCTTCACTGCAGGCCTCGGGCTGCTGACCTTCACTGCAGGCCTCGGGCTGCTGACCTTCACTGCAGGCCTCGGGCTGCTGACCTTCACTGCAGGCCTCGGGCTGCTGACCTTCACTGCAGGCCTCGGGCTGCTGACCTTCACTGCAGGCCTCGGGCTGCTGACCTTCACTGCAGGCCTCGGGCTGCAGACCTTCACTGCAGGCCTCGGGCTGCAGACCTTCACTGCAGGCCTCGGGCTGCAGACCTTCACTGCAGGCCTCGGGCTGCAGACCTTCACTGCAGGCTCAGGGTTGCTGACCTTCACTGGAGGCTCAGGGTTGCTGACCTTCACTGGAGGCTCAGGGTTGCTGACCTTCACTGGAGGCTCAGGGTTGCTGACCTTCACTGGAGGCTCAGGGTTGCTGACCTTCACTGGAGGCTCAGGGTTGCTGACCTTCACTGGAGGCTCAGGGTTGCTGACCTTCACTGGAGGCTCAGGGTTGCAGACCTTCACTGGAGGCTCAGGGTTGCAGACCTTCACTGGAGGTCGGGTGCGAGGAGCCGGCACTGGGCGTACCGGACTGGGCAGACGCACCGTTTGGCTGGTGCGCTGAGCTGGCACGGGTCGCACCGGGCTTTTGTTGCGCACCGATGTTTGGGTGCGCTGAGTCGGTTTCCTCCTCCTCCGACTCTGGACCGGCGCTGAAGGCACCGGGCTGGGAACTGGCACTGGATTAAGACTGTTGCTGTAATAGTCTCTCCAGCGCCAATCCCCATCCTGTGAGGGTTCCTCCGGGAACCCCCACGAGTGAGGGAACAGAAGCACATCGTCGTCGTCTTCCTCCGACTCCTCTCTGTACTTCCGCTCCCATGGCTGTAGGGGCTCCTCCGGGAACCCCCACGAGTGCAGTGGTCGGGGCTCTTCCTCCTCGATCCCCGACCACCCCCATAGCCCCCCCCCCAAAATCCGTTTGGGGGTTTTTCTGGGCTCCAGGCTGGTCCTTTGCCTTTTTGGCTCGCCGACTCTTTCCCCGACGTCGGCGCCGCTGCTCCGGACCCCAGCCTTCCTCCACCGCACGATAATGGGAGTATTCCTCCTCGGTAATTTTCCCCATACCGAGGAGGATATCTCCCAATGTCAGGCTCCGTTGCGTCCCTGGTTGGTGGATCATTCTGTCACGGTGAGGAGTGAAGGGACGATACGTGGAGCGATCGTGGAGTGACATCCTTTTTATTTGTATGAGATGTTCTCACGAAGCATACCAAATAAACAAGGAGAGTGAAAATAAATGACTTACTACCAAAAACACAGTGACTTACTTGTGAGTTCTGCAACATGCAGACAAACACAAAGAAACAATGATCCACATGCAGGTGGATGGGAGAGAAGGCTAAATACCATTCCCAATCAGAGACAACGCTAGACAGCTGTCTCTGATTGGGGATCATTCACCTTCCCTCCCTGATGTAAGGACTGGGTTGTGGCTTCCCCTGAATGGACATAAAGGTTACCACAATCCAGCCCTTACAAGTACTGTTGACACACCTGTTTACACGGCACACTGACTGTTTGACATTTGTGGCAGCTGCTCATCATATGGATTTAGCAAATCCAATCAATGCAACACACAGCATGTAACACACTGCAACAACTGACTGTAAATGTTCAATTCCACAATTAAACACTGTGGAAAGACAGTCGGAAATATCCAACCTGGTGATACAGTAGCCTATCCAAAACCCTGCCCAATTATAGTACACACTTTTATTTTAGAATGGCTTTAACCAGAAAACAACAATGTGTTACTGCTTAGGAAAATTAGAGTCGTCAAGAGATCTACAGAATTATCATAGTGCCTAGTGAGTGAGGCAATGACATTGTATGAGAGGAGAGGCAAGGGGGAGCAGGGGGCCATCAATCTCAGGAAAAAGGGAGTCAGACGCATGACTTATTAGTGTTTTTATACCAGCAAGATCTATGTCCAGTTAAGGCTATTAAACTTACACTGCCCAGCATGGTATCCACTGCATTAGCACTGCCCGCAGTAGCTGACAATAGACAATAGTAGCATTCAAGAGTACAAACTTTTAAGTCTGAACTTGATTCAACCCACCACAGTAACTTACTTGAAAAGATAAATTGGCGCATAACGTAAAATATTATTTCAACATCACTGTGAGCCAACAATGTCAGTAAAGCAGCAGTATATTTCAGCAAGGCGTTCAGATGTTTAACAGGCTAGCTAGATGGAAACTTAATTCACCTAGATGACTTGGTGTTGTGCATTCCACTGACTAATGAGTCTGAAACTGGCACTGGTGTTGTCTAGGGAAGCACAGCTCTCCGATAACTTCTTCTTTGATTGTGAGAGCTGGGACTGAGATGGAGTCAGTATCAAAACCCATTAGTCTAAAAGACATGGCCATCCCCAATTAAGGCTATCAGTGATCTATCAAGACCCCCATTCAAAAGGTCCCACTTACAGGCACAGAAGGGAACAAGGGACTTATATTTCACATTATATTTCACTTTAAAACTTGCCTTGACGTTTATATGCCCATGAGCAGTTACAGAGCATGGTTTCACCATGTTGGAGGATAATGGGTGATACAATTACACACTGGAGAGATATCCTTACCCTCTTTTAGCAGTGAGCGGCACCTCTCTTAAAGCATGACATCTGGCAATAAAATACTTTAGGCTTACCATCTTCTGATGGTTGGGCATATAAATATCAAATGCTTCAAGGGTTTAGAAATTATATGTTTGTTTTTGAGAGCGTAAAAGCAGCGAAGCAAGCAACAATTTCAAAGATTTTACTGAGGAAATCAGTCAATTGAAATAAATTCATTAGGCCCTAATCTATGGATTTCAAATGACTGGGAATACAGATATGCATCAGTTGGTCACAGATACCTTTAAAGAAAATGGGTCTAACAATGGGCAACAGGATCTCATCACGGTACTTTGTGCATTGAAATCGACATCAATAAAATGCAATTGTGTTCGTTGTCTGTAGCTTATGCCTGCCCATACCATAAGCCCACCGCCATCATGGGGCACTCTGTTCACATTGTTGACATCAGAAAACTGCTCACCGACACGATGCCATGCACATGGTCTGTGGTTGTGAGGCCGGTTGGACATACTGCCAAATTCTCTAAAACGACGTTGGACGTGGCTTATGGTAAAGAAATTAAAATTGAATTATCTGGCAACAGCTCAGGTGGAAATTCCTGCAGTCAGCATGCCAATGGCACACTCTCTCAAAACATGAGACATCTGTGGCATTGTGTTGTGTGACAAAACTGCACATTTTAGAGTGGCCTTTTATTGTGGCGAGCACAAGGTGAACCTGTGTAATAATCATGCTGTTTAATCAGCTTCTTGATATGCTACACCTGTCAGGTGGATGGATTATCTTGGCAAAGTAGAAATGCTCACTAACAGGGATGTAAACAAATTTGTGCGCAAACTTTGAGAGAGGCTTTTTGTGCCTATGAAACGTTTCTGGGATATTTTATTTCAGCTCATGGAATATGGGACCAACACTTGTTGCGTTTATATTTTTGTTCAGTGTATATTCATCCACCTGAATAGTTATGTCGTTTTGAAGAAGTAAGAATCACATTTGTCTGTCCAGCTGCATAGCTCATTTGGATTGAGGATATGAATGCACATTCTAATACATTTTAAGAGTGTAATAATAGAACTTCCATGTCCAGTAAATGACACAGAGGCCCATTTATTAAAGCCAGTGTACTTGCTGCTCCCATAATGTCTGTCATTAGACCAGAGAGGAATTTCCTTGGGGGGGTCAGGCTCCCTGGCTGGCGTGTCTGGGGTCAGGCTCCCTGGCTGGCGGCAACAAGAGAACATTTACTTGTACAGGGGCCATGTTACCATGCATCCAGGACATCTACTTGAAACAGTTACTGAGGAAGTCCCGCAGCATCATCAAGGACCCCACACACGAGCTGTTCACTCCCTTACTGTTTTACAGATGATATCGGAGCATGGTCTGCAACAGTTACTATCTAAAAGCCATCAGACTGCTGAACACTTGAACTGGACTGACCACCTGCACTGACTCTTCGTACCTTAGCACACACGCCCACACTCACTGACTCTTCGTACCTTAGCACACACGCCCACACTCACTGACTCTTCGTACCTTAGCACACACGCCCACACTCACTGACTCTTCGTACCTTAGCACACACGCCCACACTCACTGACTCTTCGTACCTTAGCACACACGCCCACACTCACTGACTCTTCGTACCTTAGCACACACGCCCACACTCACTGACTCTTCGTACCTTAGCACACACGCCCACACTCATGCTACACACACATCACAATTGCTGCTACAAGATTCTTATTTACTATTGCTAATTCTGCACAATTTAATCACTTGGCCCCCAATCCCCCTTTTTCTGATAGATGTGTAAATGTTGGACTATAAATTGTGCCTTCCTGTATTATACTGATGCTAAAATGTTTATTCTATTCTACTGAGCCATTTACTTTGTTGGTAATCTTTTATTATTGTTGAGAAGGAACCTGCAAGTAAGCATTTCATTGGACGGTGTACAACTAGTAAGACTAGAAACTTGGAACAGGCTGAGCTGAAGACTTATCCCACAGTTAGGCTATTAATTACAGGCCCTTTCTTTAGTGCTGCATGGGGCCTAATTGATTTCAGGTCAGGCCCTGTGTGGAGTCTATTAGAGACAGACTCCATTGGCTTAACACAAACACCTCACTCAAGAATACATTCACAGCCCATGAGATCACCCTTCTTGAGATCACTACTAATACCAGAATATATTGGTGTGGCAGGATTGCTATCAGTTCTGCGAGTCTAGGTGCTAAGTCAAGTCTGTCGGAACACATGCTGTCGATTAATGTGGTGATATAAGCCACGACAGGTCTGGGATCAGTTGAGCATCGCTTGGAAAGACAATATCATGTAAAAGTCAAGACAAATTACCATGTAGCTTGGTGTAAATTAGAATAGCAACCTTCAAGCTTAGTGACGCAGCAGACTCTCTGCTCTTTCAGGATTGGACATCATAGTTGTGACAAAGTTGTCATGGTAGCTACAGTACATATTGGCATGTTATTGTATTATCCCTTTGTTGTTCTCTTCCAGGTGGCGTAGTTGCAGAATATGAGGTTGTTACTGGGCCCACACGGCCAGTGGATGTTGCTGGAGTCATTCGTGGGGACGACATTTATACTACACAACTGGCAGATGAAGGTAAGAAACTGATCCGTCAGCAGATTGTCTCCACAGAGCCACTATTGTTGCTGTATTTATATACCGTGCTATAGGCTCATCCCATAATTTTAATTAATTAAATACAACTGGACATAGGCCTAAAACCCTAAGAAAGACACAGTTTTTTTGTTTTTTTTCAGAAGCAGATACACTCCTTGTCCAGATCCTTGTATTCCCCAGTATTCCTGGGCTGGACCTCTCCAACCTCTCAGACATTTTAGATGACACCACAGCTGCTCCAGTCACCGAGGTGGTAGAGGAGACCCCAGACATGAGGGATGCCACAGGGAAGGCTGATGATGCAGCAACCACAGACGACGACCAGGAGACCCAGGCTCCCCAGCAGATCCTGACCTCCCAGTCAAGTGACATTATGCTCATCCCAGAGGTGAGACTAGAGGGCAGTGACAATACCATCCAAATCAGGCCTCCCGAGTGGTGTAGCAGTCTAAGGCACTATAATGCAGTGTTAGAGGCGTCACTACAGACCCAGGTTCGATCACAGGCTGTGTTGCAGCCGGCCACGTCTGGAGACCCATGAGACGGCGCACAATTGGCCCAGCGTCGTCCGGGTTAGGGGAGGGTTTGGCTGGCCGGGATGTTCTTGTCCCAATGTGCTCTAGCGACTCCTTGTGGCGGGCCGGGCGCATGCACGCTGACTTCAGGCGCATGCACGCTGACTTCAGGCGCATGCACGCTGACTTCAGGCGCATGCACGCTGACTTCGGTCGCCAGTTGTTACAGTGTTTCCTCCGACACATTGATGCGGCTGGCTGGTTAAGCGAGCAGTGTGTCAAGAAGCAGTGCGACATGGCAGGGTCATGTTTCGGATGAAACATGGCTCTCGACCTTCCAAGTCCGCATGGGAGATGCAGTGATGGGACAAAACTGTAACTACCAATTGGATATCATGAAATTGGGGAGAAAAAGGGGTAAAAAAATATATATAATCATAAACATAAAAAAATACCATCCAAATCACCCAATCCAAGTTCAGAATGAATGATGCACACTCTAGTTTAACTGAGGTGGTCTGGTCTCTCTCTTCAGGCTGGTGTGATGTGTGTTGATAAAGAAGCAGTCCAGGACAGAGATGCAGTGAGTCTGAAACTCAAGGCCTCGTCCAGCTGTGTAAGTACTGTGCACGCCACACGCACGCACATACATGCACACACACCTCACTAAAGGAAAAGCCACTGCATTCCTGATCCGACAATCAGGAAACCCTCGCAGCAGCGTCCAACTCAGTTCAAACTGTATCCAGAGGGTAGTCTCAGGGTGGGAAATGTGAGAGGAAGCTAAGATAGTCAGAGTAAGAAGTTACAGATGACCAGGTCTTGAGGCAAAATCATAATAGGAGAAAGGAAAATTAGTTTGTTTACAGAGATGCCACTTTCAATGTGCCCCTTTTCAGACCCGTGCACATGAGCTGAGAAGGAAATTCCACTTCATTAAACAGCAGTAATTAATATGTCTCCAGTGGGCAGTGAACGAGGAGGCAAGTGGCACACCAGCCCTTCTCCTCAATAGTTATGCCTGCCAGGTGAGGAGGGAGAGTCAAATAGTTTGGTACAGCTCAAAGTATGCCTACAGTAGAGAGGTCCAGAGAGGGAGAGAAGAACATGTTGAAAGGTTTGGCGTGAAGGGTGGCTGGGCGGTGGTGGGGCTGCTACTGTAGCGTATGTATCAAAGTGATTCCTCAGCGTCTTGGGGCAGTGGCAACAGGAATTCCGCCCTGTGCAGGTCGGGCTAGGGAAGGGATGTCTGGCATTTCTCAGCTGTGTTTGTCTGCATGCCGTCTAGAGCTCCAGCTCTACGGATCTCAGTCGAGATTAAATTGCATTAAATGGTTCCCTGGAACAGAGGAGTCTATCCCCCATCAAGAAGTCTGTGTAACAGTATTGAATGGGACCGTGCCCCCACCCCCTCTTTCTCCATCTAGGCTTGCATGGGAAAGCCCCTGCAGCATGGCATGTAATCAGTGACATACTCACTCCTACACCAGGACCAGGCTAAACATTATGACTTGATTGGCTTCATCCGCGTTAGACACCACATTCCTTTTGAAGTGGGGGATCTTAATGACGGATCCATGTACACTACCATTCAAAAGTTTGTGGTCACTTAGAAATGTCCTTGTTTTTGAAAGAAAAGCAATTTCTTTATCCATTCAAATAACATCAAATTGATCAGAAATACAGTGTAGACATTGTTAATGTTGTAAATGACTATTGTAGCTGGAATTTTTATATCTATATAGGCGTACAGAGGCCCATTATCAGCAACCATCACTCCTGTGTTCCAATGGCATGTTCTGTTAGCTAATCCAAGTTAATCATTTTAAAAGGCTAATTGATCATTAGAAAACCCTCTTGCAATTATGTTAGCACAGCTGAAAACTGTTGTGCTGATTAAAGAAGCAATAAAACTGGCCTTCTTTAGACTAGTTGAGTATCTGGAGCATCATCATTTGTGGGTTCGATTACAGGCTCAAAATGGCAAGAAACAAATAACTTTCTTCTGAAACTCGTCAGTCTATTCTTGTTCTGAGAAATGAAGGCTATTCCATGCGAGAAATTGCCAAGAAACTGAAGATCTCGTACAACACTGTGTACTACTACTACTCCCACAGAACAGAGCAAACTGTCTCTAGTTTTGTAGATTTGTACAGGGTTAAAGGGATCTTGAAGAAGGAAGGCTATCACTCCATTTTGCAACGACATGCCATACCCTGTGGACAGCGCTTAATTGGAACCAATTTCCTCCTACAACAGGACAAAGCACAGCTCCAAACTATGCAATAACTATTTAGGGAAGAAGTAGTCAGCTGGTATTCTGTCTATAATGTAGTGGCCAGCACAGTCACCGGATCTCAACCCTATTGAGCTGTTGTGGGAGCAGCTTGACCGTATGGTACGTAAGAAGTGCCCATCAAGCCAATCCAACTTGTGGGAGGTGCTTCAGGAAGCATGGGGTGAAATCTCTTCAGATTACCTCAACAAATTGACAACTAGAATGCCAAAGATCTGCAAGGCTGTAATTGTTGCAAATGGAGGATTCTTTGACGACACAATTATTATTTCAATTAAAAATCATTATTTATAACCTTGTCAATGTCTTGACGTTGCAACTCATTCATGTAGGTTTCATGACATTTCTAAGTGACCCCAAACTTTTGAACGGTAGTGTATGTTTCCAATCATATGAGGATCATATTTAGATTGGTATATATATATATGAAAAACATTGTTTTCAATTATAAACAAATGACGAATACTGATACAAATCTGTGCACAACACAATATAGCTGCATCAGGGTCTGGAGGTAAAACATGTTTTACCTTGAGCTAACAGAAAGTACTCAGACTTCTAATAGAACATTCTTGAATGATAACATAAAGTAGGCTATAAAATGCATAATGTCATCCAGTGACCACTCACCCCTCAATTCTAACCCCTTACAGAGAGTACTCGAAAAGAGGTTGCTTCAGGGGTCTGAAAAGAGAAGTAAATAAAACTGTTTTTAACATAAAGATTCTAGTTAATGTGCTGTACATGCAGGGCCGGAGCGTGCCTATAGGCAGACTAGGCGATCGCCTAGAGCGGCACTTTGGAAAGGCGGCAAAATGTAGGCTTATTAAAAAAAATATATATATATATATTTACAAAAAATAAATAAAATTGCAGCTCATTTTGCCGCCTCTTGTTGTCCGTTGGTGAGGAATGTTTGTCTATCACTCAAAATCACCAATATTATTACAGTCACTATTTAGATGAGTTGAAATTGACACTTTGTGCTGCACTTGTCTATTTGTGTGATGTGTATATTGCCGTTTGTGTTGCTGTTTTTTGCTTATGGCTTGTATTGGCTGCGTGTTGTTGGTTTATTGTACGTTGAAAATAGAGGGGCGGCACAATTGTGTTTCGCCTAGAGCGGCAGAAATCCACGGACCGGTAGTGTGTACATGCATTATATTCTACATGCTCTGAGTGCTGTAGCAGATGAGGCCTTGTGAGCGGGCTGGTTTCCTTGGCACGGAGCCCATGAGCTTTGTAATGAGGCCAGCTGTCCGCTCTGGGGCTGGGATCAAGGGTTTGAGCAGAGCTGTCTATGAGGGCTGGTGGTTCTATTTGCATCATGTTACACAGAGTGGAGCATAATTGGACAAGATTTTGTATAATTTATTGGGTTATGGGAGAGGAAGAAAGGGGGAGATTTGGGATGGGGTAGGGCCCTTTTAGGGTGTACATTTCTAAAGGGCCATACTTGTGAATGTGTATGCACACGAATGTACTGTATGTGAGCACATTTCGGGATGACAATTAACACTTCAGTTGCCTAAATGACAAGGACTAACCAGAAGTTCTGTAGCCTGATGTGCAAACACTGTTTATTCATCCAACTGGTCTTTCCACAGGAGGAGACCAGGTCTAAAATTGAGAGTGTTCTGGAGCACCTGTGTGAGATCGACTGTAAACTGGAGGTCTTCCAGGAGGACAACTCTAATGAAATCCTAATCTCAGGCCCATACATAGAAGGTTGGTCTCCTCCTCTGCTTTTTAATGATGTGGGATGACTCCGACAGTCTGTTGTTGAAAAATCATGAACCAAATCATATTGTTTCTTCTTACAGTTGATGCTAAAGGAATGGCAGAGAAGTTCAACAATGACAATATAAAAGATAAGGTATTACTTCTCTCTACTTCTAATTACATACCAGGTAAACAACAGAGTATTCCAATTCACCATATGAAATTCACATAATTCACACGAGTCATGAGAAAGACATTATGTTCAGCGGCCACTGCAGTCACACCTGCAATAAAGGGTTTTAATTTGTGCACAGTGGTAAATGAGGAAGAGTCACAATGCTGATTTGGCTCCTGATCTAACCACAGTGAAATAAACAAGGAGACTCCTCATGGCTCCAAGCTGCCGGGAAGATGCTGCATGACAAACAGAAAAACTAAAATCAGCTTTTTTCTTCAAGGTGGACATGGGGTTGAGTGTTCCCAGTGGGAATGGGGAATGGGTGTTTCCTTCTCATGCTCCAACCAAGTTGTCCCTTTGACTTTAGACACACTCTGTGCTCCATCGCTACACCCGTCCTTACAACCCCTTGCCACATTAAACAGTTAAGTGAGCTGCACCCAGCCATACTTTTCTCATTATGTTGGTCAGTCAGTTCAATGGCACCTTTGTGTTCAGACTTTGCTGTGGATGATTGGAGATTCTACCCTTTCTCCACTCAGTCAGTTATCTCTATACTGTATAGCCTTACTATAGCCATGTGTACAGTACATAAAGCCTATAGTCATACTCTACAGCAGGGATGGACAACTTTGATGGGGGCCACAAAGAAACAGAACTCATTATGTGGGTCTGCGCTTTTAGTTTTACAGCTAATTTTCTAAACATTTTGCCAAAGGGTGGAGGCAAATGTTTGCAGTTGTTAATATAATGTAATTGATGATCAATGGGCATCACCCGGTCAGTAATTCAACCATGCTTACTACAAGTTTAGATAGCTGGCCGCTAGACTAATTCACCAATCAAAACATAAATTGCTGACAGGCTAATTGAGTGACTTTTTGAAAATGTTCACATTTTGAAAATGCACCTTGTGTATTCTATTATTCTAACTCTCAACAATAAGTTGACACACCGACTGAGTTCCCCACCTTTTGTAGTCCACGGACCTACAAAAGGGGGCCGCGGGCCGCCAGTTGCCCATCCCTGATCCTAGATGGCATACGAGGCCCTGCTATTACTAGTGACAGTATACAATCTATACCAGATAACTGCAGATGACTGCTGTAATTCACATAGGGTATTTTGTAAGAATGTATAGTTCCAGCCATGCAGAAATTCTTTGCTTGTAGAACTATAACTCTCTCTCCAGATAGATTTTGAGGAGGCTCTTCCTCGCTGGGGGAAGAACTCCAAGCTAGTGCTGGTCTCCCTGCTGCTCACTGGACTGCTCCTGGCTATTCTGCTCATCGCATGTTACTACCTGAAAACCCATCGCCCACCACCCAAGGGAGTTGGACTGGTGAGTGGTCATGTTATGAGAGAGACCCATAGAAAACTAATACTGTGTAAAGGACCCAGTTCACTGGGAAGATTGGGTGGTTGATGCACTTCTTGCTTGTTTATTTAAAATGTTGACTGGATTTTACGTGAGGCTTGTGGATATCATTTGGTTGCTTCCTCACTCAACCCCACATACACATAAACAGCTCTGCTCTGCTGTTTCTATTTTATCCTCATGGCAGGTGGCCACAGATGTTACGTTTTTTTTCTCTTATAAAAGCCTGAGATTGTTTGAAATAGCTTCCATATGGACCACACCCACATGCTGGTTTAGAGAGAAGTATGTGGAAATGCCTTCCTTTGGCGTCTTGTTTTCACAGTCAGTTGTCATAGGCATCGTATAAACTAACCCCAATTTCCTCATCTGATTGACAGAAACATTCCTAACCTCAGCCCAGACTCGCTGTCTCCACCATACATGTTTGAATGACATCATAGAGAGAGTAATAGGGTTTTTAATCTTCTCGTCATCAGGCTTTACCTTCAACTTCACATTCCCTTCAGTACAAACACTGATGTGTATACATACGTTCTACTGAGCACATAGCTGACAGGTCATATGAAAATAAATCATTGAATGTATTGCTTTTCTGAACAACATATAAAACATTCCTAAATGCAAACTGTATGTGATGTGCCGTTGTTTGTTGTTCTTTCCATAATTCATTGGACAGTGACAATTGTTTTGTTATTTTGGTTCTGTACTCTAGCACTTTGAGTTTGAAATTATACAGTGACAATGAGGTTGTAATACAGACTGTCAGCTTTAATTTTGAGGGTATTTTCATACATATCGGATTAACCGTTTAGAAATGACAGCACCTTTTGTACATGGTCCCCCCATTTTAAGGTACTACAAGTATTTGTTGAATTGGCTTCACAGATGTGTGTCGTTAGGCAGGTGTATTAATTTGTGTTGTTAGTGAATGCAGGAGAGCTGTTGATGAATAGTATTGATTCTAGATTTTGCTATTGCCTTTGGAGGTTGTTGTTGGGGTGTGACAACATGAGGAAAACAGCAGTGTTGGTGCAAATGAAGCTGGCATAAGGCTCAGAAATGACAATCAATCAGGAACATTGCAAAAACCCTGGGCATGCCCAAGTCAACAGTTTGGTTCATCATTAACAAGAAAAAAACAACCGGTGAATTCAATTATGTCAAAAGACCCGGTAGACTGAGGAAGACCACTGTAGGGGATGACCGGAGAATACTCTCTATGGTGAAGAACCCCTCTGACAACAGCCCAACAGATTAAAAACACTCTCCTGGATGCAGGTGTAGATGTATCAAAGTCTACCATAGCTAGAAGACTACACCAGCAGCACTACAGAGGGTACACTACAAGATGCAAACCACTGATAACCCTGAAGAACAGAAAGGTGAGATTACAGTTTGATAAAAAACACCTAAAAGAGCCACAAGAGTTCTGGGGGAAAAAAGTATTGTGGACAGATGAGACAAAGATTAACAAGTACCAAAGTGATGGAAAGAGGAAAGTGTGGAGAAAAAAAAGAAATGCCCATGATCCAAAGCATACCACCTCATCCGTGAAGCATGGTGGAGGGGGTGTTATGGCTTGGGCCTGTATGGCTGCCAGTGGAATCGATGATGTGACTGCAGACAGAAGTAGAACAATGAATTCTGAAGTCTACAGAAATATTTTATCTGCTCAGATAAAACCAAATGCCTCAACTCATTGGACGGCACTTCACCATGCAAGAAGACAATGACCCTAAACATACTGCTAGAGCAACGAAGGGGCTTTTGATGGCAAAATCCTTGACTTGCCCGAGTCAGTCACCGGATCTGAATCCAATTGAACATGCATTTTACATGCTGAAGAGGAGACTGTAGGCATTAAGTCCCCGAAACAAGCAGGAACTGAAGATGGCTGCAGTACAGGCCTGGCAGAGCATCACCAGGGAAGATACCCAGTCTGGTGATGTCGATGCATCGCAGACTTCAAGCAGTCATTGCATGCAAAGGATATGCGACCAAATATTAATATTGATTACTGATTATGTTAAACTGTCCAATGTTTTTTGATACCTGAAAATGGGGGGGACTATGTACAGAAGGTTCTATAATTTATATAGCTTCCGATATACAGCGGGTGAAATAAGTATTGAACACGTCACCATTTTTCTCAGTAAATATATAACAACCCAAGTAATCCATACATACAAAGAAACCAAAACAAATAAGTTCAGAAATTAAGTTATGTGTAATAATGTGATATGACACAGGGAAAAAGTATTGAACACATGAAGAAGGGGAGGTGCAAAAAGGCATGGAAAGCCAAGACAACAGCTGAAAACTATCAGTAATTAAAAAGCAATCCAGCCCCCTGTCAGTGCAAATTAATATCAGCTGGTTCAGTCCCAACTGATGGCCTACAAAAAGGTCTCATTGCCAAGGTGTCACACAAGACACATCTCATGATGGTTAAAAGCAAAGAGCTGTCTCAAGACCTTCGCAACCTAATTGTTGCAAAACATAATGATGGCATTGGTTATAGGCGCATTTCTAAGCTTCTGAATGTTCCAGTGAGCACTGTTGGGGCCATAATACGGAAGTGGAAAGACAATCATTTAGCCATAAATTTGCCTCAACCATCAATCAATCAATCAAATGTATTTATAAAGCGTTTTTTACATCAGCCGATGTCACAAAGTGCTATACAGAAACCCAGCCTAAAACCCCAAACAGCAAGCAATGCAGATGTAGAAGCACGGTGGCTAGGAAAAACTCCCTAGAAAACCAGGTGCTCCTCGCAAGATTTCTGACAGAGGAGTGAAAAGAATAATCAGAAGAGTAGTCCAAGAGCCAAGGACCACTTATGGAGAGCGTCAAAAAGACCTGCAATTAGCAGGTACTGTTGTCTCAAAGAAAACAGTAAGTAATGCACTCCACCGCCATGGCCTGTATGCACGCTCACCACGCAAGACTCCATTGCTGGAAAAAAAGCATTTTGAAGCTCGTTTAAAGTTTGCTGCACAACATTTGGAAAAGCCAGTGAAATACTGGGAGAATATAGTGTGGTCAGATGAGAGCAAAATGTAACTGTTTGGAGGAGAAATGGCACTGCACATCACCCTAAAAACACCATACCAACAGTGAAGTTTGGAGGTGGGAACATCATGGTGTGGGGCTGCTTTTCAGCAAATGGTACTGGCAAACTTCACATAATTGGAAGGATGAATGGGCAAATTTACCGAGACATTCTTGACAAAAATCTGCTGCCATCTACCAGGATGATGAAGATGAAATGAGGGTGGACATTTCAGCAAGACAATGATCCCAAACACACAGCCAAGGAAACTCTCAATTGGTTTCAAAGAAAGAAAATAAAGCTGCTAGAATGGCCCAGTCAATCACCTGACTTAAATCCCATTGAAAATCTATGGAAAGAACTGAAGATCAAGATTCAGAGAAGAGGCCCACGGAACCTTCAAGATTTGAAGACTGTTTGTGTGGAATAATGGGGCAAAATCACACCAGAGCAATGCATGCGACTAGTTTCTCCATACAGGAGGCTTCTTGAAGCTGTCATTACCGACAAAGGCTTTTGTACAAAGTATTAAATAAATATCAGTAAGTGTGTTCAATACTTTTTCCCTGTGTCATTTCATATTATTACACAACTTAATTTCTGAACTTATTTGTTTTGGTTTCTTTGTATGTATGGATTACTTGGGTTGTTACCAACATCTGGTGAAAATGTAATTTCAATAGCACCTTTGCAAATATATTTACTGAGAAAAATGGTGATGTGTTCAATACATATTTCACCCGCTGTATATGACAATACCCTCAAATTAAAGCTAACAGTCTGCACTTCAACCTCATTGTCACTGTATCCTTTCAAACTCAAGGTGCTAGAGTACAGAACCAAAATAACAAAAAAATTGTCACTGTCCAATGAATTATGGTGCTCACTGTATATGGTTCCTCTGTTGTGCCTGCAGGCCGAAGAGGGTATCCAGGTGGATGAGGAGAACCAGGCCAACACTCTGGTGTCTGTGGCCCCTCTGCAGCCCCAGGAGCCCCTGGACAAGCCTACCAGCAACGGGGAGTCTCCTGAGAGCCAGCCACCCCCCACCAATGGCCACTCCGCCACCCAGACCCCCGTTGCCGACACCGAGATGTGAACAAGCTCTGAATGACACCCCCACCGCCCCATTCCCATTCCTCCATCACCACGTACCCAATCCCTATCCCCTTCAGAGTGTACCTGGGGATACCGCACTCTGAGACTGACACACATTCAACATCCAACCCCACCCTACCTGATCCAACCCTTGACCTCCAGGATGATGACAATGAGGAAACTGATGACTATGATGACGTTGCCTGTAATGTGAAAAAGAGATTGTGATCACTGGCCTCAATTAGGTTTCAGTAGTGGCAGAGAAGGAGCCTAAACGCTGAGTTTGGGGAACTGGACAGCTGGGTCACGGACTGCAGTCCAGAAACAATAATAGCTGCAGAAAAAGGACAACAAATCACTGAAATTTACCGTTTGTGTTGATGTTTCCAAACTCAAGTATGAAGCAAAGTATATGCTATATCTTAAACACTTGCAGATCTGAAAGGGACTCATCTTAATCCAAAGGGTCATCGTAGTTTAAATAATTGATTGCTTGGTTGTCAGGCTCTGGCCATAGAGAAGCCTATTTGCTTCTCTATGTAGCCATGGTCAGAGTCTGACAGGTCTATTCTTTCTGTTTCTGGTGGTGGTTTGTGTTGGATCCCTAATTAGAGGCAGCTGCAGTGCATTGTCTCTAATTAGGGATCCTACATAGGTTTGTATGTTCCACACCGGGGTGTGGGTAATTATATTTCGCAAGTCACGGAGAACAGTAAGTGTGCTACGTTTTTTCACGTTTGTTGTATCGTGTTTTGTTTTGTGTGGTAGTTCGCATATTGAGTGTTGTTTATACATAGTATAAATAAAAGTAAAATGTGGTTAACAGAAGTGGAGAAAGAGTGATTCAATCAATGGAGGTTATTTGAACCATTGAAGAGATTTGAATAGGCAGCTTTTAAAGACGTATCACTATGATTGGCTAGTGCAGAGATCAGAGTTGATTCCTGTTGCTCTTTATCAAGGCCTGTCATAAGTTGTGTGAGGGGCTGCCGTATGTTTGTTTCAGAATTATGTACAGTAGGCCTAGTGTGTCACTATTTCCATCAAGACAAACTTTCTATTGTATAGTTTTTTTAAACATGTTTTTTCTGTTCTGACTTACCACTGTGTCTTTGAGAATGTTGAACCATGTAGGTTCATTTTATAGTTCAGGAAAACAGACAGACACAAGTTTTGTGTGGCGAATTCAATCAATAATATTAGTCTCTCTTATGGTGCACTGCCGTTAGACTTCTACAAAACCCCTAATAATATTTTCAACATTCCAAAGACACTTTTTATGTCCTCAATAAATCGGTTCATCATGAAACATACAATATGTGACATGGATGAAAGTAAACCTGTATTTTAGATATTGTTTTTTAATGACTGAATGTTTTCAAACAGTACTGCATGTGTACATATACCAATTTTTTCTGTTCATAATATCTGTGTGCCCCATAAATTGTGATTGTGTCAATGTTGCTACTGTTTCTTTGTCTTTCTGACCATGTCACACTAGCCTGACCATGTCACAAAGCATGGCACACACACAAACTTGCATCTCTTTATAGACCCCATATGAAGAAAAGTGAAGGCATTATTCCAATGAGGTTCTTATGATTCCTACAGCTGTTTTGGGCCTCTGATCTTTTTAAAAATCTTTATAAACCAAAGGTTTAATATGTAATCAAAAAGGTATCAAAAGTTTTTTTTCAACTACATACAGTTTACAGTAATAACTAGCATTACCTGATGAACAGATTACATTATTTGGGAAATGTAATTATCTGACAGTGTATGCTAATCATGTATATTTCTAGCACTACCATTGTAGACATCATGATCATATGACAGCCACAAACGTTTGCTTATGGTCATGGAGATGATGTGTGTTAATTGTTGCTGCAGAGTCCATACAGGAATAGATCTATCCTATTCTATGGGGAACTGACCAGCATCTGAGGTACAGGAATAGCATGAGAGTTAGTGGGACTGCCCTTGTACAGGTGTAGGATCTTAATTTGATCACCCTGTTGCAGGATAACTTTCAAACTTGTAGTATATTTGAGGTTTAAAAAGGCTTCTGAAGTTTGTAATTTCCACTTTGAAATTTCAGACTTGATTTTATCATCGCCTACAAAAATGTCCATTAATTATAATCCACATAATTCTAATTTCCTGTTGCTGCAGGATTATTTTCCAGCTGTACAAACTGGTTTAAATTAAGATCCTACATCTGTACTATAAAAGTTGTTACATCAGGCTTTAAGTAGATCCCTACGGTCCAGGGAACAACTATGAGTGTTAATGTTTAAATCATCAGGGAGGTATATGCAACCCTTGCACAATGTGTACTGTACAGAACAATAAAGTCCAGGTGGTGCCATGGT
The DNA here is from genome assembly GCA_023634145.1 of Thymallus thymallus. Taxonomy (NCBI): domain Eukaryota; kingdom Metazoa; phylum Chordata; class Actinopteri; order Salmoniformes; family Salmonidae; genus Thymallus; species Thymallus thymallus. The sequence continues at coordinate 15,641,596 of CM042410.1, read as the reverse complement.
CAGATTACATGAAAATAGAGCTCTTTGGCCACGAACACGTGGTGGGTTTCAAATCGAAAAACTGCAAAAAAGTACCCCATACCTACCGTAAAATATAGTGGTTGATCTTTGATGTTATGGGGCTATTTTGCTTCCACTGGTCCTGGGGCCCTTGTTAAGGTCAACGGCATCATGAACTTTACAAAGTACAAACACATTTCAGCCAAAAACCTGGTTGCCTCTGCCAGGAGGCTGAAACTTGGCTGCAAGTGGATCTTCCAGGAAGACAATAACCCCAAGCACACATCAAAAAACACAAAGAAATGGTAAATTGATCACAAAATCAACATTTTTCATTGGCCATCTCAGTCTCTGGACTTAAACCCCATTGAAAACCTGTGGTTTGAATTGAAGAGGGCAATCCATAAGTGCAGACAAAGGATATCAAGGATCTGGAAGGATTCTGTATGGAGGAATGGTCTAAGATCCATCCCAATGTGTTCTCCAATCTCATAAAACATTTGAGAGAAAGGCTCAGTGCTGTAATCCTTGCAAGGTGAGGTATTGAAAGGTATTGAAAACCGGGGTGCCAATAATTTGGACCCCTATCTTTTTGAAGAAAAAAATATGATTTGTTAAACAAAAATAGCTGAGAAATTGCATTAGTATAAAATAATATAATTTTAAAAATGTATTGCATACAACATAGCTCTGTAGTTTTGTATGATTTATTTCATAATGTATTTTTTGCTCATCTTTATCAAGGGTGCCAATAATTTTGAACCTGACTGTAAATATAGTTAAATCATATAAAAGTCAAACTCTCCATATAAAGAAAAACAACCCCTGGAATATCTGTCATGTTATACATGCCATGTAATATTTCATAACTCTATACTGCTTAAACAAAAGCGTTGCCATTCTATGTTTGAACTTTTACGTACAGTGATTAGTCTGAGTTTTGCAATATACCACTATCCAGGAAGTCAATTGATCTCAAAGGAAAATCAGAGAGTGGTCTAAATAAATCTAATTTATCAAACTATGATTCATTACGGAGTGGTCAGTTTTTTTTCCAGCTCAAATTGATTACTTCAAATTCGTATTATGGATCATTTTTTATTTCAGATGCAACCATTAGTGTAGGCCTACTGGGTAGCTCTTACAGATAGAACAATTTATCTAGCTGTACCCCACCATTACGTAGGTACAGTACTGACATGCATTGTCAGAATATTATATGATTTACCGAAATGTATAATTTATGAATCTCTATAGGGCAGGCTATAAATCAAAATGTGTCTCCATTATTGGTTAAAGTTAGTTCAAGCGATACAACCAATCAAACTAAGGAGTTGAAAAGAATCTCTGATTATAAAGCCAGCAACTGTTTAGCTAGAAACTGCAAATAATGGGAAGTAAAACATGGCGGCAGCAATCTGCTTAATTGATATCAATGGTGTAGAACCATGACTTCTCAATCTCCTGGGCCACATGTTCAGATATGGAGAGATGAGCAGACATAGCAGACTCCTTCAACCAATCAGGTATAATCCAGTACACCAATTGTTTAGGGGTATCCATTCTCTCAGAGACTATAAGGTAAGGAGCAATGGGCAAGACTGTTTTCTCAGCATCCCATTCTCTCTAAAAACACAAGAGTAAAACCCTGTACCCCATCCCTTCCAACCTCACTCTGACTCAGGGTGGAGGGTCCCCCTCTCCACTTCCATTAGGGCAGGGTTTCAACCTCACTCTGACTCAGGGTGGAGGGTCCCCCTCTCCCCTTCTGTTAGGGCAGGCTTCCATCCTCACTCTGACTCAGGGTGGAGGGTCCCCCTCTCCCCTTCCATTAGGGCAGGCTTCCAACCTCATTCTGACTCAGGGTGGAGGGTCCCCCTCTCCCCTTCCATTAGGGCAGGCTTCCAACCTCATTCTGACTCAGGGTGGAGGGTCCCCCTCTCCCCTTCCATTTGGGCAGGGTTTCCCAATCTGGGGGGCACGTTTTGGTTTTTGCCCTAGCACTACACAGCTGATTCAAATAACCAACTAATCAAGCTTTGATAATTTGAATAAGCTGTGTAGTGTTAGGGCAAAAATAAAAACATGTACCTCTTGGGGTCCCGAGGACCGAGTTTGGGAAATGCTGCATTAGGGTGACCCCCTCTCTCAGGACGCCCCAGGCTCTCAGGACACCCCCTCTCTCAGGACACCCCAGGCTCTCAGGACACCCCCTCTCTCAGGACACCCCAGGCTCTCAGGACACCCCAGACTCTCAGGACACCCCTCTCTCAGGACACCCCAGCCTCTCAGGACACCCCAGGCTCTCAGGACACCCCAGGCTCTGTCATGTAAAATATGATGAGGCCCTGCTAGAAATGTAACACATTCCTTTGACATACACTTTCAATCCTTTTACATCAACACGCCTCCTCCTACTACAACCACTGATATATTGCACATATGATAGTACTTGTCTAAGACTTTCTCATTCCACAAATCTGCGTAATGGAAAAAAGTTAACTCAAGGGCAGTAATCAGCGCTGAAATGTATTCATGTGTTTTGATTTTCATTTGTTGTAACAATGCACAGGCATAGAGATGCAAACAGCATACGAAGCCAGACTAAACCCTTCAATCAGAAAATTAGATATGATAAGGAGCCCGTTACTTCTTACGGCTGTTCAAATCAAACTACGCAGCAAAGTAATTGCACCTGGTGTAGGCCAGTGTCTACTCTGTATCATATTGCCCTCTGCTGTATTGAAGAAGGCATTACAACAACAGTTTAGGAACACTGAGGGAGTTCGATTAGACTAAACCGGGGTGAAATGAGCTAAATCCCAGCACGTCACTGGGCACAAGAGGTGAGGGAGGAGCGCCCGGCTCAAATCGAGAATCACTAGGCCATAATGACAACAAAAAAGCATGATGAATCTTTGAGAAACATAAAACATCAACATTTTTTACATCAAATGAATGTTAACATTTTCAGGCAGTTTTCCTTGGAAAGGCAGGTAATGCGTTTTTTATCATAAACACTTTTGCATGTGAAAATACTGAATCAAAACCAATTACTCCATATGCTTGACGTACACTTTTGTTTTCCACCGACTTCGCCCACCGACTTCGCGTCGGCTTTCAAAGGGGCCCCCGGCTCACTCCCGGGAGACAGCCCGGTTTCAAAACGAATGCAATCAGTTTTAACCCAGTGCAAACTCCTCTCCATTAGGGGGAACCCGGGCGAACTAAATCGAACTCCCTCGTGGGTACAAACTTTCCTCCCGCCCGGCCGCATACCAAAACAGGAGGGAACAGAACATCAAGTACCACTTTCTCCAAGAACATTAGACATTGTGTAATACTTACGTAAGACCTTTTAATACCTGAAAAATGCTTTTGTACCCTATACCCTCCTACTATAAGCTTCTAAAATCCCATAGGCATATTCTAAACATGTTCAAGGCAATACTATAGCCATGTGAAGATGTTTATTTTGAGGCCTTAAGGGATTATATTACACTGTACAACTACTAGTATAGAGAGCAATAGTAATGCCGTATTTTAGTAGGCACTAACGGAGGCTAACTCCACCATGGCTCTTTGGCCAAAGCCTGTGAGGAAATTAATTGGGCTTTGGATAAATAGCGAAAATAAGGTATGTGGTAAACACAGGCTTAGGAGATCTATACGTTTAGTTCATTATATAATCTTCATCGGCTAACATCACTTTTTGTGAATTTTGAAGCATTTATGTTGTCAAAGTAAGCATATAAAGGCTTTATAATTAATAAAGGTAATGCTAACTGACTGTTATTATCTTATAGAACAAAACGTATAATATATGTTAAACCCGTGTTAACCTCAGACCTTATTTTCGGTTTACATAATGCCATAGGAATGGCTGAACGAACCAGAGGTTTCATCTCAGGTTTTTAGGACTACAATCTGGCGAGCTCTATAGAGAGCAGTAGTAATGCCGTATTTTGTAGGCACTAACTCCTCCATGGCTAGTTGGCCAATGAGGAAATGAATGGGATTTCTGAATACGGTCTGTGGTAAACACAGGCTTAGGATATCGTTTTTTGTACTATGAGATAATCTTCATCAGCTAACTTTTTGAAGCATTTATTAAATCAAAACAAGCACATAAAGGTACTGTTAACTGACTGATATTATCTCGTAGAACAAAACGTATAAGATATCCTAAGCCTTTGTTATCCTCAGACTTTCTTTTCGGTGTTTATCCCAAAACCCTATTCACTTCTTCCATAGGAATGGCCGAAGAACCAGAGGTAACTCATTTCCGTTTTTTAGGACTACAAGCTGGCGAGCTCTAAGTGATGCTTAATGTCAAATGGTTTACGGTAAACTGGGTCCCATCACCATGTGATCTCATCCAATGTTTGTAAACATGCGTCAACCACATGTGATTCCAACGTAGGCAAAATAATTCACCAGGGTCTGGCCAACCAGCAAACGGGGGAGTGTCAGGGGCGGGCTTCGAGTGTTGCGCTATGGAAAAATCGATGGGGATACTGTAATAATGTGAGGGGTGCTTCATGTAAACAGGTGCTATCTAGTTATTGAAAACATTATCTAGCCGAAAGGCTCGCCAAGGGAGGAAAGAAGACATACTTTGAGGTAAGCTATTTCAGGCTAAGTCATATTTTTATTATAGGAAATACACAAACGCGTTGCCAAATTCAGTAGCCTAATGCAAACTATGTAGTAACGACACATTTATCTTATATCAATCTGTTATCAAAAAACATGTATAAACAAATCTGATATAGAATATAATCAAGTTATTATGGATATGGTCCTCTTAAAATGCTTTTCGTCTCCAAATAAATATGAAAATGACAATTTAGTAAACGATACATATAGTGGAGGTAGTAAACTAATCAAATACAAATTACCATTCCCAATTAATGATCGACAGGTAAATAGGTCAATTTGACTGCGTCAGAGCGAGTGCTATTGCGACAAACGCAATGGAATCCGGTGGGAATTGTAGCCCACCCCGTATATACTGGAAACCCTTCGGAAACGTAGCATGAAGCCTAGTACTTAATATAGGCTCTTTGTTTTTGATAGAGGAATGTCAGGTAGGTTAAAACTGTTGACAACGAGATGGCGTGTGAAGCGGGGATTGGGAATGGATGCTGCGCTAGAGATGGGTGTGCGTAAATAGGATCGAGGAGGATGTTACGCACTTGCACTTAATATTGGCATGGTCACTACTTATTTCCTCATGGCCTTATAAAACATGATCAAACACAACAAAACTCAATAATACAAACAAGACATAGAAAAATGACATGTTATACTTGTTTACAAACAAGCTGTTACTGATTAAATTGAGTTACTATAGACTATATTAATGTTTATAATGAGTGCGTTCGCGTTTATAAAGGATTATGCGTGCTACTTACATAATGTTTCATATGAATCTTATGACTATATGTGAATGAAGGCCATACTGAAAAATCTGCTGTTGGGATTGCATGACAGTGCGCACTTGATATAGGCCTACCTAGATGTAAACAAACCAATACATAATGTAGGCTACTTCCCAGGAGTATGGGGGCGCTGTTGGGCATATTCCCATGACTTGACTTTTCTTCTATCACGGCATTGCATTATCGTCTCCAGCTCTCTAGTATCTAGGCTTCATATTAAATAGATATTTTTGTAACATATTACAATAATTTACAGACAGAATAATCAACTGAAGGGGCCTAAATGAGCTCAGTTCTATAAATGTGAAAAATAAGAGAAGCTAAACCCCTGGAACCCCTATTCTGTATTGGCATGACTGGACGGCCAAATACAGTGTATACGGAAAGTATTCAGACCCCTTCCCTTTTTCCACATTTTGTTATGTTACATTCTTATTCCTAAATGTATTAAATCAATGTATTTCCTCACCAATCTGCACTCAATACCAATAATAACAAAGCAAAAATAGGTTTTTAGATTTAAAAATGTATAAAACAAAAAACAGACATACCTTATTTACATAAGTATTCAGACCCTTTGCTATGAGACTCGAAATTGCTTCCTGTTTCCATTGATCATCCTTGAGATGTTTCTACAACTTGATTGGAGTCTACCTGTGGTCAATTCAATTGATTGGACATGATTTGGAAAGGCACACACCTGTCTATATAAAGGTCCCAAAGTTGACAGTGCATGTCAAAGCAAAAACCAAGCCATGAATGTCAAAGCAAAAACCAAGCCATGAGGTCGAAGGAATTGTCCGTAGAGCGCAGAGACAGGATTGTGTCGAGGCACAGATCTGGTGAAGAGTACCAAAAAATGTCTGCAGCATTGAAGGTCCCCAAGAATGCAGTGGCCTCCATCATTCTTAAGTGGAAGACTTTTGGAACCACCAAGACTCTTCCTAGAGCTGGCCTCCCGGCCAAACTGAGCAATCGGGGAGAAGAGCTTTGGTCAGGGAGGTGACCAAGAACCCGATGGTTACTTTGGCAGAGCTCTAGAGTTCCTCTGTGGAGATGGGAGAAGCTGGGGTGAAGGTTCACCTTCCAACAGGACAACGACCCTAAGCACACAGCCAAGACAATGCAGAAATGGCTTCGGGACAAGTCTCTGAATGTCCTTGAGTGGGCCAGCAAAATAACATCTCTGGAGAGACCCTGAAAATAGCTGTGCAGCGATGCTCCCCATTCAACCTGACAGAAAAGAATGGGACAAACTCCCCAAATACAGGTTTTGCCAAGCTTGTAGTGTCATACCCAACAAGACTCAAGGCTGTAATCACTGCCAAAGGAGCTTGAACAAAGTACTGAGTAGAGGATCTGAAAACTTATGTAAAATGTTGTATTTTAGTTTTGTATTTTTTATAAATTGCATTTGCTTTGTCATTATGGGGTATTGTGTGTAGATTGATGAGGGGAAAAAACGATTTAATAAATGTTAGAATAAGTCTGCAATGTAACAAAATGTGGAAAAAGTCAAGAGGTCTGAATACTTTCCGAATGCACTGCATTTTAAGTCAGTTATCAGGCTTGCCTCATAAATCTACACCTGCTAGAGAAAGTATTTTTCACAATAGGAGCTCGACACTCCTGTTTGTGATGTCACTTATTGTTGACAGTCAAGCCACAACCCACTGGGCTAAAACTGGTTGAATCAACGTTGTTTCCACGTCATTTCAACCCCAACATTTTATATGATGATGTTGAATCAATGTGTAAAACTGATTGGATTTGTTTTTCACTCAACTTTTAACCAAAATCCAATGACATGGTGAAATGTTTTGTTAATTTCTTGTTGAATTCAGGTTAGCTGACAACTCAAGCAAATGTAAATCAAAACTAGACGTCTGTGTCCAGTGGGAAGCTTCCCAGCCTTAGCTGGTGACCCTAACTATCGATGTCTAGGTCCATCCCACTGCATCCCTCACGCCATAAATCTAGTACGTCAAAAATAATGGTGCGCTAAAATAACTTCCCATGTTGTATTCCGAATAGAAAGATGCATTCAGCAACCAACTGTGCATTAAAAGCTTGCAAGATACTGTAGACTTTGATTCAACATTATTTTATGTTTCTATATATTTTGATATAAAAACTAACCCAAAATAGCCACTTCTTAATAAACAATTCAAATATTTACCATGTCCTCCCTCTACTGACCAGTTTATGAACTGACCCACATTCAGAGACAAGGACAATCCGTGACCTCAATAGCAGTTTTTCTGCTGTTCCAGCCAAACAAACAGAAGCAGACACACGTGTTTTCTTAATTTAATTTAAAATAGCTGCAATATTTCACATCAATGTTTTTGTTGAGGAGGACTCAATTCCTGAAGACTATGAAACAAAAACGTAATGTGCAACTTATTTGAGTTGAGCAAAAGCAGATGCTATCTCTGTCTGCCAATACTCTGTATCTGTCAATCTGTAGCAGGAAAACATCCAAACTAAATGTTGTTGTTTACCGCAGAAACTGAATCACATTTAAATTCAATTTAGAGAAAAAAAACAACCCTGGCACTTGTCTTTACAACGGAGCCTTATCCCTCCTACATGGAGATGAGAGTTTGGGAGGTGGAATACTGCTGAGAGATGACAGTGCTAAAATTAAATCCCACTGCCTGTTGGATGATAATGTATAAATAGACAAGTGGGAAGAAGCAGTGTTCGTTCACAGGCATCATTATCAGCTTTGCACTTAAAGTGCTGCTGAGGGGAAAAACCTCTTGCGTAATTTTTTAAATTTGCATTGCTTTGTTATTGTCCCTGTTAATAATACCATTTATTTCCAATATGTCACTGAGATGCAAAAGTAAATTTGAGGAATTATCTGCATATAAGTTGTTTCATGTGAAGCCTAGGGAACTCATGGACTAATGACCAAAGTATTTGTACGAAACAGAAAGACCTCAGAGGCAAAACAAAACTGCAGCTCATTTGTCTTCCACTCTCAGATCATGTGACATGCAGCTTAAATTTCACTACAGGCAGAGCAAGAGGTGGAACAGGGTGTAAGCCAACTCTTCCGTCAATAGCCTCGCCGCTAACCCCACCCTCTTATCAGACCAACACAATGTCACGATTATCAGCAGCCTAATGTCGCTCATCTCTCACACTCAATTTGTTACTTTTCCTTTCAGAGTCCCTGGGGAGGTTCTCAGGGCGATGATGAATGCAATATACCCACAACACTTCAAGCCTCACACCTTGTGTTTTCCCTCTGCCTCAATACATTTCAGTGAGGTAGTCAAAAAAAGCTCTGCAACGCCATCTCCTTCATTGCAGAGTGGCTATCTACCATATAAGTCAATGTACCCCTCCCTCTTACAATTATACAAGATATAAAATGTTTCAACATTTTGTTACGTTACAGCCTTATTCAAAAATGTATTAAATTGTTGTTTTCCCTCATCAATCTACGCACAATACCCCATAATGACAAAGCAAAAACAGGTTTTCAGACATTTTTGAAAATGTATTACAAATAAAAAACGGAAATATCATATTTACATAAGTATTCAGACCCTTTACTCAGTATTTTGTTGAACCACATTTGGCAGCGATTACAATCTCAAGTTTTCTTGGGTATGACGCTACAAGCTTGGCACACCTGTATTTGGGGAGTTTCTCCCATTCTTCTCTACAGATCCTCTCAAGCTCTGTCAGGTTGGATGGGGAGCGTCGCTGCACAGCTATTTTAAGGTCTCTCCAGAGATGTTTGATCAGGTTCAAATCCGGGCTCTGGCTGGGCCACTCAAGGATATTCAGAGACTTGTCCTGAAGCCACTTCTGCGTTGTCTTGGCTGTGTGCTTAGGGTCGTTGTCTTGTTGGAAGGTCAACCACCATGCTTCACCGTAAGGATGGTGCCAGGTTTCCTCCAGACTCAACGCTTGACATTCAGACCAAAGAGTTAAATCTTGGTTTCATCTGACCAGAGAATCTTGTTTCTCATGGTCTGAAAGTCCTTTAGGTGCCTTTTGGCAAACTCCAAGCGGGCTGTCATGTGCCTTTTACTGAAGAGTGGCTTCCGTCTGGCCACTCTACCATAAAGGCCTGATTGGTGGAGTGCTGCAGAGATGGTTGTCCTTCTGGAATGTTCTCCCATCTCCACAGTGGGACTGTTGAGCTCTGTCAGAGTGACCATCAGGTTTTTGGTCACCTCCCTGACCAAGGCCCTTCTCCCCCGATTGCTCAGTTTAGCCAGGTGGGCAGATCTAGGAAGAGTCTTGGTGGTTCCAAACGTCTTCCATTTAAGAATGATGGAGGCCACTGTGTTCTTGGGGACCTTCAATGCTGCAGAACATTTTTAGTACCCTTCCCCAGATCTGTGCCTTGTCACAATCCTGTCTCTGAGCTCTACAGACAATTCCTTCAACCTCATGGCTTGGTTTTTGCTCTGACATGCACTGTCAACTGTGGGACCTTATATAGACAGGTGTGTACATTTCCAAATCATGTCCAAGCAATTTAATTGACCACAGGTGGACTCTAATCAAGTTGTAGAAACATCTCAAGGATGTTAAATAGAAACAGGATGCTCCTGACCTCAATTTCGAGTCTCATAGCAAAGGGTCTGAATACTTATGTAAATAAGGTATTTATGTTTTTTATTTGTAATACATTTGCAAACATGTCTAAAAGCCTGTTTTTGCTTTGTCATTATGGGGTATTGTGTGTAGATTGATGAGGGAAAAAAAGGATACATTCTAACAAAATGTGAAAAAAGTCAAGGGGTCTGAATACTTTCCGAATGCACTGTAATATACAAAACATGGAGATATATCAATTATATTTTTTCCTACGATTAACTTTTGAACAGTTTTGAATGTTATTGTACCTCCATTATCTCATTGCATGCCAGATAAATTAGGACCTCTAATCTATCAGAGGATAATCTGTCTATGCTTTTTTGTCACCTGCCCCCCTATACCCCTCCTGAATGTTATGTAAGGAGCCCTAGCCTTGAATGACCCGTTCCAGTACCTTACCCCCTCTAAAAATCAGCCACTCCTGTCTTATCATTAATGATGGGATGTTATCCTAGAATCAGTAAAGTATGCCTTAAAGTATAAATGGCTCTACAAACAATGTACGTATCATATAGGTGTTGCAATACCTACTGGCACACTGGACGGCCTAAAAAATGGCCACACAACAGCCTCACTGTTTTGGTTTAAAAGGGAACGATGCGCCTTTAAAAGCAGTAGATAGTCCGGTGACAGAAAACAGAGCAACTGTGAACAGTACAGAGAGATAGGGAGAGAGAAAACAAGCTTGAGAATGGATGAGATTCACGGATTTCTGTGCCTTTTTCTTACTTCCTCTCTTTCTCCCTGTCTCTCGCTCTCTCTGTCTCTCTCCAAGCCCTGTCAGTCAGTCAGGGGAGGGATCCAGGCTATGCTTCCTTGAAGAGCTTCCCTCTTAAAGCGGCACCATTGAGTACTGCATATCATGGCTCCAGATCAGAGAGTCATTAACCTTGTAGTAATGGGATGGAATACTTTATCATGCAGCAACTGTAACACGGGGTAAGTGGATGCGTTTGTCCCCTATTAATCTAGGGTAGGGGTGTCAAACATATGGCCGCCAGGTCCAATCTGGCCCATAGGTGGTTTGAGAACTCAATATACTTCAAAATGACAAACACCAACACAAAACTGTTAGAAATGATAATGGACCTACATTCATACAGGTTCTTGACTGTGTCCAGCTCGCTAATAATCACAGAAATGAAAGCTAGACAATCAGGGAGCATCCATCGAAAATTCCCCTAAAAATGGATAGAGGACTGTTTAGCAAATTTTGACAGTGAGGAAATATAACACATTTTCAGTGCGGCCCTCCTGACCTCGTTGAAGACCGAATGCACCCCCCTGGGCAAAATGAGTTTGACACCCCTTGTCTAGGGAGAACCCTGTCCTCATTGGAAGTGGACGATCGCCACTGATTGGGTTTAGAGCATTGTTTTTGTTGTATGGTAGAGACGTGAGATATTTTATAATGTAGCCTATCCAATGCTGATTGAGGAAGACAGATATTGTAACCCAGATATTGTGTGTGACCCTAGTTCTGCTTAGCATCCTCTTTCTCCATCCAACTCTGCATAAATCTGTTAGCCAACACAGGAACTCATTCCTTGAAACAAACTCACTTAAACAGTGAAGATTACATCTCTTTTATGTTGTCTCTTGCAGTGCTGAGACCCCATGATGGCCAGAAGTGATATGGGTGCATTCCTGAATGTTATTAAGGGGAGAGATGGGCCTGCTGTTCTCTACTTGACAAGAGACATCTGTACAAGGTAATCAAATGTTCTCTCATGCAACAAAGCGGAAATCAAATTCAGCCTTCCCAACAGGCTAAGTTCTCTCTACACATGATTCCAAGCCATGAACCTATGAGATTTAGTTAACTCCACAAAGCCTTTACAGTTTGATTGGCTAAATAGTCCCTTGAGTCTCCACAATGTGCACCTTCCCCCTTGTAAGGTATCCATGATGATGGTGCATGTGCACTTTAGCTTTGATGCCAATCCTGCAAAGGATCAAAACATGTTCATACATGGCAGTACTAGTAAACAAATTCAAAAAGGAGAGACGAGAAAAGCTAAAATATGTCAAATATGCCAAAAGTGATACGCTGATGATGGTTGAGTAACTGAAACATTTGTCTGCACTTTTTCCACATATGCACATTTTAGCCTTTATGATTGGCATCATGCTGTAATGTATTGCACTTGCTTTTGAAACCTATGCAACTGTGGCTAATACTGTTCAATAAGTACTGAAAGCAAGACACAGACAGCACCCACTCTTTATTCAGCATTTGATAATAACCATTTTTATTCTGAAACTTCTACAGTGCAGGATGCCTTGGGAGGCCAATGGAGATTCAGACACAGCCCTGACCATAACTTCCCCTGGAAACTGGTTTCTGACGGTGTTTTAGAGTATCAATAACACATCTAGCACCATTTGAAATCAGTGTCTTGGTGTAAGGACACAATTTAAAGCAGGATAGATGAATGCATACAGTAGGTCTACGGCCGTCTCATCGCTTCTCACACATTTGGCAAAGTGGTAATAGTGGGGTTTAACATAATTTGTTGACTGGATAGCATGACAATAAAAACATTGTATTCCATGTCCAATTATGTAAATGTGATGTACTGCTGGAATATGTTGTTCTGGGAATCGAAGCGTCAGCACCACACACCCCCCAGTGACTGACAGCAATCCCAGGATCACACCTCGCCGCCCCACATCATGACCCCTCTTGCCAAGGCTGACTGTTTTCTTTTGGTGTTTAGAGTCTCTTCTATTTCTAGCACCATTTGAAATCGGTTACAATGTAGGGGGAATATCATCTGAACAGAAGACGAAAAACACCCTTGGTTCCCCCACACATAAAAGAGGTATCTCCTTGATCAAGTCACATCCTTTTTGTTCAAAGCTCAAGTAAGCGGAGCTAGCTTGTTATAGGTAGTCAAATGTGATCAAACGCACATCCTGGGTGCAGGGCTGAAAGAAGTTGGTATAAAATAAATAGAGCCTGCACACTCATAGGCTCCACCACGTACCTGTCCATTTTGGGATTTATAAATGAATGATATGTACCCATTGATTCTTGAAGAATATAACTTATAAATGCCTCATGAGCTTATTTCATCTGTCGTACCCCATCAGAACCCTAAATATAAGCTTGTTTACGCCAACCTACAAAGTAAATGTAAACAAACACTAAATAGCCTCAAGACATGGTTAACTATAATTTTTCATATCATGAATGGTCAGTCTTTGGATCCATAGCTTTATCTATGCATTTGAGAGAGGTTACATTTCTCCAGTCCCATCCCTCAGCTTCTTAACAAAACGGGTGGCCATTGTAGTTAATTATCACGTTTACTGTGCTAAAATACACTACATGACCAAAGGTATGTGGACACCTGCTTGTCGAACATCTCATTCCAAAATCATGGGCATTAATATGGAGTTGGACCCTCTGCTGCTATAACAGCCTCCACTATTCTGGGATGGCGTTCCACTAGACGTTGTAACATTGCTGCAGGGACTTGCTTCCATTCAGCCACAAGAGCATTAGTAAGGTTGGGCACTGATGTTGGGCGATTAGGCCTGGCTCACAGTCGGCGTTCCAAATCATCGCAAAGGTGTTCAATAGGGTTGAGGTCAGGGCTCTGTGCAGGCCAGTCAGGTTCTTCCAGACCGATATTGACAAACCATTTCTGTAAGGAGTCATAGCTTAAAAATTGACCAATAGAAGTATGAAGAGGAGTTGCTGCAGATGCAGGAATACCCACATGCAGGAACGCCCCGAATTGCGGGCTGCAGTTGCACCCTTCTAGGCGAAGCAAACGTCTGTGCCTCACATACTCCCTTAAAAGACCATCGCTTGAAAAAAGTGGCAATATTTCAGTTTGTCCCTCAAGACGCCGTAGCAACAATAAAGCCAGTAGCAATAAAGTCAGTATGCACCAATGATTTATATATACACTTGATGACTGATAGGGGGCGCTGTATTGAAGCCACCGTGCCTCCATCTTGGCACTCCATCACCATTGTAAAAAATGTTTTTGTATATATAAATGCATTTATTAATGTCTACATTCGTTCTGTATTACAGACACCTTAATGCATACTTTTAAATTATATTATGTGAGCTAAATATACAAAAAAAAAATGGAGACGTTTATTTTCGACATTATAAAGAACAACTTTTATAAACAAACAATAGCAACACTGCCATGTTGCACAGAGTGAGCCTTGCTATTGGAAAAACACATCAGTGTCGACTTTCTGCTGTCACAGATGCACATCCCTGACTTAATGCTGCATTCAAAACAACTGGGTACTCAGAATGAAACAAGCTCCGACTGAGAAATATCGATTTGAATGGTCAACCAACTCGGAATTCCAACTCTGGCCTCATTCTATAGCTCCGGCATTCCAACCTGAAGATCACTTTATCGTATTGTTCAGAGTTCCCAGTTGTTTTGAACGCGACATTCCTCGACTTTCGTCTAGTAGTTGGGTGCTTTCACCTTACCACTCAAACAAGCCCATTGTTATACATCAGGTGATTGACACATTGTTTACATACACTTAGGTTGAAGTCATTAAAACACATTTTTCACCCACTCCACAGGTTTCGTGTTAACAAACTATAGTTTTGGCAAGTCGGTTAAGACATCTACTTTGTGCATGACACAAGTAATTCTTCCAACAATTGATTACAGACAAATTATTTCACTTATAATTCACGTATATCACAATTCCAATGGGTCAGAAGTTTACATACACTAAATTGACTGCCTTTAAACAGCTTGGAAAATCCAGAAAATGATGTCATGGCTTTAGAAGCTTCTGATTGACATAATTTGAGTCAATTGGAGGTGTACCTGTGGATGTATTTCAAGGCCTACCTTCAAACTCAGTGCCTCTTTGCTCGACATCATGGGAAAATCAAAAGAAATCAGCCAAGACCACAGAAAAAAATGGTAGACCTCCACAAGTCTGGTTCATCCTTGGGAGCAATTTCCAAACGCCTGAAGGTACCACGTTCATCTGTACAAACAATAGTACGCAAGTATAAACACCATGGGACCACACAGCCCTCATACCGCTCAGGAAGGAGACGTGATCTGTCTCCTAGAGATGAACGTACTTTGGTGTGAAAAGTAATCCCAGAACAACAGGACTTTGTGTAATGCTGGAGGAAACAGGTATAAAAGTATCTATATCCACAGTAAAACGAGTCCTATATTGACATAACCTGAAAGGCCGCTCATCAAGGAAGAAGCCACTGCGTCCAAAAACGCCATAAAAAAGCCAGACTACGGTTTGCAACTGCACATGGGGACAATGATCATACTTTTTGGAGAAATGTCCTCTGATGAAACAAAAATAGAACTGTTTGGCCATAAATACCATTGTTATGTTTGGAGGAAAAAGGGAGAGACTTGCAACCCGGAGAACACCATCCCAACTTTGAAGCATGGGGGTAGCAGCATCATGTTGTGGGGTTGCTTTGCTGCAGGAGGGACTGGTGCACTTCACAAATTAGATGGCATTATGAGGAAGGAAAATTATGCGGATATATTGAAGCAAAATCAGTCAGGAAGTTAAAGCTTGGTCGCAAATGGGTCTTCCAAATGGACAATGACCCCAAGCATACTTCCAAAGTTGGGGCAAAATGGCTTAAGGACAACAAAGTCAAGGTATTGGAGTCGCCATCACAAAGCCCTGACCTCAATCCTATAGAAAATGTGTGGGCAGAACTGAAAAAGCATGTGCGAGCAAGGAGGCCTACAAACCTGTCTCAGTTACACCAGTTCTGTCAGGATGAATGGGACAAAATTCACCCAACTTATCGTGGAAAGCTTGTGGAAGGCTACCCAAAACGTTTGACCCAAGTTAAACAATTTAAAGGCAATGCTACCAAATACTAATTGAGTGTATGTAAACTTCTGACCCAATGGGAATGTGATAAAATAAATAAAAGCTGAAATAAATAATTCTCTCTACTATTATTCTGACATTTCACATTCTTAAAATAAAGTGGTGATCCTAACTGACCTAAGATAGGCCATTTTTACTTGGATTAAATGTCAGGAATTGTGAAAAAGTTTAAATGTGATTGGCTAAGGTGTATGTAAACCTCCGACTTCAACTGTATATTCTTAATTCATTCCTTACTTAGATGTATGTGTATTTGGGTATATGTTGTGAAACTGTTAGACATTACTTGTTAGATGGATATTAGATATTACTACACTTTCGGAGCTAGAAGCACAAGCATTTTGCTACAATAACAATAACATCTGTGACCAATACAATTTTATTTGATTAGGATTTGATTGGTTGAGCCTTATTGGGTGTGTGACATCACTCCGAGCCCTTCCCAAAATAATGGTGGACAATTTCTCTCCCCTCGGATCTAAAATCAGTAGTACTAGTAACCAACAGCCTTATCTTAAAAATTAAAAAAGACATAGCTGTCTAACATTTCAGCACACCAATGACATTGTCGCCGAGGAGGGCTTGTTAGCTAGCTTAAGGGTTTGAGTCACCTGAGCCATGTTCTTATCAGGGATGCCAACTTTTGAAGAAAGCTTGGAGTGAGATTTGCTATGTGAATTTCATTACCCCCTGGCACAATCCCAAAAAGGGGGACTGGGGAAATTGTACTGCTTTAAAGCTAATTTCCAGCAATAGTACGTATTTTGACATGGCTTAGGCCTATGACCAGGGTGGAAATAACAAACACAGGTTAGGTGTATTCAGGATGCTTTGAACATTAAATGAACACTCGAAATGTGACAACTTTGAGATTTTGGGGAGGATGAAATTCAAAGTGCTAATATTTTTTTAACATATTTATGTGGTTTGACACTTCATTCAGACAGTCATTAAATTAGATAAGGAGACAGGCAAATTCTAGAAACGGTGGGAAGGTTGGAAGCAGGGATTGATCCCTGTTCTCAGGTAGAATGTTGTATGCGACACGTGCCAGGGAGTGTTACCACTACACCAAGGCTCTGCACAGGAATTTTGTTATATTAATGGTTCATGACAGAAGGTAACCAGATCATAGATTACAGTATCCTTGTCCATAGACTGCTTTCATGGTAAGGACAAACTCTCTTTAAAATAGGTCTGGAAGAAAATCCTGCTTCCTCTCCAGGAGGGATGGCCACCCCTGATCTACTGTATGTTTCACAAGTATTGGATGTTTGAAAATGTTCTTGTTATAACAATTAATTTCTCAAATTCACCCAACCTTCAAGAAAAATCTAATGAATATCAATACTCAGGTGGGTTATGTCTACTAGTTGAAGATCCTTGCCATCATCATAGACAAAATATGATGTGCTTATAAGTTGTCCCTCTACCATCTCTGCCTAGAATGTGCACAATACTAAAATGTCTAAAATTATATTTGATTCCTGGAGCATTTAATATCCATTGCTTATTTATATACTTCATTCAAAACTGTCCACAAATGGCTGCAAAAATACATAGCCTCATATCAATCCGTTTCAAAGACACAAGTAGGCATATCAGATTTCAAATACGTCATTACACTGACAAAATCGGGAAGAAGTGGAATAATAAAATAAGTTTAGGGAATAACAGTAGTGTTCTTGCTGAAAAGTACAGAAATTATGCTAGATTTTAGCCCATTGTTCAGAAGGAGAATTGTTCTGCTGATCAGACTAAATACATTAAATAGATCAAATCTCCTGAAGACAAGATTACATAAATCCCTAACCATCCATAGCCTAATTCTACTTCTATGTTTTTCTCACTCTAGAAGCACAACTTACGCATTTGGGTTCACAATCTGTTTGACAAAATTATTTTCATAGTTACAAGTCAGGCAGGGCCACCACCTGTTTTGAGCCCCACCTGTTGTGGCATTAATACGTGTCACAGTTTGCAAACAATGTAATAAATAAATAATAATAATTGAATTAATAAAGCCACATACAAACTTGGTCTCTTTTTTGCTTTCTTGAGTAAGGCAGCACCAAAATGCAGGTGTTTCAGCCTAGCTCAGTGCCTTCTGTGGTGGCCAGCGGAAAATACAGAGCGTAGGGGTTGGTAATGGTAGTCGCTCTGGATAAGAGCGTCTGCTAAATGACTTGAATGTGAAATGTGAATGTAATGTTCTCTAGTTGCGCCGTGATTGTCTCAGTGTTCTGTCACTCATGGGGACACTACGTCACCGCAAAATGTATGGGTAGAGCTCGAAAATTCAAGCACCTTGGGTGCTGAATTAGATTTACATTAGAAGTGCCCATCCAAGAAGGCTCAAGGTCATTGGCCACAGATAAAATGACGTCAAATCACATTATATGTACCATAGCTTGGATTGGACTGATCATGTCAACGTCATACTTTCAAAATCTTAGTGAGCACGCTAGACAAGCGGTCATCAACATGAGTTATTATTTTTTTTTTCACCTTTATTTAACTAGGTAGGTCAGTTGAGAACAAGTTCTCATTTGCAACTGCGACCTGGCCAAGACAAAGCAAAGCAGTGCGACAAAAAACAACAACACAGAGTTACACATGGGAAATAAACAAACGTACAGTCAATAACACAATAGAAAATCTATATACAGAGTGCAAATGTAGTGCAAAATGCAGCAAGGTTAGGAAGACAATAAATAGGCCATAGTGGCGAAATAAATTACAGATTAGCATAATCACTGGAATGATGGAATGTGCAAATGATGATGTGCAAATAGAGATACTGGAGTGCAAGATTGAGCGGAAGTTAAGAAAATAAATATGGGGATGAGGTAATAGGATGGGCTATTTACAGAAGGGCTATATACAGTTGCAGTGATCGATAAGCAGCTTTGACAGCTGATGCTTAAAGTTAGTGAGGGAGATGGGAACCTCTAGCTTCAAGGATTTTTGCAATTCGTTCCAGCCATTGGCAGCAGAGAACTGGAAGGAATGGCGGCCAAAGGAGGTGTTGGCTTTGGGGTTGACCAGTGAGATATACCTGCTGGAGCGCATGCTACGGGTGGGTGTTGCTATGGTGACCAGCGAGCTGAGATAAGGCGGGGATTTACCTAGTAAAGACATTAGATGACCTGGAGCCAGTGGGTTTGGCGACGAATATGTAGTGAGGGCCAGCCAACGAGAGCATACAGGTCGCAGTGGTGGGTAGTATATGGGGCTTTGGTAACAAATAGATTACATCCAATTTGAGTAGAGTGTTGGAGGCTATTTTGTAAATGACATCGCCAAAGTCAAGGATCGGTAGGATGGTAAGTTTTACAAGGGCATGTTTGGCAGCATGAGTGAAGGAGGCTTTGTTGCGAAATAGGAAGCCGATTCTAGATTTAATTTTGGATTGGAGATGGTTAATGTGAGTCTGGAAGGAGAGTGAACAGTCTAAACCAGACGCCTAGGTATTTGTAGGTGTCCACATATTCTAAGTCAGACCCGTCGAGAGTAGTGATGATAGTCCAGTGGGCGGGTGCGGGCAGCGTTCGATAGAAAAGCATGCATTTAGTTTTACTAGCGTTTAAGAGCAGTTGGAGGCCACGGAAGGAGTGTTGTATGGCATTGAAGCTTGTTTGAAGGTTAGTTAACACAGTGTCCAAAGAGGGGCCAGATGTATACAGAATGGTGTCGTCTGCGTAGAGATGGATCAGAGAGTCAAGTTAAGTTGACAATCTACTGGCAAATCCTTTTCAAACCTTGTCATATGAAGATAAATTATAGATAAAAACGTATCGGTGATCATTGGACATAAACATTACACAACAAGTTGGAAATCGCAAATTCAACAATGAGGGGTTTGGAAGGAATCAGTGGCTAACTGCAAGCGTCTCAAAGCAGTCACTAGAGGGCGTGTGGTCCAAAGCTTGGTTTAAGGGTCGTATTTCCAAACTTAAAAGGATAAACATTCACATGAAACAAATAGCGCACATAGAACATATCTACCGCTTCTTAGACTTGCTTTGAATTAGAATGACAGATCTATAACTCACATTTCTATATACACATTGTCTTCAGGAGCCAGCTGGTTATATATGATTCCACCATGGGCAACAACAACTGGCTACTAGTTCAAATCAAATTTCATTGGTCACATACATATATTTAGCAGATGTTATTGCGGGTGTAGCGAATTGATTGTGCTACTAGCTCCAAAAGTGCAGTAGTATCTAACAATTCACAACAATACACAAATGCTGCGTTTGCAAATTATGTCTCAGTGTTGCAGTGTCCCCTGGCTGCCCGTAAATAATAATAAAAAAACAAGAAAGTTCTGCCATGTGGTTTGCTTAACATAAGGAATTTTATTAGCTTTTACTCTTTACTTTTACTCAAGTATGACTGAAATTGAGCACTTTTCCCACAACTGACACTGAAGTTAGGTTGAAAATACTGTATCCCTGAAAACGGTGTAATAGAAACAATTCCTGAAATCAATTGCATGTGTGCCCGATAGTTCTCTAGGCAACTGAACCACGGGCTGCGAGGTTGCTTTCTTGTTTGTCTGGTGTGAAAGACGACAGAAATTGAACAGCGACTAAAACGTTTACGAAACTTTAAGCTACTTATTGAAATATTCAGCGGAAAGTGAGTACTTACCATTGCTTGATATACTGTTGTTTCCGTTTTCTTGCCTTAATGGTTGTGTATATCAAAATACGTAACTTAAAAAATAATAATAATAATATGAAAACTACATATGATATGCTTGTTAGACACAGAGACACCTTTCACATCAGCGTGTATTGATTTTCCATTTCAATACAGATTGTTATTGGTTACAATAGTAGGCTATTCTCAACTATACTCAACATTGCTCCAATTGTTGGCAATGTCATATAGTTCCACCTGTATACTGTATATATTGTGCTTTGTAAATGGCGATTGAAAATGTGAATAACACCAGGAGAGCATTGTAATGTGCCATATTCCCATTACATAGTATGGACATCATAAATGAGTTAAACATTACAGTGCCTTCAAAGTATTCACACCCCTTGACTTTTTCCACATTTTGTTTTATTACAAGGTGGTATTAAAATGGATTCAGTTTTAATTGTTTGTCAACGATCTACACAAAATATTCTGTCAGAGTAGAAGAAAAATTCTAACATTTTGTTAAAAAATATTATGAAAAATGAAACACTAATATCTTGATTACATTAGTATTCATCTCCGAGTCAATCATGTTACAATCACCTTTGGCAGCGATTACAGCTGTTAGTCTTTCTGGGTAAGTCTAAGAGCTTTGCACACATGGATTGTACAATATTTACACTTTTTATTTTATTTTAAATTGTTCAAGCTCTGTCAAGTTGATTGTTGATCATTGCTAGACAGCCATTTTCAAGTCTTGCCATAGATTTTCAAGCCGATTTAAGTAAAAACTGTAACTAGGCCACTCAGGAACATTCAATGTCGTCTTTGTAAGCAACTCCAGTGTATATTTGGCCTTGTGTTTTAGGTTATTGTCCTGCTGAAAGGGGAATTTGTCTCCCTGTGTCTGTTGGAAAGCAGAATGAAACAGGTTTTCCTCTAGGATTTTGCCTGTGCTTAGCTCTATTCCGTTTTTAAAAACTCCCTAGTCCTTGACAATGACAAGCATACCCATAACATGATGCAGCCACCACCATGCTTGAAAATATGAAGAGTGGTACTCAGTGATGTGTTGTGTTGGATTTGACCCAAACATAACGCTTTGTATTCAGGACATAAAGTTAATTTATTTGCAGCTTTACTTTAGTCCCTTATTGAAAACAGGATGCAAGTTTTGGAAAATGTTTATTCTGTACAGGCTTCATTCTTTTCACAATGTAATTTAAGTTAATATTTTAAAGTAACTACAATGTTGTTGATACATCCTCAGTTTTCTCCTATCACAGCCATTCCACTCTAACTGTTGGTGAAATCCCTTAGCGGTGTCCCTACTCGCCTGCAACTGAGTTAGGAAGGACACCTGTATCTTTGTAGTGACTGGGTGTATTGATACACAGTCCAAAGTGTAATTAATAACTTCATGCTCAAAGGTGCCCTTCTTTGCGAGGCTTTGGAAAACCTCCTTGTGGTAGAATCTGTGTTTGAAATGTACAGCTCGACTGAGGGACATTACAGATAATTGTATGTGTGGGGTACAGAGATGAGGTAGTCATTTAAAAATCACATTAAACACTATTATTGCAGAGTCCATGCATCTTATTATGTGACTTGTTAAGCACATTTTTACTCCTGAACTTATTTATTTAACCTTTATTTAACTGAAAGATTTAGGCTTTCCATAACAAAAAGGTTCAATACATATTGACTCAAGACATTTCAGCTTTTCATTTTAAATTAATTTGTCAAATAAATAATAGTAATAATTCCACTTTGACATTATGGGGTATTGTATGTAGGCCAGTGACACAATATAAATGTAATCCATTTTAAATGCAGGCTGTAACACACCAAAGTCAAAGGATATGAATACTTTCTGTGAGTATGATGATCTGACAGAGATGATGAGTGGTCTGTGAGACTGTTGGTGAAATATTATTGAGGAGTAGAAAATTATACAGTCATGTGAAAAAGTAAGTACACCCCCTGGAAAGTTCTCTTTTATTTTACATATTTGGACAAATGGATATGTAATCTTCACTTCAACACTATTGACAGATAAAGGTTACCCAATTTAACAAGTCGCACACCAAAAAACAAACTTTGAAAATGTTATTCAATTAAAATAAACAAAAATGCCTTTTCAAACAAACTTCTTCCTTCCTGACCTCCCATGTAGTCCAAGTTTGTACAGTCTCTTTTTGACAGTGTACCCATGCAATTTCGACATTGATTGTGGCAAGAGAGGCCTGTAGATCCCTTGATGTTACCCTGGGGTTCTTAGAGACTTCTATGAGCATCTTTCGGTCAGCTCTTGGGCTGACTTTGGTGGGACGACCTGTCCTAGGTAGTTTGCCAGTGGTCTGGAGTTTTTGTCGGACAGTGGAATGATGTACTTAGAATTGTTTGGAAATGGAATTATGTACTTCGAATTGCTTGGAAAGGGATTTGTAACCCCTCCCAGACTCATGGGCATCAATAATATTTCTTCTGAGGGCCTCGGGTAGGTCTTTTGATCTTTGAATGATGTGTTACCACACACCCGTATGGTTAAGACCAAACCAAACCAATTTTCTTATCTTTATGGAAGTTTCTCTCTAATGTTTTCTAATCATTTGCACTTGTTTTGGTACACCTTATTCTAATTTTAGCCATTTTATGTGATGGTAAAGGTAGGGGTGTAGTAACTTTTTCACCATAAGGAAAAGGCATTTTTGTTTATTTTAATTTCACGTTTTTTTTTTGTGTGCGATTTGTTAAATTGTCTAACCTTTATCTGTCAATAGTGTTGTAGTGAAGATTACATATCCATCTGTCCAAATATGTAAAATAAAATAACTTTCCAGGGGGTGTACTTACTTTTTCAGATGACTGTATCTCCACAGTTAAAATCTTAGTGGCACCAAGGCCAACTTTAATTTGTTACTTACTAGAACATTAGACACGAAAGTGAAAGTTTATCTTTCAGTCACTCATGTTTGACCCGTTTGTTATCTTAAAGTAGAGGTTCTGAAAGAAGAGACCTTATTCTTAGCTCAATCCAAAGGTTAAGGTTTATCACGTTACTTGGGAGTTTCTTGGCATCATGGATTTCTGCTTCTACAGACAACTGGTTCCAAAACATTAGGTCATGTGTTTTCATGTAAACACACGATATTCCCTAACCCCTTGATCGTGACTACATTATACATAAGAGTCATTGGACGAAAGAGTCTTCTTTACGGGGAGATTTGTTAAGAGCCCCAACGCTTAATCTGAACATTAACACGTGTCGCTTGCGTTACGGTTTTCGAAGCATAAGGACCTTATCTTTCATATCAACAAGATTTTTTTTTTTTCTTCAAAAAACAAAAGGTTCAATTGATACACACCTTGATAGGGTTAGTGTACATGCACAGCCATATCTCCATGTAACAGTGCTTGTTTACAGAAAACAGGAAAGATAAGAGGTGACCACCTGTGCTAATTAACCTGCTCCAAACACCTCGGTGTAAGTGTAACTCGGGTATATACTGTAGCAGAAGTGTAGTTTCATCCGATAGAGGCACCCATAGCTGTATGGATCTGTGCAAAACGGATACAGTAAGTGCATCTTTAAAAAAATAAATACAAAAAATAAGGATTGTTTCTCGCTGATAAAAGATAAAGGGCATCTGTTTCGAAAGCCATATCGCAAGCGATGATTATTGACGTTCCTAAACCTTAAAACACAGCATCGGGATTGTAGTTCACACGAGCCAGTCGTGGGCGACGCTAATGTCTAAGAACTGTAGGGAGAAAGCAGAATGCGTCCTCATCAAATATTGAAGAAAAAAAAGTAAGCTTGTTTTACAGTCTAAAGTGCATCTAAACTTTTAATCTTACTGAAATGCTCACAGATTTAAGCAATCAATCCATGGCTACATGAATCCATCTTTCCTAGCTAGCCATTCTAGATTGCTATCTGTTACAGGATCTTATTGTTTACAGTCTTACTTATGCAAACACACTTTTTTTTTTACACTGAACACAGAATAGGGACTATGTTCAAATGGTAACATAAGTGTGTCAGGGAAATAACATTGTTTGAAAAACAAAACTCACCAATCTGGTGCTACTGGCTCAGTAACCACTGGCTGGAAAGTAATCGCATTAGTCATTTCTGTAAAATAGAACTGGATTTTCCAGAGAGAATTTCAGGTGTGTCTAGCATGAGTATACAATTACAATACATTACATGGTACATTAAATACACACACATACATTACAGTAATGCAATCCACACAGTCTGAGTTGGATCACTAACCCCTACAAGACAATCAGAGCTATGACCAGACTGCTATACCAAAGGGACTGTGCTAATACCTATCCAATTCTTTCAGATCCATGGTGATTGGTTGTAATGGAAAGCTGGTCATATCACTTGTGCCCCTTCACCTGAAATGCCTCCTGTTTATGGTTTACCCCACTATACTGTCATGCTTGATATAGATGCAATCTCTACAGAGTAAATGCCATTATAGATTGCTGACATATATATACTGGTATGATACACTGTGAATGTTGAATTACATCATATAACCTGTTAAGTTTCTGAAACCCATTTTTGTCCTGGCTTAATTGATTTGAAGACTTGTGGTTCAGCGGCCATGTAGGGGCTGAATAAGTGTGAAGTATGTTGTGCTCCGTCTTTCAACACACATTTAAGCTTAAACACACTCCCCACTTATTCAGTCCTTATTCTTACCTACTTTCTAGTTTGGAGTTCTCTCTCTCTCTCACATACTCAATCTCTCTCTCAACCAAATGTTTCTGTACAGTACTTCTGTCTTTCTCTCCCTTTGTCTCGTTCACCTCTTCTCTTGCACTCTCTCATGTAGTTTTCAACCTGCAGTCTGTAGAGGGCATCAACAAAAGGTGACACATTCCTAATGTCAACCTCTTGACCTTCAACTATTGTCTGAGCTCAACAAGGGGATATGATGACGATCACTGAATATTTCCCCTCCAACCTACCTTTTCTTTCTAATCAGACGGATAAGTGTCAGTAACTTAGTGAAACGTTTCAGGGGGCTTTCCACCATGCTAACGCGCTACTCTCTATATTCTCCACCATGCTAACGCGCTACTCTCTATCTTCTCTTATCAGTCCTTCACTCCACCTCTCTTCCTTCCTCAGCAGGTGCCAAGATGTCCAATGAGGTTGATACGGGGGACCATGGGCCAATGAAAGTACTCACTACCATGTTCTCGTCCCTCCAAGAGAAGTTCCACAGAGACCGTGAGTGTCTTGTATAGAAGTGGGTCTGTTTGATTTTGGGCCTATAGTGACTTGGGGTTAGGGAAAATGGCTTTGTGTCAAAACAAATTATACAGAACTCTAAGCAAACAGACAGCAAGAGGCCAGCATGGATCATGCTGATCATTAACTAAACATGCCTGTCAAGCACACAAAAAGATTTGGCCCTCCACTGCTTTGTTCTCCTCTCACTCAGGCAAACCCATTGGATTCATAAAACAAAAGACACCTCTTATAAACACTTATGAAACAGGCACATTTTCTTCTCTACATAAATTCACTTATTCTGGAGATATGTGAGGAATTCAGATTTTTAAGAGATAGAACGCTTGACCATGCTGGACATTTTTCTCACATAGACATTGTTTAGTAAAATACAGCTCCTGGTATTTGACTGTGTGCATATCATCTATTGTTGCAAGTCATTAGGTGTATTGGTGACCATCTAGCCTAACTGCTTCTATTGCGGCTTAACTGGCATTGTTGCATTGCAAATGGTTTCCATTCTTCCCACGGAGTCATGTGGTAGAGGAAGGTACTTGCCTGTCTTTCAAAAAGTGGCACAGTCACACCTGACTCTCATGCCTAACAAATCCTTGCATTGTCTAACAAAGTGTGGGTGTGGCTAATTTCCTGAAGTTCTACATATTTTGTCTTCGGGCTGAGAGAATTTGTTTCTCATGCCATGACTATCTGAGTGACTCAAACATTATTACAAAGTCAGTGGGGACCCCACCCCATGCCATGACATTATTACAAAGTCAGTGGGGACCCCATGCCATGACATTACTAAAACGTCAGTGATGACCCCATGCCATGACATTATTACAAAGTCAGTGGGGAACCCATGCCATGACATTATTACAAAGTCAGTGAGGACCCCATGCCATGACATTATTACAAAGTCAGTGAGGACCCCATGCCATGGCATTATTACAAAGTCAGTGAGGATCCCATGCCATGGCATTATTACAAAGTCAGTGAGGACACCATGCCATGACATTATTACAAAGTCAGTGAGGACCCCATGCCATGACATTATTACAAAGTCAGTGAGGATCCCATGCCATGACATTACTACAAAGTCAGTGAGGACCCCATGCCATGGCATTATTACAAAGTCAGTGAGGACCCCATGCCATGACATTATTACAAAGTCGGTGAGGACCCCATGCCATGATATTATTACAAAGTCAGTGAGGACCCCATGCCATGACATTATTACAAAGTCGGTGAGGACCCCATGCCATGACATTATTACAAAGTCAGTGAGGACCCCATGCCATGACATTATTACAAAGTCGGTGAGGACCCCATGCCATGATATTATTACATAGTAAGTGAGGATCCCATGCCATGACATTATTACAAAGTCATTGAGGACTCCATGCCATGACATTATTACAAAGTCAGTGGGGATGCCATGGCATTATTACAAAGTCAGTGGGGAACCCATGCCATGACCATATTACAAAGTCAGTGAGGACCCCATGCCATGATATTATTACAAAGTTAGTAAGGATCCCATGCCATGACATTATTACAAAGTCATTGAGGACCCCATGCCATGACATTATTACAAAGTCAGTGAGGACCCCATGCCATGATATTATTACAAAGTCATTGAGGACTCCATGCCATGCCATTATTACAAAGTCAGTGGGGATGCCATGACATTATTACAAAGTCAGTGGGGATGCCATGACATTATTACAAAGTCAGTGGGGAACCCATGCCATGACCATATTACAAAGTCACTGGGGACCCCATGCAACGATTTAGCTTCAGCGGCCTGTCGCTGCTAAATTAATATAGGGGAAACACTACTGTTGCACCTTCTACCCATCAGGCCACCGCTACCTGCCTTGTGTCATTGTGGCACTTCATACACAGGAGTCAGGAACAAATGAATGTGTGTGTGTGTGTGCAACTATGCAAGAATAGTAAACAAACAAACATTTGACCAACTGGGGGACATTTTGTTAGTCCCCACAAGGTAAAATGTTATTTCTAGGGGGGTTAAGAGTTAGTGTTAGTTTTAGGGTTAAGGTTAAGTTTTGGGGTTAGGTTAGGGAAAATAGATTTTGAATGGGACTAAATTGTGTCCCCACAAGGTTAGTTATACAAGACTATACACACAAGTTATACACATCCGTGTGTTTTTCCTCTTGTGGTTTCGGTTGGTTAACACACTGTTCCTCTTAGTTCTCTAGCTCTGTGGTTTCCTTTGAGGATTGTGTGTTTTAAAATCAGTAGAGCATTGTTTAGGCATCCTCTTGAACTACACTGAGCAAAAATATAAACGCAACCTGCAACAAAGATTTTACTGAGTAACAGTTCATATAAGGAAATCAGTCAATTAATGTTAATTCATTAGGCTCTAATCTATGGATTTCACATGACTGGGAATACAGATATGTATTTGTTGGTCACAGAGACCTTAATTAAAAAGGTAGGGGCGTGGACCAGAAAATCAGTACCTGGTGTGACCACCATTTGCCTCATGCAGCACAACACATCTCCTTCGCATGGAGTTGATCAGGCTGTTGATTGTGATAATGTCGACATCAGCAAACCGCTCACCCGATACGCTTGAAACCAGGATTCATCCGTGAAGAGCACACTTCTCCAGCGTGCCAGTGGCCATCGAAGGTGAGCATTTTCCCACTGAAGTCGGTTATGACGCCAAACTACAGTCAGGTCAAGACCTTGGTGAGGACGACGAGCACGCAGATAAGCTTCCCTGAGACTGTTACTGACTGTTTGTCCAGAAATTCTTCTGTTGTGCAAACCCACAGTTTCATCAGCTGTCCAGGTGGCTGGTCTCCGACGATCCTGCAGGTGAAGAAGCAGGATGTGGAGGTCCTGGGCTAGCGTGGTTACACGTGGTCTGCGGTTACACGTGGTCTGCGGTTGTAAGACCGGTTGGACGTACTGCCAAATTCTCTAAAACGACGTTGGAGGCAGCTTATGATAGAGAAACAAATATTTAGTTATCTGGCAACGGCTTTGGTGGACATTCCTGTAGTCAGCTTGCCAATTGCACATCATCTGTGGCGTTGTGTGGCAAAACATTGTGTGCACATTTTAGAGGCCTTTTATTATCCCCAGCACAAGGTGCACCTGTGTAATGATCATGCTGTTTAATCAGATTCTTGATATACCACACCTGTCAGGTGAATGGATTATCTTGGCAAATAAGAAATGCTCACTAACAGGATTGTAAACAAATTTGTGCACAAAATTTGAGAAATAGGCTTTCGGGATATTTTATTTCAGCTCATGAAACGTGGGAGCAGCACTTTACATTTTGCGTTTTATAATTTTGTTCAGTATACTTACACAGTGCTGAATCCTAACTTAATTCTATTTTTGTTGTTTTTCATTCTTCCATAGACATCAATGCATGATTTACAGTTATTTGGCCTACTTGACTAGCTGCATACCAAAGTAAAATCTTCAGTTCCAAGACATGTGAAGTTTAGTATGAAAAGCTGCCATGGAGTCCAAGCCACAGTTAGTTAGTTGATGGATTGATGTTTATGATTAATTGTCTTCACTGCTGTCCCTCTCTGTCTGTCTTTTAGGGAGTGATGGGGATTCGACCCTGCCTCGGCCTACAGCCCCAGCCCTCGCGTTGACCTCAGGCCAGGACCACAGTCACCTCTTCTTTGAGTACCTGGTGGTGGTCAGCCTACAGAAGAAGAGGGGGGAAGGAACATACGAACCTCAGATCACATATCAGTTCCCCAAGGTCAGACTGACACACACACACACACACACACACACACACACACACACACACAGTGAGAAAGTATTTGTGCTGGTAAATTAGCACTAATTTAAAACGTGTGTGTTGTAGCTAGCTAATATGAGGCGCTCACAGAGGGAGGAAGAAGAGAAGTCCCTGAAAGCCATCCTCCTTTTCTGTTTCCCAGAGGGGGTGAACTGGGCCCCCCTCACTGAATACCCCAGGTACGTGCCACCACCCTCCGCCACCTCTCACATCTCTCTTTCTCTGTGCTCATCTCTCACTCTTTCTCTGTGATGATCAATTTATTTCTGGGCCCCCCTCACTGAGTGTTCTCTCTCTCACTCAACAATTTTTTCAGTTTAGTGTCACACTTGGCAGAAAATAATAACCACACCGGCTTTCTCTCGTGTGTGCACATGCAATCATACCTGGGTACAAATAATCAGAGACAGATGTACTTTCTTCCTCCTTCCACACCCCCACCACTGTGCAGTGTTCTCAGGATGTGGCAAAGTGTTTCCGGTGCGCTGTACACTAACCGTTCTACCTACAAGCAGAACAAATCTGCTCACCGTGTCTGTGTCTGTTTATGGTTTTCCCTGTTTCCCCTCCTCAACAGTAGGGCCTGCTCCCCTACTCAACAGTAGGGCCTGCTCCCCTCCTCAACAGTAGGGCCTGCTCCCCTCCTCAACAGTAGGGCCTGCTCCCCTCCTCAACAGTAGGGCCTGCTCCCCTCCTCAACAGTAGGGCCTGCTCCCCTCCTCCAGATAGTTGAAGATGCCGTGCTCAGTTAAAAATCACCCTGATAATTGCCTCAAAAGTGAACCTAAACTATACCGAAACATTTTTACGGTTAAATTGCATGTTGTTACTATAAAACCCACAATAGAACCGCTAAAGCAGCTATTTGGACTGCTCATGAATTAAACAAATGTATTACTCTGCCATTTATGGTTTTCCCTGTTTCCCCTCCTCAACAGTAGGGCCTGCTCCCCTCCTCAACAGTAGGGCCTGCTCCCCTCCTCAACAGTAGGGCCTGCTCCCCTCCTCAACAGTAGGGCCTGCTCCCCTCCTCAACAGTAGGGCCTGCTCCCCTCCTCCAGATAGTTGAAGATGCCGTGCTCAGTTAAAAATCACCCCGATAATTGCCTCAAAAGTGAACCTAAACTATACCGAAACTAATTTCACACACAGACTATAATAACAGATGAAGCAAATTAAGTAGGCTGAATATGATGGGAGAGAATTGTTGCATAATTATGTAATCACCAATTGTGAATGAAGAACAAGTCAGGCCATTCTATTGTATTGATCTATTCTAATTATAATCTCAATGCATCTCTGAGTATTCTTCTGATTCTCAACCTGAACCTGCACCTTCAAGGACTAAGCGTGATGTAATCTATTAAGGTGTTCTATTCTCTCTCTCTCTCTCCTTCTCTCTCTCTCTGCAGTGAGACATTCTCCTTCGTGTTGACAGAGGTCGACGGCAGTAGGAGGAATGGCTACTGCAGGAGGTTACTGGTAAATTATCCATGGTGTCATACATAGGACATCAGAATTACTCTCAGGTGTTTAGTTTCTCATGACATTATGTTGTTTCCTGCAGCCCAGTGGCAAAGGGGCGCGGCCTCCGGAGGCCTATTGCATCATCAGCCGGGTGGCCTGCTTTGGACTCTTCTCCAAGGTGAGCTGGGAGGGCGACTTAACACGCACACACATTATTTATATATTTATATATATTGATAAACTACAAGGTAGTGTAAACATTGTCTTTTAACAAACCAATACATAATATGGTACACTTGTCATAATTGGGTTTTAGTCCAGAGAGGCTAGAAAAGTGATCAAGCTCTTCAATGAGACTGCAGAGATCCAGATTACGGACTTACTTTGACACTTTTTTAACGCCTGGATTTCTAACCCCTTGATGTTCTTGTTGGATCTTAATAGCTAGCATTTCGATGGCCATAATAAATAAACATGGAGACAACGGACAGCGTTGTTTTACTCCTTATAACAGCTCAATACTTTCTGAGAAGTAACCATTATTTACTATTTTACACTTGGAGTTGCTGTACATAACTTTAACCCATTGTATAAGAGATTCAAAGAAATGAAAGTAGTCCAGGCATTTATATCTAAATTCTAGTCATACTTTATCAAATGCCTTTTCAAAATCTGCTATGAAGACCAGGCTTGGTGTCTTGATATTTCATAATGTTAATTTGTTTCAAGTAATTGTCGTATATTATCTCCAATATATTACCCATGAAAAAACCTGTCTGATCGGGATTAACAACATCTGGTAACTTTTTAATGCTGTGCTATGCATTTCACCAAGATTTTCGTATCACAACATTGAAGTGCAAGATGCCTCCAGTTTTTTTAAATTGACTGGATCTTTATACTTACCACCTGGGTCCTGTTTCAGTAGTAATGAAATCATACCTTTTGAGTACAGCCTAGTGGTTAGAGCGTTGGGCCAGTAACCAGAAGGTTGCTGGATCAAGTCCCAGAGCTGACCAGGTAAAAATCTGTTGTTCTGCCCCTGAAAAAGGAAGTTAACCCACTGTTCCCCAGTAGGCTGTCATTGTAATTTAAGAATTTGCCTAGTTAAGTAATTTAATTTCCTCTAAGTTGGCCTTCACACAGGTCTTTCTGTACTACATTTAGTTAATTTTACATTATTGTTATTAGTAAAGAAATCGTTACAATTAACATAATTCAGTGGAGATGGAGGAGACTGAAACGAAAACATACGGTGCATTCGGGAAAAGTATTCAGACCACTTGACTTTATTTACATTTTGTTACGTTACAGCCTTATTCTAAAATGTATTAATTCATTTTTTTCCTCATCAATCTACACACAATACCCTATAAAGACAAAGCTAATTTATTAAATAAAAACGGAAATATCACATTTACATAAGTATTCAGACCCTTTACACAGTACTTTGTTGAAGCACCTTTGGCAGCAATTACAGCTTTGAGTCTTCTTGTGTATGACGCTGCAAGCTTGGCACACTTGTATTTGTGGAGTTTCTCCCATTTCCTCTCTGCAGATCCTCTCAAGCTCTGTCAGTTTGGATGGGGAGCGTTGCTGCACAGCTATTTTCAGATCTCTTCAGAGATGTTTGATCGGGTTCAAGTCCGGGCTCTGGCTGGGCCACTCAAGGACATTCAGAGACTTGTCCCAAGCCACTCCTGCGTTGTCTTGGCTGTGTGCTTAGGGTCGTTGTTCTGTTGGAAGGTGAACCTTCGCCCCAGTCAGGTTTCCTCCAGACGTGACGCTCTGCATTCAGACCAAAGAGTTCAATCTTGGTTTCATCAGACCAGAGAATCTTGTTTCTCATGGTCATAGTCTTTAGGTGCCTTTTGGCAAACTCCAAGTGGGCTGTCATATGCCATTTACTGAGGAGTTGCTTCGGTCTGGCCACTCTGCAATAAAGGATTTATTGGTGGAGTGCTGCAGAGATGGTTGTCCTTCTGGGATGTTCTCCCATTTCCACAGAGGAACTCTAGTGCTCTTTCAGAGTGACCAGAGGCCCTTCTCCCTTGATTGCTTGGTTATGTTATATTCTTGGTGGTTACAAACATCTTCCATTTAAGAATGATGGAGGCCACTGTGTTCTTGGGGACCTTCAATGCTGCATAAATGTTTTGGTTCTCTTCTGTGTCTCGACACAATGGATTGGATTGGCTTGGTTTTTGCTCTGACGTGCACTGTCAACTGTGGGACCTTATATAGACAGGTGTATGCCTTTCCAAATCATGTCCAATCAATTGAATTTAACACAGGTGGACTCCAATGAAGTCTTAGAAACATCTCAAGGATTTTCAATGAAAACAGGATGCACCTGAGCTCAATTTCGAGTCTCATAGCAAATGGTCTGAATACTAAATAAGGTATTTCTGTTTTTCTTAACCTGTTTTCACTTTGTCAATATGGGGTATTGTGTGTAGATTGCTGACAAAATAATTATATTTAATCCATTTTAGAATCAGGCTGTAACGTAACAATGTGGAAAAAGTTGAGGGGTCTGAATACTTTCCGAAGGCACTGCATGCTTAAAATATTTTGCTTCCTCTTTCAAATATATCATTTTGTAAATCATGGATGACTCCATCATTTGTAACGCGTTTCTGTCAATTATTTTTGGTAGCATTTCTATGTTGAAGATTCAAGAAAAACATTTTTCACAATTTTCCATTCAATTTGCTTATTTTTGTAATAAATTACACTTGATCTTTCTTGACTAAGTTCCTCCAATTCTTTTTGTTTTTCGTCTAACTTATTTTGTGCCTCTAGAGTACAGTTTTTATTGCCATCTGCTTGTGCTGTTCCTCTGTTTGCTTTTAGTCTATCTTTTGACCTAAACTGCGTTTGCTTGAATGATGATTATTGAATGACCTCTAAAAGTACACTTCTCGCTAGGTCATGGTTTTTCAGCCTCCATATATCCACTAGTTTTAATATATCCAGGATATTTGTGATCTCCTTAAGTGCATGAGGGTGATTTCCTTTACAATCCATTGAGGTACTTAAAACCGTATTATAATCTCCCACCATAATAATAGATTAATTTGTTACTTGTGAGCTCAATAGATTAATATATACGTTTTCGAAGAAGTGTGGATCCTCATTATTTGGCCCATATAGATTCAATAACCAGATCTGTTTTTGGTCCAATAGCATATTTAAAAGGATCCATCTTCCTTGAGGATCTGTTTGCACACTTTGCACTATCGGGTCGAAATTGTTGTTTATTAATCTAATTCAAGGGGTTTCTTTGCCCATGAAAAAATATATTTCTCCCTCCTGTAGCTGTACCATAATATTTGCACTGTTAAGCATACTGTAGCTGTAACTGAGTAAACTTCCGACTGTCCTAATATGCCACCCACTAAAACCTCCCTCCATATATAGGACGTCTGTTGTCACTAAGACCATCTCCCTGACCCATGACGCACCTTTGAGTCCTAAAGCAAACCTTTGGCCGCCAATTTGCGTAGGCCAGAGGGAAATACTGTCAGTCTCATGATAACATAATTCAATACTGCCACCCTTCACTCACACATCCAAAGCCCCATAGGTCTATTGCATGTCTATGAGAGTGGTTTTTAAGAGAGAACTAACCAAATCTGAAAAAATAAAAGAATAACTGATAATTATATTAATAGAAATAATAAAAGCACAATATTATATATTTCTGCTCATATTAAGAATGTCCTAACAAAAGCTATAAGCATGTCAGCCTGCTCAGTTCATTTGATCCAATTGTTTGAAGAGAAAAAAGACCTTCTATAAATATCGCAAGACCAGTTCTTTATATCCGTTACATGCACGCTGCCTATCAGCAGAGAAACATATTTCATGTAGTCCTTTATTATCTCCTGTTATAATCCTATCAGCAGAGAGACATATTTCATGTAGTCCTTTATTATCTCCTGTTATATTCCTATCAGCAGAGAGACATATTTCATGTAGTCCTTTATTATCTCCTGTTATATTCCTAGCAGCAGAGAGACTTATTTCATGTAGTCCTTTATTATATCCTGTTATAGCAGAGAAACATATTTAATGTAGTCCTTTATTATCTCCTGTTATAATCCTATCAGCAGAGAGACTTATTTCATGTAGTCCTTTATTATCTCCTGTTATATTCCTATCAGCAGAGAAACATATATTTAATGTAGTCCTTTATTATATGCTGTTATAATCCAGCTAAAAAGATGGAAGATAGCAAAAGGAACATGCATTTTAACAGCCGCTAATGTCTGCCAGTAAAAATGAGTCTTACACATCACACTACCCATGAAGGGATACATAAGTTTAGCTCACAATCGACCCTGACACAGCCATGGAACGATAGCAAAGACATGCAGTACTGACAATCTAGAGCGAGTAAACCCGTAAAACCAACCTTCTCTCTACCCACGCACATCTTTTGTTTTTATTCCAGGGTTGTTGCTCTATCACTTGTATCAGTGTATATGAGTTTCTTCAATACCAGAGATAATCATCATTACAATAGCTCATGTCAAAATATTATATACTTCTCGCTTCCAAAAGCCAGGTATTTTGTTGGCTCTACCGTTAACTTGAATAAGTTTAACCCAGTGTTAACCAGCAAGCCGGCCGCTAATAAAGACAACAACCCTGTTGACAATAACCAATCCATTTGCTGATGTGTATCAGAACAATAATGTTGTTTACATTTTTAAGATTAAGGTCTCTTTTTTTAATTTGATTTAAAAATATAACGACACAAATTATTATAGGATAGTTTTGCGTATCTTAAATTCGATTTGTTCTGATTGACATCCGCAAAATGCTCTATATAACAGCTTTTAAGTAATAATATACCCTGATCTGGGCCATATTATATAAAACTCAAAAAACATCCTTGGTTTTTTATTTTACTGCCTGTGCAGTCTTCAAATTTAAATAAACAAACAAAAAGAAAAAAGGTCAGCCTTACCCATCTTTGTCTTCCTCTAGATCCAAACTTGATTTTAAGTCCACATAGTCCAAAATTCCATATCGCCTAAGTAAAAAAAGGATAGTCCAACCTTATTTTAAGTCCACGGTTCTGTACTGCATGAATAGAAATTAAAAATACAACAAAATACAACAAAAAGTCCGTCATGCATAAAAAAATAAACGTTTAATTAATCCATAATTGTAATGTGGTGCAATGTGTATCGGACTACTTCAGCAGGAGGTAGCTATCACTCTCACAGCCACGTTGTAATCTTAGAGTCCTTGAACACTTTGTTGTTTATGTGCAATTTATCGACCACTAGACAACATTCTGCTTCTCTGCTCTGAGCCTTATGAAAGTGGGGTACAGGGCACGTCTTCTCTCCACTATTTAATGGGGAAATTGTTAATTAATAGAGAACGGCCTTGTTCCATAAGGGTGACTTCTATCCCTTACAGTAGAGGATCTATTCTGTGTATGTATGTATGTATGTATGTATGTATGTATGTATGTATGTATGTATGTATGTATGTATGTATGTATGTATGTATGTATGTATGTATGTATGTATGTATGTATGTATGTATGTATGTATGTATGTATGTATGTATGTATGTATGTATGTATGTATGTATGTATGTATGTATGTATGTATGTGGGCGTCTGAGTGTGTACTTGAGTGCACTGCGAAGAACTGTGTGTGTGTCAGACAAAGAGAGAAACGGTCTGGTCTAGTTCTGCCCTCGTAACCCTTGGCTCAGACGTTAATGACATGTCATTCCCTACTACTTCATTAAGCCAAAGTTCCCTGATCAGTCAAGCTGTTTATGAACAACTATATTTACAACATGAGAGCCACTCTTCTACATACACTGAGTATTTGGGATGACAGTGTTTACTAGATGAGTAAAGCATTCATCAAAAGTCAGGTTGCAATACATTTCCATAGGGCTGATGACACATTCTAAAAGGTAGGCCTAATATGGAGGCTGGTCTACCCTAAACGGAGCTTTACTACAGTTTAAATATATATGACGGCCTACCCCGGCCAAACCCTCCCCTAAACCGGACGACACTGGGCCAATTTTGCAACACCCTCTGGGACTCCCGATCACGGCCGGTTGTGATACAGCCCAGGATTGAACCAGGGTCTGTAGTGATGCCTCTAGCACTGAGATGCAGTGCCTTAGACCGCTGCGCCACTTGGGAGCCCTTACCGTTTTATAATTCTATATCTATGTGCTTTTCAGATCTTTGATGAGGTGGAGAAGCGCAGGCAGATCTCCATGGCGATGATCTATCCATTCATGCAGAGCCTGAGGGA
The DNA here is from genome assembly GCA_023634145.1 of Thymallus thymallus. NCBI lineage: Eukaryota > Metazoa > Chordata > Actinopteri > Salmoniformes > Salmonidae > Thymallus > Thymallus thymallus. Next base: position 15,604,135 of record CM042410.1, on the reverse strand, counting down.
GGCGCCATTCCCTGCTCCCGGAAACACTGTCAAGATCAAGAGCTTCATACCAGAGTCTGGAACAGAGGTATGGAGTATGACAGGGGTATCTAAATCAATTCCTAGAGGGCTGTGTGTCTTCTGTTTTTTGTTAATTCCTTTAAATTAATGGCCATTTAATACTTAGGGAACCAGGTAAGGAGTTTCTAATTAATCAATGGCATTCATCGAGTCAAGTGCAAAGAAAGAGCGAAAACCCACAGCCCTCGAGGACACGTGGAGTATGGAGACACACACATACAGTACCAGTCAAAAGTTTGGACACAGCTACTCATTCAAGGGTTTTTATTTTATTTTATTATTTTCTACATTGTAGAATAATACACATCAAAACTATGAAATGACATATGGAATCATGTAGTAACCAAAAAAGTGTTAAACAAATACAAATATATTTGAGGTTCTTCAAAGTAGCCACCCTTTGCGTTGATGACAGCTTTGCACACTGTCGGCATTCTCTCAACCAGCTTCATGAGGTAGTCAGCTGGAATGTATTTCAATTAACAGGTGAGATTTTTGGTTCCAACCGCTGTGTCTTTGTGAGACCCAGAGTAGATGAACGGATGATCTCTGCATGTGTGGTTCCCACCGTGAAGCATGGTGGAGGTGGTGTGAAGGTGTGGGGGTGCTTTGCTTGTGACACTGTCAGTGATTTAACCAGCAGGGCTACCACAGCATTCTGCAGCGATATGCCATCCCATCTAGTTTGCGCTTAGTGGGACTATCATTTGTTTTTCAACAGGACAATGACGCAACACACTTCTAGGCTGTGTAAGGGCTATTTGACCAAGAAGGAGAGTGATGGAGTGCTGCATCAGATGACCTGGCCTCCACAATCACCCGACCTCAACTCAATTGAGATGGTTTGGGATTAGTTGGACTGCAGAGTGAAGGAAAAGCAACCAACAAGTGCTCCTTCAAGACTGTTGGAAAAGCATTCCAGGTGAAGCTAGTTGAGAGAATGCCAATAGTGTGCAAAGCTGTCATCATGGCGAAGGGGTGGCTACTTTGAGGAATCTCAAATATAGAATATATTTTGATTTGTTTAACACTTTTTTTTTTGGGTTACTACATGATTCCATTTGTGTTATTTCATAGTTTTGATGTCTTCATTATTATTCTACAATGTAGAAAATAGTAAAAACAAAGTCCAAACCTTAGACTGGTACTGTACTGTACATACACACACACACACACACACACACACACACACATACACACACACACACACATAAAGTCTTTGGCATCACGATGAGGATCAAGACTTTCACCCTGAAGTCCGTCAGTGAAATATATATACACACACACACACTTGTATACACACTCATCCTGAATACCTGTTGTCTCTCTGCTCCTGGCCTGTGTGTCTCCAGGTTATCAGTTTGACGAGGCCGTTGGACTCGTGGTTGGAGCATGTGGATTTCCGGACACTGTTCCGCTGTCTCACAGACAAGGAGGTGCTGCGGGTGTTTGCCTCCACCGTGCTCGAACGACGAATCATCTTCATGGCTGACGAACTCAGGTACAACACCAACCCTAATCATAACCCTAACCCCAAAAGGACATCACTGAGTCTGGGTCGTGTAGGTGTCTGGGACAAGGGCAGGCCCGTTGTCTGCATGTTGAATGGGTGTAAAGTTTGTACCTGCTTCACCCCCTGCAGTACCCTGTCCCAGGTGCTGCATGCGGTTGCGGCGCTGCTCTATCCGTTCACATGGCAACACACCTTCATCTCCATCGTTCCCTCAGTGCTGATTGATGTCGTCATGGCACCCACTCCCTACCTGCTTGGTGTGCAAAAGAACAAACTGGATGATGTCATCGACCAGAGCGACGTGAGTGTGTGTGTGTGTGTGGCAGAGCAGAATAATGTGTTTGTATATGTCGGCTTCAGAAAATACTATTTGATGACGAGTTGTTATGTTTTTGGAACAAAGACATATTTTGTAAGAAGGTTAAGGGCAGTTGTTGAGTGCTGTAAACAATGTTTCACTGTTTGTTTGGGATCATGCATTCCTGCCTCGAAACTGTGTGACCGGTTGCAGATGGGAGAAAATATCCAGTGACACTCATAAAGCTACCACTAACACAATTACATTAAGCTACCACTAACACAATTACATTAAGCTACCACTAACACAATTACATTAAGCTACCACTAACACAATTACATTAAGCTACCACTAACACAATTACATTAAGCTACCACTAACACAATTACATTAAGCTACCACTAACACAATTACAGCCTATGGAAACCAGCCAGTGTGTGTTATCTCCGACATGAAGATTTGTGTGTGTTTATTTCTTTGCGTCTCTCTCTCTGTGTGTATGTACGCACATGCACGTGTGTGTGTGTTCTGTTTTATAAACAGATGCTCATTGTAGATCTGACAAAGGGAGCAGAGAGCACCTTCATCACCTGTGTAAGTATTGCATGCACCATATTTCCCTTCAAGTTCAGAAACAAAAGTACTTGATCGTGTGTGTGTGGTTCAGACCAGTTCAAATATGTTTTTCCCTCTCTGGCTGAATGTGTGTATACTCAGAAATACCAAAACATTCTTGCTGGTCTGGCAACACCCTCTCAGATTCCTCTGTGTGTGTGTGTCCTCTCTCTTTGGCATAGATAGGAGACGAGAGCACCATCCTACCAGAGAAACTACAGGAGGAGCTTCTCCAGGCTTTGTGTTGCAGGAAAGATGACTCCAGTGAGTGGACCCATCCTCCATTTTGTTCTGATGACTGGAATTTTAATTATCAACACATCCAAGGATTTTACTATTGTTTAAAGGGCTCAAGAGGATTCAGTAAACACAGTGACTCAGGTTTTCATTCGATTTCAGATAAGACTTACTCAGCCACAAATCGTACCACATGAGGCAGCATCATAGTCCATACAAACCCAATGATAGAAGTGAGATCCTTTGTGCAGAATGAGATACAAATAATGAGGTGGATGTGCAATTGAATGTTCTGGATGATTGCTGTAATACGAACATACAGCGGGTGAAATAAGTATTGAACACGTCACCATTTTTCTCAGTAAATATATTTCCAAAGGTGCTATTGACATGAACTTTTCACCAGATGTTGGTAACAACCCAAGTAATCCATACATAAGAAACCAAAACAAATAAGTTCAGAAATTAAGTTATGTGTAATAATGCGAAATGAAAAAGTATTGAACACATTTACTGATATTTATTTAATACTTTGTACAAAAGCCTTTGTTGGTAATGACAGCTTCAAGACGACTCCTGTATGGAGAAACTAGTCGCATGCATTGCTCTGGTGTGATTTTGGCCCATTCTTCCACACAAATCTTGAAGGTTCCGTGGGCCTCTTCTATGAATCTTGATCTTCAGTTCTTTCCATAGATTTTCAATGGGATTAAAGTCAGGTGATTGGCTGGGCCATTCTAGCAGCTTTATTTTCTTTCTTTGAAACCAATTGAGAGTTTCCTTGGCTGTGTGTTTGGGATCATTGTCTTGCTGAAAGGTCCACCCTCGTTTCATCTTCATCATCCTGGTAGATGGCAGCAGATTTTTGTCAAGAATGTCTCGGTAAATTTGCCATTCATCCTTCCTTCAATTATGTGAAGTTTGCCAGTACCATTTGCTGAAAAGCAGCCCCACACCATGATGTTCCCACCTCCAAACTTCACTGTTGGTATGGTGTTTTTAGGGTGATGTGCAGTGCCATTTCTCCTCCAAACATGGTGTGTATTATGACATCCAAACAGTTCAATTTTGCTCTCATCTGACCACACTATATTCTCTCAGTATTTCACTGGCTTTTCCAAATGTTGTGCAGCTAACTTTAAACGAGCTTCAACATGCTTTTTTTTCAGCAATGGAGTCTTGCGTGGTGAGCGTACGTACAGGCCATGGCGGTGGAGTGCATTACTTACTGTTTTCTTTGAGACAACAGTACCTGCTAATTGCAGGTCTTTTTGAAGCTCTCGACAAGTGGTCCTTGGCTCTTGGACAACTCTTCTGATTATTCTTTTCATTCCTCTGTTAGAAATCTTGCGAGGAGCACCTGGTCGAGGCAAATTTATGGTGAAATGATTGTCTTTGCACTTCCATATTATGGCCCCAACAGTGCTCACTGGAACATTCAGAAGCTTAGAAATGCGCCTATAACCAATGCCATCATTATGTTTTGCAACAATTAGGTTGCGAAGGTCTTGAGACAGCTCTTTGCTTTTACCCATCATGAGATGTGTCTTGAGTGACACCTTGGCAATGAGACCTTTTTGTAGGCCATCAGTTGGGACTGAACCAGCTGATATTAATTTGCACTGACAGGGCTGGATTGCTTTTTAATTACTGATAGTTTTCAGCTGTTGTCTTGGCTTTCCATGCCTTTTTGCATCTCCCTTTCTTCATGTGTTCAATACTTTTTCCCTGTGTCATTTCACATTATTACACATAACTTAATTTCTGAACTTATTTGTTTTGGTTTCTTGTATGTATGGATTACTTGGGTTGTTACCAACATCTGGTGAAAATTTCATGTCAATAGCACCTTTGGAAATATATTTACTGAGAAAAATGGTGACGTGTTCAATACTTATTTCACCCGCTGTACATCTCTCTTACCACACAGTATGAACCCTGGAATGTCCCAAGTTGATGTTAGTCTGAGTGTGTGTGCGTGGGAGGGTTGTGACGTTGGAGAACATACTGTAGAAACATACAACCAGGGCACAACCCTGGAAATTCCATTCTGGATACTCTTGATGGTACCTAAGTTGATCCAGACACAAATGCACCTCCGCAACCCCTCAGCGCTCACACACAGACCCAACCCCCATCCACACACACGGCAATCCACTATGTGTTGTGGTTTCCATGGAGTTGAACAGAGTTGTCTCAGAGGCTTTCCAACCTATGATTGTGTCAACAACATATTGGATATCTCAAAGCAGACACTTTACACTTTGTTGTGTCCAAAACAGTGTGTCCAGCCTCAGTGTCCAGCCTCAGAATATGAGAGAGGTGTTGTCTGAGTCCTTCTAACTGTGTTTGTAGACACCTCCTCAGCATCCTGACTGAATCATCTGTATTCTCTTTACTCTGTGTTTTATATCTAGCCTCAGAGGAGTTGAATAAGGTGGTCTCTGAGGCCTTCCTCTCCTTCTTTGTGAAGACTGTGGGCCACTTCCCCTCCCATGTTAAACGCGGTAGTGGCGGGCAGCCTGGAGTGTTCCAGATCAAGAGCTTCTGCAAGGCCTCCGAGCCGAAGGCCAGCCGCCACTTTGTCAAACGCTTCATCCAGACACAGATGTTTGACCTCTTCATCCAGGAAGTGGAGAGACAGCCCACACAGGAAGGTCTGGTCGCATCACTACCTGATACAATAGAATAGGATGGAATAGAATACAACTTCAATTTAATTGGGTTTATTTGGATGGGGCAAGTACAAACACATTGACACATTTAACAAACAATGGTCCAATGCATGCACTATAGTATTTCTAGCTCACGCTCATTTCCAACACCTGTCCTCATGGGTTCTAATAGAAACAAAAGAAAAGAAAGAAATACATAATAAATAAAAAATTACAAAATCACATATTACTACATTATCGCAATTATATGTACAAAGCAAATCTCACACGGTGAGCTCCAAAAGTATTGGGACAGTGACAAATGTTTTGTTTTGGCTCTGTACTCCAGCTCTTTGGATTTGAGATGATACAGTGACTATAAAGTTAAAATGCAGACTGAGGGTATTTTTTCAATCCATATTGAGTGAACCGTTTAGAAATTACAGCACTTTTTGTAGCTCACTATATACCCCTAGTAGAACTATTTATTACTTGGAGGGTCTTAATGGGTCTGTTGGATAACGCATATTAGTTCATACATGATTGCACTGTTGGAGCTCGTTTTCGGTATTTATTTTGAATCTATTCAAATGTTACAGCAGTTTATGTTCTTCTGATAAAGTGTTCCATCCATGTGCTCCTCTGTAGGAGAAGGAATGGCCTATAGAAGTTTTATATAGAGCAGGGGTCTCCAACAAGTCGATCCCGAGCTACCAGTAGCTCACAGCCCACCTATGAGTACCTCGCCAAACAATTCTGAAAGTACATGTAATTTTCACGTGTTCTACCGCAAACGGTCATAAACAAATCTCACAAGTATCAGACACCGCACGCTCCCAGCTACTATGTAATGAACCCAACATTGTCCCACCCCTGGTTAGCCACTATTGGCTTAAGAGGCCAAACCGAACAGAATATCTGGCAATTCATTTCTGGCAATATTGCCCCAGTCTGTCTGTGTGGTGCGTGTTTGTTTATCACTATGTGTAGCCAGTTGATGTGATAACCATCTTGTGAGTTGACAGAAATACGTTCCCCAAAACCTTCTCAATTAAATGTTAACTGCAAAGTAGGCTTACCTGGCAGAAGTATATTATGAGTAAGTATATAATTTGTATCTGTTATTTGCTAACTTTGCCTTGAAATGAGAAGCAGCCGTTCAGAAGCATCACTAGACCTGCACATCAGATGCACATTCCTCATTCACTAGATGTGCAATTAAAGGGTCAAATTAAGCAATTAAAGGGGTATTGCACTCAAATAATTTTGTTCCAGACCTAAAAAATTGTCTTCTGATGCGATTTAAGCATTGACATGGACTCAGAACATCCAAATGTGTTGTTTCTCTATGAACAATTGTAATTTTAAGAGTGAAAAACAACAATCTAAAACCAGAAATGTAACTGAACATAATTTGGGAAAATATTTTTTTTGGGGGGGGGAATTCACAGATTTTATAGGGCCCCCCTTAGAGTTGTTTATTAACCATTATTGTAAAAGGTACACTACATGACAAAGTATGTGGACACCTGCTCGTATAACATCCCATTCCAAAATCTTTGCTATAACAGCCTCCACTCTTCTGGGAAGGCTTTCCACTAGATGTTGGAACATTGCTGCAGGGACTTGCTTACATTCAGCCACAAGCATTAGTGAGGTCTGGCACTGATGTTGGGCGATTATGCCTGGCTCGCAGTCGTCGTTCCAATTCATCCCAAAGGTGTTCGATGGGGTTGAGGTCAGGGCTCTTTGCAGGCCAGTCAAGTTCTTCCACACCGATCTCGACAAACCATTTCTGTATGGACCTTGCTTTGTGCATGGGGGCATTGTCATTCTGAAACAAGAAAGGGCCTTCCCCAAACTGTTGTCACAAAGTTGGAATCATAGAATCGTCTAGAATGTCATTGTATGTAATTTGCTCCAGGGGCTGACCCTGTAGGTAGGCCGTCATTGTAAATAAGAATTTGTTCTTAACTGACTTGCCTAGTCAAATAAAGATAAATAAATAAATGCTGTAACATTAAGATTTCCCTGCACTGGAACTAAGGGGTCTAGCCTGAACCATGAAAAACATCCCCAGACCATTATTCTTCCTCCACCCAACTGTACAGTTGGCACTATGCATTGGGGCTGGTAGCGTTCTCCTGGCATCTGCCAAACCCAGTCCATCGGACTGCCAGGTGGTGAAGTGTGATTCATCACTCCAGAGAACACATTTCCACTGCTCCAGAGTCCAATGGCGGCGAGCTTTACACCACTGCTTGGCCATGGAAACCCATTTCATGAAGCTCCCGATGAACAGTTTTTGTGCTAACGCTGCTTCCGGAGGCAGTTTGGAACTCGGTATTGAGTGTTGCTTCAGCACTTGGCGGTCCCGTTCTGTGAGCTTGTGTGGCCTACTACTTTGCGGCTGAGACGTTGTTGCTCCTAGATGTTTCCACTTCACAATAACTGCACTTACAGTTGACCGGGGCAGCTCTAGCAGGGTAGAAATTTGATGAACTGACTTGTTAGAAAGGTTGAATACTATGACGGTGCCACGTTGAAAGTCCCTGAGCTCTTCAGTAAGGCCATTCTACTGCCAATGTTTGTCTATGGAGATTGCATGTCAGTGTGCTCGATTTTATACACATGTCAAGCAATGAGTGTGGCTGAAATAGCCAAATCCACTAATTTGAAGGGGTGTCCACATACTTTTGTGTATATAGTGAATATTGACATAAAATATAGTGCACTACTTTCTCTAAGGAACCGGGAAGAGTTGCAAGAGAGAGGAGATGAGAAGAATGTGCCTATTTGAAAGCTAGAAAAAAATGTGTAGCTTGTGACGTTTTTTTTTTTTTTTAAGTACCTCTCATGCTAGAAAAGGTTGGAGACCCATGATATAGAAGGACCCTGGTTGACATTCCAGGCCGTTGCAGCTTCTTCATGTGTTTGGTCAGGAATTCAGGGGCAAGGCCATTGAGACACGTAAACACAAGCTTCACATGTGCAAATCTGATTAAGTGTTCAAAGCTCAGTACATTGTACTTTTTCAAGATGTGACCGCGATGCCAACCTATATACTTTTGGTCTAGGATTTTCAACACACTGATGTACAGTTACTCTAGGGGTCTCTGCACTGTTGCTAGCCACTGAGTCCAGATGTTCTGTCAGTTGTTTAGAGACATCAGCACAAGTTTTACCAGACACATAGACAAGTGTCATCGGTGTACATTTGAACACTGGAACTTGGGCAGATCTCTGGTAGATCGTTGATGTACAATGAGAAGAGAATTGGCTGACCAAAGATGGAAGAAGATGTGTGGTTAACAACAACAAAAACTTGTTCATAGGAGCATATTCACTTACCAAGATTCACTTACCCACCCAGCAATGAATTATTTGTTTTTCCCTGTCTTTTTTTTTAGGATTCTTCCACCAAAAAATTGCGGAGTACCAAGAAAGTAAGAAGAAAGAGAAGGCAACGAGAGGCTGGGTGAGAGGGCTTGTGGTGTAAATGTATGCGTCCTCAGAGAAACATTTTCTTCTTCCCTGATTCTGATGATGTGTGATACAATGTTATATTTGTATAGAGTTGAGATGCTGGCTAAGGCTGACGCTATAGGACGTTGCTGCTATCTTAGTGGAGGGTAGATGGTGACAATCTGTAAGTCTGCTGTATTTTCTCTTGCCTGTAAAAATTCTAGGCTACTCCCTGTCATGTTGAATGAATGTGTGCTAAAGATGAAGAAACACTTAAACACGTTTTTGTCAATGTTTCTAGGTTTATTGAAGGATGTGTTACTTCTGTTGCGATGAATTGGCAAAATGTTAATTGATAAAAATGTTTATTTATTAAACTTTTGTGCTACAAGATGCTCTTACATTCATAAATAAACGTACCTCTGAGTATTTCATAGTATTCTAGATATTTTATGTTTATTATGCATACCGAGTGCCTTAAATTGTTGTTTTTATTGTTTATTTAAGCTGTGGGTATGAATGTGAAAGGTAGATAGGATGTGAATAAGTACTTTTTAGAATTGTGAATAAAAATTGGACCAATGATGTTTAACATTTTTGTTTCGAGATTTGTATTTATTAAGATCCACATTAGCTAGTCTTCCTGGGGTCCACATTAAACATGACATAATACATAGTACAGAACATTATTAGTCAAGGACCGAAATACATACATTTAAAACGTCCCACATAGCCTACATATCAGTACATGCACACAATATCTAGGTCTAATACATAGTACAGTGCAAATTACAATACAAGATATATACAATTGCTTTGTCTCTTCACAGCCCTCTTTGTGCAGTAAGGTGTTATTTTATTTAAAAAATTAAAACTGGTTTTATTGCTAGCTTGAGTTACCTGGAGTGGCAGAGTTCCATGTAGTCATGGCTCTATTTAATATAGTGCGTTTCACAGCCTTTGTTCTGGACCTGGGAACTGTGAAGAGGCCTCTGGTTGCATGTCTTGTGTTGTACAGATGCATGTCCAAACTGTGTGCCAACTGCTTGAACAGACAGTTCGGTATCTTCAACACATCAATACCTTGCACAAAGACCAATAGTAATGCAGTCAATTTCTCCTGAACTTTGAGCCAGAAGAGACTTACATGCATGTTACTGACACTTTCCCTCCGTGTACATTCTAAGTGCGATACATGCTGCTTTGTTCTGGACCAACCAATTTACCTATGTCCTTTTTCTTTGCCGCACATCACCACAAAACTGGGCAGTCCAGGTGCGACAAAACTAGGGCCTGTATGACCTGTCTGGTTGACTGAGATTTACAAATATATATATATATTTAAACTTTTATTAAACAGTAACATGTAAAACAAAAAAACTGCCAGAGGGATTACACAAAGACTGAGATGTCAAGAAGGCAGAGCAACGCCCCATCATAGCCAGACCTCTTCCCATTCTAGCAACCATTGAGATGATTTTTGACACTCACACATCACATCCGGAGCATTAAATAGCGTCCCTAGCAACCAGTGCCAGAGAGCGAGAGACTCATCAATAATTTTGTATCGTATTTTTTTCTCCGTCATCACGATTAAGCACACACATTTTACATTCAAGGCGATGTTTATATTACTGCGGTGTGCAATGGAGCATTTTCCAAACTGAGCGGTCCTGGGGAACGAATCACTTCCGTCACTACCTAGAATGACAATGGCAGAGAAACGTCGGTCCGGCGGAACTTCGGGGATGTCCGAAGCCAAACCGACCAAGACCGACACCGAGAGGGAGTTCCTATCGCAGGCGGGAGTCGGGGAGTTACTCCGGGGGGCTCTGTTAAAGATGGTAGAGGCAAGGTCGGAGGACCCAGTGGGGTTTTTAGCAGACCATTTCTGTAATCTGGCCTCAGAGGCTGAGAATGGGACGGCTGGATGCTGCAGCGATGGAGATATGCTAAACCTTGGCGCAGGCGCACACGAGCAGCAGCAGCTGAGCCGAGCCCTATGGCACCTGCGTCTAGCGCATCACTCTCAGAGGTAAGACAGACACTTGAGCTTTGAAGTCGCAAAATGCATGTTCTATGTTCTCGTTTTATTCCACAATGAAATAACACAACCGAAAACCAAAAACTGGTTGAATCAACGTTGTTTCCTCGTCATTTTAACCAAAACAATCAATGTGAAGTTGAATCAACCGTGTTTGCGTGTCATTTTAACCCCCCACAAATATACAGTGTTCTGTGTTGAATCAATGTGGAAAACTGATTGGATTTGCAGTTTTCAAAATTGTTTTAACCTAACTTTTAACCTAAATCCAATGATCAGTTGACCTTTTTTCGTTAAATTTACGTTAGTTAACAACTGCTCAACCAAATGTAAATGAAAACTAGACGTTGAACTGATGTCTGTGCCCAGTGGAAATGCTCTTGTGTGCTTCCATGTGTGCCTGTGCATGTGTACCAGTGGAGGCTGCTGAGGGGAGGAACGGAGCCAATGGAATGGCATCAAGTGTTTTGAGATATATGATACCATTCCAACTATTCCGCTCTGGCGATTACCACAAGCCTGTCTTCCTCAATTAAGGTGCCACCAACCTCCTGCGATGTGTATGTACCCCTGTGTGTGTGTGTGTGTGTGTGTGTGTGTGATTCAGATCTGCCTTCAGCAACAATGTTCGTGTGGCCTACGACCTGCTAACCCAGACAGGGCCCGAGCGGAGAGGAGGAGTGGGTCCCAGTGACCCTGCTGGTCCATGCAGCTCTAAAAGCCCAGGTGGGGGGGTCAGGGGCCGCCTCTACACACACACCCTCCAGGTAGGGTATACAATTGACAATTTATACTGTATACACTGCTTGTTTCAGAAACCATCCAATTCCATTGTGCCCTTGAGCAAGGCACGTTATAGCGTGATTGACATTTAAAATACATTTTCAATTGAGCTGACATATGCAGTGTTTACCATGAATGTGGTCTCCATGAATGCGGAAACATTGCCTTTAAGTTAGCATTTCACGGTAAAGTCACACCTGTATTCAGTGCATGCGACCAGATTGAATCTACCCCTTAACTTCTGCAACTGACTCTGTGTGGTCTTCTCAAGTGCTGTGTTTGTGTGTTGTCTAGTGTTGTCTGAGCTGTTTGGGAGCAGAGCAATACATTTAGTTTCCGCTCTATTCTACTCTCCAGTGTCTCTGCAGCGAGGGAGGTGTCCCCATCTCCACTTCAGCCCCTTTGCTACGCCGGCTCCACTGCCAGGACCATGAGGCCGTGCCCTACGACGTCTTCAGACACGGTGTGCTGACGTGTGCTGTGTTTTCTGACTACATCCGGCGGGCGCAGAGGCTGTACGCGGAGGTCTGCGGCCCAGCTGAGGGGCCTGCTGGTCGGGCACTGTGTCTGGCCGTACTGGGCACCCTCTATGAAGCCCTGGAGACCTCCCGGTCTGACAGTGGCTCCTCAGATGCTAACCACTACACTAACGCTAACGCTAAGGCCAATCCCTACCTGGAGGCTAACGCTAAGGTTAGCCGCTACCTGGAGGCAAGTGCTAAGATCTCGCCCGGTAAGCTGGCCCAGGCTATGGCTGGAGCGGAGCCAGCCAGGGGCAACATGGGCGCCAAGGAGTTTGAGGACGCTGCGGCAGAGCTCTTTATCGCTCGAGTAAGAGTTGTGTGTTAGCTGCTGGTGTATACTCGTTCCTATAATGCCTGCACTGTTGCTTGTAATGTAATTTCTCACACAGAACCTAGTATAATGAGATGTGTGTGACTTTCCTCGTTCTTACGAAGCACTTGGAAAGAACATACAGCATGGCTAAATATATGCTGTATAATAATATAATAATATAATACGATCATGTAAATATGATTCAATATACCAATAAATGTCAGATAACTGGATCTTGTGTATTAATGTTTAAATCTATAACATAATGAAAACATTGATATCTGTTACAAGTAGGGCTGTGGCAGTCATTACATTTTGTCAGCCGGTGATTGTCAAGAAATTAACTGCCGGTTTCACGTTAATTGACCGTTAATTAACATAAACACATTTAGCATCTCCTGGCTTCCACACATAGCCTACAAGCCACTGATGCAGACCGTTGGAACATCTACATTTAAGAAAGTCATATACATCCATGTAATATAGCCTACACCATCACAATAAATACACAATTTATTTTAGACAAGTCTAAAGAAACATGATATAAATAAAAAATGTAATCTATTTCAGAAGAACAGAATAGCATACTCTGAGTTGTCCTTATGTTAGGCCCTGATCTGGCTATACCTTATGGCTGTGGGTTACACTAGTTCATTATTTTATAATATGAAAAATACAATTGAACATAGCTGAATAAAATAGAAAGGATATTTTCTCAAAATTATTTAAGGGAGTGCGCACATGCAGCTATTCAGTGTTGAGCTGAAACCGATATTCCTACAGTACATTCGGAAAGTATTCAGACACCTTGACTTTTTCAAAATTTTGTTACGTTACAGCCTTATTCTAAAATTGATTAAATACTTTTTTCCCCCTCATCAATCTATACGCAATACACCATAATGACAAAGCTAAAACAGGTTTTTAGAAATATTAAATATTACATTAACATAAGTATTCAGACCCTTTACTTACCACCTTTGGCAGCGATTACAGCCTCAAGTCTTCTTAGGTATGACGCTACAAGCTTGGCAAACCTGTATTTGGGGAGTTTCTCCCATTCTCTACAGATCCTCTCAAGCTCTGTCAGGTTGGATGGGGAGTTTGCTGCACAGCTGTTCGATCAGGTTTAAGTCCTGGCTTAGCCACTGAAGGACATTCATAGACTAGTCTCAAAGCCACTCCTGCGTTGTCTTGGATGTGTGCTTAGGGTTATTGTACTGTTTGAAGGTGAACCTTCGCCCCAGTCTGAGGTCCTGAGAGCTCTGGAGCAGGTTTTCATCAAGGATCTCTCTGTACTTTGCTCCGTTCATCTTTGCCTCTATTCTGACTAGTCTCCCAGTCCCTGCCACTGAAAAACATCCCCACAGCATGATTCTGCCACCACCATGCTTCACCTTAGAGATGGTGCCAGGTTTCCTCCAAACGTGACGCTTGGCATTCAGGCCAAAGAGCTCAATCTTGGTTTCATCAGACCAGACCGGGCTGTCATGTGCCTTTTACTGAGGGGAGTGCCTTCCATCTGGCTACTCTACCATAAAAGCCTGAGAGATGGAGTGCTGAAGAGATAGTTGTACTTCTGGAAGGTTCTCCCATCTCCACAGACGAACTCTAGAGCTCTGTCAGAGTGACCATCGGGTTCTTGGTCACCTCCCTGACCAAGGCCCTTCTATCCCGATTGCTCAGTTTAGCCAGGTGGGCAGATCTAGGAAGAGTCTTGGTGGTTCAAACGTATTCCATTTAAGAATGGTGGAGGCCACTGTGTTCTTGTGGACCTTCAATACTGCAGAAATGTTTTGGTGCCCTTCCCCAGATCTGTGCCTCGACACAATCCTGTCTTGGCGCTCTACGGACAATTCCTTCGACCTCATGGCTTGGTTTTTGCTCTGACATGCACTGTCAACTGTGGGACCTGATATAGAAAGGTGTGTGCCTTTCCAAATCATGTCCAATCAATTGAATTTACCACAGGTAGACTCCAATCAAGTTGTAGAAACATCTCAAGGATGATCAATGGAAACAGGATGCACCTGAGCTCAATTTAGAGTCTCATAGCAAAGGGTCTGAATACTTATGTAAGATATTAGAAGAACTGGCCACATTTACTTTTCGTCAGCCAACAAGATGAGTAGGCCTACCGAACAGCAAAAGCACAAGCCTATGTGAATCTACTATCCCCCATTGTACAAAAGTTGACATATTCTATGTTGTGCAAGAAATAAATATTCCAAACATAGTCTGGGACAGTTCTGGGATGCGATAGATCCCAAATTGATACAACCACTAGGATAAAAAACCTGTTTTAAGCAATAAGCCTGACTCAACAGATGAGAATGTTTAGCTTAAAATGTTGATAAACTATTCTGCTATTTATTTACATTATAAGTGCAGCAATGCGCACACAGCAGTAGGCTATAAGCACAAATGTTCCATTAGCAGGAAAACACCATTCACAAAAGTGACCACAAATGCCATTATGCATGTATTGCTTTTTTTATAAAGGTGCATTTTTATGGTGAAAATGGTCTTCCCCAAACTTGAAACACAAGCTGCATATGTATGCCAATTAGGCTCTACACCCAATGTAAAGCGGATTAATGTGCTTTAATATAAGAAATTATTTGGCCACTTTAGTTGTGATACAAACCTTATCAAAACACATAGGCCTATGAGCTAGGCTACATGACGTGTGCAACTACGATTTGAAAAAGTAGCAAAAAAAATGATGCGCTGTTTGCCTTAAACTTGGCATCATTCATAAGTGATATATCTTTCACAAGTGATAGGCTAATATTGTCACCCATCACACTATTCTTGATTTAATCTTGTCTTAACATACACAAAATAATATGTGTGAAAACAATAAAATCAAAAGGCATGTCAGTTTAGAAGGGTGTGTGGCATTTCTACTGTATCTAAGAATTAAGCTTATCAGCCGTATCTTAGTGCTACAGTTAAGCAATAAGGCCTGAGAGGGTATGGTCACTATACCACCGCTAAGGGCTGTTCTTATGCACTATGCAATGCGGAGTGCCTGGATATACTTAGCCTACTTAAATAAAGGCTCAATCTTAGCAGTGGTATATTGGCCATATACCACAAACCCCTGAGGCGCCTTATTGCTATTATAAACTGGTTAGCATTGAAATTATAACAGTACAAATATTTGGGT
Source organism: Thymallus thymallus (assembly GCA_023634145.1). Lineage (NCBI taxonomy): Eukaryota > Metazoa > Chordata > Actinopteri > Salmoniformes > Salmonidae > Thymallus > Thymallus thymallus. Next base: position 15,588,457 of record CM042410.1, on the reverse strand, counting down.
GTCATTCCCGTGGTATACGGTTTAATATTCCATGGTTTTCAGCCAATCAGCATTCAGGGCTCGAACCATCCGGTTTATAATCTCATTTATTCCATTCAGTATGTTCACATTACAGCTTGACTCCACCACACTACTAGGAGTGGTCTTGTTCAGATTCCCCCCGCCAGCAGTGGAGAGGTCTCTGATTGGTTGACAGGTGTGGTGATGCTGTAGTGCGGCGAATCATACATGTGATTACTCTGTAGGTCCACCTCTGCACGCAGCGTTATTTTCTACAGATGGGATATGGAGCACAGTTGTTAGAATAGTGATCTTCAACTTCTGCCCTGGAGAGGTATGGGGTACGCAGGATTTTACTGCAGCCCAGCAATAACAGATTCTGTGTGGCCCTAGTTATAGAGTAAGTGAATAAGGAAATTAGGAGAGCTGTGATACCTGGAAGTCCCGGATGTAGGTGAGGAAGAAACTGACGAAGGAGAGCGCCAGAGACCACTCAGAGATGGTGCTGATGATGTGAGGGATGTAGCCCTGCAACAAACAGAACTGTTAACGCACACACACACACACACACACACACACACACACACACACACACACACACACACACACACACACACACACACACACAGAATAAGGCTACTGACCGTCTCTCCAGGTACCCAGTGCAGTTTATGGGCCACGTCCACTCCAGGCAGACTGCTGTACATGATGACAGATGACACAAACACTGAGAGAAGAAGTCAAGGAGTACAACAGGCAGGAGCTAGAGCCATGTTACAGAGGGCAACTCTTGCAGTTGTCAGAGGTCCTTGCAAGTTGTGCAAGTTATCAGCTTCTATTCATTGTAATTGAAGGACATTGTCTAATTGCAGCAACAATGAATCATGATTTCATATTTGCATGTTTGGCAGAAATATAGTGGAGGATACTGCTGATAATGCTGGCGAAGGTCCACACTCCAATGCTGAGTCGGACCCAGAATATACTCTTCCCGTGGACGTGAGGCTGCATGTACAGAGACACCAGCGTCTGCACCAGGATGTACAGGGCCCCCACACCAAACGTCAATATCGCTCCCACCAGATGCATGGAGAACAGAGTGGTTTTCTGTAGAGGGGGAGGGGAGGGACTGATTTACATTATCACTGCTACATACATGGTTGTCATTATAGGAAAAACTGGAACAAGACTGTTGAAGAGAGACTGAAAGAAAGCGAGAGACCGACATACACAATAGGACACACAAGTCAATGGGTACCTGGAAGTTAGCGACGATGCACATGCCAAAGGAGCTGGTCCATCCCAGCACCAGGCCCAAGATGTTGAGTTTATGGAGCTTTGACTCCTCCTCATCTGTCAAGGCTTGAACCTGCTTGTAGCGTACATACATGGTGGCTACACCTGCCACGACAAACATGATCACACATTAAAACATAGTCACAAATTCAGTCCGATATACACATGATTTCTAATTGATTGCTAGATTCAAAAGAGGACTCAGAGAGGTAAAGGTAATGTTACCTAAGAATGCTGACACATCCAGCATGATTCCAAACACACATCTCTCTGGGGCAACTGTTCCTGTGTCACTGTGAACAGAAACATGACAAGCAGAATGTCAGTCACTTCCTATTACAATGCATTATGAAGCAAAGTGGTTTCCGGTATTATGGTAAAAAGACAAGGATACAAGGAGGATGGGTTTGAATTTGGGAATCAGCCTGTATCTGACCTGATGTATGGCACCAGTGGGTCCACATGTCTCAGCACCACAGCCGTGATGTAAGCGAAGATGAATGTGGCTGTCGTCCATAATACCAGAGCCACTGGAAGAATACACAGACCCTGCTGGAACCACAACATGTTCTCTGCTCTCTCTTTGTTTGTGTGTATCAATCCACCAGTAGCCTATCCAAGTTAAACCACTTGTGTTGTCTTCACCTGTAGAGCATGAGATTATGTGAGTCATCAGAGTGCGCTGTGGGCACACACACTTAAATAGTTGGATCTGCACAATCTTGTTTCCTCATTCTGGATAAAATCACATTAAGTGACTATGCATTCCTCCCACGTGATCTCATTCCCCCTACTACTGTTCCTGTGCCTCGATATACTAGCAAGTGACTTTAGAGAGATACAGAAAAGTTACAGTTAAATTTGGTGGGCCACAATGCGTGCATGTTACTGTTTAATCAGATAAATAGAGAGTGAACAAGCTACATATAATACGGCGTCAAACAGATATGTGTATAGGATAACTGGAACTCTGACAATATGACCCTTTATTGTACCTTCGGCGGTTCCTTTGCTCCCGCCTCATCACACGTCATTTGGTCTCACAAAAGAAAACATGAACAGCGGGAAAGCAGAAAGGCAAAGTTGTAGTTTACTCTTCCGATTGCTATAATTAAATGTACATGACAAGGATGAGGGTTTCTGTCATTCTATCTCAACTAAAAACATAATCACATTACTTCCTGTTAGTGTTTCAGAAGAGGCGTGGCCTTGAAATACCCGGATTATTTGCGAACGTCTACTGAACAGAGAGGATATTTCATGTAAATCGTCTGACAGCAGACATACGAAAATTGATTGGATGTTGTCTGTTACTTAAATGATGATATGATTATGTTAAATATATATACAAACAGTGCTTGACTTGGCCTGAAATAGGTTCCGGTACACATTTTGGCTGCATGTACTGTTTATATTTAGGTCCAGGTGCTCCACAATACTTTTGAGATAATATTCTATAAGAGGAACGTGAGCTCAAGCAGTACGCAATTTGTTGGACAAATTGCGTACTGCAAGAGCTCAGCTCCAGTGAGGAGATCAGCTCCAGTGAGCTCCTGCCCAAGTCAAGCACTAAATACAAATCCGTTTATTCATACCGGTAATAGCATTAACCTGTGCAATTTAGTGGACAATTTAGTATGGACCATAAAATCATCTTGAAGCCACAAACGGTATGAATATAAACCATATACATTAAAACCAGATACCAACACTTTACACAAAGTTACACCCGAGAGTTTCTACCAAGAAAACATTGTTTTCACCAACTGTAATGTAATTTGTTCCCGCGCTCAATTGGCGCGCCAACGTTTCTCGAGCGCAGATTTTCAACAGTTTATTCACTTCATTGCAAGCTATCAAACCAAGTAAACGACTTTTGACCAAATGGTAGGGCCGTGAAGCTAGCTCGCTTTTATGGTACCATATATGACAATATATTTCAACAAGTTGTGAAACAAAACTCTTTGGCGAAAGAATAATTTTTACTTTGATAGCCTGTTTTGTTTAGGTCAAAATAGATAAGGTTGCTAAGGTTGCTTTCACACAAGGTTAAAGTTAGTTAGCTAGCTAGCTAGAGGTTAGCATAACGTTAGCTATAGGGTAAAGTTTTCAGTTTAACCAGTTCTGTAGACATTTTTCTTCTTTATTGTCAACCAGCAAAATATGGCAACTCACAAGGGATGTGCTCAGAATGGCAAAGCAAAAGGCACTAAAACCACCTCAGGCAAACCCCATATGGAGGACTTCAATGGGAGTTTCAACAATGAAAACCTTCCAGGTAAAGTAGTTAGTCCTGAAAACTGGTAGCCTATATATAATGTTAGCTTTTTTTCTTCATGACATAATATCTAATAACGTTAGTCTACTTTCTTTATTGTTACAGTAGTTGAGGCTGAGACATTGAGAGGAAGGAAACGTCTCTCAGAGCCAGATGATGATGACATTGACATCTCCAAAGGGTAGGCTAAGCATTTGTCTCAAAGTGCAGTGGTGTAAAGTCCTTAAGTAAAAATACTTTTGAGTACTAACATTACTTGAGTAGTTTTTTGGGTATCTGTACTTTACTATTTATATTTTTGACAACTTTTACTTTCACTACATTCCTAAACATAATAATGTACTTTTTACTCCATACATTTTCCCTGACACCCAAAAGTACTCATTACATGTTGAATGCTTAGCAGGACAGGAAAATGGTCCAATTCACTTTTGATACTTAAGTATAGTTAAAAACAAATTATTTTACACAAGTAGTATTTTACTGGGTGACTTTCACTTTTACTTGAGTAATTTTCTATTAAGGTACTGTATCTTTACTTTTACTCAAGTACGATAATTGGGTACTTTTATTTGACTGAGTTGGAGAACATACCGTATTATCCTGTTAAGTTATGGGTTCATATTGTCAATCAATTAATATAGTATGTCTTCATCCACAGAGGGGATATGATGACCATGTTGGACAGATTTGGAGGTATTGGGTGTACCAAAGGATAATCAGATTTTCTTGACTCTTCTCCACTAGAATAATCTCTAATCTCTGTTTCTATCCTTATATTCCATACTCTGGCCTTGCACACAGATTGGTACAGGGATTGTTTCTCATCACAGAATTTTGCTTTGCATCTATGAGCCTCTTTTTCTCTTTACTGCTAGCGGACATCAACAAAGCCTTCCTGGCAAAACGCAAACGCTTGGAAACGTTCACCAAGTCCTCTGTGAAGACCAGCCATCAGAAGATTGAGCAGTTATGGAGGGCACAACAAAGAGACAGGTGATTAGACGTGTAGAGTGAAAGGAAGTTGGAAGTGTGTGTGTGTTGTGTGCGTGTGTATGTGTAACCTGATTTGTATTATGTAAATTCTGCAGGAGTAAAGTGACAGAAGATTACTGCACCCAGTTCAATGCAGTCTTCAACCAGTGGGACACAGATGTGCAGAAGTCCAAGAATAATGAGGAGAAACTACTGGTATTGCTCTACCAGGCCTCTCAAAAATATTCAACCTATTTCTATTCTATAACGTATACTGGAGTAACTAAGGCATCTTTTGGAGCTAAGCATAAGTGTGTGTGTGTGTGTGTGTTTCCGGCCATAGAGTATGTTCCAGCACCAGCAGAAAATGTTTCAGCACATGAGAGCTTCCCAAAGCCAGAGACTGAAGACTCTCAAGCAGCTGCTAGAGCAGTACATCCAGGTATATTCTCTCATAGTAGACTTTGTGATTTTAAATCTATGTCCCAGCTGGTTCTCATGCCACCTTGTTTCACCGTGCTAGTAGAGCCTTGATACAATGGAGAAGACCCATGTCAGCCAGCAGGGTGCTGTACAGGGCGAGCTGCGCCAGGAGATGGCACTGTTTCAGAAAAGGATCCTCATGGACACAGTAAGTAAAAGGACAGATCAACTTACTAACACATTGTTTACATGCCTTACGTCACCCTTTGCTTAGTGGAAACGTTGCTAATGATACAAATTGATGTGCCATTTTGAAAATGTGAGTGTACTACGAGCGTGAGCACTATGAGTGTGAACCATGAGCATAGTATTTAGACTATTCATGATAAATAATTTGTCAGATTAAAAAAAATAAAAAAACATTTTATTAACAGCAACAGCAAGAGATGGCTACAGTGCGCAAGTCTCTGCAAACGATGCTGATGTAAATTTTTCAGAATGAAGGGAGCCGAGAAGAATCGACTCCATCCAAAGGCTTGTTGTGTGTACACATCACTGAGCTGGGTTGTCTGTTCTGCTTTAGTTTATGGCTGTTTTCCAGATAGACCTTTACAATGGCCAGAGAAGTGTTCAACATCTCAGGAACCATATCAACCTTGATCCTTAATCTGCAAGTAACACTAATGGTTCCAGGGAGATGGGTTTTTTAAAATCTTAACATTAATGGAAGTTTGGTGTGTACATGTAACATTGCATTATCAACTGTTTCACTTAAAAGCTCAAGATTGTGTTACCTCAAAGACTGATGTCAAATCACATTCACAAATTCTTTGTATTTGAGTTCTGGTTTAATATGTTAATCTACTTAAACACTGATTAAGACAGGGATGGAGAAATTAAATGTGACTTGTTACTAAAATGTTTAAGACCATCTGTTACTGTAAGTATAGAAACATCACATAAGACACTAGGTTGCAGCTTACATGTGAGTATTACATTTTATTTGCATTAGTGAGGGAGCGATTGTCGCGTGATCTTGTTCTTTTGTCGCAACCTATGAACATGTCTGAAAACAAATATACCTGAGCTTGACAGTCTGGACAAAATAAAACTATAACAAGAGTGAAAACACAAGCTTTTGCCAGTACAAACACAAAGAAACAACATGCCCCTAATTTGTTTTAAGTAGCTTGACCATCATACAACAGAAACTATGTTTAAGGCAACCTTTTACTTGTCTGAGAATGACTACTACAATGAGAGCACTGACCTGACATCAGCAACTATACACACATTGTTGTATGAGCTTACAGACCAACAACATTACACACAGAAATAAGTCAGTTTTTCATTGAAATTAGTTTCTATTGATTCTGATGAGTGAATTATAAGCAGACTGCAGGTATAGATGCAAAAACATGGTACAAACAAATATGATTAGGGCACAGTCAGAATATCCTTTTTGTTTCACACTAAAGCTCCCCAATTCTCCCAAAACACTTAATCGCTGTATGTGGACCTGGCACAGTGCAGAAGGCGTACACAAATAAAAGTTGTTACAAGGTCATTTGAAAAAAATCATTTGACAGCCCCACATTAACAGTCAGAATTACCTTTCAACACATTATGTATAGATTTATTTTTTCTAAGTAGACTAATAAAAAAAAGGACTAAAACTACTAATTGTCATTTAGCTGTGGTTGTCCACATGCTAGAATTGGAGTACTGTAGGCCTTCTTCAGTTAGAGGTTTTCCTATGGTTTCATATCAGGCACACCATTGAACAAACACTAGCAGAAAAATGCTGGACAGCAGTCAAAACAAAGCAGACAACATCTTTAGCTTCAAATGATAATAATGACTACTTTTTTGGGACAATATCATATCAATACTTTTCTTCATCAAGGGTCATCAACACTTGGCATTTTAGTTTTGTTCTGAGAAAAATGCAACACTTCAGTATATGAGAGGGCAGAGGTACAGTACAACAGGACAAGAAAATGATAAAACGGGCACAACATTTAAAAGCAAGAAAACTGCTGCAATTGTTATTATTTTTTAAACATTAAAACTATTTAACTTTTTCTAAAGCAATATTAGACAGGATATAGAGAATAGTATGCCCAAGACAACCACTAGCAATCCTGCATATGTTGTGTAATGTCTGTGGCTTTGGAGACAAATGCTTGAGCCATTTTAGGGAAGCAAGGCTCGAGACACCCATCTTTTCAAAGGTGCAATACTACTTGTATCCTTTACAATAATTTGTTTTAAGCAATTCATCAGGGGTGCTAAAATAACATGTTTACATATGCAATGTTTTACAGAAAGCATAATAATATAAATGCAATCATAATTATTGCAGGGTTAATAATACCACTTATGCAAGATTGATAGATATGACCCATTTTTAAATAATAGAAAAGAACAGCACAAATATCAACACCCTAATAGTTAGGTATTTATGAAATTGAAAAGTGAGGTTATGCAAATATTACAAAATTATCTATCTATCTATCTAATAAAGACAACACATTCCTCCAAAACAAAACTGAAAGCAGACTGACATCGTGTGTAAATCACTTCCTATGCTCTACTTTTCCTTGTAGAGAACTCACACACCATCAACACATTAAATGTTTGTTTTAAAGTTCAATAACAAAATTATTAAATGAATAAGGTAGCACCTATTCAAGCCCATTTCAGTCTTCTTGCACTAATTGACCATTCTCGCACAGAGGAGAGCACACAGTACATTTCCTATGTGACCATTCATTGCAGAAAAAGGGACAATTCATAATTTTTTGTCCAGGAATCTGACTACTGTAACAAGATGAAGTCAACAGACTGCACAAAGCAGCAATGGAAAATAACTTAATAATATAATCTCCTTATATTTAATCAATCCCCTCATTCACTTGATTTAAACCTCTACCGGTAATAGGGGGGGGGGGGGGGGGGAGAAAGTGTGTAATGGTGTCCGTGTCCTCACTGAAGTGTTGAGGGGGTCAGTGGCTTGATTCTGAAGACAAATATGTGAAGATGGGAGGCTATCTGGTTGCAAACACTGACACAGTAACGCACCAAGTCAACGAAAGACAGGATCTGCAGACGAAAAGTGGAGGAAATTAAGAGTCAGAAAACAAGTTAACTTGATCAACATAACTGTACATGATGGACCATGTGAGTAGATGGATAGATGTTTTGCTATTAGTTACAAATAAACGTGGCATTAGACTGAAAACGTGCCTCTAAAAAACGCACAGTAAGTCAATGTTGCATATGAAATGACTGATGTTTCATTTCAAAGGTAAATGTCCTTGCATGCCCTCTTACAATGTTGTGGAATGACTTCACCCTGGCCTTGCTCAGGTACTATGGACCTCTATACCATGAACGTGTGTGTACTCACCAGTGCAATCCACAGCACCAGGTATTCATCAATAAAACTGTTGAAATACTGGTCCAGGAACAGCAGGCCCGGCCCCAGGAATACTATATCATGTAGATGCATCTCACTCTTTGTCATATGTGCTACCTGAAACAAACAAGACACAGGCAAGAGTTCTGGTTTAAATCAGCAAGCACATTAACATTGATTACATTAATTTACATCATACACGTTCTTGCATCAAGCACATTTACATCAACGGTACAATGTTCAATGTACACTTACAACTAATTTGTTGGTGATCTTGGCTGACACAAAGCCAAAGGCCAGTATATAAACACAGGGGTGCTTCTCAAAGAGCTGGATAGCAGACTTCTTATAGATCATCATGGCCAGTATTATTACTGAGCCTATATGTAACAAAGGAGATAGGACACTGGTTCCCTGGGGAGGAAAGTGAGAGAGAGGGAAAGAAGAGCCCAATCAGTCCACATTATTAATAGGCCTAGAATGATATGTATTGAAAGAAAACACAGTAAGGAATGCTGGTGGGTACAACTAGGTGTTAAGTCATAATATGCAGTAAGTCCCCCGAAGGAAAACATGGGTGGCCCTGCCTAAAATAAATATTTCCAAGTGACAAACACTCATATCGCTCGGCCAACTGAGCTGCGCTGGGATCAGGTCTTAATACACATCCTTAATTTCCTCTGAAGCTAATAGACAGCTCAGGTAAATGGATGAAACGGGCAAACAAGCACATAGGCATCAAGCCAGAATCATCACCTAGAAAGTACGTTGTCATAGCCTTCATAGTAAATGTAAACTACCTTGTATCACCGTTGGCAAATTCCCCCTATGCATTTCTGTAGATATTAAAAGTGGATGGACGAGAGCAATACATCAAAAGAATACACAGAGACCGTCAGAGGGAAAGGTGTGGGCTACCATTTTGCTTAAACCTATTCAGTTCTTTATGGTCAGGGACTAGGATACAGGTCGATTGTAGACTTACTGCTATTGTGGATCCATTTTTCCCCACACCTCCAGTAAATATAACCCGGAAGTAATTAGTACAGGAAAAGATAGCCCCTAAGAAAGTGCAGATGGCTGGAACTATTTTCATCTGGATGTTTATGACTGGGATCTGTGGAGGTGCGAGAGCAAGATATCATTTATAACAAACAACCAGTCAACACCAGTGTTTAGTTCATTTCACAACTCTAAACATTGTTAGTACGATGGTTAATTTCATTCAAAAAACAGTTTCATTACTCAGTGAAATTGCATTTAATATAGTAAGGAATCACACTGTACACAGAATTGGAACATACCGATGCGGGCAGCTCGACCATTATATTACCATTGTTACTGTTTCATCATTCAGTTATGACATTCATTTCAGTTACCAAAAGGCAATCAGTGGAAATTTGAGCCAATCAGAATTACCAGTGACTGCCAAAAAGCAGATCCTCCCACAGCGGCCAGCAAATACATGATTATAATGAAGATTTGCACCTCAGTCACATCAATGCTGAGAGGAGCAGGCAGAGAGCAGAGGTTAGTCAGAACAGTCATCAACTCTGTCCATAAGCACAGCGGCACAGAGCTGCACTACAGTGTCTTCACCCAAACACTAACCACAGCTCTCCCAGTCAGAGATGTCAATGATGATGCTTTATGACAAACATATACACTGAGTTTACAAAACATTAAGGACACCTGCTCTTTCCATGACAGTTTGATTCCCTGATAAAGGTTCAATAAAAATAAAAAAAATGGACTGACCAGATGAATCCAGGTGAAAGCTATGACCCCTTATTGAGGTCATTTGTTAAACCCACTTCAAATCAGTGTAGATGAAGGGGAGGAGACAGGTTAAAGAAGGATTTATAAGCCTTGAGACATGGATTGTGTACGTATGCCATTCAGAGGGTGAATGGGCAAGACAAAGCATTTAAGTGGCTTTGAACGGGGTATGGTAGTAGGTGCCAGGCACACCAGTTTGTGTCAAGAACACTGCTGGGTTTTTCCATGCTCAACAGTTTCCCATGTGTATCAAGAATGGTCCACAACCCAAAGGACATCCAGCAAACTTGACACAACTGTGAGAAGTTTGAGTCAACGTGGGCCATCATCCCTGTGGAACGCATTCGACACCTTGTAGAGTCCTTGCACGATGAATTGAGGCTGTTCCGAGGTTAAACGTGAAGGGGGTGGAACTCAATATTAGGAAGGCGTTCATAACGTTTTGTACCCTCAGTGTATGTTTTTGAAATCTTTCAGTAGCATGGATCTGGTCCGTTTCTACTCATGAAATGGTTTGTTTTCAAACCAGGCAAGTGCAAAGATTTTCTCCCCCCCATTAGCTGGTGGCTAGAGGTCAGTGTGTGGTGAAGCAAGGATCTAATTGGCTGAGGCTCATTGCACATCGGTCAGGCCAAGATGCTGTCCGTCAGAGATTTACCGTCACGTTCCACAGGAAGGGGCCTACAGTGGCTGTCAGCATCTGTAACAGCACTAGACAGATCTGTAACTCTGTAATGTCAAATCTACACACACAGAACATTTTTCAAAATGCACTCCACTTTGAGAACAAAGGATCTAAATATTTTATCACACGGATGCTTACACACACATTTTAGAAACCCTTTCCTGTGACCTCAGATCACAAGGTAAACTTGAGTTCAGATAGCATTAAACACAACGGAGTGTGACTACTTAGGAACTAGCATAGTGTTCCCCAACGGAGACATTAAAGATGCAGTCCGGGATCTTAAGCACTTACAAATTCATAACATATTGTACGAATTGAAATTCGTAATGTATCATACGAAATGGATGACGTACTACACAATTTTCAGGGACCCGTTTGGCTAATGAGCACTACTTTCAAAACTACTGGCTGAAATTATACAAAAGCTCAGTAAGTAGCCAACTAGTAAGTAGCCTAATTATCCAGCTGAGGCCATGGAGGACCACTCTCACAATCTGGGAAAGCCCTTGAAAACAACTGACGCTCTTAGCTACACTAAAACATGCAGGGTAGATCCACTCCCTCACCTACTACCAGCATCACTCTACTTCTCTAAACCCACTCTTCTCCCTCCTCCCCACTCTCACTGTTGCCAACTCACTCTTCTATAAATGCATACACACTCACATGCCGAAGCGCAGGGTGCCGGAGACATAGGTCTGCCAGTGGGCACAGTAGAACATGAACATGCCAGCGAAACAGCAGAAGAACATCCAGTCAGGGTTGGTGCCTAGCTGCACTGCTATACTGGTGCCCAGGACCACAAACACTGAGAGAGAGAAGAGAAGATGGAAAGAGTCAATGAAATCCTAATAAGGCAAACAAACGTATGGAACACACACACACAGACACAGAGAGAGAGAGAGAGAGAGAGGGGCAGCTGTACCTGTGGAGATGGAGTCACAGCCGTGGTCAAACAGTTCACCCAGCGGAGAGCTGCTATTAGTTCGTCTGGCCTGCTTCCCATCAATGGCATCCAATGATTGGTACACAAACAGGCCCACCGCACACAGCAGGTATGCCCACAGAGGTGCCTGAAGGAAAAAGGACAACACCAAAATGTGTGACTTAATGAATACTTTTAAAAAAATGCCTTCCTTCCTCCCAATGGATTTTTTTGGGGGTTATGATACGGTAATCTCACAAGGCATTTTTAAATTGTGTTCTTAGAGATTATCAATAGAGTATCATCAATAGAGTATCATCTGACATAAAACGTGATCTTCTGGCAGTTGGAGGCTACACAAAGGAGAGATTTGAATGTTTGAACTTGAGTAAAAGGGGTTGATGTGTAGTTGTTTCCCTATAAATAGCTTTGGTCATTAGTCAACCAGCATGGAGAGTTTCACAGCGTCATCAATGTTGCATGCCTTCATTTCCGGTCACGTTCCCAATGGGTCTGTGATGAGCGGACAGCATTTTATAGGCTTCACAGACCAAAACCAACTGGAATATGACACGTCCTTGCCTGCAACTTAGAGGCTTGCCCACTTGGCATTCATATGAATAACCCTGTTATTGCAGAGCAGCTCATAGCCTCATACATTAAGCTTCTTATTCATTCAGGCCCTCTGGCCAAAAACAGGGATTTGGGGAGTGGGACAGAAATAAGAGGGTTATGAAAGAGGACTTATACTTTTAGAGCCGAGGGGTTGGCATGGGAATGTTGAAAAGTAGAGCAGGGTGGAAATATCTGCTGACTGCCTCTGTGAACATATGATTAGGAATTTAATGGCAAGATGACAGGGCTGTGAAACTAAGAGGTCCTAGAGCAAGTGTACTTTCTGTTCAAAGATGACACAGTGACAAACTCAGCCCGGAGAACACCCTGTATCAGCTGCACCGTTTACCCATAAAACACTAATACACCCACGGGGCAGGTTGTCTTAAACACTCCTGACCTGCGCTATCAGAAACAGGACAGTGACTAGTACAGCATGCTAAGTAAATGCCAACTTCTCTGGGCTATGAAACAGTGCTGCCTCCAATTCTTTAGCACTTTACTTTAAACATCACACCTCCAACCTGTTAACATAATTATCACCGGTTATGTCAGGTGTTGAATCATTGTTATAACAATGAGCATGGACATTATAAAAGGCATTGTGACAGAGATAGTCACAGACTCTCCCTCCAGAACTAGTACACTACACCCAGCATGTTTTCTCTGTGATAAACTCAACTGATGTTTCTCTAGTCTAGAGAGTCCAGTACAGCAAATTAGATTCTGTGTTTTGCCCTCCTCCGTTGCTCCACATTGTGAGCAAATTTCCACGCAGAGGAGGGGGTAGAGAACTTCAGAGACAGAGTTATTTACAGAAGGGGAAACAAGATACGCTCGTCATCAAATCATGTAGATCTTCCGAATTACAACTACTCTAAACCAACTTTAAGTTGCCGACTGTTGAAGCCGTGGCCTGTTTAGCAGCACAGGGGACATCAGGTGACACAGCAGTGCTCGTCAAAACTGCCTCCAGGAGACCCACAGGGGGTGTAGGCTTTTGTTCTTGCCCAGCACTAACACACTGGATTCAACTAATTATCAAGCCCTTGATTAATTCAATCAAGTGTTATACTGCTGGGCTGGTTCAGAAGCCTGCACCCCCTGTGGGTCCCAGGGCCAGGATGAAAGAACACCTGCATTAAAAGAGACTCCTAAGTTGAGAACATGTTTTGCCTTGCGGATAATGCTTGGGTCTACTTTTCAAAGTTATTTGTGGATTAAATTCAAATGGTCAAATATGCAGTGAGCTGCTAGCTGGAATTATAGAGATAATAAACATGTTGTTTTCTTCCATGGTTAGACTGGCTTCTATAACAAATAAGTCGATTATGTAAGTTAATGTTTACAGTGACTAAGTCTGAGCCTCATACACTTAGCTCATGTGCAACTCCACGGTAACAGAATGAATGTGATATGTTTGTGCCGTTATTCTGTTACCAAACTTTGTATCTGCACTATTCAGTGGAACCTGTTTACTAGTAGTCCTTGTGCATAGAGTTCAATGGTTTGTTTAACTTTGCAATCATTGGTTTTTGTTTCGCTTACATTTTAAAGTGAAAAAAACTGAGTCTCAGCATAATTCTGTTACATGGAATTACCCTCATACACTGGTGTTGTGGACTTCTAGGAAAACAGCCAGAGATTAACAAACACCGCACATGGTGGTCTATAGATTCGGTAAAGAGGTCAATTAAACTCCCTTTCTCTCAATTAAACGCATGGGGGAAAGGGCAGTTGGGGAAAGATCCCAAATCTCCCCATTGCCCCCCCCCAGCAAGATTTGCCTACATTTAGGCTATTGTTTGTGTGTATTTCATACTATGTTGAGGTACAAATCTGAGTATAATGCTTGCATGGATGTCAACCTAATTGATGTTCATGTCATCGTTACCAATCAACAGCATTACAGTAAAAAAATAAATAATTGACTACCACCACCAATTTCTGTATGCTAGCTATGCTAAACAGCTTATACGAACATGAGTTAGCATTTAGCAGTCACTTCTTCAAAACCTGAAAAGTGACAACTTCTACATGTTATGCAGCGAAAACAGCCAAATCGGACTTAAGTTACCACATTGTGGGCCTGTTACAATACATAAATCATGACGGGATTGACAAATATCCACATTGTTAGATCAGATTTGTTGAATGTACGCCAATCTAGTCAATAGAACGTCTGCGTTCCAAAGACTTTTACCGCATCTATAGACAAACAAAATGCATTATATCTCATTAGGCTGTTTTGTATGCCTCTTAGTTTGAATGTAATCAAATGTTATGTTAATTAAAGTCTAATATCACAAATTAAATTCCCTTGTGGAAAGAAAGTTATCCTAGGTGTTTAGTTCTAGAAGGAAACGACTAAGCTAAGCTTAACAGTTTGCATGTTTTGCTGTCTCCTTTATTCCCGGTCCTTAGTGTTCACTCATCTCTGCAGTGCTATGGTGTGGGGGCCGGGGTATCAGGTGCAGACTAGCTGTAACCTGAGAGATATGGGCACGGGGTGTTCATCCAGAACAGAAAGCCTGAGCTATGCCAAACTCTCAACAGCACAGAGATGGTAAACAAACAAACAGTCAGACAAACTGACCATAAAAAACATTGCTAACCGAAAACACATTTACAGAACCTTGAGACAAAATAAATGACGGGGGGGATGCTTGCTAGAGTGAAAAAAACTAAGCATATTCTATACGAAGTATGAACCCTTGGTAATGTTGTATTGAATGTTTGTTTGTAGCTTTAGAGATCAACATAAAAGGTGTTTTCAAACATCTGAGCAACACAGTAGCTGCACTGTTCAATCATCTGACTGTCTGCGATGAATTCAGAGTTTATTTCAGTCTGCCTGGACAGGTAAATACAATATGGTAGCACTTTACTTGAACCCTGCAACCATACCTGTCCAATGGCACTAAGCCAGGCAGTGTATAACCAACCTGTTCCGTGGTAGTACGTACACCAGGGTTTCCAAAACTCTGTCCTCGTGGACCCAAGGGGTGAACGTTTAGGTTTTTGCCCTAGCACTACACAGCTGAGTCAAATAATCATCAAGCTTTGATCATTTTAATCAGCTGTGCAGTGTTAGGGCAAAAACCATAAAGTGCACCCCTTGGGGTCCCGATAACAGTTTCAGAAATGCTGACATACACCCTACCTGAATAGGTGCTATATTGTTGCCAGTGTTACCTGTTCAGTGGCAGTGGGACAGTAGTAGACCAGCACCAGGGTGGTGAATACGTTGGTGGCCAGGCCCACAATGGTGATGAGGTTGGGGGCAATCCAGCCGGGCACACGGCCTACCAGCCACTCCCAGTAGCACTGCATTAGAGGCTCCAGCAGGGAGCGACCTGCACTGCTGTACCTGTTGAGGGGAACCAGGACCCCACAACAAGAGAGCAGGATTTAGAATCAATCAACCAGACTTAACACAATTGAAGCATTTTCATCCCAAAATGTTTGATATAACACTAAGTACAAAAAACATACTGTGTGATCATCACATCAAAGTTAAATAAGGATATGATTGATCTTAGGTTTTACTATGACAGTACCTGTGTTCCTCCAGTCTCTTCAGCTGTTGGCGGTCGAGCGGGGGAGCGGGCAGCTCAATCAGCCTGCGCAGGGCTCCAGGGGCCAGCCAGCAGGCCGCCTCCATGCCCACACCCTGCCCAGGATCCCTATCCTTGACTGGGCCTCGGCGTGTCCGAACACCCCCCTGCTGCTGCTGGTACCCAGTGGTGCTCATGGCCCTGATAGCACAGTGCCCTCTGCCTCAGCCTCTTGCTCTGCCTCCCCCGCCACTCGCTAGGGCTGGGGATCCACAATGGAGCTGCACACTGATGGGTGGAAGAGGAGAGAACAGGTAATGTGATACGAAATTGGCTCACATGAAGGCTAGGTGCTGAAATGGGACTTGGAGTTCAGTTGGCTCTAGTAGTTCTCTCACCAGCTGCTTCTTTAACCATTTTACTTAACTCATTTAATCTCGTACAAGTTCTCACATGAGTGAAAGTGAAAGAGAGGAAGAATGTGGTGGGTGAGATAGCTAGAAAAAGAGTTGGAAATGAAAGAGACTAAGAATTAAACATAGGACACCTGTGTAGAGTCAAGCCAGGCTATCTATTGCACACACATGCTCCTGTTCACCCAGTTATAAAACACTGTTCAGCCACACACCTAAAGACCAACGGGGCAGGATATTGGAGAGTCCCCTGTCACAGTCCACTAAACATGTGGCTTCCCAAACAAATCTTAGCCACTGAGAATTCTGCACACAGTAACCACAGAAATTCCTCTACAACAGTGGTGCCTAAACATGGTCAGACCCTTTTCTTGTGACCTCACCGACCAAACCAATGTTTGCCAATGCTGCAAACCTTGTTGTTTATTGCAAAGCAATAAATGTATCAATGATGCAGAAACGGTCAGTCAGACCCCCAGGTCATTCCAGGCCACCAGGCATAACTAGTTTCCACTTGTAGCACCATCATAAAAGTATTGCAAAGCAAATGAGTTTGATACTGACATCAATGAATATCAAAGACAAAGGGGAGAATGGACAGCAATCACATGCATCATATGCAATACAAATGTGCTGCGACACAGCCTCTGAAACCTGTCTGTCTAAGCAGTCCCACTGTAAATGACAGGCAGTCTGGAACGATGACGTCCGGGCCAACTAAAGCTAGCTGGCTGGCTAACATCACTTGCAAATTACAACATGAACATAGTTAGCTCATGATACCTATCCATCGATTAAATTACAACGTAGCTAACGGTCGATGTTTCCTTCAATCTCTAGAAATACATCAGTTAATTTGTCACCTCACTGTACAAAAATACCCCCCACCACCACCACCAGCACCACCACCACCACCACCACCACCACCAGCAAAATGACAGCTAACTAGCTTTCTTGCTAGTTAGTTAGTTAGCAATAGGATATAAGCTTGCCAAGGAGCCGCTGACCTGGCTAGTAAAGAGGGCAGGGTGCCCGACGGTCGAGGCACTTCACAGTGCGTCGAATGACTCCTTGATGGGGTTGTAGCAGCAGTCTTCCCGTTTACGGCTTAGAAAAGGTGCGACAGCTCTCGACGAGCCTTATTGCAGGTAGGATCAACAACACGTCGGGTCTTCTTATTCTTATGTGGATTTTATATGGCGGTTGGCAACCAACTTTAGGGTGCATTACCGCCACCAAGTGGACTGGAGTGTGGACCAGAGACAGTGAAGGTCTAAATCCTACCCAATCATCTCGTAATTATTACTACATCCCCTGAAGATTTCCCCAAAAGTTCACTTAATCCTGGCTCTTCAACCCCATTACTCCTCAAATCTAATAACTTTCACTCCTTTTCTCTCACAAATTTCTGGCACTGAAATACAACATATTCCACTGTCTCCATCTCCTCTTGACAATGATCACACCTCCCAGTCAGATGTTTCACCACCACTTTCAATGTACTATTTAGCCTTGTGTGTCCCAGTCTCAGCCTTGTGACTACACTTTCCTCCCTTCTCTCTTGGCCTGAGGACCTCCCTGCCCCCACCTTTTCCTGGATCTTAAATAAGTGTCTTCCCTTACTCTCCCTGTTCCAAAACTCTTGCCACTTATTTTTAACCACTGTTCTTATTAATCCCTTGGGCTTCTGTTTTACTGATTGACAATTCCATCTCTACATTAGGATGTTTAGGATATTATTGGGATGTTTAGCATTAGGATATTATTGCTTGGCAAGAATATCCACTTCCTCATTACCCTCTACTCCCACATGAGCTGGTACCCAGAGGAACTTCACAAATACCCCCATATATTTCACCCCATACAAATACTGTAAAACCTTATACAATACATCCTGTCTGCTGTAAGGCACACATGAATTTAAGGTCATCAGTGCTGCACAGGAGTCAGAGCAGATGACTACCCTGTCTGGCCTCACTTCCTCCACCCACTCTGCAGCCAGTAGAATGGCCAACAATTCCATTGTGTAAACCGTTTCTCTTTTTGTCACTGCCACCTTAAACTGAGGAACACTAAAAGCTGCTCCTGTCCTCCCTGTTTTAGGGTCCTTAGATCCATCTGTGAATATATTCAAGAACGCATAATATTGAACATGTCGGGTCCCACTCAGGATTCTTCTTTAAGTATGAAAAATGTATGCATTCACTACTGTAAGTCACTCTGGATTAGAGTGTCTGCTAAATGACTGAACTGTAAAATTTAAGTTTTATTGGCGAATCGCAACCAACTGACAGGTACATACACCGCCACCTACTGTACTGGAGTCTGAGGCCAGTCACGACCTATCTATACCACTATATTCTCTTAACTAACCCTGAATTTCCAATAAAATAAAATAATTCCCTACAAACCTCATTACTCCCATCACCCCCACCCAAAATATCACCCACTCGTCCAACCTCTCTGATAAACTTAAAATAGGTTCATTCGTCAATGCCACATTGCTACATCTCCTATTTCTCACTTTTAAGCATCAATGGTAGATTTATTTTAACAAAGACGAGCATCTCCACTTTTTCAGAAGACAGTCTGTTCCTCTTTTCATCCACAATATGTGAAACAGAGCTAAACAAGCGTTCGCTGTCCACACTTGTGGAGGGCGCAGAGAGGTAAGCTCGTGCCACGGTTGCGAGAGCAGGAAAACGGCCCTTGTTGTGCGCTCCGTGGAATGGGTGCCTCTGAGAGGTAAAGCTGCATCTGCAATACAGCTCAGCTGCTGCTTCCCCGTGCCTCTGGAGTTTCACTCAGTATTTCGTTGTACATTGCCTTATTAAGTTTGTTGTATTCAAATGTGTGACTTGTTTCCACCTCGAGATACACTGGATTTACATATATTGCAAATTGCATTAGTTACATCTGTCTCCGACACGTTGTAAAATTGCCACACGGCGGACACGTTGAGAGCTTTACTGGCGCAAATCAACTCTTGGCTCACGTATTTTACGTCAAAGATCGGTTTTCTGTATCGGCCATTAGAAAGGAAAATTGGACTACCACCGATCTCGTATTTTGAGTGGAAATCGGCCGATTACGATCTCTTGCCGATCGATCGGTGCATCCCTATTTAATACCATTTCTTTGTAACCCCAACAACAGCATCATTATTTCTAACCAGAAATCCTCACGTTCTGACTTTCCAGGATTGTGTTAAACTACGCAAAACTGATGCAGAGTCCAAACATATTACTACTCTTCTTGGTTGCACCTCCTCTAACCATTGCAATCCAACAATTATCGCAACCATTTCTATTGATAAATAAATAATTTGTTAGTCTCTTGCATAGATTATCATCGAACTCAGGAATAAATACACCTGCTCCTGTCTTCCCATTCATGGGATCCTTTGAACCATCTGCATACACTGCAAGACAAGAATAAAACGTATTACTAATATATTGATCCACTGTTGTGTCTACATTATCTTCTTCACACTACTGTTTCTTCTCTTCTATCAGGCTAAGATCAACATGTGGTCTTGTATAAAACCACAGTGGCACATTTCCTATTGCCACAGATGGCCTTATGACAATATCTCTGAGTCCATATTCATCAACCCTTTTTCCAATCTCTCTGCGAAAACCAATCTTTTGATATCGTTCATATTCCCAGCAGTCTTCCAATACTGTCGCTGTAGGATGATCTACCGTACTACCCTTCAGTCTTGCCCAGTATGCCAGGGCTAGCTTAACTCTTCTAAGGGATAGTGGCCTTTCCCCAGTATCTACTTGTAAAGCCTCTACTGGTGTAGTTTTAAATGCACCATTGCACATCCAGAGTGCAATCGCTTGCATTCTATCAAGGTGCAACAGTGATGTAAAAGCCACAGAACCATATACAAAGCACCCATAATCTATGGATGATCTCATCAAAGTACGATACATATTCATTAAAGATTGCCTATCTGCCACAAAATCAATTATTGTCCTCATAAGATGTAATACTTTCTTACATTTAGTCTCAATACATTTAATATGACATCTCCATGTAAGCTTTTCATCAAACCACATCTCCAAATACTTAAATTCTGTTACCCTTTCCATTCGTTCTCCATATAATTGAACACTGACATCTTCCTTAATCTTTTTGTTTGCGAAAAATATTTGGAAGGATTTAGATGAAGACAACTTGAAACCACATGATAAGGACCACTCATCTACTGCTACAACAACACCTTGCATTGTCTCTATTACATGAGGAATATTCCTTCCCCTTTTCCAAATGGCACCATCATCTGCATATAACACCGCCCCTATACCCTGTCCGTTATCCCCAAAGATATCATCAATCATCAACGTGAATAAGATAGGCCTAATAACACTACCCTGTGGAGTTCCGTTTTCCACCTCATATTCTCTTGATACCTTCCAGGTCAGGAGGGGTTTGAAGTCTCGGTCAAACAAGGAATCCATAATCCAGTTATACATTCTCCCACTAATACCCATCCCATTCAATTTAATCTGTAGACCTTCCTGCCACATTTTATCATATGCTTTTTCAATATTAAAATACACTATTGACATCAGTTCCTTCATTGCCAAAGCTTTGGTCACCTCAGTACTAACTTTAACTAATGCATCAAGGGAAGTCCTTCCTTTTCTCAATCCACTCTGGTATGGACTTAATAGACCCCTATGTTCCAGATAATACATCAATCTTCCTACAATCAACTTTTCTATTAATTTACAGAGATTTGATTTAAGTGCAATATGTCTATAACTAGCAGGACTGGATGGATCTTTACCAGGCTTCACAAAAGGCAACACCACAGCACATTTCCATCCTGATGGTAGCACTCCTGTCCTCCATATTTTGTTAAATAAACGTACATTCTTTCCCAAAACTTCTGTAGACATATGTTTAAACATAATGTAGCATAATGGATCCTCACCTGGAGCAGCAAAACCACACCCCTCCAAAGCCCTCGTTATTTCAAACATGGTGAATTCAGCATCCAGTGATTCTCCAGAATCACACTTCTTACGGTATATATACTCATGCATTCTTAGCTTTTCTTCCTTACGTTGTTTACGTTCATCACTTAGATTGTCAACTTTAAGCACTGCTGCAAAAGCTCTTCCTAGAGCATCTGCTTTTTCTTTGTTTGAAACAGCCATAACATCTTCCTCAGCTAACACAGGTATCAGGTATCTATACTGTACTGTCAGCCATAACATTTTCCTCAGCTAACACAGGTATCAGGTATCTATACTCTACTGTCAGCCATAACATCTTCCTCAGCTAACACAGGTATCAGGTATCTATACTGTACTGTCAGACATAACATCTTCCTCAGCTAACACAGGTATCAGGTATCTATACTGTACTGTCAGCCATAACAACTTCCTCAGCTAACACATGTATCAGGTATCTATACTGTACTGTCAGCCATAACAACTTCCTCAGCTAACACAGGTATCAGGTATCTATACTGTACTGTCAGCCATAACATCTTCCTCAGCTAACACAGGTATCAGGTATCTATATTGTACTGTCAGCCATAACATCTTCCTCAGCTAACATAGGTATCAGGTATCTATACTGTACTGTCAGACATAACATCTTCCTCAGCTAACACAGGTATCAGGTATCTATACTGTACTGTCAGCCATAACAACTTCCTCAGCTAACACAGGTATCAGGTATCTATACTGTACTGTCAGCCATAACAACTTCCTCAGCTAACACAGGCATCAGGTATCTATACTGTACTGTCAGCCATAACATCTTCCTCAGCTAACACATGTATCAGGTATCTATACTGTACTGTCAGCCATAACATCTTCCTCAGCTAACACAGGTATATGTAATGTCTTTCCTTTCCCCATCATCCTCTTTAACATTTTCCACACATTGTTTCCCTTCCTATAGAAGAACAGAATTCCCGCCATGCACCTTTCTTTGCGTTCTTAATGACTTTCCTAGCCATTGCTCTCTTTCTCTGAAAGAATAACATGCTATCAAATGTCAAATTGTTCTTCAAAGTTTTAAAAGCATTATCACGATCATTGATGGCCTTATTACATGCTTCAGTCCACCAAGGAACTATCTGTTGTCTACCACCCCCCCCCTCTTATTGGAATAGCCAATAAGGCAGCATCCAATATGACTGATTTCACAGATGCAGTACAGTCTTCTACCAACCCTTCCAATGACAATTTATGACTCTCCTTTTCACACAAAGTGTAAGTTCCCAGTTCGCTTTGTCAAAGCACCAATTTGAAACCAGTTCCCTTTTCTGAAAACATACGTCAAGATTTATGTTGCACATGATTGGAAAATGATCACTGCCTATTGTGGATTCTATCTTCACATCCCACTCACATATACCAGCAATGGAGGAGGACACCAATGTAAGATCTAAACATAACGCTGTACCTCTAGTCACATTTACCTGTGTCCCCCGACCATCAATTATACAAACTAGTCCCCTCCGCTCCATAAAATCTTCAACCACTAAACTATTGGCATCTGTGGTAATGCAGCCCCACAAGCTGTTACATCTGTGGTATTGCTCCCCCACAAGCTGTTACATCTGTGCTATTGCAGCCCCACAAGCTGTTACATTTGTGGTATTAATCCCCCACAAGCTGTTACATCTGTGGTATTGCAGCCCCACAAGCTGTTACATTTGTGGTATTAATCCCCCACAAGCTGTTACATCTGTGGTATTGCAGCCCCACAAGCTGTTACATTTGTGGTATTAATCCCCCACAAGCTGTTACATCTGTGGTATTGCAGCCCCACAAGCTGTTACATCTGTGGTATTGCTCCCCCACAAGCTGTTACATCTGTGGTATCACTCCCCCACAAGCTGTTACATCTGTGGTATCACTCCCCCACAAGCTGTTACATCTGTGGTAATGCAGCCCCACAAGCTGTTACATTTGTGGTATTGCTCCCCCACAAGCTGTTACATCTGTGGTATTGCAGCCCCACAAGCTGTTACATTTGTGGTATTAATCCCCCACAAGCTGTTACATCTGTGGTATTGCAGCCCCACAAGCTGTTACATTTGTGGTATTAATCCCCCACAAGCTGTTACATCTGTGGTATTGCAGCCCCACAAGCTGTTACATCTGTGGTATTGCAGCCCCACAAGCTGTTACATTTGTGGTATTGCAGCCCCACAAGCTGTTACATCTGTGGTATTGCTCCCCCACAAGCTGTTACATCTGTGGTATCACTCCCCCACAAGCTGTTACATCTGTGGTATTGCAGCCCCACAAGCTGTTACATCTGTGGTATTGCAGCCCCACAAGCTGTTACATTTGTGGTATTGCAGCCCCACAAGCTGTTACATCTGTGGTATCACTCCCCCACAAGCTGTTATGCACATTGAAATCTACAGACCATATCGCCTTATCAACTTTACTGGATTTCGCAACTATGTCTAATTCAGACATACATAGACGGGCTTACAAGGATTATAGTAATTAAACAATATGATATTACCCCCTTCTCTACAAATCTCCACTGCCACACATTCATGTTCTTTGAAACCACTAATCGATGTGCTACAACTTCTTTGATAAATGTAGCACACCCACCATCTGAACACTCTATTCTATCACTTCTCACAGAGATAAACCCAGGAATAATATAATCCAATTGAGGTTTAAACCATGTTTCTTGTATACACACCACGTCCACTCTCATCAGCAAGCTTTCCAACTGTCCAACCAAAACCACTACCTTGTCTACTAGTATATTCCCAACACTCACCCAGAACAGTAGCAGTGGGATGATCAACCTCACAGCCTTTCAACCTAACCCAATAAACTAAACAAATTTATTTTTTATGCCGTATACAAAGGCATCTCACCTGCCTCCACTAGTAAGGCACACACAGATGTTGATATAAATGCACTAATACATATCCTTAAAGCTATATACTGGATTCTGTCCATTTTCTGAAGCCAAGTCTTCGCTGCTGTTCCATAAACTATACACCAGTAATCAATTGTCGTCCTGATCAGAGCTCTTTAAATATCCATCAACCAGAGACCGAGAGCATGCCAGGTCTCCCAAGTGTCGCAGTGGTCTAAGACACTGCATATCAGTGCTAGAGGCATCACTACAGACAACCTGGTTAAAATCCAGACTGTATCACAACCGGCTGTGATTGGGAGTCCCATAGGGCTGCGCACAATTGGCCCAGCGTCGTCCGAGTTTGGCCGTTGTAGGCCGTCATTGTAAATAAGAATGGTTCTTAACTGACTTGCCTAGTTAAATAAAGGTTTAATAAAAAAAAATAATATATATATATATATATATATTCACCACCTTCTTACAAATTGTTTCAACATTTATGACATGATCTTTCCATGTATATTGCTCATTGAACCATAGACCCCAATATTTGTACTTAGAATCCATACGCTGTCCATACATAAACAATTGTATATTTTCAGCAACTTTCTACTTCGAGAAGAACATACAACAAAACTTCGCCCCACTCAGGGTTGTCGTGTCCACCGATATTTATAGCCCAAAGTATACTCAAAACCCTCCCAAAAGAACTGAAAACAACAACCCTCATCGAATATTTAAAACAGGACTACAATAATGAGATGAATCCACCAATCCAAAGAAAGGATAGGCGGGAGCTAGACAACCCGTCTTGCCGCTTAGTGGACAATGACTCCCATTGTTAGAGCGGAAAACATCTTGTCAGTATATTCATAATCTTTGGTTGATGATAACGATTAGCCGCTAACGAAAACACCGCACGTCCGTCGCAATCGAAAACCAAGCGCAAGCTGCGTTCAAGAACGTCAAACCTGCATTTTTCATTTTGTGTGAAAAAAGACAGCATTTACAAATAATTTCTAAACTTTGTTCGAGATTGAATAGTGCCTTTGATATTTGCTTAGCGGATTTATGATCATTTAACAGTTACTGACCTGCCATCAAACAAAATGTCCTTTCAAGGTTAAATAGTGCAGACATATCACATCACTATCACCTAGTGTCCATCTACACAATATTAGGTGTTGGAAAAGTTGCACACATTTCCCCTTTGACATACAATAGACTAGACTAGAGTATCACTCAAAATAAATTATCAAATGATGATCAGACCTGTACACCACGTGAATGTCAAAGGGTGGAAAAGGCAAATGGATTTAAACAATAAAATAGTAAATAGGACAGTTTTTGACAGACATGATGAATGCCATCTTCAGCGGGATCTTTTGGGCTTCGTCACATAGTAGGGTATGTGGAAGTAACAGTAATAATTAACCCATGGCCCCTGTAATAGAGGCCCTTGGTACTTTGGAACTCCGCGGGGAGTGGCACTTCACTTCCCGTAATTTCGAGTGGATACAGACCGTCATTTGACTCGAGCGAGGGGAACGGATCCGAATAGAATTTGAACGATTGATGCCATAACGGAGAAGGTAAGAGTAACATTTGATTTGACAATGATCATGGACACGTTGTAGATGTGCCATACAAACTTATTTTATTAACTTTGTTTGTTGATACTTGCTTAGAGTTGGGATAAAAAGCGATCAATTCGGCTTGGCCGATGTTTCAAAACAAAGCAACCAGTGAAAACTACTGGTGTCTCGCTCAGCTACTTCATTGAAACAATACGAGATCGTGACCTTGTATTATTGTTTTCGATATGGGGATTTAGGGTACTTTAAGAAGTTGTGATGACGTTAGTCCGTATTGAGTAAAACAAAGGCTCCTCTCTCTTTACTGACAATCACACTGTGATAACGTTAGTATTTAATAGTAAAACAAAGACTCTGGGGGGTTTACATTAGGCAGATTATGTTGCAATACGTATCCTCGGTTGCAAGTTTTACAACAGAAACCATTTACTCCAAACGCAGTTGAGTTCAGTTTTGTACAACTACTGTTGTAGTTCATGCATCACGGTACTTCCGTCTTGTGCGTGTGCTTCAAGTGATACAAATCGTGATCAACACAGAGACCCTCGTTTTGGATTGGTGTAATAGTACATTCCTGTTGATATCTTGTCTAAAATGTCTACACACAAAATGACGAAATCAGCGGACAACAAGTTCAAATGTAATTGTATTAAACATTCGCGACAGACACTGACTGAGACAGGGAACATATGTAGGTAGGTACTTACTTACTAACTTTATTGATCCCGTGGGGAAATATCTTTGTCAAGCAGCTACGAAAAACACATGGCAGGTGCAAAATGCCAGAACGAAATACACCAAAGACAGATACATAGTGCGGCAGTATGAAAAAGTATAAAAATACACGAAGTCTGGAGTGCAAAAAGCTATAAAAACGCATTGCATAGTTTGAGTGAATGACTGAATATGTACACTATACATAGTTATAGTAATGACTATAACAATGTATAGCCCTTTTCCACAGTTAAGTATGTTTGACATTCAAAGGGTGAATGGGCAACGCAAAAAATGTAAGTGCCTTTGAACAGGGAATGATAGTAGGTACCAGGAGCACATATACATACATACATACATACATACATACATACATACATACATACATACATACATACATACATACATACATACATACATACATACATACATACATACGTTTGTTAACATGAAATCTGAGGAGTGGTTGAATTCTGAGTTTTAATGACTTCAACCTAAGTGTATGTAAACAGTTGAAGTCAGAAGTTTACATACACTTAGGTTGAAGTCATTAAAACTCATAATTCAACCACTCCACAGATTTCATGTTAACAAACTATAGTTTTGGCAAGTCAGTTAGGACATCTACTTTGTGCATGACACTAGTAATTCTTCAAACAATTGTTTACCGACAGATTATTTAACTTATAATTCACTATATCAGAAGTTAACATACACTAAGTTGACTGTGCCTTTAAACAGCTTGGAAAATTCCAGAAAATGATGTCATGGCTTTAGAAGCTTCTGATAGGCTAATTGACATAATTTGAGTCAATTGGCGGTGTACCTGTGGATGTATTTCAAGGCCTACCTTGAAACTCTCTCTTTGCTCGACATCATGGGAAAATCAAAAGAAATCAGTCAAGACCTCCGAAAAAAATGGTAGACCTCCACAAGTCTGGTTCATCCTTGGGAGCAATTTCCAAACGCCTGAAGGTACCACGTTCATCTGTACAAACAATATTATGCAAGTATAAACACCATGGGACCACGCAGCCGGCATACCGCTCAGGAAGGAGACGTGTTCTGTCTCCTAAAGATGAACGTACTTTGGTGCGAAAAGTGAAAATCAATCCCAGAACAACAGCAAAGGACCTTGTGAAGATGCTGGAGGAAACAGGTACAAAAGTATCTATATCCACAGTAAAACGAGTCCTATATCGACATAACCTGAAATGCCGCTCAGCCAGGAAGAAGCCACTGCTCCAAAACCGCCATAAAAAAGCCAGACTACGTTTTGCAACTGCACATGGGGACAAAGATCATACCTTTTTTGAAACAAAAATAGAACTTTTTGGCCATAATGACCATCGTTATGTTTGGAGGAAAAAGGGGGAGGCTTGCAAGCCGAAGAACACCATCCCAACTGTGAAGCACGGGGGTGGCAGCATCATGTTGTGGGGGTGCTTTGCTGCAGGAGGGACTGGTGCACTTCACAAAATAAATGGGATCATGAGGAAGGAAAATTATGTGGATATATTGAAGCAACATCTCAAGACATCAGTCAGGAAGATAGCTTGGTCGCAAATGGGTCTTCCAAATGGACAATGACCCCGAGCATACTTCCAAAGTTGTTGCAAAATGGCTTAAGGACAACAAAGTCAAGGTATTGGAGTGGCCATCACAAAGCCCTGACTTCAATCCTATAGAAAATGTGTGGGCAGAACTGAAAAAGCGTGCACGAGCAAGGAGGCCTGACTCAGTTACACCAGTTCTGTCAGGAGGAATGGGCTAAAATTCATCCATCTTATTGTGGGAAGCTTGTGGAAGGCTACCCTTAACATTTGACCCAAGTAAAACAATTTAAAGGCAATGCTGCCAAATACTAATTGAGTGTATGTAAACTTCTGACCCACAGGGAATGTGATGAAAGAAATAAAAGCTGAAATAAATAGTTCTCTCTACTATTATTCTGACATTTCACATTCTTAAAATAAAGTGGTGATCCTAAGACAGGGAATTTTTACTAGGATTACATTTCAGGAATTGTGAAAAACTGAGTTTAAATGTATTTGGCTAAGGTGTATGTAAACTTCCGACTTCAACTGTGTGTGTATACATACATACATACATACATACATACATACATACATACATACATACATACATACATACATACATACATACATACATACATACATACCACGGTGTGCCAAAGAGTGCTACAGGAGGTCCTTCCTGCCGGCTATTAGACTATTTAATGCCTCACCGGGTTGCCATGCCGTTCGGCAACATAGACCTGGAACTGTTGGGGTGTTAGGACCGAGTTTAACAATTAGACATCCATCCGTGCGTAACTCTCTGGTCTGTAATCACTCATTCACTCTGGACTTATTCATTCAGCACTCATTCATTCAGGACTGCATGTACATATTCATGTACAGTTGTTATATCATATCACGTGCAATATTGTAAGTAATTATTGTACTGAACTTACGTAGTCATTCACTCAGGACTGTATAGTAGTATCTTTTTTTCCGATTGCATTTAGTACATCGAATGTGCAATACGTGCATTTATTTGTAATTAAACCTCTTCTAAGGACTGTATTTTAACGGAATTAGTATTATTACCCTAAATTATATCATACCACATTTAGCTATTTAAGTATCTCTTCCGGTCATCTACCTGTACAGTTAATTTAACCATGCAAATATTCATTTACCTGTACATTTAACCAGACTGTATATTAAGTAAACTATTATTACCCTCACTTATATCATACGCGCATTTAGCTATTTAAGTATCTTTCTCTGCCATCGACCTGTATAGTTAACCACCAATAATTGTATCTTTTTTTTTTACTATAAAAGGGTAGCGCACAATTTGCCCAGCGTCGTCCGGGTTTGGCCGGGGTAGGCCGTCATTGTAAATAAGAATTTGTTCTTAACTGATTTTCCTGGTTAAATAAAGGTTAAATACAATAAAACATACACAATCCATGTCTCAAGGCTGGAAAATATTTCTATCTCCTCTACACAGACTGAAGTGGATTTAACAGGTGACATAAATAAGAGATCATAGCTTTCACCTGGATTCACCTGGTCAGTCTATGTCATGGAAAGAGCAGGTGTTCTTATTCATGTTTTGTATACTCAGTGTATATGCACTTATAATCATTTTCTAATTTATTCTCTTTTGTTCCATGATATTGTTGTTACTGAAATACATTTGTGTTGACAGTGATTGGGCCTTGGATAAATTAACAAACTAGGCATTCATTGTGGCAGAATGAATTCAACCACACCTTTGTTTCATCACAAAACCGGAGAGCAACCTCCCAGTCTACCTTGTTCCGTGTTCGTTC
The DNA here is from genome assembly GCA_023634145.1 of Thymallus thymallus. Taxonomy (NCBI): domain Eukaryota; kingdom Metazoa; phylum Chordata; class Actinopteri; order Salmoniformes; family Salmonidae; genus Thymallus; species Thymallus thymallus. The sequence goes on along the minus strand of CM042410.1, from coordinate 15,558,563 downwards.
TTGCAAGTAGAAAAAACATGTTGACTCACCCTACTTGTAGAGAAACACCAATGCCATCCTCCTCTCTTTCATGTTGACGAACGGTCTATGACTCTGTCATACAGTACACTCTTTTAGTTTTTGTTGTCCTAGGCTACCTGGGTAAAATGTTTGCTCGTTAGCCTAACTTCCTTCCATGGGAAACAATGAGCCACCTATTTAACATTAGCCTACTACATCTACCTACATATTGTACTTCCATTCTCTCAGGCCATGGGCACAATGTATGAATTTATGGTTGGATTTGAATCACCTTTATAATCATAGCCCAGTATGGAGAATTAAGTCAAACCAATAAAATGGTCTGAATGTGAAGTGGACATACTCTGTATTCATATCCCGAAAGAAAGTAATGATCTGAATAGAATACATTTTAAACAAAGTTAGCAAAAATAGACAAGATCTTGCTACCATGGAAAAATCACCCTAATTAATTATTGAGTCATATCCCAGTTTACCTATTTATTGATGGCCCGGACAACTTGTTTTTAAAATTATATGAGCAAAAAATAATACACTTTATTTGGAACCGCAACCAGACAAAATTAAACAGGCCTATTTATACAATGAATATGAATTCAGAGGGCTAAAACGTTTAAATATTAAAGCATCAAACCTCTCACTAAAGGCTTCAGTCATACAAAAGTTGTACTTAAATCCAAACTGGTTCTCCGGCAGATTGGTAAGAATGGCTATGTGAAAAAAATTAAAAAATCTCCAGTTATTCACTTAACAACCTCTCACTTTTGATTATTTGAAAATTAAATCTCAAAAATCACTTTTAAAAACAATCCATAGAAAGCTGATTGCAATTTCAGTTTAATCCACCAGAAAAGACAGAACAAATATTACAATAAATATTATGGTTAAAAACAAATATATATATATACTAATATTCTAATTGATAAAAAAAAAGTTATACAAAGTAATGTTAATGGTATCATAAATAGGACTAGGGGAGTTACAGTGGGGAGAACAAGTATTTGATACACTGCCGATTTTACAGGTTTTCCCACTTACAAAGTCTGTAATTTCTATCATAGGTACTCTTCAACTGTGAGTGACGGAATCTAAAACAAAAATCCAGAAAATCACATTGTATGATTTTTAAATAATTAATTTGCATTTTATTGCATGACATAAGTATTTGATACATCAGAAAAGCAGAACTTAATATTTGGTACAGAAACCTTTGTTTGCAATTACAAAGATCATAGGTTTCCTGTAGTTCTTGACCAGGTTTGCACACACTGCAGCAGGGATTTTGGCCCACTCCTCCATCCAGATCCTTCAGGTTTCGGGGCTGTCGCTGGGCCATATGGACTTTCAGCTCCCTCCAAAGATTTTCTATTGGGTTCAGGTCTGGAGACTGGCTAGGCCACTCCAGGACCTTGAGATGCTTCTTACGGAGCCACTCCTTAGTTGCCCTGGCTGTGTGTTTCGGGTCGTTGTCATGCTGGAAGACCCAGCCACGACCCATCTTCAATGCTCTTACTGAGGGAAGGAGGTTGTTGGCCAAGATCTTGCGATACATGGCCCTATCCATCCTCCCCTCAATACGGTGCAGTCATCCTGTCCCCTTTGCAGAAAAGCATCCCCAAAGAATTATGTTTCCACCTCCATGCTTCACGGTTGAGATGGTGTTCTTGGGGTTGTACTCATCCTTCTTCTTCCTCCAAACACGGCGAGTGGAGTTTAGACCAAAAAGCTCTATTTTTGTCTCATCAGACCACATGACCTTCTCCCATTCCTCCTCTGGATCATCCAGATGGTCATTAGCAAACTTCAGACGGGCCTGGACATGCGCTGGCTTGAGCAGGGGGACCTTGAGTGCGCTGCAGGATTTTAATCCATGACGGCGTAGTGTGTTACTAATGGTTTTCTTTGAGACTGTGGTCCCAGCTCTCTTCAGGTCATCGACCAGGTCCTGCCGTGTAGTTCTGGGCTGATCCCTCACCTTCCTCATGATCATTGATGCCCCACGAGGTGAGATCTTGCATGGTGCCCCAGACCGAGGGAGATTGACCGTCATCTTGAACTTCTTCAATTTCCTAATAATTGCGCCAACAGTTGTTGCCTTCTCACCAAGCTGCTTGCCTATTGTCCTGTAGCCCATCCCAGCCTTGTGCAGGTCTACAATTTTATCCCTGATGTCCTTACACAGCTCTCTGGTCTTGGCCATTGTGGAGAGGTTGGAGTCTGTTTGATTGAGTGTGTGGACAGGTGTCTTTTATACAGGTAACGAGTTCAAACAGGTGCAGTTAATACAGGTAATGAGTGGAGAACAGGAGGGCTTCTTAAAGAAAAACTAACAGGTCTGTGAGAGCCGGAATTCTTACTGGTTGGTAGGTGATCAAATACTTATGTCATGCAATAAAATGCAAATTCATTATTAAAAAATCATACAATGTGATTTTCTGGATTTTTGTTTTAGATTCCGTCTCTCACAGTTGAAGTGTACTTATGATAAAAATTACAGACTTCTACATGCTTTGCAAGTAGGAAAACCTGCAAAATCGGCAGTGTATCAAATACTTGCTCTCCCCACTGTATGTCACAAATGCATCTAACAAAGATGTATGGAAATGTCGGCTCTATCCAAAATGACAACCAACTGATTGCAGCATTACATCTAAAATGTAGGCGAAGGGGAAGAAAGTAAGGAACTTGTTTGTCGGCCCTGCATTAAAGACTAAAATTGAAGACATATATATATATATAAAAACCATAGCAGTTCCATTTAAGGAACAAATAATTGACAGCTGTGCCAAGCAGGTTGCAAAGTAGTTGGGAAGAGATGTTTGATGAGCTGATTTCACAGAACAGGGTTTATGAACTGATACACCAAACAACGCTGGATTAAAAACTTTTTTCAAGTTAAATTATTATACAAAATTCTTGCAACCAATAGAATGTTATGTTTATGCGGGATACAACCATCCCAGTTCTTCAGATTTAGCTGTGGAGAGACAGAATCATTAGATCACTTGTTTTGGTAGCTTGTTTTTGGTCGCAGATTCAGGAATGGCTGAAAAATCACAACCTTAATTTAAAGCTATCTTTGCAGATTGCTCTGCTAGGTGACTTGAAAAGCCATGGTCAGTCAATCAATAATATAATAGTAATTTTAGTAAAGGTGTTCATCTTTAATTAAGAATCTGTGGAAACAATGTGAATAGAAAGGTTCAGAGATTTTGTGAAACATCACAGCAGGTTGAAAAAATATATGTCAAGTAGAAGTCAAGACTGGATAGTTTTTCAAGATAAATGGGAGGGGTTAAGGGTAGCTGGAAAATGGGAAAGAAAATACATAACTAATGGAAAATGTACGTATAAGCTGGAAGTAGAAGCCTAAGTATTGTTGACCATTCGTTTACTCCAATTAGGGGAGGTAGGGTTAGGGGAAAATAAGAAATTAAAATGTATAAAACATTTTTCTTTTAAATGTGTATATATACAGTGCATTTGGAAAGTATTCAGACCCCTTTACTTTTTCCACATTTTGTTACGTTACAGCATTTTATTCTAATATGGATAAATAATAATAATCTTCATCATTTTTAGAAATGTTTGCAAATGTATTAAAAATATAAAACAGAAATACCTTATTTACATAAGTTTTCAAACCCTTTGCTATGAGGCTCGAAAATGAGCACAGGTGCATCCTGTTTCCATTGATCATCCTTGAGATGTTTCTACAACTTGATTGGAGTCAGCCTGTGGTAAATTCAATTGATTGGACATGATTTGGAAAGGCACACACCTGCTTATATAAGGTCCCACAGCTGACAGTGCATGTCAGAGCAAAAACCAAGCCATGAGGTCGAAGGAGTTGTCCGTAGAGCTCCAAGACAGGATTGCGTCGAGGCACAGATCTGGGGAAGGGTACCAAAACATTTCTGCAGCATTGTAGGTCCCTAAGAACACAGTTGCCTCCATCATTCTTAAATGGAAGAAGTTTGGAACCACCAAGACTCTTCCTAGAGCTGTCTGCCCGGCCAAACTGAGCAATCGGTAGAGAAGGGTCTTAGTCAGGGAGGTGACCAAGAACCCGATGGTCACTCTGACAGAGCTCCAGAGTTCCTCTGTGGAGATGGGAGAACCTTCCAGAAGGACAACCATCTCTGCAGCACTCCACCAATCAGGTCTTTATGGTAGAGTGGCTAGAAGGAAGTCACTCTTCAGTAAAAGGCACAGTCTGCTTGCAGTTTGCCAAAAGGCACCTAAAGACTCTCAGACCATTCTCTGGTCTGATGAAACCAAGAATGAACTCTTTGGCCTGAATGCCAAGAGAGTAGTCAGGATCGAGGGAAAGATGAACGGAACAATGCACAGAGAGATCCTTGATGAAACCTGCTCCAGAGCGCTCAGGACCTCAGACTGGGGAGAAGGTTCACCTTCCAACAGGACAATGACCCTAAGCACACAGCCAAGACAACGCAGGAGTGGCTTTGGGACAAGTCTCTGAATGTCCTTGAGTGAATCAGGAGGAGCTCGGACTTAAACCCGATCAAACATCACTAGAGATATTTCAGGTTTTATACATTTGCAAACATTTTATAAAAACCTGTTTTTGCTTTGTCATTATGGGGTATTCTGTGTAGATTGATGAGGGTTAAACATTTATTTAATCCATTTTAGAATAACTGTACCCCCACTCCCCTGGGCAACACCTCTTCATCTCCTCCCTCTCTTTTCTCCTGTCATCTGCCTCATCCCTCTCTCCTGTGTCCACGCCGTTTAGTTCCCCTGGGAACCCTGTAAGGGAGAGGGAGCGGGAGATTGAGGTCCATTAGAGGTTGATGTTAGGGACAGTTCCAAAGGGAAACTATTGAAACAAACACCATGCAAGAGGCTACAGAGAAGTGGTGTGTGTGTGTGTCCTCTTCTCACCAAGTTGGTTCTCTCTTCCAGCAGTCAGGTTGGAGTCTCTCCTGCTCCTCTTCTGTTCACTGGCCTCAATGGTGTACATCCTGCTCTCATCTTCTTCCACTTCTCCCCCAAGATCATATGGAAGCAATGGTGTGCCATGTTAATCACACTGTATTATTGATCTACTAGTGGCACAAGTGACAAAATGTTTACCATCCATCTTTACTGTGTTAAAATTGAATTAGGCTCTCAAAACATTCAATGTAATATACAGAAAACAGGTATTTTTTAAATAACATAATATGGGCATGTTATGCTTTGCAATGACAATGGATTATTGATCTATTAGTGGCACGCCTGTCACAAAAAATGTCCCCCTTGGGGATCAATAAAGTATCTATCCTATCTATCCACCTATCTATCTAATCTATCCTATCTATCCTATCTATCCATCTATCTATCTATCTAAAACATCTTTAAGTTGGCATAATATGGGCTATTTTGTCTGCGGAAAACTTGAGTTATATGCCCTCAAAGTTTACTGTAATATAGAATAAAACATTATTTTACCCCATCTTTAAGTTGGCATAATATGGGCATCTTTTTATGGTATGCAATGGTCATCACACTGGATTAATTATCTACTTATAGCACACATTTTATCTACTAATCTACTAATGGCACAGTCTACCAGCCATTTTTACTGTGATTCTCAAAGTTCACTCTAATATTTAATAACTACTTTAAAAAATGATAAAAATAAATAATGTGGGGATAGACATGTAGTTATTTAACACTTTTTAAAATGTATAATCTCTCGTTAATGAAATACAAAGAAAAACCTATCAAGCTTTTGCTGTCAAAATGTGTTTGTATGTTATGACTACTTCCTTTCAAAATGTTACAAATGCTAAACAGCACACCTGATGGGCTACTGCAGCCTCACTCTACCCGTGATATGAAAGTAATATATGAAAGGCACGAAAATGAACTAAGCAATTTGGTATCATTTTTATTGTGGAAGTGTAGTTCAATTTATCTGAATAAATTATGCTAATCAATCATTCATATCCATCAGAGAGATGTGGTGACCAGCTGGAGCCCACATAAAAGGGGATATCTGTAGATAGTAGGGCATATGACACTTTACACTAATGTGTGCTCCAATTTGTGTGTGTGTGTGGGTATGTAGGTAACCATGGCAACGAGGGGTCATTCCTCATGCTCCTCGATGAGTAACCACACCAAGGAGAGAGTAAACATGGCTATGGTGACCCTGGAGAACTTCTACTGTAACCTGATAGACCAGCATGAGGAGAGAGAGATGAGGTGGGTGTTATGGCATTAACATACTGTATATACAGTGGGGAGAACAAGTATTTGATACACTGCCGATTTTGCAGGTTTTCCCACTTACAAAGCATGTAGAAGTCTGTAATTTTTATCATAGGTACTCTTCAAAGGTTTGCACACACTGCAGCAGGGATTTCGGCCCACTCCTCCATACAGACCTTCTCCAGATCCTTCAGGTTTCGGGGCTGTACACGTGTAAACAAACATACGCACTCACATGCACCATGCTCACACAAACTGGAACTGACTGATTTTTCCTTTTTCAAAGATGGCTAGAAATGCACACGTTTTGCGATCTTGTAGGAAGCAATCACTACCCCGTTGCTGAATACAAATAATGTATAACTATGCTAATAACTTACTAACTAGCAAAGGAATAATGTGCACGTGGCTACATGTAGCAGTTGCTTTGATCTCACAACCACAGCTGTAAACACAGTCCAGTTCAAAGTGAATGGCACAGATCCATATATGGCAATGGTCTATTTGCATATAGGCCTATGGCGCACCGGTCTGTGTAGAGTGCGGGCCTGAGTCGTGCCTGTCAATGCAATAGAATCCTACTCCGTTCTGCTTACAACAAAAACTCTTGCATATTGTGTTTTGTTTCGGTATGTTTCATTGAAAGTGGCTAATATTGTGTTGATTTGATCACCATTTCCATAGTAAAGGGAAACAACACTCTTGAAAGTTGAGTGAAGTTCAATCTCATGCTTCTCTGCGCGGCTGTTTCTTCTGCAGGGCTGAATCCCTCCCTCGTACGCAGCTTAGAGGGAACGTTGGTCACAGCTCAACCTGTTTCCTTTTGAGAACGTATGAATGGGTCATTCCAATTCTATTGCTGTTCCTCCAGAACTGTCCTGTTGAAATGAAACAGCAGGTCGTGTAGTGATCAGTATGGAGCTGCAGGTTGGGAGGTGTCTTCCTGAATCAGCATATTTGACCCTAACCTTTGCCTCTTGTCCCTCAACCCCTATTTCGCTGCCAGGCAACAGAAGCTGGAGATGGTGATGGATGAGGAGGGACTGCCTGATGAAGAGGTGAGTATAGTAACACATACACTAGCAGTTTCACGTGCACACACACACACACACACACACACACACACACTTATACACACCCTGTGTTGCAGAAGCGTATTCGGCGCTCTCAGCACGCGCGTAAGGAGACAGAGTTCCTGAGGCTGAAGAGAACCAGGCTGGGATTGGAAGACTTTGAGTCCCTCAAAGTGATTGGTCGAGGAGCCTTTGGAGAGGTAACAATACAGTACATGTAGCTTTTGGAATTCTAACTAGGTTGTAATTAGTTACCATTTTACAATGTTACCATTTCACAGTCTGAACAGCCATACCGCCATACTGCCCAATCCACTGTTTCAGAAAATGTTTTGATGATTATGAGTGTGTAAATGCCCTTCCATTGTCTATGACCTCTTGAACTTCTTGCTGCCATGTTGGCTCAACTTTGACTTTTGCCACCTGACTTCCAGGTGCGTCTGGTCCAGAAGAAGGACACAGGCCACATCTACGCCATGAAGATCCTGCGCAAGGCCGACATGCTGGAGAAGGAACAGGTGTGTGTGTCTCTCTCTGTCCCTCCCTCCGTCTCCCCCCTCTGTCTCTCTCTCTTTCTCTGTGTGTCTCAATTCAGTTTCAATTTAAGTGGCATTATTGGCATGAGAAACATATGTTTACATTCCCAAAGCAAGTGAAATAGATAATAAACAATAGTGAAATAAACAATACACTCACAAAAGTTCCAATAGAATAAAGACATTTCAAGTGTCATATTATGTGTATATACAGTGTTGTAATGATGCAATGATGTGCAAACAGTTAAAGTACAAAAGTCTGTCTCTCTCTCTGTCTCTCTCTCTCTGTGTCTCTTTATCTTTTATTTGCTCAACTCAGACAAGTATCTAAGGCCACAGGAATACTTCACATTCCTCCCTTAGCCTTGTCGTGTTGAAACGTATTCCTTATTTTCCCAACGCACTATGGATATTTCACTTTGTTTACAGTATTTAGCTACAGCCATAGTTATTTATGAATGCAGTGCCGAAATGTTGTATTTTTTGGGGGGTTATTAAACAACTAATTGACCGACATCATTCCAATTACTTTAATTCTATTTATTCTATTTACATTTTTTGTGAGCACAATGCGCCGTTTCGCTATGGAGAAATCAAATCATTCAGCAAATATTCAACCTAGTTCACCGCAGAAACATGGCAGCTACAAGGATCGTAGTTGCGTTAGGTTAGATACACACAGACCGCATAGACAGCATGAGAGAGGAATGTAGACAACACAAAGACGAGAGAGAGGGACAGACAGAGACTGTTCGTGAAAGAATGCCTTATCTACTTTCAAGAACTAGTCAAATTATTGTGTCAGACAGCTCTGCAGCATACTTAGGCAGGCTAGCCTAGCTAAATAGGATGACTAATGACAGTACAGTATGGGGAACACACAGAGATAACGTTGTCTGGCTGGCTGCTACTGCCTGAGCAGAGATGATGACTTTTAAGGAATTTAAAATATTAAAGTCATCAAATAAAAATGAACTAATACACACAACTGAAATATTGTATTTATTGATGTCTGCCCAGTGTGCACCTAAAACAATGGAGCATTTTCAATGTTTTGGCAATTTAATATTCAATATTTTGGGCTTTGTAAAAAAAATTTTTTTTGTCATTATTTAATAATTAATTTAATGTTTTAAAAAATTGTCGTAACCAAAATCTATTTTTTTTAGTTTTATAATCGAACCGAAAACAAACCAACCTCAAAAAGCACTAATCGCTTAGCACCAATGAGTGTAGAGAAAATGTGTGTGTGTGTTAATTCTGTGTGATCTGTGTTGTATTTCTATGTTAGGTGGGCCATATACGGGCTGAGAGGGACATCCTGGTGCAGGCAGACAGTCTGTGGGTGGTCAAGATGTTCTACAGCTTCCAGGACAAGATTAACCTCTACCTACTCATGGAGTTCTTACCTGGAGGTCAGTGGAGGAAGATGGGAGGAGCTATAGGAGTATGGGCATATGTTAATGGCTGGAATGGAATATATGGAACGGTATCAAACATATGGAAACCACATGTTTAACTCCGTTCCATGTATTACATTCCAGCCATTACAATGAGCTCTTCCTCCTATAGCTCCTTCCGCCAGCCTCCACTGCTGGAGGTGTGTGCGTGTGTGCATGTTGGTAATCGTGTGTGTGTGTGTGTGTGTCTGTCCATGTGAATATACATATGTATGTGTGTGCGTGTGTGTTTGCAATCGTGTGTGTGATTGTGTTAGTATGCGTGTGTGTGATGCTGATGGTCTGTGTGGCCCCCCCCTGCAGGTGACATGATGACATTACTGATGAAGAAGGACACACTGTCAGAGGAGGAGACTCAGTTCTATGTGGCTGAGACGGTCCTGGCCATAGACTCTATACACCAGATGGGCTTCATACACAGAGACATCAAACCTGACAATGTACTGCTGGACTCTAAGGTACACATACACACTACCTGGTTGAAATTACATAATTACAAACAGGTTTAAATCTGGTTGAAATTACATCATTATACACACAGACACACACACAGGAGGATTACATTAGCATTAGAATGTGGTGATCTGTCGACTGTCTAGAAGGATAAATCCACACACACAGTTTCACAGTCGCCACGGGAAGTGTTATTTCAGAAACCCTCTCTGGTGTTGTCACGCAATATTACTGAAACATCCCCAGGAAGTGGTGTAGCACAACTCACTGTGCGTGTGTGTGTATGTGTTCCAGGGTCATGTGAAGCTGTCAGACTTTGGCCTGTGTACAGGGTTGAAGAAAGCCCATCGGACAGAGTTCTACAGGAACCTCAACCACAGCATCTCCAATGACTTCAGTGAGTACAACAAGGTTTTCCAATGCCTTGCACAGCGCACCTATTTGTAGATGGGTTCAAATTTTTTAAAAAGCAGACAATGAATATCCCTTTGAGCATGGTGAAGTTATTAATTACACTACAGTTGCCGGAGAGGAAGGAAACCGCTCAGGGATTTCACCATGAGGCCAATGGTGATTTTAAAACAGCTACAGAGTTTAATGGCTGTGATAAGAGAAAACTGAGGATGGATTAGCAACATTGTAGTTACTCCACAATGCTAACCTAATTGACAGAGTGAAAAGAAGGAAGCCTGTACAGAATAAAAATATTCCAAAACATGCATTCTGTTTCCTAAAAGCAATAAAGTAATATTGCAAAACATTTAGCAATTACCCGTTGTTGTCTTAGCTCTCTCGATTACCACCTGTGATTGCTTTATGCCTCTCTTTCGTGTCAATATGCCTTGTCTATTGCTGTTTCTTTTAGCTCTTATTGTTTTGTTTCACTGTAGAGCCCCCAGTCCTGCTCAACATGCCTCAGATAGCTCCTTTGCTGTAGAGCCCCCAGCCCCCCCCCCCACACACACACACATTCTGAGACCTCACCTGGCTTAACTGGTGCCTCCAGAGATGCAACCTCTTTCATCGTTACTCAACGCCTAGGTTTACCTCCACTGAACTCACATCTTACCATATCCTTGTCTGTACATTATGCTCTGAATCTATTCTACCACGCGCAGAAATCTTCTCCTTTTATTCTCTGTGCCCAACGCACTAGACGACCAGTTCTTAAAGCCATTGGCCATACCCTTATCCTACTCCTCCTCTGTTCCTCAGGTGATGTAGAGGTAAACCCAGGCCCTGTAGCCTCCAGTACTATACCTATTCCCCAGGCGTTCACATTTGTTGACTTCTGTAATAGTAAATGCCTTGGTTTCATGCAGTTTAAGAAGCCTCCTCCTTAAGTTTGATTTATTCACTGCTTTAGCACATTCAGCCAACCCTGATTTATTAGCCGTGGCTGAATCCTAGCTTAGGAAGGCCACCAAAAATGCTGACATTTCCATCCCCAACTACAACATTTTCCTTCAAGATAGAACTGCCAAAGGGGGCGGAGTTGCAATCTACTACAGAGTTCTGTCATACTATCCAGGACTGGGCCCAAACAGTTTGAGCTTCTACTTTTAAAAATCCACCTTTCCAGAAATATGTCTCGCTGTGCCCAGGACCCCATATGTGAACTGATTGCCCCCCATCTATCCTCAGAGTTCGTACTGTTAGGTGACCCTAACTGAGATATGCTTAACACCCTCCGGCCGTCCTACAATCTAAGCTAGATGCCCTCAATCTCACACAAGTTATCAAGGAACCTACCAGGTACAACCCTAAATCTGTAAAACAAGGGTACCCTCATAGATATCATGCTGACTAACACTGCCTCGTTGTCTGCGTCCGTAATGGGTTTGTGGTCAAACGACCACCCCTCATCACTGTCAAACGCTCACTAAAACACTTCAGCAAGCAGGCCTTTCTAATCGACCTGTCCCAGGTATCCTGGAAGGATTTTGACCTCATCCCGTCAGTAGAGGATGCCTGGTTGTTCTTTCCTCACCATCTTAAATAAGCATGCCCCATTTTAAAAAGTTTAGAACTAAGAACAGATATAGCCCTTGGTTCACTCCAGACTTGACTGCCCTCGACCAACTCAAAAACATCCTGTTGCGTACTGCATTAGCATCAATTTTTTTTTTTTACCTTTATTTAAACAGGTAGGTCAGTTGAGAACAAGTTCTCATTTGCAACTGCGACCTGGCCAAGACAAAGCAAGGCAGTGCGACAAAAAACAACACAGAGTTACACATGGGAAATAAACAAACGTACAGTCAATAACACAATAGAAAATCTATATACAGAGTGCAAATGTAGTGCAAAATGCAGTAAGGTTAGGAAGACAATAAATAGGCCATAGTGGCGAAATAAATTACAGATTAGCATAATCACTGGAATGATGGAATGTGCAAATGATGATGTGCAAATAGAGATACTGGAGTGCAAAATTGAGCGGAAGTTAAAATAAATAAATATGGGGATGAGGTAGTAGGATGGGCTATTTACAGAAGGGCTATAAACAGGTGCAGTGATCGATAAGCAGCTTTGACAACTGATGCTTAAAGTTAGTGAGGGAGATAGGAACCTCTAGCTTCAATGATTTTTGCAATTCGTTCCAGTCATTGGCAGCAGAGAACTGGAAGGAATGGCGGCCAAAGGAGGTGTTGGCTTTGGGGGTGGCCAGTGAGATATACCATATCTATGCAACTTTTCAGGGAAGTCAGGAACCAATATACACAGTCCGTTAGGAAAGCAAAGGCTAGCTTGTTCAAACAGAAATTTGCATCTTGTAGCACTAATTCCCAAAAATTCTGGGACACTGTAAAGTCCATGGAGAATAAGAGCAACTCCTCCCAGCTGCCCACTGCACTGAGGCTAGGAAACACTGTCACCACCGATAAATCTATAAGCATTTTGCTATGGCTGGCCATGCTTTCCACCTGGCTACCCTTCTTCAAAGGGGGAGACACTCTAGACCCAAACTTTTACAGACCTATATCCATCCTGCCCTGCCTTTCTAAAGTCTTTGAATGCCAAGTTAACAAACAGATCACCAACCATTTCGAATCCCACCGTACCTTCTCCGCTATGCAATCTGGTTTCCGAGCTGGTCATGGGTGCACCTCAGCCACGCTCAAGGTACTAAACGATATCATAACCGCCATCGATAAAAGACAGTACTGTGCCGCCGTCTTCATCGACCTGGCCAAGGCTTTCGACTATGTCAATCACCGCATTCTAATCGGCAGACTGAATAGCCTTGGTTTCTCAAATGACTGCCTCGCCTGGTTCACCAACTACTTCTCAGATAGAGTTTAGTGTGTCAAATCGGAGGGCCTGTTGTCTGGACCTCTGGCAGTCTCTATGGGGGTGCCACAGGGTTCAAATCTCGGGACGACTCTATTCTCTGTATATATCAATGATGTCGCTCTTGCTGCTGGTGGCTCTCTGATCCACCTCTCCGCAGACGACACCATTCTGTATACAGTCGTGGCCAAAAGTTTTGAGAATGACACAAGTATTGGTCTCCACAAAGTTTGCTGCCTCAGTGTTGATGATGGTAATTTGCATATACTCCAGAATGTCATGAAGGGTGATCAGATGAATTGCAATTAATTGCAAAGTCCCTCTTTGCCATGAAAATGAACTTAATCCCCCAAAAACATTTCCACTGCATTTCAGCCTTGCCACAAAAGGACCAGCTGCCATCATGTCAGTGATTCTCTCGTTAACACAGGTGAGAGTGTTGACGAGGACAAGGCTGGAGATCACTCTGTCATGCTGATTGAGTCAGAATAACAGACTGGAAGCTTTAAAAGGAGAGTGGTGCTTGAAATCATTGTTCTTCCTCTGTCAACCATGGTTACCTGCAAGGAAACACGTGCCGTCATCATTGCTTTGCACAAAAAGGGCTTCACAGGCAAGGATATTGCTGCTAGTAAGATTGCACCTAAATCAACCATTTATCGTAAATCATCAAGAACTTCAAGGAGAGAGATTCAATTATTGTGAAGAAGGCGTTAGGGCGCCTTTCAGAAGTTAATTGACAGCATGCCAGGGCGGATTGCAGAGGTCTTGAAAAAGAAGGGTCAACACTGCAAATATTGACTCTTTGCATAAACTGAATGTCATTGTCAATGAAAGCCTTTGACACTTATGGAATACTTGTAATTAGTGTACCATAGTAACTACTGACATAAAGATCTAAGAACACTGAAGCAGCAAACTTTGTGGAGACCAATACTTGTGTCATTCTCAAAACTTTTGGCCACGACTGTACATCTGGCCCATCATTGGACACTGTGTTAACAAACCTTCAAACGAGTTTCAACGCCATACAACACTCCTTCCGTGGCCTCCAACTGTTCTTAAATGCTAGTAAAACTAAATGCATGCTCTTCAACCGATCATCCAGCAGGTATATTTAACTGGTTATCCCCAAAGCCAACACCTGCTTTGGCCGCCATTCATTCCAGTTCTCTGCTGCCAATGACTGGAACGAATTGCAAAAATCCTTGAAGCTGGAGATTCCTATCGCCCTCACTAACTTTAAGCATCAGCTGTCAGAGCTGCTTACCGATCACTGCACCTGTATATAGCCCATCTGTAAATAGCCCACCCCAACTACCTCATCCCCATACTGTTATGTATTTTATTTTTTTGCTCATTTGCACCCCAGTATCTCTGCCCGCACCAAAGGCATATTTGCACATCGTCATCTGCACATTTATCACTCCAGTGTTAATGCTAAATTGTAATTATTTCGCCACTATGGCCTATTTATTGTCTTACCTCCCTAATCTAACTACATTTGCACACACTGTATATAGATTCTCTATTGTGTTATTGACTGTATGTTTGTTTATCCCATGTGTAACTCTGTGTTGTTATTTTGTTGTCACACTGCTTTGTTTTATCTTTGCCAGGTCGCAGTTGTAAATGAGAACTAGTTCTCAACTGGCCTACCTGGTTAAATATTTTTTTTAATGAGTGAGAAAATAAATGTATTTAATTCATTTTGAAATCAGGCTGTGACACAACAAAATGTGGAATAAGTCAAGGGGTATGAATACTTTCTGAAGGCACTGTATTTGTCATACATTTTCCTCCTATGTGTGTAGCTGTAATTGAGTTGTGCCTAAGACTAATTCATTCTTCTCTACAGCATCTCAGTACATGAACTCCAAGAGGAAAGCAGAGACCTGGAAGAGGAACAGGCGACAGCTGGTGAGTGTCATGGAGCTCTGGCTACCTTCAGTCACTACTCCACTGGAGGATGGGTTTTTACCTTAAACCTCCTCATAAACACTGTAGTTGTTTAATGGTATAAGGTTTCCCAATTACCTCTGTTTTTTAAATGTGTTGGTTGTCTGTTGTGTTCATTTACTGTTATGTCATGTGAAAGAGTATAGCAGCTCCAAAAAAGGCATTTTGCATGCTAAAGAGCCTATTGTTCTGTATAGACTAGAGTCACTAGATGAAGTGAGGAAGCCCAGTGTGGGAGCAGAGATACAGTACACATCTGGTGTGCAGGTGGTTGGAGTCCTGTCTCTGTTAGGAGCAGAGATACAGTACACATCTGGTGTGCAGGTGGTTGGAGTCCTGTCTCTGTTAGGAGCAGAGATACAGTACACATCTGGTGTGCAGGTGGTTGGAGTCCTGTCTCTGTTAGGAGCAGAGATACAGTACACATCTGGTGTGCAGGTGGTTGGAGTCCTGTCTCTGTTAGGAGATATACAGCACACTTACTGTTACGTCAGCGTCACTTACATTTCCGCAGCAAGCGTATGGCATGGTTAGAGAAATGCCTGGGGTCGACTCCATTTTAATTTGGTCAATTCAGGACTTTGCTGGAAATGTTGCTATTGCGTCTCAAAAGGGACATACAGTAATATTGCATTAAGAACATAGTCTGCAGGCACCTTAATCCTCTCCTCTCCCTCTCTTTCCTGTCCTCTCCTCTCCTCTCCCTCTCTTTCCTGTCCTCTCCTCTCCCTCTCTTTCCTGTCCTCTCCTCATCTCTCCCTCTCTTTTCTGTCCTCTCATCTCCCTTTCCCCTCTCTCCTCTCTCCTTTCTCCTCTCTTCTCTTCTCATCTCCCTCTTTCCTTTCCCCTATCTCCTCTCCTATCACCCTCTCTCAGGCATTCTCCACTGTGGGAACTCCAGACTACATTGCCCCAGAAGTGTTCATGCAGACCGGATACAACAAGCTCTGTGATTGGTGGAGCCTGGGGGTCATCATGTACGAGATGTTGATTGGTAGGAGGGATATCTGTTGATTGGAAACACGGGCTTAACTTAAGAGTGGCATTAGTAACTGAAACATTTGAGTAAATCATGCATTGATTTAATGCGAGTTATGATTGAATTATGATTGCTGTCTAAATGTCCCTGTCTCTCTCCAGGCTACCCCCCATTCTGTTCGGAGACGCCCCAGGAGACCTATAAGAAAGTGATGAACTGGAAGGAGACTCTGGTGTTCCCTCCAGAAGTACCTATCTCAGAGAGGGCCAAGGACCTCATCCTCAGGTTAGCACCAGTACTACATATGTAGTATTGGCGCCACCCTGCGGGGTCGCCTGTTAAGCAGCTTCCATTGTTCGTGCGTTAATTGTTGTTTTAGTCTGTTTTTCGTCCGTTTTTTGTGAGTTGTTTTTGCAACAGTTGAACTATAATAGTTCAGGATTATGAGCCCAGCTCCTAGATTTAGCACTATTGCACCCCAGGGAAAAGTTTGATATTCCGGATTAGTTGAAAAGGCGACGAGGTGGATGCAGGGCAGGTCGGAAGTGTAAAGCAAAGCTGAGTAAGTACAAGCCGGCTATACTGTCTATCATTATGGGCAACGTGAGATCACTACATAACAAGGTGGATGAGCTTGATGGGCTGGTCCATGGACAAAGAGAATACCGGGAAGCTAGCCTATTGTGCTTTACTTAAACCTGGCTAAATGATAACATCCCCATAGAGAACGTAACTATCTGCGGTTTCCAGACCATCCGAGTGGACAGGGATAGCGTTTCTTCCGGTAAGAGTAAGGGAGGGGGGCTGGCTTTATTAGTTAACAGCAGATTGTGTAATCCGAGACATATTACTGTTAAGGAACACTTTTGTAGCCCGGACATTGAGCTGTTAGCCGTTAGCCTGAGACCCTACTATTTGCCGAGAGAATTCACGGTGGCCATTGCTGTTATTGTTTACATCCCGCCCTCCGCGGACGCAAACACAGCGTGTGATGTCATCCACTCTGCTATCGAGAGGTTACAGACAGCGTATCCCAGTGCCTTCTTTGCCATTTCGGGGGATTTTAACCATGCATCTCTCTCTTCAACGCTGCCCACGTTCAAACAGTTCGGGAAGTGCCCAACTTGGAATAATACAAATCTGGACTTGTTATATGCTAATGTGAAGCATGCATACATCTCCACTGCACTCCCTCCCCTCGGTTGATTGGATCACAACCTTGTCCACCTCACCCCACTCTACAGGCCTATGGTCCAACAGCAGCCAGCGACCACTAGGACCATTAGGAGATGGTCCCCGGAGGCGAATGAGACCCTACAGTACTGCTTTGAAATAACAGACTGGGATGTGCTCTGAGGCTCATGGGGAGGACATTGATGGACTTACTGACTGCATAACGGACTATATACAGCGGGTGAAATAAGTATTGAACACGTCACCATTTTTCTCAGTAAATATATTTCCAAAGATGGGTAAAAGCAAAGAGCTGTCTCAAGACATTCGCAACCTAATTGTTGCAAAACATAATGATGGCATTGGTTATAGGCACATTTCTAAGCTTCTGAATGTTCCAGTGAGCACTGTTGGGGCCATAATACGGAAGTGGAAAGTAAATCATTTCACCATACATTTTGGGGGAAGGGGGGTGTTATCCTTGTCTTTCCACTTCCGTATTATGGCCCCAACAGTGCTCACTGGAACATTCAGAAGCTTAGAAATGTGCCTATAACCAATGCCATCATTATGTTTTGCAACAATTAGGTTGCGAATGTCTTGAGACAGCTCTTTGCTTTTACCCATCATGAGATGTGTCTTGTGTGACACCTTGGCAATGAGACCTTTTTGTAGGCCATCAGTTGGGACTGAACCAGCTGATATTAATTTGCACTGACAGGGGGCTGGATTGCTTTTTAATTACTGATAGTTTTCAGCTGTTGTCTTGGCTTTCCATGCCTTTTTGAACCTCCCTTTCTTCATGTGTTCGATATTTTTTCCCTGTGTCATTTCACATTATTACACATAACTTAATTTTTGAACTTATTTGTTTTGGTTTCTTTGTATGTATGGATTACTTGGGTTACCAACATCTGGTGAAAATGTCATGTCAATAGCACCTTTGGAAATATATTTACTGAGGAAAATGGTGACGTGTTCAATACTTATTTCACCCGCTGTACATTTTTGTGTAGACAACACTGTACCCACCAGGAAGGTACGCTGTTTTCCAAATAATAAACCCTGGGTCACCAGCGACCTGAAGGCCCTGCTGAATGAGAAGAAGAGGGCCTTCAAGGAGGGGGACAGGGACAAATTGAAATGCGTCCAGAGGGAGCTGAAGTTGCGGATTGCTTAGGGGAAGAGAGGGTATAAGGAGAAGATTGAGGACAAGTGTGGAAGGGTATGAGAAATATCACTGGCTTCAAAAAGTCAAACAGTGGGCAGATGGAGGGGACCCAGGACTGTCCACCTCCCCTCCAGCTCCCCAGGCCACACATCCTCACGGCTGTCCCACCCCCACTTTGCTCACAACAGCTCTGTTGAGACAATCAGCGACCCCCTCCTCACCTCCACCCCGCTCCCTCTGGACTGATCTGCAACACCTCCCTTCCCCCCACATCTGGACTGATCCTCAACACCCCCCTTCCCCCCACTTCCCCACCTGGGCTGGCTTTCACCACCAACCAAGTGAAGAGAGAGCTGGAGAGACTACACCAGTGGAAGCGGCGGGCCCTGATGGCATCAGCCCAAGGGTGCTTAGGGTCTGAGCTGACCAACTGTGTGGAATACTCCAGCGACGCTTCAACCTTAGCCTGAGCCTGGAAAGGATCCCTGTGCTATGGAAAGCACCCTGCCTGGTCCCAGTGCCCAAGAAGGCGCACCCTACTGTCCTGAATGACTTCAGACCTGTAGTGCTAACATCCCACATCATGAAGACCCTGGAAAGGTTAGTCCTCGCTCTCCTCAGACCCCAGGTGTGGACAGTCGTGGCCAAAAGTTTAGAGAATGACACAAGTATTGGTCTCCACAAAGTTTGCTGCCTCAGTGTTGATGATGACAATTTGCATATACTCCAGAATGTCATGTCCCTATTGCCATGAAAATGAACTTAATCCCCCAAAAACATTTCCACTGCATTTCAGCCACAAAAGGACCAGCTGCCATCATGTCAGTGATTGTCTCGTTAACACAGGTGAGAGTGTTGACGAGGACAAGGCTGGAGATCACTCTGTCATGCTGATTGAGTCAGAAATAACAGACTGGAAGCTTTAAAACGAGGGTGGTGCTTGAAATCATTGTTCTTCCTCTGTCAACCATGGTTACCTGCAAGGAAACACGTGCCGTCATCATTGCTTTGCACAAAAAGGGCTTCACAGGCAAGGATATTGCTGCTAGTAAGATTGCACCTAAATCAACCATTTATCGGATCATCAAGAACTTCAAGGAGAGAGATTCAATTGTTGTGAAGAAGGCGTCAGGGCGCCCAGAACGTCCAGCAAGCACCAGGACCGTCTCCTAAAGTTGATTCAGCTGCGGGATCGGGGCACCACCAGTGCAGAGCTTGCTCAGGAATGGCAGTAGGCAGGTGTGAGTGCATCTGCACGCACAGTGAGGAGAATACTTTTGGAGGATGGGGTGTCAAGAAGGGCAGCAAAGAAGCCACTTCTCTCCAGGAAAAACATCAGGGACAGACTGATATTCTGCAAAAGGTACAGGGATTGGACTGCTGAGGACTGGGGTAGAGTCATTTTCTCTGATGAATCCCCTTTCCGATTGTTTGGGCCATCCGGAAAACACCTTGTCCGGAGAAGACAAGGTGAGCGCTACAATCAGTCCTGTGTCATGCCAACATTAAATCATCCTCAGACCATCCGTGTATGGGGTTGCTTCTCAGCCAAGGGAGTGGGCTCACTCACAATTTTGCCTAAGAACACAGCCATGAATAAAGAATGGTACCAACACATCCTCCGAGAGAAACTTCTCCCAACCATCCAAGAACAGTTTGGTGATGACCAATTCCTTTTCCAGCACGATGGAGCACCTTGCCATAAGGCAAAAGTGATAACTAAGTGGCTCGGGGAACAAAACATCGACATTTTTGTCGGGGTGGATGATGCACTCATCTACCTTCTGCAGAGGGCCTACTCTACCTTGGACAACGCAGGTTGCACTGTGAGGGTTATGCTTTTTTACTTCTCCAGTGCCTTTAACACCATTCAGCCCCTGCTACTGGATGAGAAAATGAAGAGGATGAAAGTGGAAGCACCCTTAGTCTCCTGGGTTACGGACTACCTGACTGGTAGGCCACAATTTGTGCGACTACAGAACTGTGTTTCAGAATGGGCGTGAGCAACACAGGCCCTCCAGGGAACAGTCCTGTCCCCCTTCCTGTTCACCCTCTACACCTCGGACTTCAGATATAACTCTGAAACATGCCACCTACAGAAGTTCTCGGATGACTCCGCAATTGTAGGGTGCATCAGGGGTGGGCAGGAGGAGGAGTACAGGAGCACAATCAATGACTTTGTGGTGTGGTGTGAGCAGAACCACCTTCAGCTCAACATCAGCAAAACAAAGGAGATGGTGGTGGACTTCAGGAGAACCAAGGCCCAACCGACTGCAGTCCCTATACAGGGGATGGATGTGGAAATGGTTGGGTCATGCAAGTTTCTGGGAGTCCGTATGGACAACAGGCTGGAATGGGCTGGTAACACCGGTGCTCTGTACAAAAAGGGCCAGAGCCGACTCTACTTTCTGAGGAGGCTCAGGTCCTTCAAGGTGTGCAGTAAACAACTGCATACTTTCTACCAGTCTGTGGTGGCCAGTGCCATCTTTTTTGCAGTGGTGTGCTGCGGCGCCAACATGAAGGCCGGTGATGCTTCTCAGGTAAATAAGCTGATCAGGAAGGCTAGCTCTGTTCTGGGGATTAGCCTTGACACTCTATAGGAGGTGGCGGAGAGACGGATCCTGGCCAAACTGCTTGCCATCATGGACAACGTCACCCACCCTCTGCATGCCATGGTTATGACGCAGAGGAGCACCTTTAGTCACAGACTGATCCCACCACGGTGTGCCAGAGAGCGCTACAGAGGTCCTTCCTGCCGGCGGCTATTAGACTATTTAATGCCTCACCGGGGTGCCGTGCCGTCGGCAACATAGACCTGGAACTGTTGGGGTGTTAGGACCTAGTTTAACAATTATGCATCCATCTGTGAGTAACTCTGGTCTGTAATCACTCATTCACTCAGGACTTATTTATTCATTCAGGTCTGTATATACATATTCATGTACAGTTGTTATATCATATCACGTGCAATATTGTAAGTCATTCTTGGACTGAACTTCCGTAGTCATTCACTCAGGAATGCATATTAGTATCCTGTCAGTTGTATCTTTTTTCATAGCTTTTAGTATATCGAATGTGCAATACGTGCATTTATCTGCAATCAAACCCTGCACTAAGGACTGTATTTTAAGGGAATTACTATTATTACCCTAAATTATATCATACACACATATAGCTATTTAAGTATCTCTTCCTGTAATTTACCTGTCAGTTAATGTTACCATGCAAATATTCACTTACCTGTACATTTAACTGTACATTTACCTGTACAGTTAATTTAACCATGCAAAATATTCACTTACCTGTTCATTTAACCAGACTGTATATTAAGTAAACTATTATTACCCTCACTTATATCATACGCACATTTAGCTATTTAAGTATTTCTCTGCCATCGACCTGTATAGTATAGTTAACCATATAAATATTCCGTTTTTATATATATCAACTTGCAATATATATATATATTTTTTCACCTAACACTTTGTAATAATGTATAGTGTACATATTCAGCTATTCACCCAGACTATGCAATGTATTTTTATAGCTTTTTGCACTCCAGACTTCTTTTTCATACTGCTGCACTATGTATCATGTATCGTGTATCTGTCTGTTTTTCCGTAGCTGCTCGACAAAGAAGACAAAGATCTATTTATCTACATGTTTAAAAAGAGAGCGAGATTAATAAACAGTCTATTGCTTAATGTACAGCATGTTGCTCTTGAGAATGAATATCAACTAAATGGTTACAATGTAATCTCTAGCGAATTCTGTATCTATGGCAGGCACACGTCTATATCCCTCGGTGGTTGTTCTCAGGATCTGAATGTGTGTATTTGACTGCTTAGGTTCTGCTGTGAGGGAGACCATCGGATCGGGGCGACAGGAGTGGAGGAGATCAAGAGCAACCTGTTCTTTGAGGGAGTTGATTATGACCACATCAGGTACACAGGGACTACTTACAAGGAACCGTTTATATCCAAATCAATAAGATTTTCTATACCTCAGTGTTCCAAAAGTCCAGACCTCACTACAGTTTTGCATTTGTCACCCAACACAGGGAGAGACCTGCAGCGATCCCCATTGAGATCAAAAGCATCGATGACACGTCAAACTTTGATGAGTTCCCTGAGTCAGACATCCTGTCACCGACAGGTGAGAGAAAGGCAGTATCAGCAGGAACTATTTTCCTGTGTCTCTGTTTCTTATTATTCTGACTGTGTGTGTGTGGTTGTACAGTATACCCTGTGACTACCAACTATAAAGCTCTCTCCTTTTCTCCTTATCTATTCACACTTCCTCCTTCATCAATCTCCTTCCCCTCTCCCTCTTCTCTCTCCCAAGCTGCAGCAGCACCCACCAAGTCCCCAGCAGCAGCAGCTGCAGCGGAGGCTGACTATAAGAATAAGGACTGGGTCTTCATCAACTACACCTACAAGCGCTTTGAGGGCCTGACAGCCAGGGGAGCCATCCCTTCCTACATTAAGGGAAGTAAGAGATGAACTGTGACCCTATAACTTGCGCTGCAATGACCTACTGACCCTGCAGCACCCAGATGTCTTCACTTCACTGTTCTGTTTCATATTACTAATATCAGTTTATTTCGATAGTTAAGTTAAGCTGTGTTTATGAGGCAAGTATATTCCCTTCAGGCCTCCTGAATGATCAGGATTCATTATACCCTGTGAATAAATGGTTGTAACCACTGTTTGGCTTTTCTGCAAATGTCAAACTTTTTCTTTGAAACCGTGATAGCAGTTTTGATTGAATAGGGCCCAATGTCTCAGAGCTGAAGCCTAGCTCTAACTTTCCCAGCAGCACTGAACTCTACGCTGTACAACCTTAGAACAGCCCCCGTTTGTGCTCTTCCAGAACCTTATCCCCACTCCTCCCGTCAACCAGTCATACTGTTCATAGGAAAACTTCTCTGGGGGCTGGCAGGTTCCCAGCAGTCTGTATCACTTCCCCTGTGACGTCATCAGATCACTGCTTGCCTTCAAGGGAGTTTGAAGATTTCTATTTTTAGGGTTGTATTTTGGGGATTTCTGTGATGTCACCAGTTAGTGAAGTCACCAGAGTGAGTGAGATTTTCAACAAAGGACAGAAAAGTCTTGCTACTCCTCAAGAGTTATAAGCAAGAACCACTTCTCCTTTACTGCCTTTGTTGTGTCCAGTTATCTTTCTTTTAAAATTTTGTATAAAACAGACATTTTCAATAAGGTTGATTTTTAAATGCTGTTGGATTGAAATAGTACTAGTTTTCAGGGCTATAACTAATGCTGGTTGTGTGTGTATGTTGAGCTGTCTGAAGGACACTGCCTTGACACGAGTTAACATGATGTCCATTTCTGTGCCTTACCCAAAGAAATACAGGAACTGTACATTAGTTTAAAATTTGAATCCTCCCCTTTTTTTATGTCAAGTGGTTTCTATGCACTTTCACTCTCACGACTTACTTGCTTGATTTTTTTTATAGCTTGTCTTTCTAAAGCTGGCATTTAATGAAAGGCTTCTCATTTTAGTCTACAGGTTATTTTTTTCATATAGTATTTTTAACTCAAAGGTACCACTGTTTTATGAATAACGCTGGTTATTCATGAATTTCGTGTACATTTTAAAACTTCCCAAAATATTAAATATGGAATTTCAACTTTCACATATCTGTGTTTATAGCACTTTCAGCACTGTTAATGTGTGTGTGTGTGTGTGTGTGTGTGTGTGTGTGTGTGTGTGTGTGTGTGTGTGTGTGTGTGTGTGTGTGTAAACTTGGCCTCAGCTTACTGGAGTAACTACAGGAGACGTTTTACCAGATTAACTACTAAATCAAATTACTCTGCAATTGGGTAGTAGTACATGTAACTATGTAACACTAACCATTTGTTCTCAAGTTTATCAATTTCAAGAGAATACAATGCTAAGTACTATGTAACTGCTTATACTTAAAGGTAATTGCAAAGGTAATTCCCATATAGTTACCCAATAATAATACCTGTGTAAAGGTATTATTACTGTTGCTAAAATAATTTTTATTTCCAGATGGACAACTGAATAACGTTGAAGTGTTGTTTTCCTCTCAATCTGGTTTTCACTCAAGTGCTTTAAGTTGTTTTTATTGCTGTAGAAGTAGGCCCTGAGCAGCTGCTTAGCATGATAGACTCATAGGCTGCGCTTACACAGGCAGCCCAATTCTGGTATTTTTTTCACTAATTGGTCTTTTGACCGATCAGATCAGCTTTGAAAAAGATTTGATGTAAAAGATCTGATGTGATTGGCCAAAAGACCAGTTAGTGGAAAAAATATACAAATTTGGCTGCCTTTGTAAACACAGCCTTACTACTGTAGTGCTGTTTGAAAAGGTACACATGACAAACAGGTGGTACAATACATTCCATTATGTCTGCTGATGTGTTTCTTTACAGATGTATCATATATTTTTTATCATTGCTCACACCAAGCTGTTCCTTTTGAACAAGGACAAATATCGATATGCCTTTGCAAATGACTACATGTATAAACCACAATAATGTATCTCTGCTGGATGACACGCATACAGTATACTATGCATAGATGTGTGCATGTGTGTGACTTATTGCATACTTTTGTATGAGGTTTTCAGCTCAAACACATTTCTCTGCAGAGAAAATTGCTTTAAATGCTGATAAAAAGATTTCACCATTCAATAAAAGATTTTTACAACTCTGTGGCATACTGTCTGTGGCTTTGTATGTATTTGTCAGCACAGACATCCCTTATATCAATATCAATCAATCAAATGTATTTATGAAGCCCTTTTTACATCAGCAGATATCACAAAGTGCTATACAGAAACCCAGCCTAAAACCCCAAACAGCAAGCAATGCAGATGTAGAAGCACGTGGCTAGGGAAAAACTCCCTAGAAAGGCAGAAACCTGGAGAGGAACCATGAGGTTCTATTTAGCAAAACACAAAATCATAAAGTTAGTTCTGTCATCAATATATTTGTTCAAATTTTCTGCAGCTGTGAAATTCTTGGAACAAATTCTTTGAAGAAAAACTGTACATAACCTTAAACAATAATACTAACGGCAACCTTCATATAAACATGTAATCATCCATAAAAGGGAGAAATAAAATGCTTACACACACAAACACTAGTAGGTGTGGTTATATTGTATGTGTGTGTACATGTACAGATGTAGGATCTTAATTTGATCAGTATTGTTGCAGCAAAATAATCCTGCAGCAAAAGGATGTAATCTTGCTTGATCGGTGGTTAGGCTATTAGTTGGCCAAGATTAAGATACATTAAAAGTGCAATACTGTTAATACAACTGTGTGTTAGTGCTGATTTCACATGTCTGTGTTGCATGCTTCTCTGTCTCTGTACGTGTACATGGGTTTGGACTGTACAGTCATTGAGGTTTGTTTGAGTGTGTCTGTAAACGTACACATCCTGAGTGGGAGGGCCTCGGGTAGAAGTTGCCCCAAAACACAGACTTAGGATCAGTGCAATACTCTATCCTTCAGCATGGCATTGGCCACGTTTCTGTTCTCAATGTACTGAACTGTACAGAACTGGACACATTGAAGAGCGAACTATATTGAAGAGAAATACTATCTAACAACGTGCTCACTCCAAAATTGTTCATAATTTTTTTCCAAAAAAGGTTGGGTTGCTAGATCCTCAAGAATATAAAGTATAAACATTTGATGAACAGCACTGTCCAAAATATACATTTCAATTATCAATTTTATCAATAATTTATAATAATAATAATTATTAATTATAGAGAGCGGCGTGAAATTATGACACCTACTCTGGGAGTACTCCTCTTCCATGGGTGGAGGGTTGTCAAGGTCCCAATCCGCTATGTCATCATCTGTGAGAACCTCAATGTGACACTCCCTCTCTCCCTCCTGAGCACTGGACACCATCACCGGGACAACCAGCTCCCCTAGGAACACCTCAAACTGACGCTTAGTAACGTTGTTGCAACGCACCTGGGACAGGAACAGATAGAGGTCACATTATTTTAACTAGGACCTCTGATTTGTTGTCATAGTTGATACTTCACATACTCTTGTGCATGGCAAAATGTATATCTCAATAGTGAACATTCAAGATGAAGGAGACTAAGCAATTGTAAACAGATTACAGTAGTGTAATTTAGTTGTACATGCAACGTTGCAAAACATTACAAAACGTTTCGGTCTTCAACAGAGCTCTGGTCAGACCAGGTGTGACTGTTACTTGTATTTATTTAACCTTTATTTAACTGTGTGACTGTGTTACTCACTGAGGTCTCGGGACCTGACGGTGCTGTAGTCAAAGTTAATACAAAGGTAGTCACACTGTTCCCTAAGCTCAGACACTGACACCCCCTCTGGACACTGCAGGATACCACCTTTGTAAAATACCTGAGAGAGAGCGAGAGAGAGATCCTTGTCTGATATAATAGAGTAGGTAAGGTAAAGGAAGATATAAGTAATTTAATAATTCAGGTGAACTACACTCTTAAAGAACCCTTTTTGGTTCCAGGTAGAACCCTTTTTAGTTCCAGGTAGAACTCTTTTGGGTTCCATGTAGAACCATCTGTGGAAAGGGTTCTACATGGAACCCAAAGGGGTTCTACATGGAACCCAAAGGGGTTCTACCTGGAACCAAAAGGGATATACCTGGAACCAAAAAGGGTTCTTCAAAGGTTTCCCCTAAGGGGACAGCCAAAGGACCCTTTTTGGTTCTAGACAGCACCTTTTTTTCTAAGAGTGTATTTTAAGAGAAACTCACCAGGATGACTCTGAAGATGCTGGCTCCGATTCCCTCAGCTTTCTCACACTCACCCTTGGCGTTCGGCCATGTAAAGTGACGAGCAGCACCAAACATCTTGACATTTAAAATGTGTTATTTAATCATGTTCTCATAAAGTCTATGAACAATATACAATTTTTATGCAACATAATACTAAATGTCTTCATGATATGAATTTCTGAGTTTAGTGCTTGTTGAAAGCCTTGTCTGTGTTCGATGTACAGTCGTATTTTCTTTCTAAGTACTGTGTAACTTGTCAAAATCATAACAATGCCTACAATGTGTGTGTGAGCGAAGGTGTTAACGAGACAACTATTCCTCTGTAATTTTTTTACAATTTTTTTTTATTTTTCACCTTAATTTAACCAGGTAGGCCAGCTGAGAACAAGTTCTCATTTACAACTGCAACCTGACCAAGACAAAGCAAAGAAGTGCGACAAAAACAACAACACAGAGTTACACATGGGATAAACAGACGTACAGTCAATAACACAATAGAAAATGTATGTACAGTGTGTGCAAATGTAGTAAGATTAGGAAGGTAGGGCAATAAATAGGCCATAGTGGCGAAACAATGACAAATTAGCATTAACACTGGACTGATAGATGTTCAGATGATGATGTGCAAATAGAGATACTGGAGTGCAAATGAGCAAAAATAATAAATATGGGGATGAGGTAGTAGGGTGGGCTATTTACAGATGGGCTTTGTACAGGTGCAGTGATCAGTAAGCTGCTCTGACAGCTGTTGCTTAAAGTTATTGAGGGAGATGGTAGTCTCCAGCTTCAGTGATTTTTGCAATTTGTTCCAGTCATTGGCAGCAAAGATCTGGAAGGAATGGCGGCCAAAGGAGGTGTTGGCTTTGGGGATGACCAGTGAAATATACTTGCTGGAGCGCATGCTACGGGTGGGTGTTGTTATGGTGACCAGCGAGCTGAGATAAGGCGGGGATTTACCAAGCAAAGACTTATAGATGACCTGGAGCCAGTGGGTTTGGCAATTAATATGTAGTGAGGGCCAGCCAACGAGAGCGTACAGGTCGCAGTGGTGGGTAGTATATGGGACTTTGGTAACAAAACAGATGGCACTGTGATAGTCTACATCCAATTTGCTGAGTAGAGTGTAGAGTCTATTTTGTAAATTACATTGCCGAAGTCAAGGATCGGTAGGATAGTCAGTTTTACAAGGGCATGTTTGGCAGCATGAGTGAAGGAGGCTTTGTTGCGAAATAATTTTGGATTGGAGATGTGAGTCTGGAAGGAGAGTTTACAGTCTAACCAGACGCATAGGTATTTGTAGGTGTCCACGTACTCTAAGTCAGACCCGTCGAGAGTAGTGACTATAGTCCGGTCGGCGGGTGCGTCAGCGTTCGATTGAAAAGCATGCATATAGTTTTACTATAATTTAAGAGCAGTTGGAGGCCACGGAAGGAGTGTTGTATGTCATTGAAGCTTGTTTGGCGGTTAGTTAACACAGTGTCTAAAGAGGGGCCAGATGTATACAGAATGGTGTCGTCTGCGTAGAGATGGATCAGAGAGTCACCAGCAGCGAGAGCGACATCGTTGATGTATATAGAGAATAGAGTCGGCCCAAGAATTGAACCCTGTGGCACCCCCATAGAGACTGCCAGAGGACCGGACAACAGGCCCTCCGATTTGACACACTGAACTCTATTTGACAAGTAGTTGGAGAACCAGGCAAGGCAGTCATTTGAGAAACCAAGGCTGTTGTGTCTGCCAATAAGAATGCGGTGATTGACAGAGTCGAAAGGCTTGGCCAGGTCGATGAAGATAACTGCACAGTACTGTCTGTTATCTATGGCGGTTCTGATATCGTTTAGTACCTTGAGTGTGGCTGAGGTGCACCCATGACCAGCTCGGAAACCAGATTGCATAGCAGTGAAGGTACGGTGGGATTCGAAGTGGTCAGTGATCTGTTTGTTAACCTGGCTTTCGAAGACTTTAGAAAGGCAGGGCAGGATGGATATAGGTCTGTAACAGTTTGGGTCTAGTGTCTCCCCCTTTGAAGAGGGGGATGACCGCGGCAGCTTTCCAATCTCTAGGGATCTCAGACGATACGAAGGAGAGGTTGAACAGGCTAGTACTAGGGGTTGCAACAATTTCGGCTGATAATTTTAGAAAGAAAGGGTCCAGATTGTCTAGCCCAGCAGATTTGTAGGGTTCCAGAATGTGCAGCTCTTTCAGAACATCAGCTATCTGGATTTCTGTAGCCTTAGCTTTACTAACTGACTGTGTATATTGGTTCCTGACTTCCCTGAAAAGTTGCATATCGTGGGGGCTATTCGATGCTAATGCAGTGCGCCACAGGATGTTTTTGTGTTGGTCAAGGGCAGTCAAGTCTGGTGAACCAAGGGCTATATCTGTTCTTAGTTCTACATTTTTTGAATGGGCATGCTTATTTAAGATGGTGAGAAAAGCACTTTTAAAGAACAACCAGGCATCCTCTACTGATGGGATGAGGTCAATATCCTTCCAGGATACCCGGGCCAGATCGATTAGAAAGGCCTGCTCACTGAAGTGTTTTAGGGAGCGTTTGACAGTGATAAAGGGTGGTCGTTTGACCGCGGACCTATTACGGACGCAGGCAATGAGGTAGTGATCGCTGAGATCCTGGTTGAAAACAGTATTGTATGTATTTGGAGGGCAAGTTAGTCAGGATGATATCTATAATGGTACCCATGTTTACGGATTTAGGGTTGTACCTGGTAGGTTCCTTGATAACTTGTGTGAGATTGAGGGCATCTAGCTTAGATTGAAGGACAGCTGGGGTGTTAAGCATATCCCAGTTTAAGTCACCTAACAGTACAAACACTGAAGATAGATTGGCGGCAATCAATTCACATATGGTGTCCAGGGCAGAGCTGGGGGCTGAGGGGGGTCTGTAACAAACGGCAACAGTGAGAGACTTATTTCTGGAAAGGTGGATTTGTAAGAGTAGAAGCTCAAACTGTTTGGGCACAGACCTGGACAGTGTGACAGAACTCTGCAGGTTATATCTGCAGTAGATTTAAACTACGCCTCCTTTGGCAGTTCTATCTTGGCGGGAAATATTGTAGTTGGGGATGGAAATTTGGTGGCCTTCCTAAGCCAGGATTCAGACACGGCTAGGACATCAGGGTTGGCGGAGTGTGCTAAAGCAGTGAATAAATCAAACTTAGGGAGGAGGCTTCTGATGTTGACATGCATGAAACCAAGGCTTTTACGATTACAGAAGTCAATAAATGAGAACGCCTGGGGAATAGGTGTATTACTGGGGGCTACAGGACCTGGGTTTACCTCAACATCACCAGAGGAACAGAGGAGGAGTAGCATAAGGGTACGGCTAAAAGCTTTAAGAACTGGTCGTCTAGTGCGTTGGGTACAGAGAATAAAAGGAGCAGATTTCTGGGCGCGATAGAATAGATTGATGGCATAATGTACAGACAGGGATATGGTAGGATGAGAATTCAGTGGGGGTAAACCTAGGCGTTGGGTAATGATGAGAGAGGTTGCATCTCTGGAGACACCAGTTAAGCCAGGTGAGGTCTCTGCGTGTGTGGGGGGTGGGACAAAGGAGCTATCTGAGGCATGTTGATCGGGACTGGGGGCGCTACAGTGGAATTGAACGATAAGGAATAACCTAAATAGCAACAGACAAGGCATATTGAAATAGGGGAGAGGCATAAAACAAACACACTTAATCAAGAGAGCTAAGACAACAACGGGTAAATGGCGATGAATAGACTGAGAAAATGTTGAGAAAAAGTTGTGCCACACACAGGACCTGAGATTCTTAACAGATAAACAGAATGAGGTACCGTGTTAGGGAACAGTCCAGCAGGCAACAGCTATGTAGCCGAGTAATCATAAGGTCCGATGAACAGCAAAGAGGTGAGCCAGGGAGCAGTTCAGTGGATGCTGCACTAGGCGAGCGGGAGGCACGGCGTTCAGAATGGTAGCGGGCCGGGGCTAGCAGATGGATCTTCTGCGACGTCGCAGAGGAAAAGCCTGTTGAGACCACGTCGAACGATTACGTCGGCAGACCAGTCGCGATGGCTCGGCGGGGCTCCGTGTCGACAGTAGAAGGTCCAAGGCCGGTTTTCAAAGGTACTGTAGCCCGCGAAATTAGCTAGAACAAGTCGGCTAGCCGGGAGTTGGGCCTAGCTCGGGGCTAGCTCAAGGATAACTGGTGCAAGCTTTTGGACAGTAGTGTTATCAACCCAGATTATCAGACCAGATTAACTTCACTCTCTGAGATTAGAAACAAACCACTCTGAAGTATTGTATATCTTTCCCCGGGATACTAACAGGCTGTACTATTGTATTGGACATGGGGATGAACCACACTTGATTAGAAACCTTGCTTGAGACCTGAGCTCCCGAGTGACGCATCTCATTGCTTGAGGTGTCACTACAGACACCCTGGTTCAATTCCAGGCTGTATTACAACCGGCCGGGTTTGGGAGTCCCATAGGGCAGCGCACAATTGGCCCAGTGTCGTTCGGGTTTTGCCGGTGTAGACTGTCATTGTAAATAAGAATTTGTTCTTAACTGATTTGCCTAGTTAAATAAAGGTAAAATATCTAATTTAATGAAGATTAAGCTTAGTGAGAAATTTGACAAACTGACAAATTCTACTGCCAATGTTTGTCTGTGGAGATGACATGGCTGTGTGCTCAATTTTATACTGTCAGCAATGGGTGTGGCTGAAATAGCCGAATGCACTAATTTGAAGGGGTGTCCACATACTTTTGTGTATTTAGTGTATTTGTCCAAGAGATATCCTACAACTATGTCAACTGACCAATGTGACCAAAACCTCGAGGCAGAGGGGACACTAGCCCTGACATGGCTGTAGCCTCCATTACTCCAACACCATAAAAAATAGAGGCTACAGCCATATCAGAGCAAGGAGAAAACAAAGGTGTGTGAGAATGATGGGCTGCCCTACTGTACTGTAGGTCCAGGTTCATGGTAAGAGATCAGATAACAGTGGGGCAAGACAACCAGTAACCTACAGGCCGTCAAACCGGTCTGGCTGTCCCACAGATACAGTGAGCCTATTAGCCTGGTGCCTTGGTCCCATCTGCTACCATCATCCTCCTAACTGAGCCTTGAGAGGAGCAGGAGGAGATTACTGCACCTGCACCCTGTCATTACTAGGCTACCTCCCACTTATGACCCAACCATAAAAATCTCCAATAATTTGACTGGGAAAATTACAGTATGCTCACTTTATAAAATATTTTTATTGGGATGATATGGTTTAAACTTTAGAGAAACAATATTGAAACAGATCTCAGAAACAGAGAGAAAACAATAAAATGTCTCAAATAATGTTATCAAAATGACCATGATAAAATGTCTGATAAAAAGTTGATGGCAGTAGTACATATTATAGATGAATACAAAACACCTCTGTTTAAAAAGCTCAGTGGGAACAACTGATTTTATCATTCAAAACATTTTGGGATTCACGTTTTTACTTTGCCTTCTATGTGGACTTCATAACATTACAGCTATTTTATTTAGCCTTTATTAAACCAAATAACAGATTCATAATTAAAAAGACAATTTAAGTGACATACCACTACCTCTCAAAATACAACCTAATCTCTTTAAGACTTAAACAATAATGAATGATTTAAAAGGACATTTTCACAAAAGAGGCTGTAGGTTTCAACCAAAAGGCTTGAACGATATTTTGAAAATAGAATAACAGACAAAATGGCATCTACAGAGATGACCTTTCACCCCTGGTATATTACACCATAGGTTGTCCATACCTGACCCATAAACACTGCTTTCTAACCACAAATGCGATTCCAACCACTGTCCCTAAACTTATCATTCATCCTCATCTTTAACGACATCCTCTTATCTGCACTTTGTTCCATTCTACTGTAGCATGGCCAGCTAGTGGCTACCCTACACCACAAGGCTTTTCTCCCATGTATCTTGAACATGCATGTTAGCTTTGTCCATATAGCCTACAGAGATTGTCCTTATATGAACACTGTAGACATGATCCAGCCTAAAAACATCCTGGTCCAGCCAAAACTCAAAGAATGCCCCCTGAAAAGTAACATCCCTGCAAGAATACGTAAAAAAAACACCCTTCCCTTCCTCTGTGAGCTAATCACTGACACAACCATATTCAACACCTACCCAACCATCGGTGGATCAGTGATTACTTCAAAGATGTCAGGGAACAGGGAAGGACACTAGTTTTCAAACAGGGCCAACCTTTTATGCCAGCAAAACATCTTCAAGTTGAGACTCAAAAACATGTTAGTCGGGACAATGTGATGTCCGCCTGAACTCAACGTAAGTCCGAACAGTAGTATGTACTGTGAACAAAATAAACATGGTAAAGAAAGTCTGCTCTCTACCAAGGAGAGTATTTACTCTTTAAATCAACCAAGAGAGAAATCAGCCAAAGTCAGAATAACACCACAACAATGAAGTCACAGGTGCCATAAAGCCTGCTCAACCAATCAGATGATATCACTCGCTATGAAGGCACCCAATAAGGGCTGTCCTATTTGTAGAATGTGGCATTTAATGCCTCAGCATGTGATGTCACTCGATGACATGCTGCGTTGCGTTGCGGGACAGGTCTATTGGCCTACACAAGACTGGTGGGTGTTGTTGATTTGATGGCCTTTCTCTGTGATCTGCGAGGGGGCCTGATTGGAGGTGTGGCGACCCTCCCTCTGCGACCATTCATAAGTTCAGTGGCGGAACTCTCCATGTCCACAGGTTCAAAGTTCAAAGCTTCGGCCATTTCCTGTTTCGTCACCGACACAAAACAAGGGTCCCTGGCCAAGCTCTCCAACCCCCCGTTTATCAGGACCTGGTAGAGGTGAAAGACATGAGACGAGATAGAGGACAGAGAGAGGGGATGACTCTGTAAGTGTCTGACATGTAAATGTCATTGATAAAATATGTATTTATGGAATTATGGAATATATTATATGCCTGGTCTCTCCACTCACCTCCTGTAAGAGTGTGTCGAAGGCACTGTCTGGGGCCTGGGTCTGGGCCTGCTGGGGTCTGGGGGTCTCTCTGGGAGTCTCAGGGTCCTGGCTGGGTCCTGATATTGTCTGCAGCTGCCAGTCTGTGGTGTCTCGGGGACTTCTGCTGGTTGAGATGGTATAGACCTGTACCCTGTCATCTGTTTCATAGGGAAAGCTACAGAAGAACAAAGAGTCAGTCAGATTGTTATTACTGCTTTATTACAGTGTCATTTGACCGCTCAAGTAAGGAAACACACACAAACGTGAGCACGTACACGCAGACTCACCTCTCCCCGGCGTTGTTGTTGACATTGTTGTTGTTGGTTTTGTTAGGCGTTGTGGGGAAGAAGTCCTCGTTTGCATGGTAGGCAGGTGAGCTGGTCATCTCCCCCTCGTCTGACTTGCTCATTTGCAGGGGCCGCTGGCTGGTCACCTACATGGAGACACAGACAGCTGAGTTACCGACATGGGGACAGGAGATTTTCCTGACTGTGTGATCTGAAAAAACTCAAGGTCCATACAGTAGTATGTAAAGCACTTTGAGTCTGAAGAAGGTTACGTACTGTAAGTGGTAGCACTGAAAATGATTTAAATGATTACCTGTGTAGCGTTAGGGTTATGGGTTCCTTCCTCCATGGTGAAGGAATCAACGTGGTTCCCAAACAGACCGCCCGCCCGCTGGCCACAGGAACACACAGAAAGGTACAACATTCAGAGACAGGAGTTAAATTTTTTCTTCACACTCTGAACTTGTCCTCCCTCCTCTCGTTCCACAGCCTCCCTGTCTACCCCCACTCCTCCCTGTCTCCCCCCCCTCTCCTCTCACCCTGAAGATGCCTTCCTCCGCTGCATCCTCTATGGCTCTGTCCATCTCCTCCTCATTCATTAGGTCTCCCGAGATGGCTCTCTGCAACTCTGGAGCCACCTCCTCCTCAATGCTCCTCAGACCTGCCTGGGGTACATGAGAGAGAGAGAGAGAGAGAGAGGGGGTTAGAGAGACAGAGAGGAAAGGAGGGGTTGTTAGATCATTTACAGGATTATTACATGAAACATCAATAACATAACTAGGAGAGTTGCGAATCCCATTTAATGGCTTATTACCCTACAGGTTTCCCATTGTGAGGTTCATGTGGGCTCACCTGTATCTCGTTGGAGGCGTTCTTCTTGGTGGGGCGGAAGCCATAGTACTCCTCCTGTCTCTTCTTCAACTTCCTGAAGTAGTCCTGAATCAGGAAGGTGGCGTAGAACTTCCCCACCGTTACCTCATCATCTGACACACACACACCAATCAAACATGGCAGCGAATTAGAATGGGCAATTTGTTTTGGGACCATAAAGCTGAGGATTATGATAGGATGTTTGAACTCACCTCCGATTGGTGGGATGACCTGGTCCAGCAGCTTCATACTGGTCCGTTTCCAGATCTTCTTGATGATGGCCCTCAACTCCTCATTGGCCTGCTCAAAGTTACCTGACCAATTAAATAATGACAGTGAGGTGGGAATATAGATGCTGAACTTGAATTGTCCCAAATACCAGTAAAAGTACAGTACTCTGAAATTGACTGACACACACCTTCAGTCTTAATCTTCAGTGCGGTCCTGACCAGTGCGAACAGCGTAGCGTTAAAGGTGACCGTTCCATCACTGTTGAGTGGCATGTTCATGGAAACCAGTCTCTGCAGACATAATTAAAAGATATTTTAGTTAAAGTTAAATGAACACACAGAGTAAATAAGCAGATCCCATCCTATGTTTCTCACCTTGCAAGCCACTCTATGGGGGCAGAACTTTCCAAAGCCCAGAGGAGGCTGGATCCTACGCAGCAGAGTCACCACGTCCAGGTGCTTAATACGTCCCCTGCAAGAGAGGAAGGGAAACAACAGCTAACGGCAGTAATACATTGATAGGATAAAAAAACTAATCAAAAAGACTGATCATAAGAAGGGGTTATAAAAAAAGAAATACAAACACACACTTACGTGGCCTCTGGGTCGTACTCTGCCCAGATCTTCTTAAACTCATCCAGGTGATGAGGGCCGAGGATGGACCAATCACGGGTCAGGTAGTCAAAGTTGTCCATGATGACCGCCACAAAAAGGTTGATGATCTGTGGAAGACAACAGAATCATATGCGTGTGTGACTGTGTGACTGTGTGTGTGCGCGCATGCGCATGTGTGTGTATGTGTGTATGCATGTATTTTTGTGTATCTATGCGTGTGTGTGTATGTGTGTGTGTGCATGTGAGTGTGTGTGTATGCAAATGTGTGTGTATGCATGTTTGTGCGTCATTTACCAGGAAGGCACAGAGCATGTAGAAGCTCATGAAGTAGATGACAGCGAAGCTGGCTCCACAGGTGAACTCCTCCCCAGGCAGGTAGTCTGACTTGGGGTCACACCTCTTCCCATACAAACATGCCAACATCACTTCCTGCCACGCCTCACCTGTTGCGCACCTGGGGAGAGAGAGGGAGAGAGAAAGAGAAAGAGGGATGGAGAGAGGGAGGAATATGTAGAGATAGGAGTGGGGCAGAGAGAGAGATTACAACTTGTTTTCAGCCCTCTTGTGTTGTAAATGTAATCACTCAGTGTAAGGGTCTCTTGCTATACAAGTCTGCTGTGTAAAGGGACCACAAAGTCAATGGAAGATAATGGAAAATGACTGATAGGCGGACTGATAGATCAGATCACCCACCTGAAGAGCAACAGCACAGCATGGGGGAATGTCTGGAAGTTGTTGTTCCTGTTGATGTGTGTCCCATCTATCAGCGCTATCTTACCAAATATCTGCAGGAGACATACACGCAACTCATCAGAGAGTGCTGTGTTGTGTGTGTGTGTGTGTGTGTGTGTGTGTGTGTGTGTGTGTGTGTGTGTGTGTGTGTGTGTGTGTGTGTGTGTGTGTGTGTGTGTGTGTGTGTGTGTGTGTGTGTGTGTGTGTGTGTGTGTGTGTGTGTGTGTGTAGTACCTGCATCCCAACAACAGCGTAGATGAAGAACAACATGAGGATGAGCAAGGCAACGTAGGGCAAAGCCTGCAACACAACAACCAATCACAGCGTCAGACTGACGCACACAGACCAATCAAAACCTGGGAATTTTGAACACAACATTTTTATGAATCTCACAGAATGGAAGGCACAGAAGTGGAATGAATTTTGACCTGGAAGGACTTGATGAAGGTCCACAGAAGATTCCGGATCCCCTCAGAACGGTTCAGCAGTTTCACCAGACGCATCACACGGAACAGTCTGAAGAAGGTGATTGACACACGGGCATTTTCAGAATCCGCTATGGCTTGCATTGGGTTCACCTCCTAAAAGCACAAAATAAATAAACAGTTACTGAAAATGCTGCTCGTCTTGGCTTTAGCTCTAACTAAGATTGAAGATGTTGTCACTCTAATTAGCACAGTTTTAGTTCAATAGGGGCAACATGCCAGCAAAACACTGCAGTCTGTTAAGGTCTCACCTCTCACAGGGTATCTGAAGCAGTCATGTACTGTAGGAGTCTGGTTAGTGACAGAAAGAGCCAAGCAATGGGTGCATTTTCTTCAGAGAATTATAGGATCGTATCATGTTGAAGTGGTTCCTACGATTTTAAAAACACCTTAAGGGTCAGCATGCTGTAAATACAGGCATTTAAGGAAAACATGGATGATCAGTCAATGAACTTGCAATGCTCACACAACGTTCAGTGCAAAGTTTTCTCCAATGTTTTATGCAGTGTACATGCAATATCTCGTACAAATAGCATGCAAAGCTCATGCAATGTTGCGTGCAGAGTTCATGCAATGTTTCATGCGATTTCATGCAATGTTCTTGCAGTGTCTATGGGCAAATAATTACAGCGCAGCCGTGGAGACAGTACAGTCCTCCAGAGGAGGCCAGGGCTGCCTGTGAGGGGGAAAGAGAGAGACACAGCAAGTGAAGTCAGACAGGAAGTGGCATCATCAGACACAGGTGGTGGAACAGGAAGTGGCAAAGGGAGCGGCAACAGCCATGGAGGTATGCGTGGATCAAAGGTGGAAGAGAAAATGGAGGATGAAAGACTGCAATATGAAGGGAGAGGGAGGGATAGAAGGCATGTGAGCACAAAAAAGACCAAGGACAGCGTTGTAATATACGACTGGATGATGGCTGAGGGGTGAAGATGTGAAAATGGTTGATGGGGTATTCTGAAGGTTTACTGTAATGGCAACTTGAGCTCTCTTTCCGTTTTCTAAAATTAAGCAAGAACGTGTGAAATGCTGCTTTGAATCAAGAACCTGATGCCAAACTTGTTGTCTCAGTCCCTTGTACAAGGAATCACAGTAAAAACCACTGAAGGATGTCACTCTCTTACCTACTAGCAGGAATGATCGCTGGACACATGGTGGTGGGAGGTGAAACAAGAAGACAGTGGTTGTTTTCTGCCCTT